>OY756259.1:15000-1265000 GCA_963576845.1 Megachile leachella | reverse complement strand
ACTTTTTGTTAATCATTTTAATGTCCATTTTGGAAACGTGTGTTCAAATTATGTATGATTTCATATGAAAATTTTACTTTGAAATTAAATCAAGTATAAATTTAAAACAATATTTTCATATGTACAAAAATTAAAATTAATACCAAACAAGCATGAAAGTTACTACACATAACTAAGATCTTAATTTACCCTAATTGAAAAGAGCAATGAAAATAACCTGGCGCTCATCGATTCTTCCGCTAGCCTAGCGGGAATTGTTATTAATAAATTTTACATTGACGTGAAAAGACTCATAGCATCGATATTAATATAAATATACATTAACATATTAATATGTATTTACAAGGACGTCTTTAAAAAAACTGTAATATTATGTACATATTAGATTCAGTGAAAATTACAAACTTTTCATGGTGAAATGAATTGTAAAATTTTTCTCTATTTGTTAACTGTAGAAGTAATGCCAATCTCTAAATGTGAGAAGTACTGTTAACTAGAAATTTGAAAATTTACAAGTTCTTACAAGTTCACAGTTTTACGTATTTACGAGTGTACTTTACAAGTTTACAAATTCACAAATTTATAAATATACAAATTTACATGTTTAAACATTTTTAAATTTATAGATTTACACGTTTACAAATATACCAGATAAAGATTGCTGATGACAGATTACAAATTATGGATTTTCGATTACAGAGTACAGATTACAGACTACAGGTTGCAAATTACAGATTACAGATTACAGATTACAGATTACAGATTACAGATTACAGATTACAGATTACAGATTACAGATTACAGATTACAGATTACAGATTACAGATTACAGATTGCAGATTATAGATTACAGATTACTAGTTGCAAATTACAGATTACAAAGGTGTTCGGCTACTGGTGGGAACAATTGTAGGGGGTGGTAGTTGGGGTGATTCGGAACAACTTTTTGCTTTACCAAAATGCTGATTAAAGCTTAGTTTTTGGATTATTAATGAAAAACACTGACCAATCAGAGCGCGCATAGATCGTCCGCGCGACAGCGTGAACGACAGCTTCGAATATGACGACCGATCGTCGTCGTGAACAAATGTATCGATACCGTCGGTAAAACGTCGGTATATCGTCGGTATAATAGGAAGTTATTAGGTGCAAGTTACATCGAATAACGAATTAAGGAGTAAGAATAATATTAAGTTCTTCGTAATTCGTGAATGGGAGATAAACCAATTAGTTGTTGTTTACCCAGACCAAGTATATTGTATTTAACTTATTTCTTCGAAAAGTAAAAAGAATAAATTCGCGAAAATTAATTTTGTCGACTATTCTAATGAAGCAAACGAATAAATTCACGTTCCAAAACGAATGAGTACATACAGTGACTCGTATTAATATTCGGACATCACAGTGTCTATCAATTATTACCCTGTAACTTCGACCATAATTGAACTAACAAATTTTTTTATTTTTGTTATAATAAGTTATATACTCTTTTTTTGCAGAGACGCCAATTTTGTTTATTTAAACTAATTTGTTTATTGTATAACAAATAATATGTTGGGAAATGTACAATTTGTACGTCGCAAAAATATTCGGACACCGAGTATTTATCCGTAGTTCTTAAGTACATTTCTTCAGTTTCACTAGTGTTTACAAACATGTATTGAGCAAGGCGTAAAGCATGCTTCGAAATATCAGTTATTATTCGAAAGTCATTGGTATCAGGCAGAAATTTTGAACATGAAACGGCAAAGCAAAAATACTTCCTTTGATATGCGTCAATTAGTTATTTTTAACCGTGAAAAAGGAAAATCTTATCGGGAAATCGGCGCTATTTTCTTGAGAGTTTTTTGAGAATTTCTGTATGGTGATTTGTTTATACTATCAGTAAGGATCGGTAGATCGACCCGATGACACAGATGCATTTTCATCGTGATTATTTACAGTTCAATCGGTGAGTTGTATTGAAATTTGTTAATTATTCAAATTCAAATTTTTATTTGTTGAATGGACAGGTTATTTAATTTTTTACAAGTGAGAATTTGTTCTTTTTCATCATCACAATATCTAACGAAAATAATTTTCCATATTTGAACTATCATTTCTTTGTGATAACGAATTAGCGTATTCGATTTATTCTGATTACGTGAATAGGGACTAATTTTGTTATTTCTTATTCATGAATGAATGATAATTCAACAATAATCCAGATATTTTTATTCATTATTCGATGTAACTTTCACCTAATAGCTTCCTGATATACCGACGTTTTACCGACGGTATCGATACATTTGTTCACGACAACGATCGGTCATCATATTCGAAGCTGTCGCTCACGCTGTCGGGCGGATGGTCCATGCGCGCTCTGATTGGTCAGTGTTTTCCATTAATAATTCAAAAACTAAGCTTTAACCAGCATTTTGGTAAAGAAAAAAGTTGTTCAGAATCACCCCAGCTACCACCCCCTAAAATTGTTCCCACCAGTAGCCAAACACCCTGTATATTTGAATAATGAAACTAAAGAAATCTGTCGCTTGCGTCGCTCTCTGGTAACGGTCTGATTCGATCTGAATCTCCTAATTTCCTACCGTCTCGCACCTTTGTTTCTTTCTCTCACTCTCTCTCACTCTTTCTCTCGCTCTTTCTCTCGTACTCATCGTTCATTCGTTAGCCCATTCGCTCTTACCATTCGCGCGCTTTTACAAAACCTACAATAATTGTAATATCATTTAGTTATAGGTTTATAACAAAATGATTCACATATTTTGAAACAAAACATCGGTTGTTGTTTTTATAGTTGCGTGCAAACGTTTCCGATCAGTTACATTTACACTGGATAACCGAGGATTGGAAGAACGTCGTATTTTTTAGCAAGCCGAAATTTAATTTGTTTGAAAATGTTGGGAGGCAATATATGAAACGACTAATTGGGGGAAGATGTGATGTAAGGTATCAAATACCAACTGTAAAAAATGGTGGTGAAAACGTAATAATTTAGAGCATCTTTTCTGCTCAAAGCGTCGGTCCTCTTGTAGAAATTAAAGCAAATATAGACGGTATAATATACTGGAATATTTTAAATAACAATCTGCTACAATACGCAGGAAGATAGATGGAGGAAAATTGGTGTTTTCAACACGATAACGACCCAAAACACACGTCAAAAGTGGTGAAACAGTGGTATCTTCCAAAAATATAAAAGTTTTCACCTGGCCTGCTCAATTCCCGGATATTAATCAAATTGAACATTTATAGAGTGAGCTAAAACAACGAGTAAATAAATGAAACATCGAAACAAAACAGAACTGTTTGAAGCCTTAGAGAAGAAATCGAATGTAACCGCCCGTACGAGGTTACTCGCGTCGCGAATTGATCGCACGGATTTTTAATCCGTGCCACGAGGTTGTAAATCTCATGACTCGACTGGTTACGATTATTTGCGACGCGCTGCTCTGCCGAATTAACTTGGAGCAGTGATTCAAGTATGCTGAGCTTCCTTCCGACTGATGAAGGCACTCCACGATATATTATGTTTACAATGAGTCCGAACGTTTGATTCCGAAAAATTGAGTAAGTCCGTACTGATGACTTCAGGAAAATTTCTAAGTCCGACGCGGTTAACTTAGTTGAAATTTTCGTTCCGTTCGACTGTGGAAAACTGTTCTGTACGATTGCGAATGTTGATCTGTCCTTAGCTCTCGAACGTACGAGCTAAAGAGCCCTGGCGAAAGTTTTGGAAACACGTTGATTGGTCATCATTCAATTTTTGACTTTCCAATCAACGTGTCCCTTGACTTTCTCCCACCCTTCCATTACGCCCTTAGCGCGCTTATTTAGGAGAGTGGGACGGTACCAGAGCTTACGTGAGAAATTTGCAAGTCCGGCAACGCCGGGGTTTTTCCTCTGGGTCTCAGGCCCGATAGCCGCGAAGTACCGTAACGAATGTACCGTCGAAATGACCCTTCAGAATTACCGAATTTATGACAGAAAATGGCTATCGAGGACGAAACGAAACTAAAAATTTAACTCTATTGTACGAAAAAAGGTAAATGAATATTGCAGGAAGTAAGGAAAAAGTCTTTCTCAAAAATAGCCTTTGTCGCGGACCTATCATAAATTCTTCAAGCAGAATTCTCACGTACCGTGTTCCAAACGGTTAGAACATCGAAAAATATTCTTTTAGATTTTATTTCGAAATTAGTCGACTCCATGCCACGACGATGTGTTACTATTCTCCGCACAAAAGATATGGCTGCCAAATATTAACAGTAATGTATAATAAAATAAATATTGACTTTGTCATATTATAGGATATCTTTGGTAAAATGTTGTGGTCGGAAACTTATGCACAGACCAGTTTAATAATTTTGTTAATAAGTATAAAGACAACAATGAACAATGTTCATTGTTTGTAACATTTATTTTTTTGTGACATCTTTCCATCCAATATTACAGAAAATTCTTTTGAATATCGCATATAGAACATACAGCGAAAAACGTAACTGGCCGGAAATTTTTGCACGCAACTGTATATTCTCGTTCATCAATAGCAACTGGCAATGTATATTTATATTTGGATATTTGTTACTGCTAACAATGAAGAACACGGAAAAATTTGTTTGAGGTTTTAGAGAGACAAGCAACAGTAACAAAGTATGGTTCTTTGTTTCCTAGGTATATGCACAAATACAGCGAGACACAGTACTATTTGTATAGTAAGGTACGTTTACCTTTGACACTATAAAAAATGATTCTAGTAATTGGATCAAGCTACAGTTCTGTATAAACAAGTAAATATATGAACGTATCTCTAGTCGACTTCAATAAAACTCTGTACATTTGTTATATAGATAAAAATAAGGACCATGTCACATTTTTTTATTAAAACCACATTTTGTAAAACCAAAGAAGATGCGTCAAGCTAATGGATTAATTGCATAGTTTTTTATGCAACTAACAAATTTCCCACAACACAATTTCTTTATATTAAATTTTTTGTAATTCTATTATTAATTTATCCACATTTACATGACAATAAAACATTGTGCGTATTACATTGCAAATCTATTCAAATTAGAAAAACAAACATTATTTTTGAAATAAATTACTCTTCAAATAGACCTTAATGGAGGAAAGCAGTTTAATTTTATAAGCACATAAAATTCAATAACAGAAAATCAATGCGCACTGGAGTGGAACGCATCAAAATTGTTAGAATGTTAAGATAAAGTGAAATTCTATTGCATAATCTGTAACCGATGTGAACAATTTAAAGTTATAATATTCGATTTTGTGATATTCCTAAAAAAAGGGTGATATGGAAAGGACAAAGATTGAACTACAGAAGTTTCGAATAAACGTTATATATTTAAAAATCAAAAATAGTTTCTTTTTGTACTGAAAATAACAAATAATTCTTAATTTAAAGATATTTTCATTTAAAATAAGATGTTATTTCAACTAAAATGATTGCACTTCTTGTTACTTTACTCATTCGAGTAAGTGCCTGTTCGGAGTAAAATTGTCGTTAATAAATAGCTCATTTCTTATTTATAAATATTTTCGTTTTATTGAAAATTTGGATCATGCGATTATGTGCAATAATGACCAGTTTTGATTGAGGGCTACTTCAGAGCCAATTTATACACTTTCGAATGTATGTATATCACCACAAATGTTTTATATATCTATCTTTACGTTCTTCGTTTAATACAAAAACAAAACGAACTCAATGCTCTATTCAGACCACAATTTAAAAGGAGTGGACACGAATAGAGGAACGCTATAAAGGGTGTACAGCTAACTGGGACAAACTGAATCCTCAAAGTTGTTAGAGATGCAACGAAAATTTCATAGAACAAAATCAAATGGTTCGATTGGTGCATATTCTGGAATTAGGCTCATGCATTTGTTTTGGAAAAGTGCAGTTGTATGACCTTTCATAACGAAATCTTATACTTTCTGATGCTCTAATTAATGCAATTTTTTGCTTTGCAAACAAATTTTAAAATGTTTAAAATGACCATTTTAACAATTTTGAAATTTGTTACATTATATGAGCAGATATCATTTTAAATTTATGGAAAGAAAATCTAAAATTGGAAGACTTCGCTTCTCTGCGTTGTTTATTTTATTAATTCATGCTAATAATGATAAGTATAATTATTGAAGTTATTATTAGCATCATCAACACCATTCTTCGTAAATGTAAAAAATATGATCACATTTCGAAATAGTAAGTTTTATTTCTTTTAAAATATTTAATTTGGGGAATAAGAATAGTGGTATAACAGAAGACAACAGTAAAATGATAAATCTTACCCAATCGAATCCATGTCTCCAAACATACATAGAAGAAATAATTTGATTAAATAGCACACAAGATTTTAATAATAAAAAAAGAAAATAAAAGTAGAATTTCAGTTTTAGACTTTTTATCTGAATATGGTCAATATACATACATGAAACTACAAGAATAATATAGATTAAGCATTTGGATAACCTTTATAGACTGTGCTTTAACATTCGAAATATTGTAGGATAGGAGAGTGAGGATAAATAACACACGGGTTACGTTTTAATGAAAAAAAAGGATTAACAAGATATACAGTGGCTCATGAAAGTATTCGAACGCTTACATATGCAAACTTGAATGGCCGAAATAATGTACATTCTAGCAATTTACTAAAACAACTAGATGTCAATAGGAAGATGGAAGTCTTTAGGATTATGCCAGTAAAATTTGAAAAAGATTCAATAACGTGAAGAGGAGTTATGATACATTTATTAGAAACACGCATGATAAGCGACTCACAAAAGTATTCGAACGCTACATGTATTATTAAATTATTTAACATTAATATTTTGTTGGACCACCTTTAGCTGCTATAATGTCTCTTAGCCGACGTTCCATACTATAAACCAATGATTTTGTAAAACTGCACTCAATGGAGTTCCATATTTCTATAATTTTATTTTTCAGTACTTGCTTCGAGGTTATTTGAAATTTATTTAATCTTTTTCCGATTTCAGCCCATAAATTTTCAATAGGATTTACATCTGGACTTTACGGTGGAGTAATTAACATGTGTCGTGTGTTATATATGATCCATTCTTTTACAATTCTAGCAGTATACTTCGGATCATTATCTTGTTGGAAATGGAAATCTTCCAATAATCCTAATTTACTGGCACTTTCTTTAAGATTATTCTTTAAAATATTTAAGTACTTATATTTATTAAATATTCCGTCAATAAATATTAAAGTTCCGGTGCCACTAGCAGCTATACACCCCCACACCATGACCGATCCACCTCCGTGTTTCATTGTTTGATGTAAGTGTCGAATTTCCAATTCTGTATTTGGTTTTCTCCACACATAATTTTGACCATCTGAGCCAAAAATATTAAACTTTGACTCGTCCGAAAAGATGACTTTATCCCAAAAAAAATTATCTTTATTAATGTAGGTTTTTGCAAAAGTCAATCTTTTTTTACGATTTACCGCATTAATATATGGCTTCTTTCGCGGTACTCTGCCATGAAAATCATTGTTTCGTAAGATTCGTCGACATAATTCCGGGTGAACTTCTTTATGAAACATATCAGCTACCATACTTGCGAGTTGAGGAGCGGATATAGCAGGATTCTTTTTTAATTCGCGAATGATAACTTTCTCCTCTCTTCCAGTTAATTTCTTTGGTCGACCTGATCGAGCTTTGTTTGCAAGTGTTCCCTCATTCTTTGACTTTTTTATGATATAATGTACTGTAGAGTTACTTCTGTTCACAATCCCGGCAATCTCTTTATACGATTTGCCGTCTTCATGCAATCGTAATATTATTTCTCTTTCACACTTTTTGGTTTCAGATTTTTTTGTGTTCATTTTAAATACTATTGTGCACACTTTTACGTTACTGTTACTGAGACGATTTCCTAATATCAAGTGAACGTACCAATATTTTCATTTAGCAATAATGTTTACATTCGGTGCAAAGGAAGATGAAAAACTATCAACAGTGTTACAGCGTTCGAATACTTTTGTGAGTCGCTTATCATACGTGTTTCTAATAAATGTATCATAACTCCTCTTCACGTTATTGAATCTTTTTCAAATTTTACTGGCATAATCTTAAGACTTCCATCTTCCTATTGACATTTACTAGTTGGTGTAAATTGCTAGAATGTATATTATTTCGGCCATTCAAGTTTGCATATGTAAGCGTTCGAATACTTTTGTGAGCCACTGTATATTAAAAAAAATGCACACGAAACACACTATACTTCGGACGGCACAGCTTTCCGTCGTCGGAGTTACACGATGAAGCGCAAAACCACGATTGCCACGCAAATCTCTCGTACGCGTCAAAACGCCGTTAAAACAAAAGACGGTCGTCGATGGAAAAAAACCCATCCAACGGTCGTTGCATGGAAAAAACCATGCTCGCACGTGGCAAAATCCTACAATATTGTATCCAATTTGTTTTATTTAGAATAAACATAATAGTTCATTACAAAATATTCATCGAACCATACGAGATTTCTTGGAGTTCGCGTCCTCTTCATATTTATTTTTAAAACTATACTTTCCTTTTTAGAAATGCATTTCCGAAGTTACTGCATACTGAAAACTTAAATTTCCCTGCAACACTCGGTAGTTGCGCGAGTTACTCAATAGTTACTCAACAGTAACTCGGTAGTTGCGCGAATTACTCAAATAACAATACCCAATTGAATTATATAAGCTTGTCATTATTCAGATATGATAATTAACGTATGTGTCGAATATAAGGAAATGAAAAGTATTAAAATTTAGAGAAAATGACATTTTTTCCGAAATTGCAGAAAAAATTGCATAAGGTGTAGCATTACAACGAACATTAACCTTAATTATAGTTTTCATTTAACACCAGGAAAAATAGTTAGGAAAAATTTATTTAAGAATATGGGTGTTGCATCGCCCCAGAGTGCGATGCAGCTGTCTTTTTATTTTTACAAGGCAATAGATTAAGCATTTCGAACCGACCGTACAGGCAATAAGTTTATGAAGCCATTGACCATTTTAGCTAGCAAAAAATACCTTCGCGTCGGCAACCCAAGTTTATTGCTTGGGACCAGCATGTTTTAACTTCCTATTCCGTTATTTTTCAATCATCGTCGTCAGGGTCAGAGTGCTTTCTCACCTTATTACCTGCTACGGGTTTTTCCCAAATCGCGGCAACCTTCGCGCGTCACCCCTTGGTCGCGGCTACTTTCAGGGGTGTCCAGCGCTTGTACGAGGGCGGTACCTATATTTTGTACGAAGGTGTCACCTCAAAAATCACTACCAATGAGAAAACAAACCTCCTTCCTAGTTACCGATTCCGAGGTGATGTCAGTAGTTACTTTGGCGGAAACCGACAGAACACGTCAATATCTCAAAGAACACGTTACTATCTATCAGAACACGTTAATACTTCAGAGAACACGTTAACATTTCATAGAACTCAGTAATATCACGAACAACGCATATCGAAACGAACATAGTCCGAGAAACACACCTAAATCACGAAGTGAAACCATTGTATATCGCGAATATAATCGAACTTAGTTATATTTCAAATAATAAACACTTAGGGTTAAAAATCAAATCGATTAATACCTTAAACTTCCTTTCTTATAACACGAATCGAATCGAACATTACATCACGGACATCATCAAAAATCAGAGTCAGCGTACATTAAATTGTGACTGGCTCAGAATAGTGTCGGGTGCCCGAATTCGCACTGTTCAACGCAACAATGGGAATGATAGAGAAACGAATCGAACTCGGCAAATTATGCATAAAAAGGATTCATAATAAAAAAGAGAAACTAGAAGTTTGCTTAAATTATTTCCGCAAAAATTATTATTGTGTAGCAAGTTAGTTTGTCATATATGAATACAGAAAATGCAAAGTTTATTTACAAATATAATACGTTTAAAATTATCCTTCTATACATATTTTCTTTTACTGCTTGAATATCAACTGGCATCACGTTCTAGCTTTCAATCATATTTGAGAATAATGGTGTTGAATTAATACATTCAGACATTGTGTCTATGCACGTATTTCTAATTAAGAAAGTAGTTTATGTCATATTTTTGCCGTTTCAACATACTCGAAAGCTTGAGTTCGAACACATTAACAAATGTTTTTGTACTATATAATCAAATATTTCAGGAAATATTTACTCTTGTAAAATAAGAATTTCTATTACGAATAAAAAATTTTGAGTGTAACCTAAACAATCGTGATCTTTGAAGCTTTAATTGCCTCGAACTATTATCATAATTAACAGAATGTTTTCCAAATGACTTGCAATACTAAATTATGTTAGAATCATGGGTTGAATAAAAATAATAGTCACTTTATACCATTAAATTATTACTTTATTACACAAGAGCGAAAAATACGCGGCGCACATCATATTAAAGAACAGAGAAGAAGGAAAAGACTAAAGACGAGGATTCACGCAATTCACGCGCCAAATTTCGCACGCCATACGCACACACAAACATACGTGTTAACGCTCGTGGTTGAAATAAATTCTTTCGAGCTTTGGTGAATATTGCACGTGGTGTGCCGACTAAGTTCGTGTTTATTATAAACTATACAACTATTCCTTACTCGAAGGACCACTCCAAGACTTGGAGACTATACAAAACTATTGCTAGATGTTACAGTTTTTTACATGGTGAGGGTGAGGAAAAAATACTTAATTTCTATTGGCTGTACAAAGGGGGTGGAAATGGAAGCTTGTGACGTATGAAGAACATAGGTTTTTCCCAAAAAATGACCATAGCAAGCAATAAAACCAAGCAGTACCTCGACATGAATAGAAACTGAAAATAACGGACTCTACTGTTAAGTTTAAAGTGCTGGCAATAAGATGTAAGGCAATAAACTAAAATACTAGATACAATGTAACGACTCCTTGGGTGTTATTGCTGCTATAGGTAAAGAAATTAACCGAAAGTCTGACCCTTCGCTATGGAACTAAATTCTAAATTTTAATAGCAGGCCTGAACAATACGTATACAGTACAAGCAGTCATGCATTGTCAAATCTTAACACTAAAGAATAATGAATTTTATTGGAAAAAGTAAGTTGAAAACCAAAAAGCTATTCGTTTTGGAGATACTGCGTAAAGGCTTTTCGCATAATCCATAGAATTCTACGTGTTTTGTATTTTGAAATTAATTGCCCTCCAGTTATCATAGGATCACGTCCTACAGTCGTGATTTAAAGTATCGAGAGATTTCTTTGTTATAACTGCTATTTTTATAGGATTAAACATCAGTATGCATGGATATATGTATAAGCAGGTGAATATACTGTCGTACGACCAGCCATAAAGTGTAAGAGAAGAATGAAAAGAAAATTCCGCATAGATATCTTTTGTACTTTTTTTGTTATGCATGTATATTAGTGGAATAAATATATCGATACGAACTTATACGACATGCGTTGTTTTATTATAAAAGAATAATATCTATGTATGTCATATATTTAATTATTTCAAATCTTATTTGATGCAGATTTAAAAAATGTGGGATTTGTTTTAGTGAATGTAACGTTTCAATATAAGCCAAATTGTACAGTTGTTTATTTTTCTGTATATTTACATATAATTCACATCCATCTGTAGTCACGAGTAACTTAAAGCTCATATATATATTTTAACTCAATTACACACTTGATATTAACAAAAAGAAGAACGAAAAATAAGAAACAAAATAATGGTTCTGTTAATAAACTGTTATAAAATAAAGGCACGTAATCACAATATATTGTTGTACTATGGCACACAATCTCTCGTGGCTCACACACCTTTAGACAGTCCTTCGTCTACTCTCGCTCCTTTTGCTTTTGCTTTCTCTCTGCTCTATTTCGCATTCTACTTCCTTATATATTATTTGACGATATAGGTATTCGCCGATAGGGGACGACACCCGCTAGCAATTCCTATTCGCTTACTATACTCGCGACTACAGATTCGGCCATCCTGACCTGTAGTTCGTCCTCGAACATTATTACAATATAATTAATAGAGAAAACTATGTCTATACTAAACCACTATAAAAATATTACAACGTAAATAAGATCTAATGAAAATATACGCATACTCTTAAATCTATTCATTGACTACCCTAATCCATGGCTTTAATTTATCCGACGAAAGAATAGTATTCAGTGGTTCCTGAGTTAAACTGAAACCTGGTATATCCGTAACCACAAATCTGTTTTTCTTTAAAACGGCTTTAATTTGTTAGGGTCCCTTATATTTTGGGAGCAGTTTTATATTTGTTCCCGGTGGATGTTGTAAAATCTTTACTAACACTAAATCTCCTTTTTTATATTGGGTAGGTTTTCTATGCCTTTCGTCGTATTTTGTTTTATTATATTCTTGAAGCGCGCGATTTACAATTTGAGCCGAATCTCATAGTGTATTACTGTTACGATGGCAACTCGACGTTGATCGTTGCCGGCGCGCGTTCACCTACGCGGATTTCTTCCTCGGAGGAATTTGTAAAGTTCCTCTTACCGTTTAGGCTCGCCGGTGTTCGCGGCCGATGTTGTCAAAATTTCAATTGACAACACCTTTTTTCGACGTGGGTCTCCGAACGATTGAGACCCAAGAGACTCGACGATACGGATTCGAGATATCAAAGTTAAGTGACGATCCGCTGTCGTCCTGTCGTCCGCGAAACGTTCGGACGTCCGGAAAGCCACGCTGATTGGTTTTTCGAAATTTGTTAATTTCCCAATCAGCGTGGTTGTTAGATTCTAAGTCCCACCCTCTATTTCGGTCTTAGCCAGGTCGCTAAGAGAGGGTGGGATGCAAGTGCGCGTGTGTGTGAGAAGACCCAAAGTCCTGCGACACCGGGGTTTTTCCCTCCAGGTAGGCCTTCGAAGGCCAGGACAACCGTTACATCGTTTGCTCGCGAAATTACCCTTCGGGAAGGACCGAGTTTATGACATGAGCTGAGCTGTCGAGAACAAAACGGAACTAAAAATTTGGACTCTGTTATCTGAAAAAAGGTAAACGACTATTGCTGGTAATCTAAAATATTCAAAATCAAAAACAGCTGTTCATCGAGGCCCTGTCATAAACTCCCTTTGGAAATCCTCACCTCATGTTCCGTTAGCGACGGAACAATTACGCTCCTGTTCTAAATCCATATCTATTTGTGTTAATTTTTCAATGTAAGTAAACAATTGCTTATCGCTGTTTTGACGCTGGTCATAGCCCAATAATAATTTACTTGGAATCGTATTGATTGCTCTGTGAAAAGTGTTATTAAGCACAAATTGAGCTTTTCCTAAAGCATTTTTCCACTCATGTGGATCCTCTGTTATTTTCGACAACGTACATTTAAGAAAACGATTAACCCTTTCAATTTGACCATTGGCCCAGGGGGAAGCAACTGCAGTCAGCACATGTTTTATTTTTTTGTCATTTAAGAATGCAGAATTCTTTGATGTGAACGTTGTTCCACGATCACTGATGATGCGTTCTGGAAATCCAAAAAGATTAAAAAGATTCGTTAAGACATGAACAGTTTCTTCAGTAGTAGTTGATTTTACAGCAAAAAGCCATGTAAACTTGGTAAATGCATCTACAATAGCTAAAATGTATTTGAAGCGGTCTGCAGTTCTTTCCAGAGGTCCAAAATGATCCAAATGTAACGTGTGAAACGGTATCGCAATTTTTTCAACAATTTCCATCTCTCCCTCAGGTTTTCGTTGTGCCAAAGAAAAACTTAAACATTTTACACAATTTTCAATGTAATGTTTTACTCGTAACTTCAGACATGGAAACCAATAATGTCCTACAATTCCCTGTATGGTTTTATCAATACCAACGTGGTCCATCTCGTCATGGTAGATTCTAATAATGCTATTAATCAAATTTTCCGGAACAACAAATAAATGTTTATCTTGAAATCTACGAAAAACTAGTCCGTTAATTAATACAAAATATTTATGCTCCTTGGTTTCCAGTTCCTCCGCCAGCGGATTGTTTTTGGAGTAAAATGGCGCCGAAACCTAGACTACTGGTGTCTGTATGTAATTCTGTACCCGCGACAGGATTATATGTATACGTGTAATATATACATATATGTATATATGCATTGTATTATAACATAACAATTGAATAAATCAATTCTTGCTCTAAATTTAGTTTTGAAACAAATTCATTCTAAATTAAGAACAATGAGAACTATTGAATGCCGCATGTCATATAAGCGTATAAAGTATAGAGTAAATAAATAAAATGATACAACGATTTATTTGCAAACGGTATGCTTATTCCATTTTACCCCTTGACTTATAACAGAGACACACTCGTGACGCAGATTACAGTTAAAATGTGACAAAATAAAAAATCGTATGTGCACTTGGAGTGGAAATTTAGCTGTACTTATATAATTTGTTGAATGCCAATTATAATCCGTACAATCAAAGGTGATTAAATTCACAATATAGCTAACTGATTTTATTTATCTTGACATTGCAGTATTAATTAGTTAATTCTGACTTGCACTACTTCCGAAACAATCATAATTTACAGGGTTAAATTAAACTACAGATTTCTAATACATTCAATAATTTATGTTACATTAGTATTGTATTACTTCGTATTAGTTTCTTCCTAATCAAGTAAGCAACGACTGAATATTATATAAAGTAATACTATTACTGAAGACATGTTTAATATAATAATATGTGTGCGTACTCAGACTAGGACACAAGAGATCTCTCAGGAACAGTTTCTTTTTTATTGCACATTTATTTCCAATTATAGACAAGCATGGGTCGCACGCTCTATTCTTATATCATGAAGGAGCAAAGAAATGAAAATCAATACAGGATGTCTTCGATGAACTATGTGACAACAAAAATTCATGAAATTATTCACTGTCACTGTTACAATTATCAGTTTCAAGACTACTTTTACAGTAACTGAATGCCAATAAAATATAAAATAATAATTTTATATTTAAAATAATAATTCTGTTCTATGATTAAATTTTGTGTGTAATTAGTAAAGCGAAGAACGCGATAGATGTGAAGAGATATGGTCTGTTAAGTGAACTATTCCTCGTGATGAACTATTCCATTTAAATTCCAGTCCGGATCATGTCTTTGGAGATATGAAAACAAATTTTTTTCTACTGACATTTTCATTTCACTACCAAGATTTAGAAAAAGAAAGATTAGTAAAAAAACAAAGACAAATGGGTGAGGGTGGTGTGATGATCCGGACTGGAATTTAAATGGAAACGACACAAAGGCAAAACAAATGTACAGTTTCTTGAAGGAAAAATGCATTCTCAAAAATAAATTAATTTAATCTCAAAACAAATTAATGAACACGCACTACAAATTACCAATGATAAATTTATTTTTCAACATGGCAATGCTGCAATTCTCCGAATTAGAGTCGAAGAACAATTTTTTCAAAGAGAAAATGTATCAGTTTTACCGTTGCCTGCACGATCCCTAGACCTGAGTATTATTGAAAACTATTGGGGAGGACTAGCACGTGCTGTATACAAGAATGAAAAACAGTATGATAATATTGAACAATTAAAAGAAGCTATTAAGATAGATTGGGATAACTTGCCACAAAATACAATTAAAAAGTTACACAAATCCTTACCAAAGCGGGTACTCGAAGTAATAGAAAATAAAGGCGGACTATTATTATTATCATATCATTGTTAACTTTGTATTAATTGCAATGTAACCTTCTTTTTTGTGAAAATACATGTATAAATATTGTGAATGTGCTATCATTTCGCCGCCAGTATTTGTATATTTCTTCTGCTTGCTCAGGAAGCTAGCAAGGTCAACCATATTTACTAAGAAGTTCCTTCTCTCTGCAATGTAACAATTAGAATGGTATGTATTATATTAAAAAATTCTAAGTAGCTTTCAAGAAATTAAAGATAGCACACATGTGCTATCTTTTTGTCCGGGAGTGTATATAAATTTCACGGAAAACTTTAGTTTTCGATATATTAGCGAAAATTGTTGTTAATTTTTGCAACCACTTCGAACGATTTTGCGCCGCGTCCGAAAGGGTTGAAATGTACTTAATGTACTGACTAACGAGTGAATAGGTTTCATCTTCTTTATTAAACGCCTTATCGTGTCAACAGTTTATTTCTCGAGAACCACAAGTCGTAGAAAAAAAACGGATCACAGATTTGGAATCAGCGTGATCGAATTAGTCTAAAATCAAATTTTTGTCAACCTGTAAAAAATTTTTTTTTAAGCGACAAAAATTTTTTTTTTTAATTTAAAATTTAAACTAGCAACATTGTATTTAGTGAACTTTTGTAAATTTTACTAATTTCAAACCATGTAAATATGCGCTAAATATTAATATGTACTTTTTTAAGTCTTTATTATTAAATTTTATTAATCTATCATTAATATGTCGAATGTTTCGACAGGCTTATCTAGTTCATATATATTACGTAATTGTATGATTGAATGAAATAGAAATTACTTCATTAGGAAATAGAAATTATTTTATACTTTTTAGTGCATTTCGAAGTCGGTGTATTTTTTTCTTAAAATTATTTTATTAGACACTACGAAAAATAATAGGTTGTATTTTAATTCAGACAAGATATCCTCGGACTAGGTCCACTACTTTAGGAGTTTGGTGCGTGAATAAAAATGTTGTAGTCTTTTTAAACCGAGGAACGATTCTTTATTTAGGACTGAAGTGTTTCGTATGAAGAACTGCTGGTAACTGTCCTTCTACACTCTTGACGCGTTTTTCGAGACGTCAGACATCCCTTGGTGGGGGTGTCTTCCAAACGATGAATTTGGCAATGCAGCGGGATTTCCCGATGACCACGTACCGCACCCCTGCACGGTGAGGGACCGCCAGGCCCGGAACCGTGGTCCCTTCGGAAATCCCCGGTTTACGATGCCGTACGTAGCTATTGAGACCGTTGACGAAAAACTACAAAACATGCGTAAAGAAAATCTAACGGTATCCTCAAAAATAGCCGTTCTGACCGTATACGCCGTAAACCGTGCTGGCCTTTTGCACTTACAATGATCGCTTAAAAATCACGAAGCCAGCCGCTACAACTACAAAAGCTTATAGAGCAATTTTCCTGGAAGCGGCCAAAAGAATTTTTAGACTCGATTCGCTCGGAGCGCTACATATCGACTTTCAGATTCTCAGGATCTGTTATAAGATGTACAACTTATTCGAGCGTACAGTCTCTGAATTCTGTTGTTTTGTGAAGCATCATACATAATGTTGATATAGAACGTTCCAGCCTGGGATGTTATCAAATTACTGATTCCAGTGTTACATTCTCGGTGCTTGCTTTACGTTGTACACGTAGCTAGCGAGAACTAGAGTTATTAAATTATTAAATTATTAAATTATAAATTATTGGAGAATCAAATTAATAAATAACTATTCTAAGTTGGTTTCTATAGTGAATTTTGTAAAGTGCTTGTTAAGCATAGTGCTTTCACTATAGCGTCATTATTATTCGTTAAACGTATCGCTTTTTTATAGTATTCGTCAATTACAAATACCGCTAATATTTAAATACTACTTTCTTAAATTATCTCGCGATGTAATTGTTAAATGTCGCTTCGTATTTATCAAGCATTACAATTATACAACAGAATTCTTTGAAGTCATATTATCTAATATTATATATACTGCTCATATTTTTATAAATAATTGTTAATTACAATTTATTCTTATATTTCGTTGAATAAATTTCTGTAGTGTCTTTAATTACCAGAGATTTTCGATATCTCCTACTGTGGGACTACCAGCCTCAGGGCGATACATACAGTACCTCCCCTAGCCGTTGCACAATGGTCTGAATCGAGAAATTTAGTGACATTTTGCGAAAATATCAATTTTCTCGTATAGATGTATATTGAATGTATATTGCTTGTTAAGTTTCTCTCAATCTCAGAAATGAAAAAATTAATAAAATTGAATAAAAACTTTATGTGTAATAGACAATTAAAGTTGGAAGTTTTGAAGATAGCATTTTTTGCAAAAAAAATTATCCCTTTTCTTTAAGGTACCTTGACGATTCCTTTCAATTTTTTTCCTTTATTTTTTTTTTAAATGGAAGGTATGTCGTTAAACTGCAAATTAGTAATGGTACTTAAAAGTTACTGTTCAAAATGTATTACAAATGTTACACTGAATGCAATACAGAAAATTCTTCAAGTTATTAGTAATTATTATGGAATATCTTTTGAGTCTCAAGTAGTCACAAAATTTTAAAAAGTGGAATATATTCAGCATACTTCCTCCTATATAATTGTGCAATAATTACTTCCTACTTTGTTCTACTTGTCCAGTTATTATTATTTAAAGTTATTTGCACCGCTGTATTCATGCGTTACATAATTCTAGACTTGTTCTCTTAATAGGAAACGAATACAGGAAAATAGAAAACAATAAAATTGTGTAAACGGTAACAACAAACGAAAACAATATTTTATTTCTACTTCGCACGTGTACACGCTGGACTGTGTCGAATTGTGATAGGGAAGGTGTGATAGGGAAGAGACTTCGCTCTCCCATAAAACGTGGTTCGCAGGTCCACATTTTTTTTTCATTATAAATATAGTGAGTTTTAATTTAAATCAACTCTATCATCCAATAAAAGAATAGTATCAACTAAATTAAACGTATTTAATTGCAAAAAAACATACTAAATTTGTAAATAAATTTTAAAATTAACGAAAACAACATTATTAAATTAACAAAATATATTATATTATATATCGTTAAAATCGATCTTTTATGAATATTCTTCACTCTAAATTTCAATTCGATATCTTTAATAATATAGGAATTATATCAAAATGTCACTAAATTTCTCGATTCAGACCATTGTGCGTTGGCCTAAACGGTCCCAGGTTTGCCGAAGCACCCCTGTGCACGCAAGGAGATCGCTAGCTAGGCATCGTTTCTAAGAAATTTACAAATGCTATCTTGCTCGCTCTTCACTCTTCGAATACAAAATAAACTTAACGCTACGTTCGCTTTACAATATAATATTCGCATAATTCGCAATATAACGCACAATTAATAATCATGGTTATTTTACATTCACACACACACATAACCCATACTTATACAATTTTCACTTAAAACTAAATAAACTAAAAAATCTACGATGAGCCTTTAACACAAATATTTATCAGTACATTTTCTTTGACATACTTTTATTATAATATGAAACAATGATAAGTCTTTAACAATGATACTCACTGCTATTAGTATCGAACATCTTCATTTATTGATTACCTATTTTTTTGATGCAACATTATTTTATCTAAACAAATTTCGTTCCATCAATTTTTATGATATTTAGTCTTCTTATCTAATACAATAGTAAAGTATTCTACATAGTTTTTATTTTAATTGTCGCAATTTTTGTAAATATTTACACACATTTAGAAATGTTTGGAATAAATAATTCTGCACGTAAATACGGCAATATAAATAAAAAAAATTCTGCAATATAAATACGGGTTTTGAAAAAGTCAATACACGTGCGATAGTTCGAGACCAACTCCTGTCTTTCAAAACCCGAACGGTTTCAAAAACGTGACCCATCGCTAGCTTCGCGCAAAATTTTAATTCACGACTTTCTCTGTCCTCAACAAAAAAGTTGCCTCCACATTTTATTTTATTTTAAAACCACACGATGTTAATTTTTTCGAAATTTTTGTAATATGGAATGCAGGTATGCATTTGAAAAATAAGACATTGTTTCAGTACTCAACTATTCGTCTGTTAAATATTCTTTGAACATGGATGATATGTTTTACGATTATTGTTAACCTATTAAATCCTATTTTTAAACATAAAATTGTGAAAAATAATTTTAATTATCTGAAGTATAGAAATGGTTTTCAAAATTTTGTGTTCTGTAAGTATGATCAATCTCGTCTGTCTGCATTTCAGCCTGTTATTTCTCTATAATAATAGTATAATAAAGTAGAACAGTTCTTTTGATCAAAGAATGCTAATGTCGAAGCGTAATATAAAAAAAAAAATAACAAATATTAATAATTGTTAGTATGTTCGTTTAAAATGCGCGGCAATTATCGCGTGGTTAATGTTAATATCGATATCGCGTTATGCTTTTGTCTTTTTGGTGTTCACGTCGATGCACGTTGCGAGCTTCGTTCTTCTCTTCCTGGCGATCACGCGGATCGGACGCGTCGACTAACTCTTGTGTATAATAATTTATAACTGCGTTTTCACAACTGCTTTGTATATTTCATATTATATAAATCATAGTCCTTAACAATAATATATAATTAGCACACTTGATATAGCGATTAAAACAGTTTATATCTATACATAGCAGCAGAGTATGTCAGTACTAATGAAAAACACGATTCATTGTATTTTCGATAATTTTGTCAACTGAAAAAATTAAATTAATGTTTGAATTTATTAGCATAAATAAATATATATTCTGAACAATTACACTTAACATGTAGCTTCCATGAACAAGGATTTTATACAAACTTCCTACAGTTACGGAGTACATTACATCAAAAGAGTAACAATTTTAAAAACTCATAGTACGCAATTCTACAGAGTAGGTCAGAAATTTGCGTTTAGATTTCATTAAAAATGTATTGTTGCTCGGTAAGAAAGTACTTGATTTATTAAACCAAGTGATGTGTATTCAAAACTTGCAGAATTTATCTGAATTTTTCCTTCCATTTTTCACCAGCTTTAATGAAACTAATTAAAAAATAAACTAATAACATGTGGCTAGCCACTAGATCGCCACTAGACGGCACATAGGATCGAGACTTGACTTTCTCGCAAGTACTCCAAGAGCCTTCCTATTTCTATACATAGTTCCTGTCCATCCCTTCCTTACATCCCCGCGTTTAAGGCAAGGGCCTGCTAGAACGCCTTACTGATGAGTCCACTAGCAGGTCCCGGACGAAACGTTCTCCCTCCCCTTTACTTTTCCTACCCTCTCTACTATAGCCAGCCGAACCGCCAAAAACTAATTAAAATAAAACTCTTAAATTCTAGCAAAAAAAATGAATTGCTAGAAATTGTTATATTTGTTTAAATTTTGTATAAAATAAAAAAAATTATTTCCGATTTGCGACTTTTTAATTATGTTACTACTTTTGTTGAGTACGAAAGTTGTAACGTAGTCGATTTACGTCCAGCCGCGTTGCCAGGCAACGCGGTGGAGTCGCGACTCGCGGGCCCCCTGGTGCCGGACGCTTCAGCGAGCCAGAGTCGACGCGCGGGAGACGATCGCGGTGGGGAAGGGGACTGGTCGCAAGGTTGAGAGAGAACGCATGGTGTACTAGGAAAATATAAAGATTTATTAATAAACTGCTAATGATATATATATATGGTTAGGTTTAATGCTTCTCCGCGGCGGTCGACGGTGCGGGCGTCGTGGCGGCCGGGCCTGTCGGGACGGTGGACTCGATGTTCGGCTTCTATAATTTAAACAGACGGGGTTACAATCTATTTGCATAACGGCGGCGGCGCGAAACTTACGTGCTAGAGTCCTACCTAACGCTTACAGTCTATCTTATTCTCTACGCTTACCTATCGCTCGTACAATATATCTTACACACTATAGCGCTCACGGTTCAGACACGGAGGTGCAGTCGCGGTTCAGACGGTAATCGCGGAAAGGTCGGTCGGTCGGGGGAATACGTTCGCGGGTCGCGCTCGCGGATCGGCCGGCTGGAACGGATCGCGGTTGACGGCGCGCGGTTAACGGGGCACGGTGTAACGGTGCCTGACGTATTCGTCACACCCCCCTCCTCTTTCGGGGAGACCAAGGTAGAAGACCTTGGTCGTTAAACATCTTACAACTAAATACATACTATAATTATTGTACCTCTCGCGCTCTGCGGATGTCCTTTATTTCCCCCGTAAGGGGGTCCATCAAAATCGTCCAGCGTCGGTTGCCGGATATCTTCCGGTGCCTCCGGATGCCGAGGGGTAGCTGGGCGATGTTGCCATCGGGCAGTTTCACCTCCACCCTCTTGACCCGTCCTGGGGTCTTTGGTGCCATGCAGCATGGTATGGCTGGTGGTGCTGCCGCTGGGGCTGGAGGCGCTTGATTCGTCGCTGGTCCTGGCTGCCCTACTGGGTTTTCCGGCGCTGACGGAAAGACGGTCACCGGTCCCTCTTCTGCATGGGTCGGGGTGGAAGTGTGTCCAACCCCGATCAGCGTGGCCTGGACGTTGCCTGACCACATCCTGGCGATCTCGGCGTGGAACTCCTCGTAGTCGCGGGTTCGGTCCACCTCTTCTTCATATCCAGGCTCGTCGGCCGGCCGGTCCAGGAACTCCTCTGGGTGGTTGCGCACGTAGGTGGCCAGCCGTTGCCTCAGCTGTACCCACGTGCCGCCGGTGGGGAGTTGGAGTCTCTCCAGCTCACGGAGGACCTCCGATTTTCGTAGCCTGTAGACCCAGGCTATTCCAGGCATCTTCTTCTTCTCTGGTCCGGGATCTTCCTTACGATGTGTTCGCCTTGGCTGCCACCGAGTAAAGACTCTCTCGGCTTGGATGCCTCCGGCTCTTATACCCATCCGAGCGGTGTCACCAGCTGGTGTTGGTTCTGCTGACTGCTCAGGTCGGGTTGGTGGGGGCCAGGTGAATTTTCTGGTTCTCTCTGGCCCTTGACTGGTGTCGTCTTCTTCAGGACGGTCTGGCTCGGTCCGGGGCGGCCATAGGAATGACCGCTGGCTGCTCGTGTCCGCCTTCCCAGGCGGCAAATCGGCGGATGGAGTCGCTCCTGGTAGCCTGATCAGTGGGTATGGTGCCTCGCTCTAGAGCAGGTCCTGGCCTCTGGTCATCTCGGCGTTGGTAGAAAGGCAAAACCTTCCGCTGTCTTCTCGCTAGCCAACGCAGTATCCCTGGCTGGCTTGCTGGCTTATACCACCGCCTGGTAGACTGCTGGTAGCTGGTGACGCTACTGGGCCAAGGGGTTCTCGGGGAACCGGGGTCCCTGGTCGTCTCCCCTTGGTGCCTCGTGGAGTGTCTCCTTCCTGGATTGGTGTTCCATCGGCTTCTCTGTGGTCTTCTCTCTTCGGTAGTTCGGTATCTTCTTCTCTTTCTTCGTTCTCGCACGCGTACTTAAACCTAATTTCGCCGCCGTTATTCTCTCTTTCCCCTTCCGCCAGTCCCTGTTCGGGCGCCATGTAACGTAGTCGATTTCCGTCCAACCGCGTTGCTAGGCAACGCGGTGGAGTCGCGACTCGCGGGCCCCCTGGTGCCGGACGCTTCAGCGAGCCTGGGTCGACGCGAGGGAGCCGATCGCGGTGGGGAAGGGGACTGCTAGCAAGGTTGAGAGAGAACGCATGGTGTACTAGGAAAATATAAAGATTTATTAATAAACTGCTAATGATATATATATATATGGTTAGGTTTAATGTTTCTCCGCGGCGGCCGGGCCTGTCGGGACGGTGGACTCGATGTTCGGCTTCTATAATTTAAACAGACGGGGTTACAATCTATTTGCATAACGGCGGCGGCGCGAAACTTACGTGCTTGAGTCCTACCTAACGCTTACAGTCTATCTTATTCTCTACGCTTACCTATCGCTCGTACAATATATCTTACACGCTATAGCGCTCACGGTTCGGACACAGAGGTGCGGTCGCGGTCCAGACGGTAATCGCGGCTCGGTCGCGGAAACGTACTCGCGGGTCGGTCGGTCGGGGGAATACGTTCGCGGGTCGCGCTCGCGAATCGGCCGGCTGGAACGGTTCGCGGTTCGGTCGGTCGCGGATCTTAAAACTACGGTTCGCGCTCGGGAGGAGGAGGAGAGAGAAGGAGAGTAATTAACCACGGGGTAAAGTGGCCACTTCTGGCCTTGCGTTCCTCTTATTTAAAACCGAGACCCTTCGTCGATGTTCCTTGCGCTGGCGGTCTGGCTGACTCTACGCCGTGGCCTGACCGACGACGTATTGTCCACCCCCCAGTTTCGCTCCTCCGGGCCTTGCCGCAAGGAAACTCAACCGGCTGACCGTTGCTGCTCTGGAGGTCAGGTAGACTTCGTGCCGTGGCCTTGCCGACGACGCGTCGTCCACCCTCAGCTTCCCTTCCTCGGGCCTTGCCGCAAGGAAGTCCAGCTGGATGACCGTTACTCTTGGAGGCCAGGTAGACTTGGCGCCGTGGCCTTGCCGACGACGCGTCGTCCACCCTCAGCTTCCCTTCCTCGGGCCTTGCCGCAAGAAAGTTCAGCCGGATGACCATTGCTCTTTCCCGGCGGTCCGGTAGACTTCGCGCCGTGGCCTTGCCGACGACACGTTCTCCACCCTCAGCTTCTCTCCCTCGGGCCTTGCCGCAAGGGAAGCGAAGCCGGATGACCGTTCGCTCGCGTCTCCTCCTGCCGCGGAACCAGGCCTTGCCGTAGTTCCTTGGCGGCGGAGTCGCCGAGGGTTGGCGCGGCTAGCCTCGGTGCGTGGCCTGACCGCACACACCGTTGCCGACCTCCAGCTTACCTAGCCCGGGCCTGACCGCAGACCAGGAAAGCCTTTATGCCGTGGAGCGGACCTCCGAGGAGGTCCTGCTCGGGGCCGAAGCCCCGAGTCAACTCAATCGATTTCGCGATCGATCGCTGCCTAAATAGTCTCGCGTCTCCCTGGGTGGTCTTGGTGGGGGATCCCCACCTCGCGGTGCGCGGCTGACGATGCGTGATCGACGGATCGTGGTTGACGGCGCGCGGTTAACGGGGCACGGTGTAACAGTGCGTGACGTGTTCGTCACAAAGTATTTAATAAATACATATTTCATTAAAGACTTTGTTTTCTTTAAATATTTAAAGTTTTATATAAAATATGTTGCTTGTATATGTACATATGATATTAACACTGGCCACAGCAAATGTACAAATCGTTTAAAATTAATAATAATGTAGGAAATTGATTAAATAAACGATTGAATATAATGAACTGTACACTTTAATCCCGTATCTCCAGATGTTAAGAAAAGCATCTTAATAAATTTTCTAATCTAAAATAAGAAATTTGTAAACCAGTGAAATGAGTGGTTCGATAGTTTTGATGTTAAATATATATTAAAACACGTTTCACATCACTAAACTAAAAGAAGATCATTAAAATTAGTCCCTGTTTCGTCATGATGTTGTTACAGCATACTACTGAATGTACAATGAAGGAGGTAGTAAAATAGTAATCGTGTTGGACCGTGTAAATCGCAGTGATGTTTGATTTTCCTTTCAAAGGTTTGACTGGAATACATAGTCTGGTATCTTAACCAAATATTCAACCAGTTAAATTGGAAGTATATACTCACTTTGCCTTTTGATTTATGCAACAAACAGGAAATGTATCAGTTTTCTGATTCTTTCTTGCATTTATGAACGAGTTCATTCTGAAACAATAAAATTGTGTCACACAAAAAATCGGTATATATTGTAGAATAATATTTAATAATAGAGAAGATTAATGAAATTTATTAACAAATAAATAGGTATAATTAATTAAACACAACACAAATGGAATCTCTCGAATTATAAATCTCGTACGTCTTTATCTCACGATTTCTCTCAAAGCAATGCCCTCTTCGCTTCGTTCCTCAAAAACATTCAAACACACCCAAAAGACAATCTTCTAGCAATCTTCATTACATGCAAACTTCAGTCATACCATACGCAAGCTCTATTCATAATATACACCCATGCTGATCATACAATTACAAAGTACAGACACACACACATACCACACTAAGAATTTAAACCGAGTCGTATCTGAGCATTTGTGCGGACATTTTGTGAAGACATTTTGTGTGAAGATTTAGAGTACTATTAATTGAGAGTATAGTTTGAAAGTCATAGTTGATAATTGAAGAGATCGTTAAAATGAGTTGGGTAATTAAAAATCCAAATGATTTCTGCATCGCAGAATTGAAAGAGAAATTGCGAGAAATGGGACTTCAAACTTCCGGGTTGAAAACGGAATTGATTCAGCGTTTGTCTGACGCCGATCCAACGGGAGAATGGTTAAAGGTGCGTATAAGCGATGAGAGTGAAGAAAATGCTAGTGAAAATGCGTCGGGATCTGATGATTTGGCTCATATGCGACGGAAAATGGAACTCTCGAAAAGAGAGAAACAATTGATGGAACGAGAGCTCGAATTTGCGCGACAGCAAATTGAATTACTTCAGAGGATGCAACATGTAAACGTAAACTCTAACCAATACAAAGCAGAGGATTCGGCAAGAGCATTGTCGAGTCAAGGACGTCCGACACCTGTAAATATATCTACTATTGCAGATTTATTAAGTAATTTTGATGGAAGTGGTAATAGTTTTATTATATGGGAGCGTCAAATTCAAATTCTTAAAACAACATACCAGCTAACAGAAGAAATGACGAAATTATTAATGATGTCGCATCTTAAAGGAGATGCATTTGAATGGTTACATTCAAAATCGGAACATATTGCGATGTCGGTTGAAGAGCTATTAGAGAATTTGCGTGAAATGTACTATCATCCCGAGAGCGTACTTGAAATGAGGAGACGTTTTGAGGCACGTATTTGAAAAAAGGAAGAGAGTTTTAGCGAGTATGTGCATCAGAATGTTATTATGGGAAATCGTGTGCCAATTAGTAACACAGAAATTGTAGAGTATTTAATAGAAGGAATACCTGATCGTGGATTAAGGGATCTTGCACGGGTTCAAAAAATTGCGACGAAAGGAGAATTGCTAGCAGCATTCAATGGAATTTCTCTCCGAGGAAGATCATTGCCGTTTACTCCGGCAACTAGACAACAGGAAAAGAAGGAAGTGTCAAATAACGAATTGCGATGTTTTAACTGCGGCGACAAGAATCATCTGGGGATGAACTGTCCGGTTAAGAGCAAGGGTCCAAAATGTTTTGCGTGTCGAGAGTTTGGGCATAGAGCTGTAGATTGTATAAAGGGACGGAATAAACAGGTAAACGAATGTTTAGCAGTTGTTGGCAGCGATAATAAGGTATACAAATCTGTAAATTTATTGTCTAAACAAGTAGAAGCATTTTTAAATATGGGTAGTGATTTGCATGTAGTGAAAGCTGAACAATATATTAAATTAGGATGCCCAAGTCTACATGGTTCTGAAATATCCTGCAAAGATTTTGATTTAAATAAAGTTACTACATTAGGTAGTTTTTATGCAGAT
The DNA here is from genome assembly GCA_963576845.1 of Megachile leachella. Lineage (NCBI taxonomy): Eukaryota > Metazoa > Arthropoda > Insecta > Hymenoptera > Megachilidae > Megachile > Megachile leachella. Next base: position 1,237,760 of record OY756259.1, on the reverse strand, counting down.
GTTCAAATTGATGAAAATACTTTCCGATTGTTGATTCATGTTGTTTCAGATGAAAATTTAAGACACAGTTTTTTGATTGGTTCACAGTTGTTAGAAGAAGCTAAATTGGTTATAGACGGCAAAAATATTGAAATAACTAAACGTGAAAATAACGTAACTAATTCTTGTGATGTTCCAGAAATATTTTCCATTGACATCTTCAACGAATCCAGCAACAATTTAACAAATTCATTAATAGATTTACAGCATATCAAAAATGAAAGTATCAAACAAGAATTAGAGAATGTTATAAACAATTATGAACCAAAAGCAATTAAGGAGTCTAACATTAAACTGGAAATAGTATTAACAGATGATATACCTACTTATCAACCTCCACAGAGTTTAGCGCCGGTTCAGAGGGAAATTGTTAAAAAACAAGTAGATGAATGGATGCGAGCAGGTATTGTGCAAGAAAGTACTTCTGAGTATGCTAGTCCGCAGCATTCAGGGATTTTCCATAGTCGTAAATACACTGCATGGATAGTACCTGACGGACATTATGAATTTTTAAGAACACCATTCGATCTTTGTAATTTTCCTGCTGTATTTCAGAAATATATTAATAGTGTATTTTGTGATCCGATAAAGACAGGTATCGTTTTAACATATATAGATGACTTGATAATTCCTGCGAATGACGAAAGTGAAGCTGCATCGAGATTACGAGAAATTTTGTGTATTGTGAGCGATTATGGTTTACGTTTAAATTGGAAAAAATGTCATTTTCTTCAGCGTAAAGTAGAACATTTAAGTCATGTAGTTGAAGATGGACACGTTTGTCCATCAAAGCGTAAAAATGCTATTATTTTGAAGATACATTTCAGTCGGCATCGTAAGAAAAGCTCACCGATATCAAGAAGGAGACTTGGTCTTGGTCGTTATCAAAAGAACGCAATCAGAACTAGGTTTAAACAAACGTTGACTGCTGCAGAAAATATGAAATCTTGGATTGAGGATTTAGAAGATTAATTATTGTCTGATAATAATAATATATCTGATATCTGAGGACAGATATCGCTGTAGGATGGCCGAGTGTGGTATGTGTGTGTGTCTGTACTTTGTAATTGTATGATCAGCATGGGTGTATATTATGAATGAAGCTTGCATATGGTATGATTGAAGTTTGCATGTAATGAAGATTGCTAGACGATTGTCTTTTGGGTGTGTTTGAATGTTTTTGAGGAACGAAGCGAAGAGGGCATTGCTTTGAGAGAAATCGTGAGTTAAAGACGTACGAGATTTGTAATTCGAGAGATTCCATTTGTGTTGTGTTTAATTAATTATATCTATTTATTTGTTAATAAATTTCATTAATCTTCTCTATTATTAAATATTATTCTACATATATTAATTATTTTATAATATAGAAACTTAGAATTATAGCTTACATGCATTTTTTTGGGGGGGTAGCACAATGTACTTGCAATTTCAAAATAGTATTGCCGATGTCAAAACGAATTCAATGATCTATAATTTTGAAATGTTTTAATAATCTTCAAAAAAACTTAAAAATAAGTCTGGAGGTTGTTAACAAATGGAACTAGCGAAGATTAAAAAGAGTCATATATTCGTATATTAGTTACATATTGTATCAATAACGTTTTATATTTTCCAATTTCAAAATGCTTTCAATATGCTACATGCAATGTTTCGTAGAAATTTTTGCTATTTGAAGAAATTTAATTTACACAATAGTAATCGTAAATTATATTGAGCAGCAGTGAAAATTTAGGAACAGAGACGCCTTCTTTGAAATCTCAACATTTTGGTCGGGTTTCACGTGTGAAAATTTGCATTTTCTTAAAATATGGCTATTGGATTGACCAAAAACCGATCAAATTACTTATATTCTATGCAACGCAAGAATCTATATGTACTAGGCTATAAACGATATCGGTTACTGAAACTGAGAGCGAAATTATCGAAACGTGTCTCATTGCAAGTATGTTGATCATAACTGCTGAATGCATCCCATCTAGATAACGAATCCCTGCCCGTATCTGTATGTATTTGCGAATATTGAGTGAACGCCTATCGCATTATCGTATACGTACGAATTACTCCTATACGCGTCGAATCGAAATCCGTTGGTTAACCAACAAGCGAGTTGCGGTCAAACATCATCATTCTAAGCAAATTTAGATAGCAACCACGTAGGTATCCTCGGAGTTTAATTCTCCCAATTTAGTCTGTCTATCTCTTTTACGGCATATTATTTCCATTTTTTTAATGTACAAAGTTATAATATTTATAAGGGAGACTTCGTCGATTTGAGTAACCTTGAAATGCATTATTGGAAACAACATTGGGGGTCAGTTTTTTCTACACAATTACTCTCTTTTATTTCCGCTCGTTGCGTCTCATATTTCTAATTTTGGCTGAAAGTTCTACTGTATAAACATGATGACTTCGTAACAGGCATTACATATTGAATAATATGTAATAGATTATCAGAATATTTTAGGTGAAACGGATAACTGCAATGACACTTTAGAAATTTGGCTCATAATCGTGTTTATACACATACACGATTATTCCTTAAATTATTAATGATTTTGATTTAGTTACTTCCAATATGCAATTCTTACAAATTTTTGTGTGCTGAAATCGTATTTGTAAACTGTTTTTCCTATGTTCGTGGTTTTTAAAACATGCCATTTTTAACAAAAATTGCAAAGTAGGTTTGAAGGTATTATCTGAATTTATAATAGCTCAGTTCCTTTTGTCACTAAATTTGTATTGTCGAAATATTTCCAGCATGGAGAAATTTTACGTTTCAAAATAATGCTTGAAGTTAATTGAGGAGGAGGGTAAATAAAAAATTAGTTAGACAGAATGAAGCCTAATTGCAGCATAAAAAACCTCTTGAAATATATATTTGTTCGTGATTGAACGGCGAAAATATTATTTGTAACTGTTCTATTTATTATTTAACTGAGCCTTGACGTAAGGGCTTCTTATTGAACGTTTATCCTGTCCTGATTCATAGGCATGAGTTGTAGGCATTGATCATGATCGCGTTCAGCTGCAAGAATCGAAGCTATCGCTCTCGTTTCCGGGCGCGCGCTATTCTCATGCTCTGATTGGTCAATGTTTTTGATTAATAATTCAAAAACTAAACTTTAGTTAACATTTTGATAAAGGAAAGGTTTGTTCAATATATACTTGTGAATTTCGTAGGTAATTTATGATAGGTCCGGAACGATCAATTATTTCTGAAGGACAGAATTCCGCCATCACCGGCAATATCTAAATTATCACCGTGCTCTAAATTATCACGAAGATATTACATTTCACAGAAATACAATTTACGCGTTTAGATCTTCCGTGTGTCGAACACAGCTACCAGTACGTGCCCATAAGGCTGAACAAATAGGATATCTGACTTGATCCCCATAGTTTTATGGAGATACTTATGAGCCCTTAAATTCTTTTTTTAAATAAATTAGTATAAACAGTATAATATAATACAATTACCAGAATACTATGAATAGAAGTCAGTCGTGAACCAAACGGGAAGTATAAAATATGCGTATAACTTCGACGACAGTAATATTTTTTCGACAAGCGAAATTAGAAATTCCAATTTATCCGTATGTCTTCTTTGGACCCATAGTTTATGTATGTGAAATTTGATCAAAATGGTACAACGTTTTATTTAAAAAATGTGCAAATTTATGTTAATTTTTAACATATTTTTTAAACAAATATATTTTTCAAAAATCCAGTTACGCCATATTATTGTTCTTCGAAAATAGAAAAATTTGCACTTTGAATTTTTTGTCTAGGCTTAATAGTGTCCGAGATATTTGCGAAAATAGTTTTTTCCACCCCAATTTTAAGGGTTATTTTCACCACTTCAGAGTGGATAAAAAAATACGTGTCAAATATTTTGTCGAGTTCTATAACATATAAAAATTTCGTCAAAATTGCTATTTATCAATTGGGTGATGTCCCTTGTTAGTAAAAGTTTAGTTTTTATACCAAATTGTGAATTATGTAACTACTAATGACCTAATAACGATAATCTATGCAGTCTTGTGTTCGTTTCATTCTGACCAGAAGGACAGGGAAGAGAATATTTTTAAGTACATATGTCGAACTTCCAGTAAGTGTGTAGACAAATTTCGTCAATAACTTTATGAACAAACTGCACCAGACCGTCGATACAGTAGAACACGGGAACATTCCATTCATGCGTGATTTTTGAATAATGCAAGAGCTTCGCATTACATAAAGTGACGATCAGTATCAGTTATTCAGTTACCGTTAGGTATCCGTAGCATCCCCTATTCCGACTATTTATGCTTGTTCGCAACAAGTGATCCTGATAGCATTATAAGTCATGAAATTTATTACTTTATCATAACAATTATATAATAATTTTGCAACTTGTTCATATCATATTCTTATTTGTTTTTTGGTTGCTTTCATTTCGTAGAAAATTCAAACAAAATAAATATGGAAAACGTTATTTGACATTTCTAACTCTTTGGATCACTAAAAATAGAATAAAACAATTAAAAATTAAAAATTGTACAGGTATATATTGTAAAATAATGACTTTCCTCCAATTATGATATAGTTTAATATTTTTGTTTAAAATGTGAGGAAATGAATTTTTATTTTATAGAAAGAAATGAGTAGAGTACACGTATGTGTTTTACTCTTATTATGTGAACTTTATTTATAATCAATCAATACCTAATTATTTATAACCAATTCTTTAACATTTTTACTCTACAGAATCTACATCGTCGAGTTCAAATAAATTCATTTATGTATTACAACCTGAACAATTGCAATTGAATGAAGTCCATTTATGTACAACAAAATTTGTATTATACATCAAAATGTAATGAGTTATGCAGCAAGATATATTCATTTTTGTAATACATAATAAGTACAATAAAAGTATATTGTGTCACGCGTTTCTGTCTAAATACACTATAATCAAAATATATTATATGTTATTGTCAAAAGAGGTTATAATGCTCGTTTTTTATTTAAATGTTTTTAGCATAGTCAGTAACTTAAAATTTTATATTGTAAGTATTTTTTTCCATTGCTTGTCTCATTTTAAGTGATCCATGTAATTATCTATTCAATCAGATATAATCAAATGATTGCAGACGAATCATTCAGTTATCATTATGACAGATTTATTGATATTGAGAAGATGAACATAGCTTAGTTTTATTAATCAGGAAATAAACAAATCTATTCTAAAATGAATACTAAACCGAAGGTTTCTTGAAAACTAAATATAATGCGTATCAGGTAACTGGAGAATTAAGGGGAGAGTGAAGTCTTCTCCTACATTGCCTTTTTCTGCATTGTCTTGTAAAAGGAAGTGTGGAGAAGAAAGTGTTCCGTCACTTATCTTATTTGTCTATGTCCTTAATGTGCGAAGGCAGGAGATTCTAGACTTCCTTTTCTTTAGATTTTACCAGGATTCTCACTGTGTTACCTAAAATTGCTGAGTAACTCCTTCAGTTACACTATTTCCTGAAATAAGTTCGATTTATATTTTTAAATTCTCAAGACCTTATAAAATTTTGCAGCTTTCGAAACTCTAAAAATTTTAAGCGATGATTTTGTTTTGCCAGAAGAATATCGTATTTCAGAAACAAAATTGTTTAGTTAATCTTACGATCACGATTGAGTGGTACCGTACTTATAACTTCAAAAATAAAAACTAATCACTGGTATTGGCAAAGCAATCTTGCCATGGAATGAAATGAAATGTCTTCACGACATGCCAACGATTCATTGTTCATTGATTTTATGAATTTTCTTATTTAAGTTTCGAGAGTTTCAAATTTTCAAAGCTCGAAACTTCCTTGTGTTGCGGGCAGATTTAACATTTCGATGTTTCAGAAAATCCATCCCTAGTACTTTCAATGAAGTTCACATGATAACTTATTGTGAGCGTATATTCTACTTGCACATCTATTTAGTAGGATATTATATAAATATGAGATTAGCTGATGAATCATATTTTCATATTTTAAAAGAAAATTTAATTAAACGATTGAGGAACGTTCCACTCGAAATCATTCATCGTCTGCTTTGAATGATAGATAGTACTTCATTTCATTTGGTAGACTAATTAAACCGTTCAAATAAATGAATCAATCATGCATTATTTTAAGAAAATATGGTATGCAGTATGTGCCGACGATTATAAAAGGGATCTAACAAAAAAGGCATGGAAATGTTCTCTCCCGATTTTAATAAAACTTGTTGACTACAACGCAATAAGGGATGAGATAACTTTTGCTCAACTCACCGGATTCTTCACCCTTCCTAAACGAAGACGCTGTAAGGAAGTTATGAAGGATGGGCCCAATCTTCAAGAGGCACACTGATTAGAAATTTATACAAAAATCGAAAAACCAATCAACGTACGACCTCTGATTCTGTCGTCTTCGTGGAAACTAAGACTAACTAACGTCTTTCTCACACCAATGCGATGTGCGCAGAGACGAGGCAATTTCGTAGAGTCGACTTTGACGCTCGATGAGTGCAAAAATGAAGTTTCTATGAGTGCAGCACTCATTAGTCGATTCCACCACAGGGTGCTCAGGTATCTTTAGATAGCAATAAATACCTTAGTAAAGTCGAATTTTCGAAGGTGCAGGTGAGACAGATGTTGATGTAAACAAACGAGATGACCGTAAGCCATGAAATATAGTTCAACGATTATCCGATAGCAGCGCTCGTAGTACTTTTCACCTATTTTCGCAGTTTTGGCTAAATTACCTACAGCGTTGATAAAAACGCAAAACAGTCGATAACTATACACAGCTTTCAGGACTGCGCTCGTCATATAATTTAATTGGTATGTATTTATGTATACCAATTAAATTAGCACATAAATCACATGATTCATTTAATAATGAATTAAAAATACCGAAATATTTCCAATCGAATCATGTTCCGTTTATATTTCGTATACTTTCTCATTGGCTGTACCATTTCCGTAGCCCAAACAGAAAGCAAAATAAAAATATTATCGTGATAAGCAATATATGTTGTAAGGATAACGATACTATTAATTAATGTTCTGTCCTGAAACAAATTCTGTACAGTAGGCACTGTGCTGCAAGAGTAAAAATGTTCACGTTAGATTTTTTGTTCACGTCAAATAGGTTTAAAATATTTAATATATTTTTTAGTATGCGCGTAATAATATTTTTCATTTCTTCAAATTGATTCTGAATCATTCGAAAAACATTATAATAATTTGGCGGAATATGTCCAATTACATTAAATTTTATGTTCCGAAATATGTCAAATTATAACATAAAATTAATAAATGCGATTTTCCATCTTTTACAGCTACAGTTTGCGATAAAAAAGTCTAGAAAAATTCTATAATATGCGCTATGTGAATTTCAATCTTACAGAATTTTTGCAGACTTTTGTACGAAATGAAATAGGAAAAATAGGCCAAAAACAAGAATTTTGATTTTTCTCTTTTACTGCTACCACGGATGAAATGGGGGGTTGAAATTTGGCATGGCATGTCTTTTTGGATATGTCATTGACTGACATATTGAGTGTTTCTCAATAAATGCTAAACACTGAGTTGATACTATTCCAAATTACGAGAATTATGCTACTCGAAACACTAAGAACAATGAGTGATCAGTGAAAGAACACATTACTTCATTTAAATATTTAAACAAAATTAGTAAGAAATTTTATTGACTTTACATATAATGACATTAATCAATTACAACTAAAATATTGAATAATAGAAACTTATTGTGTCATATATCTGAAGCTAATATATTTTATCCTTTCGCGGTCATGTGTTTGCTCTCAGTCACCATAGCAAAGAAGTACACTAGCTTCGTGTTAAACTAAACCAAGAAGCTTCGCCCATATATAGGAATTAGAAATAATATTTTACAAATTGTATTCAAGCATAATTAGACATTTTCTCTTCGTAAAATATTTAAAAAATAAAACTCTAAAACGGAGTAAAGAAAGTGATCAAACGAAGGATAATTTAAAAATACTTATTCTTATAGTTATAATAATGACACAGTTGCAATAAAGAAATTTCTAGCGATAATGAAATAGGAAGAAATGATGAAAGTGAGAATAGTGGTAACTAATTTTGAAAAACTAATTTTCAATGGGATCGAAGTTGGTTGGGCCTAATGTATCTGTTTCTTGTACGGAGCTTCACGATTTCGTTCACTCTTTTTCACAGATATACTGTTTGAAACAAATAAATATGCTGAATGTAAAAAAGAATGGCAGAGTTTATTTGAACGATTAACACTGGACATAACTATCATAGATCGATATGACGACAGAAGTGTTAACTGCTTTTTGTTGAGCATATTACTGAACATGGCGTAAACTATTACATAATACTATTAGGCTAATTTTAGCGACTCTTTATTAAACTTCATTTTGGAAATTTTTTTAAAAAATAACACCCAATGGTGAATTATAAAATATAATTATTACATAAATTAAAAACGTATTATTATATTATATCTGAAGTTTCAGAAAGAATTAATACATTTTGCTGTTTCTCCATAATCTTGTATATTGTTTATTACTGTTTGTTCACTAAAAATTTACTTCGACCAGCATGATACGTAAGTACAAACTTATACGACCACAAATGGTTAATATCACATTTTGATTAGTTTAAACGTTCAAAATAAGCAGAAATGCTATTATTAACTTAACCTTATTTGGGTGGTTTAGCTAGCTGAATGAAAGGGCTAGGAAAAATGAAGGAGGTGGAGAGAGCGTTTCGTCCGAGACCTGCTAGTGGATTCGTCAGTAAGTCATCCTGGCAAACCCTTGCCTTAGATGTGTGGATGTATGGAATAGGAAGATTCGTTGAGCACTAGCGAGAAAGTCGAGACTCAGTCTTGTGCGCCGCATAGTGGCGATGAGCGAGGGATTGAAACCGCAACACTTTAATTCAACTACTAATTACCAGTGCCTATTTGGGCAGTATAGACATTTATTTTACCTTTATTAAGGTAAATGATTATATTATTTCACACATAACTTACTGTACTTGCGCTTATAAACCAGTTAAAATTAAAATTAGATGAATGCATAAAGAAACATAATATGTAACCCGAAATGTGATATATCTTTGCTATTCACAAAAAAATCACCTATTATATCAAGTGCATCAAATACTACAAGCATAATAAATATTTTATATGAAAGGTAATATAAATGATAATCAACCACAAAATTAATTATTTTGTAAAGTGTTATTAATATTAATAAGATTAAGTTTAAAATACGTCTTTGTACAACATATGTTCATTTTATGAATATAAAATTATTCTCATTTATTGCATAGTATGTCCATTTTTAATAAGTATGCATAATTACTTTTGAAAATATCAGAAATGCAAAAAAATATTTCAGAAGATTGTTACATGGTGCCAAAAGGACGTGCTATATTCTTATTTATCTAATCTTGAGATAATCATGAAGAATTATTTACAGGTAATGTTTCTATTATTATATTTAGCGAATGTTTAATAAGCAATATTAATATACTGAATAAAATATTTAACATACTTACCATAAACGTGATAAAATTTTCCATAATGACGGTACGGGTTATTACGTTTCTTTGTGCGTTGACCTAAGTTTAAGTTTACCGGGCTTACAACTTCACGGACATTACCAGAATATTTACCGTAACGTAACAAGTTACGGAAGTTCTTGTGGGGATAAAGGATATCGCTGAAAACTTATTCATGTTTTAAGTGCAACATTGAATATTTATTAAAAAATTATTAGTACAAATTACATTTAGTTTGATGTCCTTTTTTTTAATCACCGCGATATTTTATAGTAACACGTGTTTCTGTTATTATTGTGAATATTATGTACATACTTTTAGTGAGCGCCACGTTGAGCGTCAATTATGTAAACGTTATAATTATATTTTTGGTGTATTTTGACAAATCTAATGCCCACGTAGGGTGTGTACGTATAGATGAAAGTTATGTTAATATATCTTAAATTTTACTACGGATTTTGATCGGAGGGATTCGGGCCTCCAGGTACTGGATAACGGAATGGTCTGTTTGACCGCTGAAGAAAGTTGAAAATGATTGATGCAATAAAAAACACTAACCGATATATTTTGTCAAATCTTTACAGTTATTCAGAATCATTTCAAGATAATGTAGTAACATCGCTTGCTTATCGCAACACACAATCGGTTCGTAAAAACTGAATGGTCACGATATTGATAAAATATATAATAAATGTAATATGCTAATTTGTCAAAAACTCACTCAAATAGTTATTTAACATGTACGAAAATATTTTTTATATCACCTCTAACGGGTTTAATCATAGACACGCAATGATGCGTGGAAAAGAAATTAAATTTTATGAGCAGAACGTATTTGTCGTTGGAGTCAAGTCTCGGCGGAAAGTACGAGGACCATCGCAGTACCTTCTACACTCGGTGAAAGGGGTGTTGTTCTGGTGGAGACACGCACCAAGTCAAAATTAGGTTGAAACACCTAAGAGTTTGTCGAGAGGACCGTGTAGGAGCTCAAGATATCCTCTGATGCCGGAACCCTTCATTCTAACAAAATGAAAATTCGATCGTATTTTTCGGGCGTGGATAGTACAGAAATACTCACGTTCACCTTGTCGAGTAATTTGAGAAAAGTCAAACGGTGTCTGTACTATGAAGTTCATAAACCTATCGAGAACAACCAGAACATGACCGCAGGCACAATATGCGGGCTGAGCGACACTTTGGTTATCCAATATGATGCTTGTACGATTTTACTACCAAACAGCGAGATAGCAGTACCACACGATCGTGTCCATCTCTTCACAAAGGCATTCAAGTATAACTGGTTGGTCAAATGAGTCTGTGAGCTGTGCCCCGATCAAATGTGGCAAAAATCAACCAATTCCACACCCGCGAGACTACCCCTCACAGGGTACACAGGTACAATTAAGAGAATGACACTTCAATTGCCTATATGAGCTAGGGAGTTGTACCACGCCAAAATGTACAATTAAACGACTTCAATCGTTACCCACAACTGTGAGATTGTCGTCGATTATAACTATTGAGAATTGATTCTCAAGCAACACTTACTCATCCTCTCTTTCTATTCAGCGAATTTTTCTTTTAAATGATTTTAATCAATTATTTTACTTCAATAAAAATTTCTTAAAATAAAAAAAAATGTATGCTCCTATTTAAAAAACGCAAGGTGACTTTGACTTTGCCAAGAGAACAAACTGTTTTCAAAATTTGCTTTACTAATATTTATTGTACATTTCATACCCTGCAAATATTGTTCTAAACTTTTTTCCATAAGGTGACTGCAAGTGGGAGAAAAATCGTGAGTACCGTTACAGGTAACACCCTGTATTACTAATTATATGATTTTTGTTAATTTTAACATATTATCATATGCCATAGTCATATATGACCATACAGACTGAACAACAATTCTGAACGAAAATTCAAAAAATTGAAATGTATCAAATGAAACGATAGAAGTACAATATTATTATATCGTTATTTATCTCGTCAGTCACAGAGTAAATGTAATTGTATGGTAAATTATGTTGTAACATTGTAAATTTTTGTCACAATTAAATTAGTACGTACAAATGATGTCTATGCTTATTTGGAACGTACTGTGGTCATAATAATATAATGGATTATATTTACATATAATGGAATATCTGATAGTATAATAGAAATAGTAGTTAGAAATTTATTTTATAGAAAAAATATAAAAATTAAGGAAATTATAACAAGTACTAGATGGAAAATAGTGGAAGAATATGTAAAATTTGTAATAAAGGTAAGGAGACATTAGAGTACCCTCTTGCTAAAGGATTACTACGAGGGGAAAAGAGGAAATTGCATACTTGGAGGGATATTAGGAAGAAGTGAAAATGAGAAGGTATTTAAATGACCAAAGATAGAAGAAGGTAAATTAAGGAAAGTAAGGAATGAGGAAAGGATGTAGATAGGATAAAGTAGGCACATAAAGGACAGAATTTAAATACAATATACGTAAAGTACCTTGGTATATATAATAGAAGTATAAATTAAAGATGATAAGTGAAGAAGGTATGTTGGTTTTTAAAAATAAAGATACCAGTAATTTGATTAATTATCATTTAGACAGTTGGTCACGTCACATTCGTGTATCTAACACGGAAGATTAAAGGCAATGAAAATTACAAAACTCTGAAATCTACTTTACAGTATGGGATGAGGACTGCAGGAAAAATAATTATTCTATTTTCCACCTTAACTTTGCGTTTATTCAGACAGAGTAGTCCACGACCGATCTCTACCGCTAGCAATGATGAACTAACTTTTTCTTCAGAAATTCACCCCCACACACCCTGATGCATTCTCGGAATCATTCTTTCCTCTTCCAAACCGAATCGCTCTCGCTCTAAACCAATCATTTAACGATACACGCGTATTTCTCAGGCATTCGTCGAACTCGGACACCCAACGCGACACTCGAACTAATAATCCAAACATCCTCTCGCAAACGCTACGCAGCATTCACTCGGACTCAGGCAAACAATTCGATAACGCATCTCATTCACACCTAAAATCTTAAAGTTTAGACTAAATATAATACATAAGACAGGGACGTGGCGGCCGCTAAATCGACGCCACAACAGTATCTAACAGTAAAAATAGCTGCTATTGTGTTGAATCAGTGGAAAAAGGCTAATATGAAAGAACTGACTAGGAAATAACAAGTTTGTTAATTTCTTTAGACGAAATCTACATACATATAAACTCAAACAATTAACGTAAGAGTTTGGAGGTAATAAGTACATGAAACTTCGAGGAGACCCATGCGAAGAAAACTTTTGTACAGAATTACAAAGCAGTTTTCGAAACCTTCTCTTGAAGCGGTCTATTTTACAAGTTCATTATTCTGTGGTGACGACTATGCCATAGTTAAATTATATTCTATTCTACTAATCACTTGTTATTTATATTAACTATTATTAGTTGAGAATATTCAATGTACTGATGCTTTGTCACTGGAAACTAGATTTGTGGGTTACAATATTATATACATTAACAATATCCAATAACTGTGTAAATAAATTACCGTCTGAATCGAACGGTACGTGTACTTTTCTCTGCAACTCTGTGCAGCTGATAAATATAATACATGTATATTCACATGTACATTCGGGTGATCCTTAATTATAGATCTCGACATTTTTCTTAACTTTTTCATGGTCACACCCCCTAAAATTTTCACACTTAATGAAAAAATAATAATTGCAAAGTTGCAGCATGAGTAGATAACAGGAACCCCTACCGCAATATATTTACGATCCTTCATTTTGAAAGTATCTGTTAATATTTTGTTATAGAAATATAGTTTTTTACACGTGTAATACTGGCATTTGCTTTCAAGAATATACAAAAAATGATTAAATTGTTATCCAATCATGTTGTAACTTTGCAATTATCATTTATTTATCACGTGTTAAAATTTTAGGGGATGCGACTAAGAAAATTTGGAAGTCGAAAAGTAAAGGCCACCCTAATGTACATATACAAGTATACGTGCATACATTCGAAGAACGTCATTATGGTGATTTACAAATTCATGTACATAGTTGGTACTTATATTATAGAAGCAAAGATTCATAAAATGTAATTTCTGAGTTACGTATGAATCACTTCTATAAAAAACGTCATTTATATATGATATCAAGTTTAGAAATGTTCCCAAACGTTATATATTTAATCGTGGCTCGAGTTAGATTGCAAGACTGTATACCCGTGATTAATGTACAGTTCACACCTCCATTAATTCTCGTACGTTTCTCGGGCATCGTTACGCAAAAAAATCTAGGGTAATATTTCACTCACTTGTGCCTTGCAACTAAATTGATGATAATAACCATTATATAACATTTATATAATGTTTATTGATTACATATTTTCACCGTTATTTGATATGTTCATTGCCATATAGACATTTCTCAAACATAGTAATTTAGTAGTATAACTAGTAAATTGCTGTTCATAAATATTAGGACATATCAAATCCAAGATGAATCTAAAAAATATTATCAAATCATCGGCGCAATGGAAATTAATTTCTGCAATTAATTCCTGTATACCTTTTCAAAATAGAATTATAAGAATGAAATATCACATCGAATTTATGTCACATTCATATTCTCTATTAATATTACTGCTTTAGTATTTCAGTTGATTGACGATATTTGTTAGTACGATATTTTATCGTACATTCTGTTTGTTTGTCATGCATAACAGATTTTGTATACTATTGTAGAATTATATTTAATAATACAGAAGATTAATGAAATTTATTAACAAATAAGTAGATATAATTAATTAAACACAACACAAATGGAATCTCTCGAATTATAAATCTCGTACGTCTTTATCTCACGATGTCTCTCAAAACAATGCCCTCTTCGCTTCGTTCCTCAAAAACATTCAAACACACCCAAAAGACAATTTTCTAGCAATTTCATTACATGCAAACTTCAATCATGCCATACGCAAGCTTCATTCATAATATACACCCATGCTGATGATACAATTACCACACTATTTTAATCTTACTTTATTTTTGTGGTCTTTCAACTGTTATTTAGTTAGTCTTTGCGTTTCATTGCTATTTGGTGTCGCATTAAATAGTAAAAATAAATATATTTTTGAAAGTATTGATGACACATAACCATGTTTTCAACAAAAGTGACATTATTTCGAAAGAAAAATTACTTGGTTAAAGTAATTTTCGTTTGCAGGGATGTAGAGAAGGTAAAGGTCAAATCCACCTCTTTGAATGAAATATATGTATATTTTTTATTGTACTGTTCGACGAAGCTCAATCTTCTCTACACAAACGTATTAAGCCGTTTGTAATAAGAAATTAATAGGAGATATTTTTGTTTCAATATTGCGAAATTACTTATTTATAGTAAAAAATCACTAGTTTCACCTGTAAAGTCCTGAAATGATGTAAATTTTACCTTTTTTCACCCTGCCAAGAAAGATCGAACCCATTGAAAAATCTTAGTAAGAATACATTTTCTCAGGTAATTTTTCATGATTCTTTCGAAACCATCGTTATTACATTGATATCTGTCATGGTTTTACCAACATGGCGACTTTTTTTCAAAAATATATAGAAATTTATTTTCATTTTCATTAATTATTGTGTAGATAGGCATAGCGGATTTACATATACTTGAATATCTACATTAGGTCAAATTTGTGCTTTAAGGTTTGGTCGTTATTTTTGGAAAAATTCAGTATAGATCGTAGGCGGCAATATAAGCACTAATGTATACGTTGTTGTACTTATATTCCTAAATTTGATGTTCAAAAGTCTTTCAACCTGCATGCAAGTATTTATTCGATTCCTTAATGACTCATCAACTTTTTGTAATATTTCCTCAAAAATCTATTGGTACATATCAAGAATCTGCTCTTTTAGATAATTGGAATTTATAGATTCTTCCGCATAAACATTATTCATTAAATATTTCTGTTGGGACAAAATCTAACAACGTCAAATCTGGTAATTTTGGCTAAAAATTAGTATGCCTTTATTGTCCAAACTTTTATTTAGAAGCATCCACACGAACACAAAATAATATATATGACTCATATTAGCTACTTTACTAAGTAATACTTCGCGATATTAACCCTTTGCACTCCTATGTCGAGTGTGGCTCGACATCACATATCTCACGAACTATGTAAAAAATTTAAATAAATTGATTGGTTGAATATATACATTATCATTTATTTACTATTTATTGGGAGTACAAATTAGTTCGGTCCGTTTTCAAGTGGCGCCTCTGTTTATTATGAATGTTCCATGGTAACAGCTAATTTCAATTGTTTCATAGAGCTTAGACATTTGTGAATAATATTCAGTTTATATTGCTTTGAGTTTCATACAGAAATCTTATTTTTTATTGTGTTGAATATGTCAAGTTTTGTCTTAACGAAGCAGCATTTGCGGGAGGTGTTAGTGTTTTGCTTTAATTGGAAGAAAAGTGCAGCTGAAGCGCATCGAATGCTGGTGGAAGTTTATGGTGACAATGCTCCAACTGATAAATCATGTAGAGAATGGTTTCGACGTTTCAAGAATGGTGATTTCAGCGTTGAAGACAAGCCTCGCTCTGGACAGCCAAAGAAATTCGAAGACAAAGACTTAGAGGCATTACTCGACGAAGATCCGAGTCAAACGCAAGAGGAGCTTGCAGAATCATTGGGAGTGACCCAACAAGCAGTTTCAGTCCGATTAAAATCCATGGGAATGATTCAAAAGCAAGGCAGTTGGGTGCCTCATGAACTGAATCCGAGAGACGTTGAAAGGCGATTTGTCACCTGCGAGCAACTAATGCGAAGGCAACAAAGGAAGGGATTTTTACATCGGATTGTTACTGGAGACGAAAAGTGGATATTCTATGACAATCCTAAGAAAAAAAAGTATTATGCTATGCCTGGTCAGTCGCTATTATCGACAAAAACATCGACACCGAAGCCAAATATTCATGGTTCGAAGGTCATGCTCAGTATCTGGTGGGACCAAAATGGTGTTGTGTACTACGAATTGCTACAACCTGGCGATTCCATTACGGGCGATAAGTATAGGCTGCAATTAATGCGTTTGAGTCGTGCATTACGCGAGAAACGACCAGAATACGAGCAAAGGCATGACAAAGTCATTCTACTGCACGACAACGCTCGGCCTCACGTTGCAAAAGTGGTGAAAAACTATTTGGAAACCCTGAAGTGGGATATTTTACCGCACCCGCCGTATTCACCGGACATTGCTCCGTCAGATTATTGGTTGTTCCGACGGATGCAACTTTCATATTTTCTTTATATGTCCATACAGAAGCAAGCTACCGTCGGTAAATAATATACCCCCTGAAGTCATGTAACTTTTGCCTACAACATTTTTTTGTATCATCAATGTTTTCGGAAATATTTAAGTAAGTTGATTTAAATATAACGATTTGTAAAATAT
This sequence comes from Megachile leachella, assembly GCA_963576845.1. Classification (NCBI taxonomy): domain Eukaryota; kingdom Metazoa; phylum Arthropoda; class Insecta; order Hymenoptera; family Megachilidae; genus Megachile; species Megachile leachella. Next base: position 1,220,649 of record OY756259.1, on the reverse strand, counting down.
AATTTAATATACCTATTAGAATGAACATGAAGATGTATATGATGATATACACACGTAAGGATTATATTACGTGCTACCACACATTTTTTCCTTCATACAAACTATAAATAATATAATTTAAGAATGCACTGAAGATCGAGCAACTAGAATAAGAAAGATTAAGTATCTGATAAACCTATATGTGCATACCAGTAATTAATGCAAAATTTATATATATAAAAGAAATAGTGCTTGACAAGGTTGACAAATAATGGTTTACAAAGATAAACGGAGGAAAAGTGTTTTTTGGCACGAATTTGCGATATTCATTTTTTAAGGTGTGACGTCTTAGAATACATGCTGCAGCGAGAGGATTAGACTTCAATCCAACACATTTGCAATCGACAATCGATACTTTTTTACTCGTAGCAGAATTAAGACCCAAGAAAATCATTACATTTTATCGAGTTTGTTTCCTTAATTTATTGTCAGTCACATCTGGTGTCAGAATCCTTAAGCTTAGCTGTAGTCTTTTATTTGCAGTTTCCATTCATATCGAGGCACTTCTTAGGTTTATTAGTCGTTATAGTCATTTTAGGAAAAATCTAAATCACTTCATTTTTTCCATTTTGAATTTTTCCATTTCCACTCGAATTTAGCTAGGCAATAGATTTTTTTTTATTTTCCTCAATTAATTTACAATTTGTTTAGTGTAAACATTTGTTAAATTGTTTTAACGGAGTGTAAATAAGAACTTGTAGGTATATGCCCAGTGGTCTATACCTTTGAATGTGTTTTAGACAATACTAATTGTTATCTACAAGATCGCTCGGGTGTTTTCTATGAAGTCTTCTGATGATTTCTAGAGGGTATGAATATTGAGCTAGCTGGTTAGGGTGCCTTGTCAACCTCTGTTTATATTTGTTTGCAAAGCGGTGGATGGCCTTTTCAACCGATTCGATTTCAAGGTGTTTCCATGTTAACCTGCTATCAAGGCACATACCTAGGTATTTAACGACGTTGGTCTGTATGTGTATGGCAAGAGATTTCTGTTTCCTAAGTATAAATATTATGTAGTTGGATTTTCCTTCGTTAACTTTTATTTTCCATTTTTTGAACCAGGTTTCGAGGGTATGTAAGTTTTGTTGCAGAAATTGTGTTGCAGTGTTAACGTCGATGTGGATAGCCAGTATAGCAGTGTCGTCCGCGAAGGTCAATAATGAGGTATCCTGCGATGTTGATATATCAGAGATGTAAAGGTTGTAAAGAATCGGTCCTAACACACTGCCTTGCGGGACTATTCGTCCTGGAATTTTACCTGAAATTTTCTATTAGTTAGGTATGATTTTATGAGATAGTAGTATGGCGGAGGAAAATTGGTTGCTATTTTATACAGTAGGCCCTAAAGGCAATAGAAAATAGTGAACTATTTTCCCTCACCAATGTCTCAGAAATTGTACGCCCACTCCGAGTCTTTGTAATATGTAAAATATCTTTGAAGAGTCGCTCTCGAAACAACTGTCAAAAAGTATATATCAAAATAAAATGTAGTCATCCGAAATGAGATACATGTACTTATTGTTAGATATAGTTCACTTATTCACTTATTGGGAAACTACTGATTTCATACATTGTTTAATCGCCACTTAAAGCTACTGACGTTGCATCGCACATGCAAACGTATTATCCGGGCTATTGCGTTGTCTTACCCTTTTACAGTAGTAAGGATATTAAGGTGTATGTGTAATTGTAGTCAATATCTTTTATTTTAAGTAAATATCTTTTTTGATAGCGGCCAGCGCAACGAGATCATCGGCAAAAGCCAACGATGTTATTTGGCAGTCACCGATTTTAGTACCGCCTTCTACTTTGCTAAGATCTTCCAATAGCGGCTCTATGCAAAGGTTAAAGAGCACGGTAATTTAGGAGTTGTTTACGTCCTAAATATTTATGTAAAAAGAAAAAAAAAATACGTGTTCCCTAATTAACTTTCCTTTTGAAGTTTTAATAGATTTTATTTCGATCAGATCAAAACTGCTTTTTTTGCAGCAAGAAATTCGTCGCTTCAGGGTATTTCACCCCCTAATTTTCACTCCCCTTCCAACATACCTAGGCCAATTTTTGTGTTCTATCGAAAGATACTTTCATACCAAAAATCATTAAAATTGCTTCACTGATCTCGGAAATATCGCAATTTTTCCATTTTACCCTCACACTTTGAGGGGTTGTTTCATACCCTAAATATGTATTACCGCAGATAAAAAAAATATGTGTCCCCTAATTTTCTATGTACTATAACACATCCAAATTTCAGAAAAATCAGAGAGTGACACTTAGGTAGGTTTACTTGTTAGTCATCGAAAATCCTCAGGGAGTTAGTCCAGCGTGGGTGTCAACGACGATCACCAATCAGTGTAATGTCAGACCTTTGACAAAACGTGATAATCTAGTATAGTTTAGTAAATCAGCGCATTAGATGCTGCCCATACATGCCAGTTGAAGATCCTAGCTACGGCGGTGCATGTGTGAGCCCTATTATAGTCGACCCAATCTCTTTACTATGCGACTTGTCTTTGAAATATATGGTCAGAGGATCCCGTAGTTGATCTCATCTCTGACTTCGCATATAGTGCACCACAAGAGGTCCGTTGATGGCTCGAAACAGATCGCCAGAAATTGAAGCAAGCCGGTACAATAATGTACGTTTGGGTTTTCCCGAGAATGTAACCAAAATGAATGTAATAAAAATGAAAGTACCCGGTAATGATTGTCCATTTTACGATATTTGAACAATACATGGTGAAAAAGTAAAGTTTCGAATATAAGATAATCCTTTTCAGGTAGGTTCTGTTCAATGTTAACACGTTAGCTGCCACATCAGTCACCGACTGACACTGAACTCTTCGTTCGGGCCGTGTCAATCACCGCTGTCTGACAGAGTAAAATATATGAAACTAAAATTTATATTGTTTTATGTAATTATTTAAAATTTATTTAAAATTTGCTTAATTTTTATATGATATATTATAGGATTGTATCAGTAACGTATTTAAATATTTCTTTTCATAAAATTGTAATACGCGTGGCAGCTAACCTGTTAAAGAAGCTTTAAAAACCTAGAAGTTTATTGCTGCAGTATGTGTCGATTATCCAAAGAGTTGTAGAAACTAAAGTCCTGTTTCAGAATTCTAAAAACTATATAACTCGAAATTGCAATAATAAATTATGCTGTAGGCCGGCTTCTTAATCTCACAACCCTTTAAGAAGCTAGTCTAAGCTAAACAAGAGAACGGTAAATTAATGTGAATATAATTGTTAACGGTCAATTGGTTCTAATGCAAGTGACTATATCCGACATTATTTATCGCCACGCGTTATACAGTAAATATTCGATATCTGCGACTCTCTCGGGTCTGAACTGTTGCACATATCGTACAGGTCCTACATTGATTGATGTTTTGCCGAACGTAGAAAAGGACAGAAGAGAAAAATAACACGGGCGCCGGTCGCAGATATCGTAAAGGTACTACATTTCGGGCGAAGGAGACCGAACGTAAACAAACAGCGACCTTTCAGAAGGACACTCCTAATACAAGAATAAAACTTTTTTATTTTTAATTTTTTTTTATGAAACTTTTACCAATTGATTCTTCACATTTTTCTGGTTAAAATGAGACCAAACACGACATAATTCGGCACATATTTACTTGTAATTTCACATGTTACGCGTATATCGATGACTTTACTCTAATAAGATATTGTAAGCAAATATAACTCAAATTACGTCGTGTTTGGTCTCATTTTAATCAGGAAAATGTCGCGAATATGATGGAGAAAGTTATATAAAAAAATGGATGAAAAATACAAAAATTAGCAATGCCCAAGTATTGCAAACAATCGAACAGACTTTTGATCTTTGCCGCCTGCCATGATCGCAGCGTCTCTTTCTTTTTCACTCGCTATCCTCCTCTGCGCCAGAAACTTTTATCGTCAATTAAACCAGTAAATATAGTCCAAATTATATCGTCTTTGGTCTCATTTTAAACGAAAAAATGTAAAGAATCAGTTGGTAAAAGTTTGATAACGAAAAAGTCAAAAATAAAAAAGTTTTATATTTGCATTGGTATTGTCTCACGGATATACTAAGCCCCGGATCACGTTACACTTCTCGGCGAGCGAACCTCGGGTGTCTCGAGGGGTCTTCCTCCCAGTGGTGGGGATAACTGAGTCGCACATATCGTACAGGAGATTTTTGCAGATATCGAATATTTACTGTACTATACATTTCGTGACATCGCGGGGCAAAGAGTAAGTTCCCAAAACATCGAAGTATCGTATACTATCGAAGTAAAAGTAATAAAAACTGCAAGATATAATTATAAATTATTCGTGTTGTATGGAACATGACCATATCCCGAATGCATTTTCATAATATATGTATAATTTTTTATACATATAAACCGACAAAATTTGAATCATGTAACATGCTAATTGGATAATGCGTGACTTCCGTTGTGTCAACCTGGTCGCGTCAAGGGCAAGGATTCGGCTAGAACGTAAAGATATAGGGAGAGAATGGTTTTTAATTTTCTAGTTTCTGAGAGCCCGGTTCGCTAAGGTCCAGCTGCTCGAAACCAGGAATGGTTTACAGACGGTAAAGATGGAGAGCCTCGTCTGCTAAAGTTCGTCTGCTCCAGGGTAGATATGATCACCAAGGTTTTTTTTCTAACGCTCGACTACTTTCGATATGAATTTTTGCCGGCACTAATATTGTCTTCGTACTTCTAAGTCCGTCTAATCACGGATGCGTATTGCCGCTTGTAAGGGTTTTTTTTATGACATGACCTGTCTGAAGTACGCTGGGTGCGCAGTGTATAGGAAATACATTTCTCTTACAACTAGCTTTTTCATATGTACAATATTTACTAAACTGTTGCGTTAGACAATAAATAAAAGAGAAAATATTAGGTCGTCCGAGTGTTTATTTACGAATTTGAATATTCGACTTTCTTTAGTCACTTTTGTCCGAACATGTAGCCTAATATGTTTTTCATTATTGCATTCACTCCTTTTTTCGTTTTCTTGCAGTATACTTGTTTTCATGGTAATGTATTTCAGTTTCTTTCTATGCATTTCAAAATATGAAAAACTCGAATATTTCCAGCATGTGATATTACATTGTTTGAAGAAAAACAGTAGTACTAAAAATACTGTCAACGAATTTTGCTTGCTTTATGTTTCGAAAGATTTTCATATTGAAATTTTTAAAGAGACGATTTAAACCGGACCATCCTATGTAAAGTTTTTTCATGTAAACAAGAGACTGTATATTTCCGATGCGTTTATTGGAGAATTTTTTTTTGCCTATTACAAAGGACATCACCCAAATGTTACACGTCGATTTTGATGAAATTTGTACGTTCTAGAATTTTTAAAAATACTTGATACGCATTTATTACGTGTGAATATACCACTTTGAAGTGGTGAAAATAACTTAATATAATTTTAAATGTAATATAATACAATTGCCAGAACGGAAGGTATAAAATGTACAAATAGCTGCAACCATAGTAATGTTTTTTGTGCTAAAGGAAATCAAAATTTCAATTTATCCGTCCTGCTTTTGTGAAAAATATGCGAAATTCGATCAAAATAGTTCAACGTTTTATTTAAAACATTTGCAAAATATTGTTAACTTTTAACATATTTTTTAACTAAATAAGTTTTCCCAAAATTCATCTACACCGTGTTATTGACCATCTAAAATGAAAAAATTTGCATTTTAAATTTTTTACCTAAGAATTATAGAATTTTTTATCTAATAATTTCCGTGATATTTATAAAATTATCTTTTTCAACCCCAACCTCAAGAGCATATTTTCACCACTTCAAAGGAGATATATTCGCATGTAAAAAGATATGTGTCAAATATTTTTTCAAATTCTATAACGTAAAAATTTCATCCAAATCGGCGTGTAACGTTTGGGTGCTGTTCCTTGTTAGATTAATTAGTAGTTCTTTAAATTTAGAACTGGATAAGTGAATGTCTTAAGTTTTAGTGTAGAAGATAGGTATATTTGCGTAAATAAATTTTCTGTAAACACTGTGTTCTAGTGTATTGTTCCACTTTCTTTATATTGATATGTTCAGATGTAACAATTTTTCATCATTTTCAATGTTTATCATAAAGTAAAAGTTAAGCGTCTAAAAAGGAAATTAATCTATCATGAACCTAAGAAAGTCCGCCTAGTTTTAAACGAAAATTACTTTTATGTCTTCATTTTTCTGAATATTCCTGAAGAATACCAAAAATTACGAGAATGCCTTTCATTTATAAGAAGGGAAACTGATATACACTTTATTTTAAATATCATTTAATGTGAAATATGTATTTATTTATGTTACATACAGAACGCACCTTTTTAAGAATTTTACTTCTTTGAAGATGTATAACTTTTGTTGAAGCGCGGTCAAGTTCAGACCATTACGCGTGAAGCGATTCACGACGGTCGTCTTTTCTTTTATATTATATTCCATCGGTGACACGCTCCCGCAGTGCACGCGTCGCGCACGTTCTCTTATAAACTACATATTATATTAAATCTTTTCTTTTCGTACACGTGAGTTCTTTTTCATTTACGCACCCACGTAACCCTCAATAGGTTATGGGCCCAGAAACGTGAGCGTAAATTGTGGAAAGACGAGAAACGTGTGTAACGAAGAGTCGGTCAAGAGTAACGCGGCGTGTGTTTCCTTTGTTCGTCTGAAAGAAAATATGGCGTCGTCGAACATAGTACGTATCGAGCTCCTGACGAAAGAAAATTTCGACACGTGGAAAATCCAGATGGAAGCTATTCTGGTAAAGAACGACGCGTGGGGATTCGTGAATGGCGAAAAAGTGAAGCCAGAGCTCGTGCCGGGAGACGCGGCGTCCGCGATCGCAGTCAGGAAATGGGAGATCGAAGATCAAAAGGCGAGGGCAGACATCGTCCTATCTATTAAGCCATCTGAGCTGAAACAAATAAAGGGATGCAACACCTCGAGAGAAGTATGGTCGAAGTTAAAATCGATTTATCAATCGAGCGGTCCAGCGCGAAAAGCGACGTTGTTGAAACAGCTCACGCTACACAAAATGGACGATAGTGACGATGTGCGCGAACACCTCCGGAAATTCTTTGATACCGTGGACAAATTAAGTGAAATGGAAATAGAAATTAACCGCGATCTACTGACTGTAATGTTGCTGTATAGTTTACCGTCGACATTCGAAAATTTTCGGTGCGCGATCGAGTCGCGCGACGATTTACCGGATCTCGAAGCATTGCGCATAAAGATAATCGAAGAATATGACGCGAGAAAAAATGAGACGCGCGATGCCGGTAACAACGCGATGTTCGCGAGAAAACAGTGGGTAAAACGACAGAACGCAACGCATAAAAACATTAATGATAGAAAGAGTGCGGAAAAGAGCGACGATAAAGTAAAACGCGAAACGTTTAAATATAAGTGTCACCGTTGTAGAAAAATCGGTCATAAAGCGGCCGATTGTACCGTACGGAAAAAAGACTTTGACAACGCGAACGCGGCGGACGAGGCTAGTCTATATGTAGAAACGGAACATACGCTCGCGATCGGTAACGTCGAAGCAAAATTCGCACGAAATAACGTGAAGTGGTGCCTAGATAGCGGGTGTACGTCACACATGGGGAACGACGATGCAAAATTTGGAAATATTCTCGAGCCATGTGACGGAAGCGTAAAACTCGCGAGTGAGGAAGCATCCACGCCGATTCGCGGGAAAGGGTCAGTATCCATAGCCACGAGCGTAGACGGTCGACCGAAAAAAGTGAACGTTAGCGATGTACTGCGAGTCCCCGAGCTTCGCGCCAATTTACTGTCGGTAGGGAAGATCGCGGATAACGATCACGTAGTGGTTTTTGACAAAAGAAAGGCGGAAGTTGTCGATAAAAACGGAAAGATCGTACTAATTGCCGATCGAAGGAACGGACTGTACTACGTACGCGAAGCGGACGACAACGAGAAGGCCAACATTACCGACGAGTCAAACAACGGAAAATCAACGAAGGAATGGCATCGAAGAATGGGACATCTCAACGTTCGCGATCTCGTCAAGTGCGACCGGGAAGGTACAGTACGAGGAATGAAACTCGAAAAATCCTCGCAAGAGCTGAATTGTGAAATATGCCTCAGAGGTAAGATGACCAGAACACCGTTTCCGAAAAATTCTGTAAGAAATTCGAAGTTGCTGGAAATAATTCATAGTGACGTCATCGGACCGATGCGCGTCGAGTCAAACGGAAAAGCCAGGTATGTCGTAACCTTCATTGACGATTATTCTAGATGGGGTGAAATACGTTTGCTCAAACGAAAGGACGAAGTTTTAGGTGCTTTTAAGGAATACAAATCTTTCGTTGAGAACCGACACGGACGCAAGATACAGTTTCTTCAGTCGGATAACGGAAGAGAATATCTGAACGAGGAATTCGATAAATTTTTAAAGGTAAACGGTATTCGTCGTAGATTGACAGTCACCCACACCCCTGAGCAAAATGGAGTCGCAGAAGGACGGAATCGGACGCTGATGGATATGACGAGGTGTCTCCTAATACAGTCGCAGCTCCCTCCATCTTTCTGGGCCGAGGCAATAAATGCTGCTAACTACATCCGAAACCGATGTCCGTCGAAGAGCCTGGAAGGGAAGACAGCTTTCGAAAAATGGACAGGAAAGGCACCGGACGTGAGTCATTTTCGAGAATTCGGATCTCAGGTATTTATCGTTGATAGAACACCATCGAAGGGAAAACTAGAACCTCGTTCGAAGAGGGGTATATTCGTCGGGTATTCGGAAGAGTCCAAAGCGTACCGTATTTGGCTGCCGGATGTAAGGCGCATAAACGTTGCTCGAGACGTGAAGTTCATCGGGATACCGGAAGTCGCGAAGAAAAACGAGGGCTCAGTCAATAATTTAGACTACAACGACGAAAATCCTGCGAAGATTGATATTATTTTTCCCGAGGTGGAGCAGCGAGACGAAGAGGACATCCGAGATGATGCGGAGGCTGAACGCGATCAACAAGAGGAACCAGAAGACGAAGCCAATCAACAAGACGCAGGCGAAGATGATGAGACTGCCCATTCACGTCGAGTTCGAGGAAGACCGAGAATCGTGAGAACAGGCCTCAGGGGGAGACCCAAAAAGGTATACCGAACGGAAAATTCTGCTGAAGAGTTTACATGTATGGCTGAGATTCCACTGGAACGGGCTGTCCATGGACCGTGTGCTGATCAGTGGCGCAAGGCAATAGCCTCAGAAATAAAATCTATCGTCAAGAACGACACATGGATCATCACTGAGAGACCGAAGGATCAGAAGGTAATCGGCAGTCGAATCGTGCTGCGAAATAAGTATGATCACGACGGGAAGTTGGTTCGTCGGAAAGCGCGCCTCGTTGCAAGAGGGTTCGCACAACGTGCAGGAATAGATTTTCATGAAACATTCGCACCTGTAGCACGAATCGGATCGATTCGAACGATAATTGCACTGGCCGCAGAATTTGGAATGACTGTGAATCAGTTCGACATCACTACTGCATATCTTCATGGGACACTTGAAGAGAAGGTATATATGGAAGTACCGAAGTACACGATCGAGGCTTTAGAAGCGATTGTGCAAACTGAATCCTGCGAGACTATCAGAAGGAAGGCTTCGAAGATGCTCGGCGAACTCGATAGTGGGGACAAGGTTTGCGAGTTGAAAAAATCCTTGTACGGTTTACGTCAAGCAGGACGTTGTTGGTACGAAAAGATCGACAAGGAGTTGACGAAGTACGGAGCGATGAAGTCCTCGGCAGATCCCTGCGTCTATTTCAGAGGAAATGGAGAGAACATGCTCCTGATTTGCGTTTACGTGGACGACATCCTTGTCGCTTCGCGGAGCAATGCAGAAATCGTTGATTTCGGACGATATCTCTCAAACGTTTTTGAGGTTACAGATCTCGGCAAGGCAAAATACTGTCTGGGCATGGAATTCGCACAACATGAAAATGAGATCAAGATCTGCCAAACCGCATACATCAAGGACGTTCTGGAGCGTTTTGGCATGCAGGATGCAAAGGTCGTGTCAACACCACTGGATCCCGGAACGAAGCTTGGGATAAGTACGGAAGAGCCCAGTTTGGAAGAGGTGAAACTTCCATATCGTGAGCTGATTGGCGCGCTCATGTACCTGGCTGTATGTACGCGTCCGGACATCGCGCACGCGGTCAGCTACCTCAGTCAATTCAATAGTTGTTTCAGGACCGAACACTGGGTGGCAGCGAAACGAGTCCTGAGGTATCTGCGTGGAACTCAAGGCGTCGGATTGCGATTTCGTCGCACAGGAAAACCACTCGTGGGCTACGTCGATGCCGATTGGGCGAACTGTCCTAACGACAGGAAATCATATACTGGCTTCGTTATGATTCTTGCTGGAGGCCCAATCTCGTGGGAGGCCCGTAAACAGAGGACCGTGGCACTTTCGTCGACGGAGGCTGAGTATATGGCCTTATCGGAAGCTGCGAAGGAGGCCACGTACTTGAGACGTCTACTCGTCGAACTTGGACTTCCAAACCTTGGGAGGATCAGGATTTTCTGCGACAACAACGGCGCTCGAAAACTTGCCGAAAATCCCATATTCCATAACCGGAGTAAACACATCGATGTTCGTCACCATTACGTGCGTGAAGTTCTCGAGAAGGGCGTAATTGACATTGCGTACACGCCTACTGCAGAGATGGCAGCTGATTTTTTGACCAAAGGAGTACCTAAGCTGAAACTTGCCAGGTGCCTGAATCTTCTCGGCATGGCAACGGTAGAGTCCTCGAATCGGTTACGTCATGAATCGAGGGGGAGTGTTGAAGCGCGGTCAAGTTCAGACCATTACGCGTGAAGCGATTCACGACGGTCGTCTTTTCTTTTATATTATATTCCATCGGTGACACGCTCCCGCAGTGCACGCGTCGCGCACGTTCTCTTATAAACTACATATTATATTAAATCTTTTCTTTTCGTACACGTGAGTTCTTTTTCATTTACGCACCCACGTAACCCTCAATAACTTTGTTGTCTCTTGTCTTATTTATTTGTGCCTGCACAGGTGATATAAAAAAATAAAATTGCTAAAACAGTGCATTTTTATTTTTAATAATGTAATCAAATATTTCGCCTTTCATATTTACAGTTAAAAAATACGTATTCTGTTCGATACTGCTCATAGTTTTCTAATTACTATTAATATCGTGAAATTCGCAATTACATTATTTAATTTTAATTACATTATGCAGTTTACATACCAATAAAAGAAATTCTATCTTTATGATGTATTAATTTAAAAATATTGTAAATTATTAACCTAGGTATATCAATATCGTGTAAACAACAATTCGCTATAATAGTAATTTTGAAAATTGTTTGTTATCATAAAAAAATCGAGATCATCCTCGATTTTTCAGATGGTGTCACATATTTTTGTATGAGGCCGATTCTTTGGAATAATTCTGCACAGAAAAAGTATTAAGGTAAAGCTAATTCTTTTATTGTGCTTTTTCCTATTACAGACGCTCTAAAGAATGCGTATAGTTAGTTAAATCAGAAAATGAATCTTTTGTATATTAGTCAGAAATACCCAAATATAAACGGAAAATATTTCAGAATAATTACTGTTATTTAAAATAGAATACGGTCTTTAAATTTGGAAAGCTAATTAATTAGTCAATCACACATGCCGTCACACAACACAAATTGCGGTATTTATCAACAATAAATTGTCATTCGAAATATGAGTGAACATTAATATCCATTGATTATTTATATTTCAAAATATGATAAAGGATGTTTCTATACTTGAGCAGAGCCCAATGGACCATAAGCGATCATAATTAAATGGATAATGATTTATTTTATAATAATATATGGACAGGTGCGTACTGTTCAGTTATGCGTTCGTACATAAGGCTGCTTTGGTATTGTCTGCAAATATAAATATAAAATTAAATTACTACATTTGTTAATACAATGTATGAATTATATATATTTCAAAGAAATCAATAACATTGTGTAATTCATGGAAGATTTTATTGCTACAATATTGTATATTAATAAAATACATTCTCACATACATGTATCTTTAGCTAGTTTTCAATTTTTGCATTTTTTTTTATTCGATAAAATAATTTTAAGAAAAAAATACACCGACTTCGAAATGCACTAAAAAATATAAAATAATTTCTATTTCCTAATGAAGTAATTTCTTTTTCATTCAATCGTACAATTACGTAACAGATATGAATGAAACCTATTTACTCGTTAGGTAGTATATTAAATACATTTCAACCTTTTCGGAGGCGGCGCAAATTTTGTAATTCCCGCGTCGTGGGCTCCGTTTATAGGTTCTTAGATCCATGGATTCCACATGCGAACGAAGTCGATTCAATTTCATTTATATCAGAAACGTTGCAAAATGAAGATGCAGTCGTTACATTTACGTATATTACCAGATATATCTATATAATGGTTCGTATTCTTTCTCAGGATTTATTAATTTCCAATACGCCATACCTCAATCAACTAGTTATTGGCAGCAGCGTTTACTGAGGTATTTTTAATTTTGCGCCGCCTCCGAAAAGGTTGAAATGTATTTAATATACTACCTAACGAGTAAATAGGTTTCATTCATATCTGTTACGTAATTGTATGATTGAATGAAAAAGAAATTACTTTATTAGGAAATAGAAATTATTTTATACTTTTTAGTGCATTTCGAAGTCGGTGTATTTCTTTTCTTAAAATTATTTTATTTCACGCTTTTTAGTGGAATGGGGAGAATTGTATAAGATACCGTGAGACAGTTCTTCCGGGCTTTTTTTTTTGTTTGCATAAATGCCATGAACATAATTAAGTAAAAGACAACATGGATATTCGTTTTTCTATTTTCTTTTCATTTATTTATAAAATTGACTACGTTAGTGGGGGCTACCCCTGTTCCACCCCCTGCAGATCAGTTTGCAGCGACTGACACGTAAAGAAACCAGCCAAGTCTGTTTTTCTTCTTTCTCCTTTATTTGCGGCCAATTGATAAAGAAATTGACGAAGTCTACTTACACGAACAATTTTTAAAAATCACGGTAGCCATATTTCTTGCAGGGTAAAAATAGATCTTTTGCAATAACAACAGTTATTAGCACTTAACGAGTTCCACATTAAAAATTACGGGAAAATACAACAAGTTATAACCAGAAAAATTAACAAAAAGTGTCATTTTTTAATATATTATTTAAACAAATGCATTTTAAAAATCCATTTTAGAAATATTTTTAAAATCCATTTACGCATTTGGATTCCGCATTAAAATCCTTTGCAATTTAAACCATCCCTCTTGCTCTACTGGCTCCAGAGATATTCCACAAAATGTAATTTTCACCCCCACTTTTGGTATTTTGCTATTTTGCACCCCATTAATATGAATATCGGTAGCTAAAAAAAGATACGTATCGAATATTTTTTCGAGAACTACATTATATCCAAGTTTCATCAAAATGGAAAAGTATTACTTCGAAATGGTCTCTTGTAAGTCATACGAACAGCAGGAAAATATAGGGTGAGTTATACAAATTTACAAAGTAAGAAGAATAAAATAAAATGTTTTATTTCTTCCTTAGGAAATCTTCAAAGTTGATCAGTCTCTTAACTTTCCAATGATCTGTTCCTGTGTAACAGTAGTTATATTTATGACATATTAATTACTACTAATCATGTGGAAATAAGTTACCTTTGTGTTCAGAAGTTGTAACGTTATTCAAAAGATATAACAGTTGTTATTGTATTCATGTGATAAATAAATTAAAATTCGTTCCTCACATTGACTTGTGATCAAATTATCTTATATCACTTTCAGATTACGATTTGCGAAGAAAAATTTTTGCAATTATTATTGAAATTATTGGCTACTGCTTCGAATTGTATTTAAGAAGAAATTAGAAATTGTATAATTTTTTATTTACTATATATAAATTTGTATCTATGTAGCCTTTAAAATCACAATTATGTATAAATGCCTACATATTTTAGGTATACGAGCAAAGATTGCCTACAGCTTCATGTAATACTTTTTATGCGATAAATGTAGAAACTGAACCTTACGAACCTTCATAGAAACGAGGTTACAAGAGGTGGAGTAAATCCAGCTTTAACGCTCTTTCGGAAACAGTTTCCGACAGAGCCCATCTGTTCTGTTCTTAAAACGCCGCCATTATGTATGTATTTTCTATCCTTGAGATACTCGACAGTTCTGTCTACAGCATGGTGAAGGTGCTCGCTTCTGTACTGGTGAAGGTGCTCACTTCTGTACTGGTGACGGTAATGTATCGCGACAGCATCACTTCGCTAGTGTTAAACTGAATTGACAGGAGGTAGGTGTCTACTTGACTTCTGAGATCGTTACATAACGCTGATAACGCTAGTTTAAAACATCTCTAGTTTATCAGTTATTATCGAGATAAGAAACGTAAAAGCTTTCGATATGAACGATTATTAACATTATAAATATTCTGATTAAATTAACTTTCAACAATACCTTACATATCTTCTACCTGTAAATAAACACTAGTCTGCACTTCACACGCAAATAATATGATCAATTCAAAAAATACGACATCGTTGGAAAATTGCATTCATTATATAAGTAAATATAACAATTAAAAATAGAGACATCATAGCATATACATATAGCTAGATAATAATAAAATATAATATAAATTTAAGTTATCTATCATTCAATTTTGATTTAATTGAAAAATAATTACATTTGACGAATAATCTAAAAGACAAAATATCATAAAACCCTAACGTCAAACAATGAAGATTATTATTTGATTCATGTAACAATTGTTTAAATTATGTTTCATAAGATGGATAACTGGAAATAATATTCAACATTCAGCTCTGTATGATATGATGTATTTTCTACTTTCTAGAAATCTAATGTGCATTAAACTGATTGAAATGATCTACTTTGCCAAATTAAACGCATTATTAGATACCTGCAACACGAAGTTAAATAGATAACAGTGAATTTGCTACTGTTCTCCTTATTTCATATTACTATCATAACTTTTTAATATAGCTTTAAAAGATTTATGTGTATGTTACATTTCTTTCTTATTTTGACCTAAAGAATATACCAACATTTAGTTGTTAAAACTTGGGCCGCTCTGCGTACCTGTTATAAAAGGTGAATATAGAAAAATGTCTAATACCACTTTCTGATACGACATATAGTTTCATCACAATTAATTGTTAAACATTAAGGTAATCGGCCAATCAACGCAGTACTGCAGCATAAGCCACCACAGCAATGTCCCACTTTGTACGCTTTACTGCCTGCTCAATCCTGCAGTCCTACGCTGATTAGTCGATTACATTAATTTTCAATAATTAATCGCAACGAAACCACTTCACAAATGCTTCATACCGAAAAATGATATTTGAAAAATGATAATGGAACGTGTTCAATAAGCGTGGTAGATTTGTCACATTCTATTTAGTATTATATTTTCTAAACGCGTTAGGGAGTATTATTCATTGCAATTGTACCCTAAAATGTGGTATGTCAGATATGTACACAGAAATTCGTAAGTTAACTTCTTCAACTTAAATTTACCAAATAAATGGAATGGTATGCAATTTGTAGAAGTAATTGCGAACTCGAGACATACATAATATTTAGAAATTAATATAAGATTATATGTCCGTGCAAAAACACAAATGATTAGTGCATAAATGATTAGTGCAAAAACACAGAAAATTTCAAAGCAGTTATATTTTGTTTAATATTGCTCGTAGTGCATAAATAATAAATATATTTTATATTAAATAAATATATAGTATATTTAAATTGTTATAAATATATCAAGAAGAAGAATTGCTAATAAATATAAATATGTTTGAATTATTTACATTTTCATCATACATGTCGAATTTTCTACCACTGTCATCATCGTCTTCAAAATCAACCTTAGCACTACAGTTTTTGGGAACCGGAATATGTATTATTAAATTTTTAAAACTAAATTTATTACTTTAAACCAAGACAATTTTAGAATGTTATTCAGTTCGCAATAAAACTGATTTCTATTGTAAAGTGTATACTAAAATTGAATATGCAAACGTAAGAAAAATTATACAACTCCTTTAAAATAAATTGAATTTAATATTAATATTTAGAAAAAGATTTGATCAAGAATAGTATTGAATTTATTTTTCGAAATTCATATTTTAATAAAAAGTTGGATATTTAGTAAAATATTCAACAGCGTCTAAATGTTGATATACAAACATTTGAACGATTGATAACGGAAATCAGTATACAGCGTTCAACCAATCGATCACTACGTGATGCTGGATAGTAAAACTGCAGTGGCACAAGCATACATTCAAGTCCATTTTCGCCAAGTAAAGGTTTTAATACTTTATGTTCCTTATTTACGAGTCTCTCTGAACGGGTTTCAATATATTATTTTAAATTTCTTCGGGAAAGAATTTTGTATAAACAGACAAGTGGTATTGACATAATAACGATTACAAAATGTTTTAAAACTTTTTCAATGTTGGAGAAAGGAGAAAAAAAGAGACTTATAAAAAATCTTTAAACTCTCTATAAAATGATCGTCAGTGTAAGTGCTTGTGTTATATTCAGGAAAAAGTTGTTCAAAACGACTGCTAAAATTTCAGTCACATAACTTAAATGATTCCTCCAAAAAAAGTACGTGAATTTGTATATAATAAATGGAGTTTCCTAGTGTCCAAAAAGTAATTAACATTTATATTACTTCTCCATCATAAAATAACAGATATGCATAAAATACAAGATAATATTGACAAACTGCTTAACAAACCTACGAAGTTTCTTCAAACTCGGAGGGGGACACTTGCGTGCCTTTCCTTTTTAGAAGGCAAAATTAAGGAATTTATTAACTCGATAGAAATCAGGAAAACACTCTGACAAAACGAATATGCCTCGCTTTGGCCATTCACATTTATACAAACTTTAATGTTAGATAATGAGAAATAAAATACTATGAGTGAGTAAGGAGAGAGTCAAAGTAACAATAACGACTCGCGTTTACTATTACGTGAATGCTTTTATTTGATAATTCTCGCTCTGCGTTCGGGAAAACTCTGGTCTGTCCCGCTTCCGTTGTCTCTACAGCATCGTCCAAATTCCTAATGTCCCGGTGGAAGTGACGACAGACGATTCTTAGACCCTGCTAGCAATCCTACGTGGTTTGCTTTGCAGAAACATTTTTCCGGCGCCACATACATATTAAATTGTCTCATACCATATTACAGTAATTTTATCAAAACAAACGCGATAGAAATTGATGCCTATTTTTTTAGTTGCTTATGTCTCAAAAACGAAATCGCAGGTCATAACAAGGTAAAAAGGTTCTCGATTTTTTCTTGTAAGTAGTATCTGTGGTTTTTTGACTGCTCGGTATCTTTGGAATGCCCTTTATATATTATTTATTTATTTATTTGTTTACTTTTTTCTGCAATTCATTGTTCTCCATTTTTATTTAATTACAACTGTTTGTTGATCCTCCTTCTCTTCCACTTGCTGTATGCATTGATATAATTATATTAAAGAATTAAAGCATTATAAAATGCGACGCAATATTTTAACGACGTATATGTATAGTTCAATATACTTGTTTTACAAAAGAAGCACAAATATATAGAGCATAGTACAAAACTACGTGTAGAGTCGTTATTCTAAAAGTATGAAGAAGAAAGAAAAAGTCCGAAAACAAATATTTCATTTTTTATCGTTACCCTTCTCTAACGTCAGGCAACTTTAAAGTCGAGTAACTTCGAAATCGAACATGGTCACAATTCTTGCAGTGGAGTTCGAAGAATAAACCGTCGGAAATAAACAAACGTTTGGTGTAGCAGTATCGATTGATACAATCGCAGCTTGGGACTGTGTTTCTATATTTGTAATCTGTTACATTATACACATACACACGGTTCTGTGCTGCGGCTACATCAATCAGAATTACTATACCAGATGTTTGTTTGTTTTGGAATCGTTGTGCCAACAGAATATTTCTTGGGATAGATTCCTAAAACTGGTAGCGGCCGCAACAAACGTTACCAACCACTTGTTCTCGAGTAGTATATGGAATCACAATATACAGGGTGTTCGGCTACAGGTGGGAACCCTTTTAAGGGGTGGTAGTTGAGGTGATTCTGAACAACTTTTTCCTTTACCAAAATGCTGGTTAAAGCTTAGTTTTTGAATTATTAATGAAAAACACTGACCAATGAGAGCGCGCATAGTATGGCCGCGCGACAGCGTAAGCGACAGCTTCGAATATGACGACCGATCGTCGTCGTGAACAAATGTATCGATACCGTCGGTAAAACGTCGGTATATCGTCGGTATAACAGGAAGCTATTAGGTGAACGTTACATCGAATAATGAATAAAAAAATCTGGATTATTGTTGAATTATCATTCATTCATGAATAAGAAATAACAAAATTAGTCCTTATGCACGTAATCAGAATAAATCGAATACGCTAATTCGTTATCACAAAGAAATGATAGATCAAATATGGAAAATTATTTTCGTTAGATATTGTGATGATGAAAACCTTTAGAATTCCCTTGCGAAATAGATCGAAATAATATTCAGCGTCGAGAATATTCTAGAAAAGCGAATAATAGAAATTCTGTCGCGAGGCGAGAGGTTGTTGGCTGCTCAGCGGAGCGAGAGGCAAGGCGCGACCCGCGAGCCGCGAGCGCGGAACTTAGCGACGCGTTGTTGATAGCGTGGCCGCGGGATAGCAACCGACCTGTATAAAATAGAGGCGCGCGCCCGGCGCGGGCCTATTTGGCAGTATGGGAGAGAGGACGAGGTAAGTACCATCGGCCGCTCTCGGACTAGCCTAGGGACTCCGGCAGGAGAGATCGGCGATAATACCTGGTCGCCTGCTGGAGAAAGAACTTAGCTGTTAGGGCCTCCGGCAGGAGAGTTCGGCGACCAATACCTGGACGCCTGCTCGGAGAATAGCTAGTAGGGAATTCCGGCAGGAGAGTTTGGCGACTAATACCTGGACGCCTGCTCGGAGAGTAGCTAATAGGGAACTCCGGCAGGAGAGTTCGGCGATCAATACCTGGACGCCTGCTCGGAGAGTAGTTAGAAGGTAACTCCGGCAGGAGAGTTCGGCTAAAATACCTGGACGCCTGTCCGGAGAGTAGACGTAGAGGAAGCTCAAGCAGGAGAGTTCGGCGAACCCCTCCTGGACGCCTGCTTGGAGCAAAATAAAGAGAGACCTCGGCAGGAGAGTTCGGCGAACCCCTCCTCGACGCCTGCCGTGGAGACAAGGTTAAGAGACTCCGGCGGGAGAGTTCGGCGACAATTCCTGGACGCCCGACCGGAGGTAAAGGATTGATACCCAGGCAGGAGAGTACGGCGAAACCCTCCTGGACGCCTGCCTGGTGAATAGGGGGAGAGTACGGGAGTTTGTTCCTGGACACTCGGTCGACATGGAGAGTACGGCGAATATACCTGGACGCCTGTCGACTGAGAGAGGACAGAGCATCTCCTGGACGCCCCGGTTAAAATACAGGAGAGTACGGGAGAAAACTACTGGTCGCCCGCTCGGAATGGAGAGTTCGGCGAGAATACCTGGACGCCATTCGGATGGGAGAGAATAGAGTTACTCCTGGACGCCTGGTTGATTGTAAAATAGAAAGAGAAAAGATAGTTAGAGAGAGAGAGAGAGAGAGAGAGAGAGAAAATAGTGAGAGAAAGTTATGTTGTCGAATTATGTTAATGTACAAAGAAAGAAAATTTGTAAACCCCTTATTGCCTGTAAACGCTCCTAATCTCCAAAATACATATTCCTTGTTTCCAGAACTCCTGACATTCCTTGTGACTTCCAAGTTACCTTTATCATTTATCGAAAACATGGCTACAATATGCATTTTATGGAAAACATAATTCTTTTGCAAAAATTAAGTTGTCTTTTCTTTTTCTTTTTTGAGAAAATTTAATTCTTCTGTCAGAAATAGAAAAGCTATGTTTTGTACAAGCTCAACGGTGTATTGTACTATATGTATAACTATTATAATTATTCTGTTACGTCCCACTCTATTGCGCGGTTCTTTAACTTTAAAGTGCTGACGCACACCTTGACCTAAAGTAGGATTCGCAACTGACTAAACTTCCCGTTGTTATACTATATATTTTATTAATCTGTTCCTTCCTTACAAATGAAGCTCCCCCTCATTCATACACTCACACACCGGTGCACAACGATGGCTCGCTTTCGGGTACCGCTTCGCCTCTCTAGACGCCGTGATGAACTTGTTTCTCGCGGTGGTCTCGCGCGATGGCGCACACACTTCCGAAATTTACCGTTTATGGGTCTTGTATTATCAGACCCGGAGATACGATACGCGAATGACCGCTGGCCCAACGCGAAGAAGGCGTCGATTGAAACTCACGAAAATTATCCTCTGCGTCTGCGTTTGTCGGCGGTTTTTGTATCCGAAAGTGTGCCAAATTGAGTCACCAATTTGTCACTCATGCAGTTTTGGGTTTCGCGATCGCTATCGCGGAATGCCGCGTTACACCATTTTATGCAGGTTAATTCGACCGCGACCCAAATACCGACGGAAAAGGAATATGCCTCGGACGTAACAATTCTATACAGGGTGTTTCGTAACTAGTGTTACTCCTTCGAAGGAGTGTTAGAGGACGTTATTCTGAACAAGACTTTCCTTTGCAAAAATGGGATTTGAAGCTTATCTTTTGAATTATTAAGGGAAAACATGGGCCAAACAGAGCACGAGGTTTGCGCGTCTTCAGGAGCGAGCGCAACAGCTTGGAGCCTTACAGCTGAATGCGATCATGCCTATGCACCGGAACAGGGTAAACGATTAATAAGAAGCCTTTATGTCAAAGCTCAGTTAAATAATGAACAAAACTCACTGTTGCATTCATTATTTAACCCCTTGCACTATTTTGACGAGTCTGACTCGTGACGCACTCGTACATCGGGCCGTGATCAATTTTACTCAAATTTTTAATAAGCTTCAATTTAGAGTTCAAGTCCAATTACAATTTGCATAGTCAGCAACGGAATAATAACATATTGAAATAACATTTCAATTTTTTTGTCTATTTTAATATTATAGCTTAATTGCACAATTCTCTCTGACGCACTTGACAAATAAGTCATAGTGCAGGTGTTAATTGAACTTTGACGTAAGGGCTTCTTATTGAACGTTTATCCTGTCCCGACGCATAGGCGCTCAGCCACTATGCTTGAAGCTATCGCTCTCAAGCCAGGCCGTGCATAATTCTCGCGCTCTGATTGGTCCGCGTTTTTCCTTAATAATTCAAAAGATAAGCTTCAAATCCCATTTTTGCAGAGCAAAATCTCTTTCAGAATGATGTCCTCTACCACCCCTTTCAGAGAGTAACACTAGTTACGAAACACTCTGTATATAAGTATCAATTCAGATTTTGTATATTATCTACATTGGCTACTAATTAAGTGTAAGCGTGAATGATTTGTCTGTGCGCAATTAAGGATGAATACAATACTAAAATAAATGACACCGGGTGTACTACTATTAGATTTGTGTCAAAATCGTTAAAAATTTGATGAGGACACATAATTTCTTCAGACCGAAAATTTAATTTAGACGGTCCAGATAGGTTTCAATTCTATTTGTGTAATTTGATCAAAGATTAAGATGTTGCTATGACGCGAAATGTTAGCGGTGGGAATATAACGATTTGAGCTGCATTTATGCAAGAGAGACCCCAGTATGTTGGATATCAACGAAAAGTAATTCTGACAATTACGTAAAAATATAAAACGATATTTTAATTGCATTTTCACCACAATCGGATTCTAAAGAGTGAATACTTCAATTAAATAACGCAGTCGACTACAATTGAATATTCGCAAAAGAATGGTTCCGAACTAAAAATGCCCAATCTTTCAACCGAAATTCATTGTCAGTTCAAAACCTTTGGGAAATTCTCACTTATAATGTATACACGAATGCAAAACAATACACCACCAATAAAATATTGAAATTTAAAAGCGGTATATTATAGCGATGTTACGTGCGAGAAGCGCGCGTATAAAGCCTCGAAGGTAATATTTGCCCTAACGATATTTATTGTTAAGGGGACTTAATGTTTTGTGGGTCCGGAGATACGCTAGTCCCATACGGGCCCTTTCACAAGATCGCAATGATTATAGGGTGTGATGGAGGCAAATAAAAGAAATGTAATTCCGAAATAATTGAAATATATAAAAGATTATATTCTATGAAATATCAAACAGATAAAATGGTAGCGTATGTAATATAAAATGAATTACAAAAAGTTAAATTTTGAACAGTACAGAATTATTGTAAAGAACTGAAATGCGCAATTCACAAGGTTTGAAGAATAAGCAATTTGTTGAATATAAAATAAAAATGTAATCCAGTTAGGGAAATCCCAGAGTTAAATGATTAACTACTGGATTTACTTGCCGAAATATTCATAAAATAACTGGAAGAATAAAGGAAACAACTCACCAAAATACTTGTGTTCAAATAAAATTTGGAAATTATCAACCCTTTGTAGGACGTGATATGAGCTGCGTCTGGTTCCTGGGAAGAATGCACACGGATGAATGGATTGCACCAGTTAGAACTTTGAAACTAATCTACTGCCAAGATATTCAAATAACTAAGAAAATAAAATTGAACTTAAGATTAAAAGAATAGAATTAAATATAGTTAAATGGAAAAATTAGAATAATTAATTGAATTGAAAATAAATTTGGTTATTAACAAAAAGTTTAACTATGATTTAAATAAAAATTAAACGAAAGCTTAACGTGAAGCTAGAGTCTTTGCCCGAATATTGCACTTTAACAATTTCAAGAACAAACTCGTCTCTACGCCACTTCACGGACCCTCTGACAGGCACCTTGCGATTATACGTCGAAGAGTGTCGCAACGTGGACCTCTCGGAGAAGACCAGAGCGGGCCTAGCCCGAAATTGTTTATGTTGCATTGATATGCGCCTAACGAATTAGGCTGCGAAGCTAGTGCCTAAGAGACCGTGATTCGTTAATTAGATGGTGGTGGGTGCATGTGCGTTCCTCCCTTGTCCAGCTCTTATCTCTCTCTCTTTCTATATTAGTTCCTTCCTTTATTCTTCAGCTGTAGACTATTAATTAACTACGGAGTAATTTTTACATGGATAACCAATACAGTATAAAACATTAATCTGAATACATTATAAAAATTTAGAATTAAACATTAACTATTTCATCTTCACAATTATTAAAATTTGATCGCGCTCGGTATTGTAACAATTGTAACTATCGTAGGACTGATTGACGCATAACTACTCGCAATAACGGTACAACGAAATACTATGGACAATCTATTTAATATTGTAGTATTATAAAACAATTTCCATTACAAATCTATATTGCGTCGCGGGCCCTTGAGGAATATTCCAGAACGCTAGGCGTTATCGGACCACACGAGTGTGACTTTCGTTTATATTCGGCGGTTCGTAGAAATAAAGCGATCTAAGAGTTAGACCGTGGGACCACGTTGATTTCAAGGAAGGAATGTGTTATATTAACAATCTGAGTTTAGTCGCCAAAAGATAGTCTATCTAATAACACAAACGACCGTTACTGCGTTCGATTAGGGTGTTCCCAGAATGCAATATGCATTATTGATACACATCCGGTCGGTGAGAACTACAATGGAAATTTTGAAAGATGTTCCTGTTCGGAACGTAACAGTCCTCCCTCCTTAGAATCATCGTCGTCCCCGACGATACGTGTCTGTGGTAACTATGGTATTTGTCGTAACGCTAGGCTCTAAACGTGAATTTACTTTGCGGAATTTTATAAAAACAATGGTTGGTATCTACGGAGATGGTGAACGCGAAGACAAAGATTGGCTCTATACTTCATAGATCTCGCTATGCCACTCCCACCTACGTACATTTCCAATGGTGTGGTACGGTGATTATTGCGCACAGTGACTGCTGCACACTGTAGTGTCGGCTTGCCTATTTTATTACATCCCTCCATATCTATTATCGTTAGGTGCGTACAATTTCTAATTGCGCCACACATATCTTCGTCTGTTATACCTAAACTATCTCTGCAATGGATTTGGGTTAGATTGGATAACGATTTTAAGAAACATCCTCCTACCGTTCGATGCATGTAATTAATTCTAATTGTTTTAAGTTTAATGAGTTGGGAAAGTCTGTTCAATCCAAAAGTTCCTGTAATACCAGTGCATCCACTAAGATTCAACATTTCGAGTCGGTGCATATGGCGTCCTATTTCCATTATTGTTTCTGATGTGATCCACTCGCAGAGTGTGAGATTTAAACTTAAAATATTTTTATAGTGAGCTGGGAGTGCCATAGCAAGCTCAGTCGGTCCAGATTCCAGCTCCAACCAGCTGTTTAATTGTGATTCGAAAAGTACACCGTCATGAAAAGAAATATCAACTAATGTGTTTTGTATATGGCTATTGTCAAGTAGGGCTAGTAAAGTACTATGGATCACTGCCGTTTCACAGTAACTAATATTTATGTGTGTTAATTCTTGTAGTCTTAATATTGTGCTGTATAAGGGTGATGGTCTTAAACCGCTACACATTTTTAATGACAGCTGCTGCAAATTTGGATTGATGTGTGTTAAAGGTTTAGCTGTTATTGAAATGTCTTGTGCTTTAAATGTAGTCAATTTTGTCGCTATTTTCAGTATTTCTGATAATTCTACATCTATTGGACCTTCACATCTCCCTACTCCTAACATGATGAGTTTCGGTCCCAATTCTAATATATATCTTAAACTGGATGGCCTGATTGTTATTTCAGTAAGGTCAATGTGTGTTAAATTTGGGCAGTTTCCAATTGCTATTGCTACTATCTGGGGTCTCAAGCTTTTTGCCAATAGGTTATCATCGATTGCTATTGATTTTAAATATGTGCCTACTCTTTTTATCAGCCAATAAAATGCCTCCGTCGTTACCTCTTTGCCCTCCCAACCATCTGGCCAACGTTGGTCATTTAAGTCTAAATAACAAATAAAACTTTTTCCTTCTCAGAAATTGTCCAAAATTTTAATTAACTGTTATGTGAAGTTATGGAAACTTTGCTGACCGTATAAATAAAATTTTTTAATCGGCCGTGTGTTCTGAAAAGATTCTCTGAACTTTAACGTTACAAATCATTTCATCAAAATCAAAACTTCTAAGGAAACTCAAGAAGCCTTGGAATCATTGATTTTGCTAGAACTTGTGCTGGTAGATTTCAATGCACTTTTTGCGGAACTGTAGCATTATAGAGGCAGGTATTCAATAGTTTTTATTGAAAAGAAGCAGGCAGAGAGTTTTAAAACCGAATAAAGAACGAACACAATATTTTGATGTAAAAATTGAACCTGTATATCATGGCGATCGAAAAACAAGAGTGAACTGACAATAGCAAAACTGTTGTCAACGTGCTCATACATTGACAAAAAAACAGTTAAGAGGGCACAACTCGATTATGCAGGAAAATCGTCGTGAATTGCATTTTAGATATTTATAATTTTAGATTTCTCACTTCCATAAAAGCGGTTTCGATATCAAAAAATATTAAATACCGTTATGACACAGTAATAATGTACCGTCATGTATGGTAATGATCAGGACTCGATTCTTCGTGCATGAAAAATTTTAATTCAATTTTTCTTCAATTATTCCATTATGATGCAATTACTTATTATAATATTCAGTGATAAAATATAATATAATTTATTAATAATAATATATTACTACAGTTTAATATAAAATCGCATTTGCATTTACATTTAAATAAAACATGTTACAAATGCTTTAATTCTTGTAGCATAAGATGATTCGAAAATGAAATTTAGTATTTATATGGTTATTGAAGAAAAATGCCTGTACATGCAAAATCATGGAACACATGATGTTTCTGTTATTCAATTCATTGTTTATTATATTAATTTATTATACATTTGTAACGCTAATTTATAATTATTCGTGAGTTTTCTGCGCGATGAAGACTGCTGTTAGTGAATTTATACTAATTTTGCGGAAAAAAAGAACTTCTGTGGAAAGGAGTGCAAGTGCTGTGGGTCGCATAGGCAGCGTTTTCTTCCACAGGGCTTTTGATGGGGGCCGCAGAGGTGCCGTCGGAGACGTCTTCTTCTATCGGTTTGGTGTTAGCTATGAGGTATTGATCATCTTCCGGACCTCGATTTCCTTTGGCCCAGGAAAAGAGGACTAATGTGTGAGAGTCTTGAATCAAACCTTGAAGCGACCATTAAGGGCGGACGGATTCATATTTACATGAGAACAGTAAGCTAGGGTCAGTCAAATCTAAGAAAACCCAACCGCCAGCGCGAGGGTTTTTGTGGCTTAGCCTCTGTGTGCTAGCCCCACGATACCATGCAGGGTGTGTAGCTATCGGTCGGTATAATTTAAGGGGACGGTAGTTGGAGTGATACTGAACAACACTATCCTTTACATTTTTACGAAATGATAAAATAGTTTGCATTCGTTTACTGAGGGATTTCATCGATCAGTTAATGTGACTTTGTTAAGTTTGCATGAGTTGAAATTTGTATTTACTTGATTTCTTAGGATACGATTTAAGGATTTATAAATGAACTGACACCATTTTGATTTAAAGATTCACTAGAATATTTTATGTTAATGTGGCTTTAGCAGTGTTTACGTATATACGATATAATACATATCTATTCTGCATGTATTTCGACTTGTTCCAAGCTTTACCAATATAATCCAGAGAGACGTGCCATGCGTTTTTTAACCTTTTAGGTACGACGCGCCACTATAGTGGCTTTTGCGGATATCATTTTTCAGGACGACGCGCCACTATAGTGGTTTTCGCGGATGCGATCTCAGGACGACGCGCCACTGTAGTAGCTTTCGTGAATGCGATGTTTGAATGACGCGCCAGTGTAGTGGCGCGCTCTAGTGACTCGCTCGCTTACTACTTAAATTAAAAAATTCTCTTCATTCGCAATAATTGTCTTCATATGAATAATTGTTGTACACTTCTATTTTCTTTACATCGGTTCACAACAGTACAAATAAAACAATAGATACACAAAATAGACAGTCTTTGTTTTTTACAGCGATGTCAGGTATAAATTATTGCTTTTTCATTAAATAAATATACTATTTGTTTTTTCTAACATGTCCTATTACATAGTTAGAGTCTCTAATCCCAAAATGCCACATGAAAATTGAAAACAAAGAGCAATTTCTGACAATTCAAAATCCGACTCGGAAATCGAAAATAAAATCAATAGAAATATGCAGGGTATGAAGAAGATAAAAAGAATAAGAATACTCGATTCATCCGAGTCAGAAGATTTTGCTGTGCGCGAAGAGGAAAGCTTTGAAAGAATATTCTGGTCACCTGCAAATTTGGAGCCGCAGGTGCATCAATTTGATTCTCGAAATTCTGGTATGGCAATTCGGCTCAATCGATCGGCAACTCCGATCGACTACTTCTAAATATTCTTCTCGGAAGATTTGGTTTTATTTATTGTTCAAAAAACAAATGAATATCGAAGATTCAAGATGAACACTACCAGGTGCTCGTTCACAAAAGCTCACGAAGGGGAAGCAACACTGAACGAAATATATAATTTCTTTGTTATTCATTTACTAATGACAAGAGTAAAAAAAATACATTACACAGAGTATTGGACGAAAGATAAGTTTTTGCGAACAGACGTTTTCGGGAAAATTATGAGCCGAGATAGGTGCGCGTTTTTGTTACGTAATTTTTATTTTAGTACAGTTCAATTAGAAAAATCCAGCCGACTGACAAAAATTAAGGAACTATCTGATAAACTTTGTAGTTCCTTCAAAAACTGTTTTACTCCGTTGCGTAATTTATGTGTAGACGAGAATTTACTTTTATATAAGGAACGGTTATCATTTAGACAATATATACCCTCCAAACGGAATAGGTTTGGCATCATGACTTTCGTATTGTGTGACTGTAAAACGGGTTTTGCATTAAATTTTATTGTATATGCCGGCATTGATTCTGAGATAACAAAACTAAATTACAAGTATTTAGAAAAATCAGGCGAGGTTGCACTCACATTATTGAAATCCTATTTAGGAAAGGGGCATACATTGTTCGTTGATAATTGGTATATTAGCCTGACTTTATTCAATTATTTATATCAAAATAAAACTAACGCCTGTGGCACGGTAAAACCGCTAAGGAAAAACATGCTTGTCATAAACGAAAAACTTGAACGTAGCGAAATATCCTTTCGGTCAACATCCAACATGCTCGCTCTCAAGTGGCAAGATAAACGGGAGGTATATATGTTATCAATTTGCCACTTCGCGGATTTTATAAATACTAAAAAAGTAGACTATCAGACAGGAGAAATTAAACAAAAGCCATCATGTATTGTCGATTGTACTGTTAATATGGGTGCAGTCGACAATCGGGATAAGGTTATATCGACTGTATAGTCAACTCGCAAAAGTATAAAGTGGTATAAGAAATTTTTTTTCCATCTACTGGACGTAGCAATATGGAATGCGTATTGCTTATATAGGTTCAAAAAAAAATGGTACTCAATGTTGTGGTACTGTGCATCACGCCGTTCAATTATTTCGTTACTCCAAAACAATAGGCAGGGCGACTGCCGCGCCGCGCCAACATTGAGTACCACTAACAGCGGCGCGTGTTTTGCTGAACTATTTTTTTTATAAAAGAAAAGCAAAAGTGATTTTGTAACTTCGCTTGATGCTTTCTTCTGCAGAAATGTCTACTCTATCATGTGGGATGGTTAGATTTTCGCCTAGACCCATAGTTTTTTAAATAAATTGAAAAATGTCAGGAAAAATTGGTGCGTTTTTGGTGTCTTTCTTACTTTGATTATCATTTAAACATATTTAAATATTTACAATGCAATAACAATTCATATAGTTTTATTCAGGAAAATTCACAGATTCTTCTCGTGTGAAAAACCACTGAATAGCTGCTACGGTAAAAGCACAAAAAATTTCCAAAGTTGAAAATTTGCAATTTTTTTTTAAATTAATTTTCTCAAAAACTGTTCGTCCTAGAGAAAAATGGATTTCAGATTCGTATTCAGCTCGAAAAAATCTATAAGAATTTCATAGTAGCCGTTACGATATAAAAAAAAAGTCAAAATTTGTTGTACAGTGTTACTTTATTTTTCATTACTTCTTGTCAATCATTGATGTATTTTTAAAGGTGTTTGCTGATAGCTTTTAAGTGTGTGTTTCTTTTGAATGGAGCCCAACATTTGCTTCCTTTGAATACCAAAGTAGATTAAATTAATAACAATTTTTTAATTAGTTAATTTTATTTACTTCATATAATGATTACTATAGCAACGTTTTCGAGAATGCTCTGTAATGTGGTACTAATATTGCCATCGTAATAAGCGGTTTTCATTGATTTGGAATTTGCAGCCTAAAGCGTATTGAAACGTAGAACGAGAATTCATGCATCTTTCGACGTTCCATAAGAGAGTAGAAAATGCCTCAAAGGCAAGCATATTATTTCTGTGAACTCGATGCAAGTAGTGCTGTAGGTTTTGGTGTCACGGAACGTTTCCGCATACGGTTATATTCAAGAAAATTGAATTGCAAAGTATGTACTTTTCAGCCAAGATGAATATTTGATAAAGGTCGCTTTATCATCAGAGTATAAGGACTGTGGTAGCCCACACGTGCGCAAAATCGAAATTCATAAATAGTGAAGTGAAAATCACCATTACTGGTGAATTTCAAATAAATAATTTTGTTAGCCATGTAAACTTTATAGGCCGACAACTTGACAAACGAAGTTTTAACCACTTCTGCGCAATCAACACCAGAATTTCTAATAACTACGAGTCACCGAGTATCGCAGAATTTAACATGATTTACTCAAGTGATAATTATGAATAACAACATTTAATGTTTTATTGCATCGTTATCCATATACTGAATGATCCTAAAATTCCCATGCGGATCTGTTAACTACATTATTAAAAATGTCTTCTCTTATTTAGTTCAAAATACTCGTTTTTAAATGCAATAAAATATTATGAAAATATTTTCTGAAATTTGTATGATATTAAAATACAGTCTAACAAAATTTTTAATTATTTCCATGTAGCAATCAACATACGAATAAAATACTTTGCACGTGAATAATTCAGAAATTCTGTTAAAGAATGTTGAATATGAATTACAGTCTCTATGAGTTATATATCAAATTGCAGAATAATAACTATGCAAACCTGTAAAACTGAATATCAGGTAAGAAAAGATATGGAAATATTCTATAAATTTCATACGTAAGAAACTAACTGCTGGCTAGCACTTATTAGAGAGAGAGAGTACCGCGAGAGTTACAAATTTAAATGCATTTAAAAATGGGTATTCGTTGAAAGCGACAGTATTTTTTCCATTTAATTAATTGCGTTTGCAACTGTAACTGAAGTAGACTTTCCAACCAAATGGTCTAATCACTTATTTCTACGCGGAGCAACGCACGAAACTAGATTATCTAATGTAATCACATGACACCATTTCACTTTACACAAACGAATCTGAATTTCGCAGACGCAATTAACAACAAAGACGTTTCTGCGGTAGAGATAATAACGTAGTTGAGGGAGGGCGACGATTGAATTTGTATAGCATGAAGATCAGCAAATTCTATAGCCAAGGGAAGATCAAACAAAACAAATAAGTAATATTAACAAATAATAACAGTAGTGTTGGCGTAAGTAAAGATATCGCTGAGTTCATTCATTTCGAACCTTCACAAATCTGATTTTAGATTTGTTCGCTAAGCGACCTATAACTTATTTAAGTTCGAAAACTTAGTACATTTATTCAAATAAGAAAACTTCCATCAGGGAAGGGGATGATGATAAGGATAATAATTCTACTCAATGTGAAAGTAACAAAGTTATTACATAAATATCATAACATGAATTACGATAAAAATAATACAAATCACTAATACGTAAAACCTTATAATTGTTGAAAATTGGTAAATTTGATACTGCAAACATCGTCAGCAATATTACTTTGAAAGATATCAAAGAACAGATTCTAGGTGCTGTCGAGAGACAGATTCTACTTGATGTCAAAAGACAAATTCTACCAGATGTCGAGAAGCAGATTCTGCCTGATGTCGAGAACCCTGACACTTTCATCGATATGAAACTGCTTCGTATGTTTCACACTGTTTACATACCGAATTTTCTATGACATAGCAAATCGATGAGTTAATCGCAAGACTGACGCAGTGTCGCCATCCTCAATGGAAACGCCATGTACGTGAACTTAGTCGTAAAGTGTTAAAAGAATGGTCCTTTTCACAATAAAAATAAACTCACCAATACACTTTTCAATACTTTATTCAATTATAAGTAAGGATTCTTACTATAAACGCCGATAACGTGCACTGCAGCAAAACGACTCTTCATCGTGACCATACGACATATTGCAATGCCAAAATTTACTTGTTTTTGCAAAAGTGTCCGATTTTGCAGCATTGCGCGCGCGCGCGCGTAGCACACAAAATTACATATATCTCAATATAAAGATTAGTAATTGTCAGCATGCACGGCCTGCTTTTCGTAAGGATACAGACTTAGTTACAGACGTCACAGAAATCGATTACAATTTAAAATCACGTTTTTATATTTGCTGTACGCAGAAATTTAAAATGATGCAATTTTGAACTGGAAAAAAATAAACATTTAGTATTGAAATGATTTGGAAAGACCCACAAATACGTCGTGGTACTGTCATCGCGATACAGGGGATGGCGTAGAATGTGTAACGTCTCTGGTACTAAACTCAAATATTTACAGCGCTTATGAAGCAAAGAGCGGCTTTTGCCTATTAAGCGACTCGTTTTTACTATAACTAATTCTAAAAGAATGTGGAATCGTGGTGGCGTGTGATTAAAGAATGAAATCTACAGGTTAATACCTTATATTAATTAAATTTATTCAAGTAATAATGAAAAAGAGAGTTATAATTAAGAATTTCTTTAGCAAATATAAAAATATATGTTCGTCTGAATTCTATAAGCAAGATGGAATATACTAAACCTGTTGATGTCGCAAATCACAAGACGGTAGCTAGCTACTTCGGTTACGCGATTTTATAATGAAGTACGCAACGCAAAAAAATAACGCAATTTTATAATGGATATATATCGTAACAGAACTCACAGAACAATATTTGGTTTATTGCAAAAACTCCAAAATTTGTATTAGACATGGAACAGTTACTCCTTGTTTAACTCTAAACAATTAGTTCCATGGCCCTTTTTGTCCGAGCACAAATCAGCACCCAAAACCTGATTGCTTAATTGGGGAGTCTGCGTTAGCTGGCAACTAGAACTGTCTAACAATCAAGTATCTAAATGGATACCCGCTGTCCAGTTAAAACTAAGAATCTTATAGGCTTTACCAGTTTAAACTGCTCTAATTAGTCGCTTCGCATTTCTCCTAAAAAGTCGGACACGTACTATACTTCAAAGATTGTTCTGCTCTCGCAGCCTTTGCTGTACGCTCTTTTATATCCAGAGAATCATAGGTTTTTCCTGCTCGAAAATTATTATTATTTTATTACGCTATATTTAGTAGCAAATATACATTAATTCGATTAATAAAAATATGCTTTGAATTATTATTAATTAGTTTTTCACAAGTTTTCCTGGTAATTCGGAGTTTTAACCAGTTTTAGATGCGCGAATTATAAGTGTTTCATTAGAAAAAATAATTAATTACAAATAATACATAAAATAATAACTAAAAATATAATGCAATTTATAATGGGTTAATAATTAGTAATATACATAATGTAAATGTTTAAATGATAATTTATAACAACTTGGTTTCGAAGTATATTTGGCGTCTCTTTCTAACTAACGCGCGCACCATCGATCGATAATCTGCTTTAACGATGTTGCACGCGTGATCTACCCCTGACTATTATCGCGCGAATTTTTATGATAGAATAAAAAGATGTATAGGTTAAAATGGTTTTTTATTTATCAATAGAGTTGGTTAGATATTCTCGGGGGCGTTACAAATGTAAACACATTGATTTGACGAGTTATGGAGGTCAGTCACACATCGCATGTGACTAATGTTCCTGCAGTCGCGTAAAAATTTCCGATATGTCCGTCCAAAGTTCAGATTAAATAACAACATGTGTTATTTAAGGGAAAATTACATGATATATTGTCGTTTTACATAAATGATATGAAAATGTTTGTTATTCTTTATTGTTGTGTAAACAAGGGTCTTCACGAAAATTCTATAACTTATAATAACATTAACGAAATTGATAATTGAAATGTACAAGTCGTCATTAACTAAATAACGCATCGTGTGTAGAGATTTTTTAGAGATTTTTTCAGAGATTATCTGATCCTCCTTATAATTGTACCAAATTGAATTTGAGTTACTGTTACAATTCCAGTTTTGCACAGTTAAGCGGCAATGAATTGAAGACTAAGACGGTTGATACATGAAGAGTAATAGACACGAGGAAGGAAATGAATGTTCTTGACAGCAAAAATTAGGATGAGCTTGCAAGTGTGCTTCGCATGCAATAATTACACTAAATGCTCGATAAAGAGATTGCTTCGCGTGATTAAGTAACGCTTTCGCGATTACGATACGATTAAATGCGAAGGCAACTTTGATCCATACTATAGCGAGAAGCACTTGCGGCGAAGTGAGTGGTCTTGTCGCAACGAGTAACGCAGTAATTTCGGCTTTACGTATAAAGGAGGGTGCAACCAACCTAGTTGGCAGCACTACAACTGAGACAACTATGCACGGGACAAAGACGTTGTGCAACGGTATAGTACATTTCCTGCAACACAAATAGTATTAATCGTCACTTTTACACATCGAAACGTGGTAGCTGTAAGTTACAGTCGGAGTCTGTAATTACATCAACGTTTAAACAATATAATGGTCTCAGAATTATGCCCCAGAGAATGCGTTATATGACGATTTATCGTTGCTTGGACGTGTGCAACGATAAACTGATGGTAGGTAATTTTATGTCAACTAATCTTCAGTATAGTTAATGTAACGAATTCACATTTTAAGAATGGTAATATTTAACTTGGGTGAACCGAAACGGACTGGAATATCTTTATAGACATCGTCGAAAATGCGACACAGATTTTAAAGATAAGTTGCTGTTCCGGAACGTCCGAATATCGTTGAGAGTCTTCGCGGAAACTTAAATGTCGTGCTATCGGCCATAATGAGACGAGTTCGCGAATCACAAATCCTCGCGAACAAGACATCGCGCATTACCGCTCCTTTTCACGCGTAATTGTGTTTACTATTCGCGGTCCTTGTTTTCCTGCGTACCTGCGCCGTGTATCGATTGGGACCTGTCGCGCATTCCCGTTTTTAACCGACTTCGAAAAAGGAGGAGGTTGCTCAATTCGATCAGTATATTTTTTTTTTTTTTTTTTTTTTATGTCCGCCGATTACGCCTAGCTGGATGGACCGATCGGAACTAAACCGTTTGCATCTTGTAGGTTCTGACTTCCCATTGGTACCATTATAAAAAAATTTTTCATTTTTTAATTGCAAAGTATTGTTATTGCAAAAAAACCGGCAACTTTTGAAATAAACTTTTCTCGATTTTAGTGCGCTTTTAATATCTTATCACGGACATGATTCTGAGCAATTTTGTTCATATACAAATTTCACGAAAAGCTTTAGTTTACAAGATATTAGCGAAAAATTGTTATTAACTTTCGAAATCAACTTTGGACGATTTTAATGTCCTTTTAATATGTTGTCGGGGGCATTGTTCTAGACAACCTTTTACTTATGCATAATTGACGAAAAGCTTTACTTCTCGAGATATTAGCGAAGAAATTCTTATTATTAACTTTAAAAAAGAACTAGAAAAAAAAACCGGAAGAATTGTCTCACAATATCCTACACAATTCTCCCCATTCCACTAAACAGCATGAAATAAAATAATTTTCAGAAAAAAATACACCGACTTCGAAATGCACTAAAAAGTATAAAATAATTTCTATTTCCTAATGAAGTAATTTCTATTTCATTCAATCGTACAATTACGTAACATATATGAATGAAACCTATTTACTCGTTAGGTAGTATATTAAATATATTTCAACTTTTTCGGAGGCGGCGCAAAATCAAAAATACATCAGTAAACGTTGCTGCCAATAACTAGTTGATTGTGGTATGGCGTATTGCATATTAATAAATCCTGAGGAAGAATACGAACCATTATAGATATATCTGGTAATATACGCAAATGTAACTGAATCTTCATTTCGCAACGTTTCTGATATAAATGAAACTGAATCGACTTCGTTCGCATGTGGAAGCTATGGATTAAGAACCTACAAACGGGGCTCACGACGCGCGAATTGGCAAATGGGCTCTATCTTTATAGTATATGCGGCTATAGATTCTGTCTGTCCCATACTCAATAAGTCTAGATAGACCATAGTTACATTCGATACGCACTAACACCTACTTCGCGGCGTGCTGCCGAGTTATTTGTATAGAAAAAAAAAATAGCTATTCAAGCTTTGCGTATGTTCGACTGTCCAAAGGTTGACATGTTGAACAAAACCTTTTAATTTTGCGCCGCCTCCGAAAAGGTTGAAATATATTTAATATACTACCTAACGAGTTTTAGGATAAAGGTGACGTAATTGTGACACTGGGTAACAGACAACAAATATATTTTCTATGATGCACGTGATTCTTGTTTAACATTCTGACGACACAACGTTAAAGAAAGTTTTAACATTCGTAAGAACAAATGTAGATTCAATAGAATAGGTTGAGAGTTTTCACGTTGAAGACTTTCGATTGTATAGACCAGGGGTGGCCAAGCTCCTTGATAGTCCAAGCCATTTTTCAAAAGGGTATAGCCGGATAAGGTAGTCAAATGTGCCCTTGAGTGGAATTAGAAACCCAATACGTGAGTCGATAGTATATCCAAAAAAAACATCTCACACCAAGTTTCAACTCCCTATCTCATTCGTGGGGGTAGTAAAAGGGAAAAAACCAAATTCCGGTTTTTGGCCCTTTTTGCCTATTTAATGTCGTTCAAAAATTCTGAAAAAATTCCAAAATATTGAGGTCCACATAGCGCATATTATAGAATTTTTTCAGATTTTTTGATCGCAAATTGTAGTCGTGAAAAATCAAAAACCGAAAAAAAATCCGAAAAATTGCGATTTTTTAGTGAAGATGTCGGAGCACTACTTTTATATTAATATGGTAGTTAGGTATTAGTATAACTATTATT
Source organism: Megachile leachella (assembly GCA_963576845.1). Lineage (NCBI taxonomy): Eukaryota > Metazoa > Arthropoda > Insecta > Hymenoptera > Megachilidae > Megachile > Megachile leachella. Next base: position 1,184,163 of record OY756259.1, on the reverse strand, counting down.
CTCTAATTTTTTCAGATTTTTCGGTGAGGTGCGCCGTAGTTAAAAAAATCAAAAACTGATTTTTTCGCGCGAAAAACCAACTTCTGCTTCGAATTTTTATGTCAATTTTCCATAAAAGATGCATTAGGCTATTTTAAGAGGATTCACGTTCGCACAATTGATTTATGAATTACAACAATAAAATTAACATAATCAATTAGTTTTATGCTATGTTCTTTATATACTTCAATGTTTAGCGGTCTTTTAATGAGATCGGTAGCGCAGCGATTAAGGCGCCTGACTGGTAAACCGCTGCATACTTTTTTTGGCGCAGGTTCGATCCCGCCTGAACTTATATATTTTTTTTTTCTTTGAATTATTAATTTTTTTCATTCTAATTATATAGCAATGGATACTACTTATTTAAAAACATTTTTAATACATTTTAAGAATATTTCAAGGTTTGTTTTTTTTTTAACTTGAAAAACTATGACAACTTTAAATTCATATAAAAATGATTATGGAACATTTTGACCACATATCTTAATTGCGCTACGATTTTATATTTTTTCAGTTAAGTACATTTATTAGTCCAATTTTCAAAAATTTCATTTCTGGTAACTAAGTAGTAGAGGTCTGTCGACTACTTACTGTTATAGGTATTTTGTTAATCTTGATTAGTTGAAGATTGGCTTTTCCCTATTCGGATATTCGACTTGATGTATGAAAAATGGTTAATTCAGTTCATCTTTGAAATAATTGCGATGTACAATATTAAGGAAAATATTTCAAGCAGAGCAAGTGATATCTGTTACAAATGAAGACAGCAATGACGATTGATACACTCAACATAGTATTTCTTCAACAATGGAAAGTGATAAGTTATGAAAAATAAAATGTTTAAAAATAAAAATATATAAAATTGTTGCCCAATTAAGATACGTAGTCAAAATACTTAAAATTATTTTTATTTCAACAGGTAGTGGGGGTTTTAGTGGGTAGTCTGCGAGTAACGTAGGAGTCCCACACTAGCCTAAGGAATGTGCGTAAATGCATTTCCCCCACTGAAAAAAACAAAAAAAAAAAAAAAACAAACCTTGAAATATTCTTAAAATGTATTAAAAATGTTTTTAAATAAGTAGTATTCATTGCTATATAATTAGAATGAAAAAAATTAATAATTGAAAGAAAAAAAAAAGAAAAAAAAATATATAAGTTCAAGCGGAATCGAACCTGTGCCAAAAAGAGTACGCAGCGGTTTACCAGTCAGTCGCCTTAAAGCGCTGCGCTACCGATCTCATTGGAAACCGGTTAAACATTTAAGTATATAAAGAACATAGCATAAAACTAATTGATTATGTTAATTTTATTGTTGTAATTCATAAATCAATTGTGCGAACGTGAATCCTCTTAAAATAGCCTAATGCATCTTTTATGGAAAATTGACATAAAAATTCGAAGCAGAAGTTGGTTTTTCGCGCGAAAAAATCAGTTTTTGATTTTTTTAACTACGGCGCACCTCACCGAAAAATCTGAAAAAATTAGAGAATAATAGTTATACTAATACCTAACTACCATATTAATATAAAAGTAGTGCTCCGACATCTTCACTAAAAAATCGCAATTTTTCGGATTTTTTTTCGGTTTTTGATTTTTCACGACTACAATTTATAATCAAAAAATCTTAAAAAATTCTATAATGTGCGCTATATGGTCCTCCATGTTTTAGAATTTTTTCAGAATTTTTGAAGGACATTAAATAGGCAAAAATGGCCAAAAACCGGAATTTCGTTTTTTCCCTTTTACTACCCCCACGAATGAGATAGGGAGTTGAAACTTGGTGTGAGATGTTTTTTTTGGATATGCTATCGACTGACGAGTTGGGTTTCTAAATCGACTCAAGGGCACATTTGACTACCTTATCCGGCTATACCCTTTGAAATGTTTCGGGAGCCGTAATTAAATACGTATTTAAAAGGTATGCAAAAAAAGTATTAAAAAAATTTTTTTCACAGAAATTATATTTATTGAAAACATATAAATAAAACTACAAAATATGTGTATTGAATTTAAATATTAAAAATTAAACACATTTATTTCACTTCTCTTGATAATTCTTTAAAATTTGGTGAATAATTGGTAACAGCACTTCTCAGTAATTCTTTGAGATGCTGGTTAGTTAATACTAATCGGGGTTTGGATTTCGATAATAATTTTTTAAATATAATAGCACAAAAATGAAAAGGGAACTTGGGTACATTTATCGAGAGCCACAAATCATCCTTTAAAGTGCCACAGGTTGGCCCTCCCTGGTATTGACAGTCTTAATGTTCAGATGTAATGTAAACTAACTTGATATGTGCATTTAGATGAAAGACTTATGACAAAAGTACGTAAAAAAACGTGTTACAAAATTATGTATAAATTACGAAAAAATTATTAAACTTAGATGTAGAGTCACCTGTACTGGATTCTCTTCTATAACTCTTCACATTATAAAATAAAATAAGATACAAAGTTGAAATGATTTCAAGTTGAAAAATAAATGTTGCAAATTTAGTAAAATATTTCGCAATAACGCACAAGGACGGACAGAAGAAATAATTTAAGCTGATTGAAGGTATGATACAAATTCCAGAAATGTAAATACTGGAGTGCAGTCTGATGCTCAAAATTACAAATTCTTTGTACAATTGGCAGCTATTTATAGAAAACGAATGTGTTTCTTATAATGGGCGATCCTAATAAATATTGTTCTGTTGTACAGCTTTATGAACTCTTAAAAAGAAATATATAAGTTGTTCGCTGTGTGAATGTAAAACATTCGAACATGTTCTTCAATGTATATGACTTATAGAAAAAGTAAGATATCAAACGAAATATTGGTTTTGTAAATGTTATACTTTATATTTTGTGAGTTGATAAAAGTAAGAAAAGAAAGCAGTTTTGTTTAAAAAAAGTGTACGATATTTTCATTTCTTGAGTACGTTATTAAGTTCATAAATAAAATGAAGTCGCAGTAGCTTTATTATATTACAATACAGTTTTGTGCCATTTTTGATCGGATTTAAGATATTATTCGTTGCAATTGCGTGACACTTATAAATTGAAAAATGTCAATCTTACATAAATTTTAAAATCAATCCATTAATCAAAATTCATGTAATCGGGAATCTGTTGTATTACAGTTACATGAATTTGGACATGTAAACATTGTACCTGCACATTTTACAAATAAATTAAACTTGTATGTATGTAAATGACTGGTATGTTAATAAAAAGTCTGAAAAAAATTTTTAGGTTAATATTCATACCTGAATTTTATCAGAAAATTATTACTATATTTGTTCATTTGTTTATACGAAATATAGCCAACTAACGACGGAAGTGAGAACTAGTATTGGTCGATATTGCATGTCGGACGCTCAGCGCCTAAAGGCGTCTAATGAGAAATGTTCACGACGCGACGTGTGTATAACGCCTTGGGATATTCAATGTGAGCTGCTGACTTGGAGCGAACAGCGTCTGAATGTGCTTTTCGTTTGTTACACGAAAATTTCATGAAATAACATTCAAGCATTACACGCTCTGTATTCACTTAGTTAGTGATTTTATAGTGATATTATTATAAGTAACAAGGAACTAATTCAAGCGTATAATGTTGTTAAGGCTTGTCATAGATTTAACTATATATATTTAGTTTAGCTTTAGGTTTGTAAATTCATAGTATGTAGCTTTCCATACAACTTATAATCGATCCCGCCAGAAATTTTGTAAGCCGTTCCGTGGCAGCAGTAAATTCATGAAGCCATAAAGACTCGCAATTCTTACCGTAGCTTTTTTTGTTCACTGTTCACATTTGGTCGCCAGGTTCCAACATTTCTACCTTTCTAGTCTGTTATTTCTCGCATATTTTATCACGGTTAGCACACTGCTTGACTTTATTGTTTGCCACGGTCAAACATCGAATTAGTCATGTTTGGCGAGTGGAAAAAGCTTAAAAAGGGCTTAATGTTTCCACCCCCTTTTCCATACATTTCATATTTGTTAGCCTATCACAACATTCCTCCCCTCGTCAAGAACATCTATACCAAGGTTACATCACCCATAGTTTTAGACACTTTAGTTGGATATAAAATAGCAATTGATTTGAAATAAACTACAATTTCAATAGTAGACACTTAGAATTTCTCCCGAAATATCGAGTGGTCCTTCGAGAATAGTATTTAGTTTTGTTTGTTGGCAGGAACGTGCGAAACACCTACAAGGCTTTTGAGGTTTAGGTAATAACACTTTTAAGATTTAGGTAATCACGAGCAATTAACAAATGTCAATAGACCAGAAATATAAGTAACTAGTCGGTTTACTCCCTTCGCAGAGTTAAAAATAAGTATCGCTTACAAGATTCAATGAAAGCACGAAATTCGCATATTTTATTTTTGAAAAGGAGATAATATCAATAACCAGATTTACTTTTTGTAATGATTCGAATACCAAAGAGTGAGCTGCCAAAATACTACATAATATATGTTTCTTTAGATTTTTAAGTTCCATAATATCGCAGGTAAACCAAAATAGTTATCTCAACTAGGAATGAATTTTTTGATTTATATAACTATCGATGATAATTTTGACTAAACTTTACTTTGGGGTACTATTTTCTTTAACTTTATTGCATGATTCGATATAGACAAAATACAACGATTTTGACTGTCGAAATATATTAAAAATCTCAAAGTCTAGTTCTCTAAATGTCGTTCAGGTGGGGAGAAAGGTGGCATGATAGGAAAGCGAGGTAAGATGGTGTATCAAACTTAAACGCCAATCAGAAGATGCTAGTCACATGATAAATGCAGCAGTATCGACTGATTATGATAAACAGATCGGTATCTTTAACGAGTAGAAGAGCACGTGTCTTGCTTCTGCTACTGGATCAGAGTACGTGTTACGTTGACTTTATTTTCAGTGGCAAATAGATTCGTAATAAGTATATATTTAAGAAAACTAACCTAATCTAACTCAATTATTTTTTTAATATTATAATCGTAATTTTATCTGTTCTAATATAAAATATGTAAGATTAAGGAATTCTGTTATTTGTAATAAAAATATATTAATTTCTGAAGAATGATGGTTAGAAATAATATGGGGTCTTTGATACAGGAAATAATAGGATACCCCAATATTCCCTGTACCGTAATTGTTCAGATGAGATTAAGTAACATTATTGTTCTTCATCATAATTTCATTCGAATAAATTTTGTAACTCATAGCTTGGACTTAAAAAATGTTCTAAACTTATAAGAAAAAAAAGACAAAAAGGTCTATACTATAAGTGGTGAAGAAAACTGTAAATAAAATTTCGATGAAGAAAAGGTGCTACACGAAAGCTGTACAAGAATATTTTATTTTGCCAACTACATTAGAACATTACGTTACAGAATAAAAACAGTTTAAGACCAAACAAAACTATTTTTTCAGATAGAGGAAGAACAATGAATCCGCGAGAACCGATTAAAGAAAAATGCAAATAAGCAGAAAAAAAGTAGGACAATCTACAAAATCAATGAAAAGAGACTGCAGATGTTTATATTGATGTGGTTCATATCTGCAGTCAATCGAAAATTGGCTTGCATGCCAACATTGTGGACGTTAGTTTCACAATTCCTGCACAGGGGTTGACAATAATCCGGAAGAAGCAGATAGTTTTATCGATTGTAATAGTACTTAGGACACACCATTTTGTCCTATTTTTTGATACTCTGTTTTACTTTTCAGTAAGAGCAAGATGGTTTTTCTTCGATTTTTTATACAAGAATAATAACTTAGAAGTTTAATTTTAATATAACAATATTAATTTTAATTTATTATGACAATATAATTGTCATATAATTTATCAAAATTTAGTTAAAAAGTACAGCTATTATTTTAGGCTCATTTTTTCTCAGCTTTTCCATCATACTCTTCTTTCCCCTATAATTTATTTAAATATAAAAAAATATGATTAGTACTAAATCAAGTATTTATCATAAGTCAATCGTGCCGATGACGTTTCACAAATCAATTTATATTTTTTTTATACAATAATTTTAAAGATCGACAAACGAAATTTGGTAAAAGAAAAAACAATCGTGTTAGGAAAATAGACAATCTTTAGTCGACAAGCGATTGTCGTATTCTAATTGGAAGTCGTGAACTAGTTAAGGTACCATGTTAATAACGATTGTTAAGAACAACTCATTTCTACATTTACATATGTATAAAATCCATTGTATTATATAAAAAACCTAGTGCAATTAATTTCGTCTACGTCATTTCACCAATTTCAACTATTTTGTTATTTTCAGAGATTCAAAAAGTTCATAAAGTATTGTTACAAAAGTATGAAATATTTTATAAACTATCAGTTTGTACGTTTGTAAATCTTTGATCCATGTAAAATAAGTATGTAATTTTAAAACAAAAAAAGAGAATTCGAACGCACAGAATTCGAACGTTTCTTCATAAGACACTTTTATATAAATCGATTCCCGCGAATATTCAACATTGGAAAAGTGTCACAACGTAGTATAGAAAAGATCGATAGTTCATAAAATATTTTAAGGTTTTATATAAAACATGTCACGTTTAAATTTTAAATTTCTCTCGAACTGTTAACTATTTCAACGCTTTACCTGCATATTTTTTTACGAGGGTCATCCGATTTAAAATAAGGCCCGTATAAAATTCTGAAAGATATGATTTCACAACTAAATTTTCTGATCCGAATAACCATTGAAGTATACGTTGTAGGACAAAATTTTGCATATACTCATGGTTCAGAAGGACACATTATGTAATAAATACGTTTTACTTGTAAATGGTGGTATTTTACAGACTTCGAAGCTAGCATTGTGATATAAAATGCGATAATAAATTTCTTCTACCGAAATTAAAAATGTATTTTTTTTAATGTCAAGTTTGAGATTCAATATTAAGCAAGATTTCGGTAAAGCAATCTACTGTGATAGTGATTATCAACATAACAGATTTCATCTTATGTGTACGGGTTGAATATATTCTCTTGTAAGCATAATTCATTCACGAATTCCTAACTCAAGGATTTCTTCATATTGTGACAGAACATTATATTCTTTCTGTGTGACGACAGTTTAAAGTTTTTTATAAAAGATATAGCAGTCCATTCAAAATACCGAATTTAATTTAAAAATCTCTAAAGTAATTTCATCCATAAAAAAAGTAAATGTATAACATAATATGATACTTGAAGCTGTGAAACTTTTGTATATCAAAATATGTTAATATAAAGTAGATATTACAAATCATTCAGGGTATGCGAGATAAATGGATCACCCCGTATAAATATGTCTCTTTTTTTGAAGTTTGATGGATCTTTTAATATCATTCAGTTTTCTACAAAAGTTTTTTTCCATTTCATACGAATAACAAAGTATTATATACTTACTATTATAAAAACGAAAAATTTGGCAAATTTCGAAGATTCATTTTATCATCTTGAAGTAAATGTCAACTCAATGCCCTCCACAATCTTACAAAGTTTTTTTGAATTCAGAATTTTAGGATTAGGAAACCTTTTTGTTTAATAACTTCGTTGTTTATTATCTCTGCGTGAAATAATTCGTCATACAAGAAAATAGTACAATTTTAATGCACTTTGCAAAAATTTGTAAATAATAGTACATGAAATATGATATAGATAATGAGTATAATTTGAAAATTGAAATTAGTTATGGGATAATGTTCTACAACAGTTCAAATGTAAATTACAAGACTTCCAGTATTAATCATACAGGTACCGTCATTAAATCTATAATTTCAAGTCGAACAACTTCAACTCCCATTATTCCTACATGCAATCTATTCAGGGCTTCCGTGTATCAAACTCCTTGCTTTACGATGTAAGATCTGAAATATGCATTGTCTTAATATGCATCATCTCATTCTATTGGCAATGAGAACAACTGAATTTGGCAGTAAAATAATAAGGCATTGTGTTCCATGGCAAATATCCAGTAATATTTACTAGTACTATTCTAGAACTTGCCAGGCATGATTTTCTGAAATTATTAATTGTTTAGATTGTTATATTATTTGGCGAGTACAGTCTAAAGTTCACTAAAGTTGCAATGAAAATTCAGTCTGCTCAACTTACGCTCTTTCGTAACAGGCACGCAGCCTACGGTAGGCATTTTTTAACCGACTTCGAAAAAGGAGGAGATTACTCAATTCGATCAGTATATTTTTTTTTTCTTTTTTTTTTTTTCGTACGGAATGGTCAGTTCGCAGCGCACGCTTAATGTCGGGCAACTCAGCGCTCAAAGAATTAAAAAGTTATGATATAATAAATTTTAGCAGTGAGATCAGGAATCAGTAAGATTCCTTACTTTAAAACATGAACGACGGCGTATTTTATTCTAACAGTGAATTTATATATTTTACATATGTAACGTATACTTGAAAATTGTTCACACGCAGTTATTTGAGAAGCCCAAAAATTTTAGTAGAGATTAATATCAATATCGTAGGCGGACAAAGCAATGCTACAATTAACCGATACTGACGTTTAATTAAATTACATGTCGTTAGAAGGAAATTATTTGTAAAAATAGAAGAACAACGCATTAATATTATTGTTCACGTACGTATTTCCTTAAATTATTTTTGTGCTATTTATTCAATTAATTTAATTTGTATTTAATTTCTATTTATAAACTACCATGTATAGTTGCTATTGGAATATATGTCAAGATTTCAGTTATTCCTAAGTCATTGGTTTAATTTTAAAACTTACGATTTATCTGGGAGAATATAATTCTCAGATATAAGCCATATTGCATAGTCGTCTATTTTTCCTTGAAGTTGTATATAGGCTATCATTCATTCATGATACCAAAATAACAAAGATAAGAGTTTACTCATTTTAACAATATACATAATAAAATACTTGTAAAAATTATATACGACTTATTAATATTTTAATGCTTTATATTAATAGGATAAGAAAATAAACGAGGAGAATGTGCATTTATATTTGGCAAGTGCGAATGAAACGACAGATAAAGTTCGTTGGGCAAAATGAGCTGAAGTCAATTTCAATTATCTTCTGCATTAAACAGAATAAATAAAATAAACTAAATAATACATATGCATTGTTAATAATATAGAATAATTTTGTGCAACTGTTATATTAATCTTCTGAATTATGAAGTGATCTGAAATAACTGGCTATCAGCGCAGGGACAATATATCAATAAATGATAGAAGGTATTATCTGTTGAAATCGGATTTATACAAGATATGCATATTACTGTCTTGTCAGCCTTGTAGAGTTACATAATCCCTTGACGCTTACGCCCGTGACATGTACGAATACACCGTAACGCTCAATTTGTGAAAGCCTGTTACAATCACGCGCACAGTCGATACGCTTGACACTTGCTGATAGGGATGGATTCAAAGCGAATTTTTAAATTTTCGAAATTCAAATCTGAAGCTCCATATCTAAAATTTTAAAACTTTTAACTGTCGAAACTCTTGACAATCTAAAAAAGTTATTCAAATTTGTAATGATGATTTTTCTTGTAAGTGAAATATCTTATTAGAAGAACTAATGTTAATAAAATTTTTAAAGTTCATATATATTACATGCTCTCACATTGCAATTTTACGAGTGTTGATCTGCATATCTTCTTCAAAAATAGAAACTAATAACTGCGCATTAATAAAGCATTACGTATCAAATATTCGGGATGTACAATAATACATGAAACAAACATTCTCAAAGCATGTTGTAAACGATACTTTATTCATTGATTTTATAAATTTTGTTATCTGTATTTCGTGAATCATTCATCAATACATTCGAACTTGGTAATTTTCATAACTCAATCATTAATATTTGTTAGTTGATGCTATAACTTATTGTATTGAGGCCTACGTGAAATGTCCTTTTGAAATAAATGACAATTTTCTAAATCATGCATTATTGAAGAACCGTTTCAAACAACATTTACTTTGTTAGAAGATGGACATCGCATTATGAACACATTTTACGTATAAATTAAGCACATGTGTACATATTTTCATTTAACTGTATGTATATAGTGTGATTCTGAGATCTTAGACAGGTTAGTGCTCTTTCTTAAGTAAAAATAGAAACAAATGATGAGGGAAAAAGCAATATGGTATAATACGTCCTAACATCCTATTTTATTTTTTATACATATAAATACACCGTTGCATCTGCCGAATGCAATTGCACTTTATTCTTTAAAGTACCGTAATTATTTTGCTAAATTAATCGACTGCTTAATTATTCTGTATAAAAAAGTATTAACCCAAAGTAATTGAAATATTAATATTTAATGAGATATTTGATATTTTATGCCAGAAATGTATTTTATTACAATAAGTTTTCGAATAGTCCACCAAAGTACTTGAAAAATTCTCTAAAACATTTTTTCTAAACGTTTCTTGTTATATTCGAAAAATTTGAACGCATTGGATTCTTTTTGGTATCAAGAAAATTAGGTTAATTCACGTCCTTTTGTATCGGTTGACAATTTAAAGAAACGTATAGAGATACATTGTTTGAAGTAACTGTCCCAGTTACCAGAGTCACCCTGCATGTCTCATTCTGAGGCGTATTCGTTGACCTACTATATGTTAGTCTTTAAAGGTTATTTGCGACTCCTTAAATCCTTTGTTTGCTGAGTAATTACACTTTATAATGACTGCCGAATTCGAGGAACGTTAAATGTTCTTTGGCCGCTGTTAAGTGTACGAGCAATGGCAAAAAATAAAGTCATTTTCGCCTTTAGAAAGTATGTCAATCCCTTTTCAGAAGTGGAAGTAGAACTTCATTGCAGATTTTAGTACTCTGTTCTTTAAAGCAGAATATTTCTGTTTCATTTAGATTTCGTGAATTAATGTACTACAATACCTCCCAAAGAGGAATAACAATCTTTAAAAAAATGCAATTATTATTTAAGCTTTTAAGAAACTTTTAAGAAGCATATATGTCCTTCTTCTTTTATATTTAAATAGGACACACTAGCTTTAAATTAATATGAAGTTAAGGACTATATTACGTATTCTCATAAACTAAACGAAACAATAGAGACAGTTATTAGGACGCGGTATTAAGCGCGTTTATGGTAGGGTAGCCTATTCAGCTGCACACGTCCAAAAAAACATAAAATAATTTCGCCGACTTACAAACTTTAGGGTAGGCTTAACTGCCTACATCTAAACATCTGTAAACGGTCAATGCTAACTTTCTACCAACGCTGCGAACATGTGCCGCTACAATAACTATTACTTTAGTATATGTTTGTACTATAGTTAATCAAAATAGTATAAGTTGAAAAATTGTGCGAATTTGTACACATTTAGGTTATTTCAAATTTCTTCTTATTTATTTAGTTAATATAAATTAATAATTTTATAGTTATTTAAAGGAATATTAAATGCATGTAAATATTTGCTTTTTGTTCCCGTACAACTTACTGTTCCCGCATAACTTACTGCAATGAGTTTTTATTATTACGTTTTGCTTTCTAAACAATATTTTGAAATGTATTTATGTATTAAAGTTATAGTTAAAATATATTCATTCACATAAACGTAAAAATAGATACTGATATGCTTACACACGTACTTTAAATGTGTAAGAATTGAAAATTGCAAATCAATAATTAAAAATTATAATATAAACTTTAATTAAAACAATCTGAAGAATTTTTAATTTTGCAAACATGTATTCAAATTTGCAATTTGCTTCAACTCATTATTAAGAGGATTAAATACAAAGTGCAACGACAATCGCTGAAAATACTTATGAAATGCAATTGATGTTCATTTATTGTTCCTTCGTTTGGTAAGATGCTTCTTTATTAATTTTGTAAATATCATTGTCACTATCTTTTCTAGGACTTATTCTTAAACTTATCTACATTTTTTTTTAATTTCTTTTAAGCTTTGTATTCTTTGCTATATTAATTAATATTAATTAATATTAATATGCCAATACTGCTTTCATACTTTTACAGACGTAAAGCCTTCAATCTAAATAACATATTTAGAACTTTTGGAAACATTGGAATTTTTTAAGAAACTAAGAAAATAAAATAAAATAACATAATTTTTTAACAATATTGGCCATAAAAGCCTATGCTCCTCACTGCGTTTACTATAATCGTGTCACGCTCATACCTGCGACGCTTACAATAACTATTCAGAAATTAATTAACCTCATACGTAGAGGTATAAAATGTCTAATATATTGTAAAAGATTGTAAAAATAATGATATTTTTAATAAAAATGCTGATTACCTATCTTCACAGGAGGTGATTTTAAATTATATATCTAATAAACATGGCAAAAAACAACAAATTCCAAAAACATGCATCCTCTATTTTTGTCCATAGATTACGTACACGAAGTTGCAAAAAAATAGATTAATATTTAGTGCAAAAATGTAAACAAAAATTGTAAATTTTCCAAATATTATTTAAACAAATAAAGTTAATTGAAATTTTTTTTCGCACAAAAATTGCCTATTTAAAGGCCAACAATTTATAAAAAAAAGAATCCGATTATCTTCTTTAATTCCGGATATATTCTCAAAAATATGGTTTTCACCCCCAACTTCGAGGGCTATTTTCACCCCTTCAATATGCACGATTGCCAATAAAAAAAAAATACGTGTCAAATATTTTTTTTGAGAACTATATCTCACATAAGTTTCATCAAAATCAGCGTGCCTGGGTTGGATATGTTCCCTTGTAAGAGTGAAAGAAAGAGTGAAGAGTGACGAATATGAATCAATGTTTGCCTATGATAGGATAGGATAGGATAGGATAGGATAGGATAGGATAAGAATGACTAAATTGTTAGGCGGGACGCATAACAATACTATTAGGTTGTCCGGAAAGTTCTTTTCGCGTTTGTCGCTTGAGGCTTTACACTGTTGAGCTTAAGTAAATAAATATTCAAATATTGGTCGTGTCCCACCATGCAACACGAGGCTACACGTTTCTTTACCTGTGCGAAAGAAACTTTTAGACTTCGATTGGGATGTTCTACCTTCTACCACATCCACCATACTCTCCAGATATTGCACTATCGGATTATAATTTGTTCCTTTCCCTAAAAACTTTTCTTCGCAATAAAAAATTTACATTAGCTAATGAAATGAAAAAAGGTCTTGAAGATTATTTTAACAGTAAACCAAGAAAGTTTTGGAAAAGTGACATTATGAGGCTTCCAGAAAGATGGCAGAAGATGGTAGAACAGAACGGATTATATATTACTTCAGAATAATACACTGAACGCAAAATATTTTAAACTTAACATCTACTAAAAAAAAGAGAAAGAACTTTCCGGACAACCTAATACAGTGGTTGTACAGTATTGATTCGTAACAAGCAACAGTTTTGTGATTCGTAACAAGCAAATTTCTATCCCCTCTTCTTTGTTTGAAGTCGGCCGCTGAGTGAGAGATCCGAGAAAGAGTGAGAGGTCCGTGAAACCGAAGAAGTCATAAATTTTCACGGACGACCGAACAGTTTATTGGAAAGAGGACAGAACATATTGTTAGAAAATTCCCAAAGACACCCCCAATAAATCAGGGACAGGGGACACATGGCCGTCTAACCCTGACCGCCCCGGCGACGAGACCCAACGACGTGACGCCCGGGTCATAAAACCATCGCGGAGGCCCAAGTTTCGCGGGGACTGGGATACCTCGCGTAACGAGAAGAGGGCATTCTATAGACGACTGTCATTGGCATCGTTCCTTTCCCGGGCTTCTTCAACAGTTTATTTAATAAAATATTATATTCCTAGAAAACGGTCTTAGCCTTGTCGATTCATTTTCTACCTCGTCTTACAATATATATTTTTTCTCACTCTGATACATAGCGATTCTGTCGTTCATTCATCTAATTCTATACTGATTCGTAATAAGCCACTCGCTCGGATCTGGCCAGTTGCTTGTTACGAATCCGGTATATTATTCCATTCACGAAATTTTATTACTATTAAAAAGAGAAAGCATGCTATGTTCTGTCCTTCTCTAAAGAATAACATCGCTCCTCAGCCGGTTACTTTATAGTTTACCGCTACCGTCGTCGCGCTCGGGAACAAAGACAAGCCGAAAATATACCTGATTCGTAACAAGCAACTCGCCAGACCCGAGCGAGTTGCTTATTACGAATCAATACTGTACTAGCAGAAATAGGACTCAAGGAGTCATTACATTCTAGCGAGTTTTTTCTTGATTTATTGTCAGTTACATCTGGTATCAAAACTTTTAGCTTTAGTCGTAGAGTCTTTTGTTTGCACTTTTTATTAGTGTCGAGGAACTCCTTAGGTTTATTACTCCCTACGGTCATTTTGGGAAAAACTCAAACTTTTACACGTCACTTTTACTATTTCCACTCACATTGTCAAATCAATTGCAAGTTTCTATTTTTATTCCTCCCAAGTTAGAGGAAGTGTGTACGCCCACTGCGAGCTTTCCTGGATCGCGGTCAGACATTTATATAAAATTCAACATTGATATAAAATACAACATTCCTTTCAAATACAAGTATCTATTATATACAAAATACAAGATTCTATCGTTCTACATACATACATTCTAAATACAATGTATATATTACGGTGAAACACCGAAATCTGGTAAATGTCGGCATTCACCGGTGAATGTCGACATTCACATAGTCGCTTGGTGTATGTCCGAAATATTTGCTTAATACCCTTATTTCGGACTTACACCGGTGAATGTCGACATTCACCATGCGCTAATGGTGAATGTTGAACATGTCGTAGATTTAACCTAACCACTTCAGAAAGTATTTTAGAGTACTTTCTGTGAGAAAAATAAAAACAATTGTAATGGAATATACTAAATATTAAACAATTAAAATAAACACTTATAACATTTAAACTCTTTATATTTGTAATTATAAAAGATGGGAAGAAATATCAGATCAACACGACAGACGATAACAGAATCTAATATAGAAATTTCATAAAGAAAACAAACACATAAAGCAATATTACAATTATTTTATTTTAATATTTGAGAATCTAAAATTGAATCGAGTGGCATCGAGTTAATAGTCGATAATTTAATGTTCATATTTATCGACATCTAATTACCGACCAATTAATGTATTTAATTTTTCAAGAAAAAGATCACGATTGATTGCAATTTCCATTCAGCATTAGTTATGGTATCGGAAAAAAAATTAAGAAAACGTTACTCGCATCATCAAAGCTTGCATTAAACTAAAATCTAACTGAGTTCCAGTAGACCAAAGGATTTGGCGGGAGAGAGCCAGTTTCTTTGTCGGCTCCTCTCGTTCGGACCTTCACCAGAGCACATCTGTGATTGTCGACATACACCGGTGAAGGTCCGAATGTACAAGAATGTAGTAAAATATTCGGTCTTTCACCGACGTATTTGGTGTATGTCGACATTCACTGGTGAACGTCGACATTCGCCAATTTCAGTCTTTCACCGTAACATATACACAAGTTCGGGTCTCAGTCATCTAACTAACCATTCGATTCGCAAATAAAGTATGTTTTAGTTTATACTCGAAGTCAAATTCTTCAAAATAGAGTACATCATTGAGAATTTTCATTAATCCTACGCATCATTGACTATCGCTAATATTGTCGACACGACGACGCACATACACTCGGTATTACAGTGTGTTTCACCGTACATATTAGTTTTCATTTTAACGACCAACGTGTTGTAACGTGCTCTTCGCAATATTTTTTTAAGGCGGCACGGTATTTGCACCCAATGTGCAGGGTGAACTCGATTGTGTATAAGCTAGGTTAAAAAATTCACAATATAAGTAGAGTGCTGAATGAGTTTATTCAGCAATAGGTTTTTAGGAGGTTTGAAGTGACCTTGTTAAATGTTGTATCGTTTCTGATATTTGTTCATTGTGTTATATTCCGTAGGGATCAGGTTTATTATATTAAATAGACTTTGATTCCAAGCGGAATTTTGGGCTGGTTTTATTTAACGCGTACAGTAATACTAGCTGATATTTTGTCGTGCAAACGTGCAAGAGTTCGGTCTAAGATATAGATTTAACTGTTCTCTAGTTTCAGAAAATACAGGAATATATATATATTTAGAAGAGTGGTGGAAGGAGTTGGAATTGGTAAGGACAGGGTTCAAAAATGATTCATAGGGTAAGGTTGAGGATGATGTAGGGCTGACTATTGGCAGTATGAATCGCAGTTAAGGATGAGGTCACCGGATAGTTGAGTAGGATATCTATATTGGTTTAGGTTAGCATACAACAATTGTACATAGAGTCAGGAAATAGAAGATAGAGGGAAGAAAGCTGGACTAACGGTTTGGTTGTTCAGGTAGTTTAAAACAAAATTTTAATTTTCAGGTTCTACCTGTACAATACTACGATGGTACATAATGTGTTAATAACTTTTTAATATCCAATGATCAGTTGTTTAAATCTTTCGAAAGTTATTCGGGGTGTTACTCTGACAACAAGCATTAAGGTCAAAGTCATTAGCTTGGGGTACTTTTCGGAAATTTATATCAATATCGCATATAATACGTATTATTTTCATTTCATTTCCCCTACATGCATATAAGCATTTTCTAGTCCCAAATTATGTGCTAGTAAGGGCCAGTTTCTCCTGTAAATTTCATAGTGATACAGCTCAAGCAAATATTTATACGTGGTAACGCTAACGCTGAGAATTTCAAAGAGGCAAGGACACAGCAGAGACTGTGAGCCTGCAACGTGTCAATACTGAAACGAGAGTGCACCGCGTGCACCAGTTCAATGCTTTGAGCTACACCAGCTTTGTAACTCCACGATTTGTTTGACCGCCACACTGACAAACGCATTTGCCGTTCCCCAGTATCGCGATTCCGATGCAATATCGCACCACGGTAAGTTATAGATTCGCCATCTATCAATTCTAATAAATTTAACCTCTATTGTACAACCTAGCGGAAAATATTAAGTATTTATAAAGTATGTTACATAAATATATAAATGCCCTTTTTTCAGCTAAAAGAAGTCATTTTCACGCGTTTCATGAATATACTGAGAACTTAAAACTGTTTTATTGTATTTTAGGTACAAAAACTTTAACACTTGTAAACGTGGTTTGATTTATTTATTGGGTTGTTCAGAAAGTAATTTCGTTTTTTTCTGATGAAACGAAATACGATTGTCATATAATAATTAAATATTTTATTCTATTACATATTGTCAACACTGATTCAATACACTTTACCATCTTTCTGACAGTAATATAATTCTACGTTCATAAAATTTTTGTTCCTGGCTGGCAAAGATTGATGCAAGTGAATTTTTATCTCCTCGTTTGAAATGAAGGTTTTACCGTTTAAAAAATTCTGTAGCGACCGGAATAAATAATAATAATCAGTTTTGGCACTGTCGTTTTGTTAATACGTCTTCTCTATACACGTCACACAATTTTTTCCTTGCTTGAACAGCATTTTTACCTTTACGATAGTGAAAAAGTAAAATATGCCAAAAATGCTGCTTTCTTTGTTCCATATTTGATGGGGCATCAACCAAAAACTACTGTGTAGAATCAATGGAAATTTTTCATAAAAAAGCCTTGTTATATCATTTGTGAAAATGTATAATGATTTGCGGCTTAAATATGAAGGTAGCTGTAAAAAAATAAAATTAAATCCTCCGTTAAGAAAGGACGAACTTACTTTTCGAACAACCTAATAGATACGCCTGGCGTTGGGCATTACTTTTGCGAATTTTATCGTTATATTTTCGATGAAGTTTGTCTGGTTTATGCACAGTCTGGGCGTCTAAGTATAAATGAAAACTGCTTTAATACTTTGACTTCTACTAAGGATTTTAATTGGAGGGATTCGGGCCTCCATGTACTGGACAGCGGAGTGGTCTGATTGGTCGTTAAAGAAAGTTGGAAACGATTTTCTCAATGACAAAAATTACACAATATATTTTGTAAAATCAACGCAGTCATATGGATTTCAATTAAATGAACAAATTAGTTTGTTTATCACAGTATACAATCGTATGCGCAATATAATATAATCACGTATTCGATGAGTCAATGTTGTACGCTTAATTATTTAAGGAATTTTCGCCTAAAAAATTATTCTGACACGTGCAAATGAGTTTCTGATTCAATTGAATGAGTTTCAATATATTGACGCGCAATGACGTGTGAAAAGAAATTGAACACTTCAAGAGAGAGATAGACTGTTAGTATAGGTTGATTGTTGGAGTCACTATCTCGGTGGAAAGTACGATTGAGGACCGTCGTAGCCCCTTTTACACTCGGCCGAGAAATCGGAGGAGATGTTCCGGTGGAGACACGCACAAAGTCAAAACCAGGCTGCGGTACCTAAGAGTTTGTCAAGAGGGACGCATTGGGGCTCAAAACTTACTCCGATGCCGAACACCTGATTCTAACAGCGCTAATCCGATCGCGCTATTTTTTGCCGCAACATATAAATATCAAATGTATCGGTGACGAAACAGATGACTGATACTTGATGACTAATTAGAAGAGTGATTTAATTGTAAAATTCATGATCTTAAAATTTAAATCCATAATTAGTTTTTTGAAAATAATATACATATCTAATTACATATGGAGATCATTCTGAAGGAAAATGCTCAAGTAACATACTCAGACGGCCTTTTCTAAAATGTAGAGGGCCAGCATAATTAAGAAATCAGACACAGCTAAATTAAAAAAAAATATATATATTGAAACAAACACGTTTAGATTGCAAATTTTCTGCAATTAGGGATTGTCTGAATAACTCGAGCAGTACCTTGAACATGCTGATACTAATTATAGTATAATCATACCTATCTATGAGAATATCTTAATGCAGCTTACTTTTTCGTATAGTGTATAGACTCGATAATTAACATATTCTTCGGAGAGTATTAAGGCTCAACTAAACGTGAACTCTTCGTGTATTACCTAAGTCAATTATTATTCAAGCGAAATCAAAAGTTAATTATCTCTTTTGATCAATATTAACCTTACTAGCGCGAGTGCGTTTCGCTACTGTATTCCCTGCACCATATCATTATAATAATGTTTTGCACATCATTTATTTGTAGTGGCAAGAGGTTCGCTTAACTTATGCGCAAATTTATACGGCTTTATGCCCTAATGGGAGTCATTTTCGTATGAAATATTTCTAAACAAAAAACAAACACATGGAACTCTTCAGATTATAATATACACACATGTAATGTAAACAGATTTCACATAGGCGACATACACTTAAAGGAGAATTCTTATAAAAGAACGCGCGCCATAGGGTTAGTATACCTACACAATGTTCAAATTAAGAACTACATTGTATTTTGTATGTATCTAAAAAACGCTCAGAAGTTATCACAAGACCGGATAAACATGAATCCTGCGCGCGACATCTGTAGCGTACAAGATGTTAGAAAAGAGTCTCGTGATCCAGGATTTTTACAATTATACATATAATAGCTTTCCACAGGTTAACAGAAGAATTTTAATGGGATAGTATCTCTGGTGAAAGTTTAGCAATGCAACGCCATTTCCTTCACAACTTCAAGGGATCCGCGAGTTTCCTGATATGAATTGCTTGACTTGCAAGGTTTTCAAAAAATTTTATGATATTATAACATTTGTAATATGTTACTGTGACCATACATTTTAATAGTCAAAAAACATGCCAACAGGAGCCGACAATAAAAGCATCATTAAAAATTAACTGGTAACGGCTTTACACAAAGGCTTTATGCGGCTTATATCTTCGAAAGTCTGCTTATCATAAATCGTACTAATCGTTTGCACTGTTACGCCCTGATAAGGAATTCGTCACCAACAGCCCTCTTTACTCTTAGTCATCGCTGACTCCGAAGACATCACAAAACCTTCTCCTCCAAACTGATTCACCATCGACCCTAGGACCCGATTAGGCCCCTCCACCAAAGACAATATGTATAAAAGACCCTGTACAGAATAAAGCAAGATCATTGTGTTTCGAAAAGTTACGACTATATCGAACCTCTGCTCGTTAATCCTATTTCTACGGAATTAAGGACCGCGTAATCTTCGACCTTTTTAAAGTTTTGTGTCTCGATCCCCGTGACAGCACATACGATATTTCCGTACAAACTAGAAATTTCAAACTTGTATTTGACATTATCCTCAACCACAAATTGAGTCCCCGCATTGCTAGTGCTTGAAAATCAAATATTCATTTATCTATAAAATGACAGAATTGAAGACAAACTTAATTTTCTTTAAAGTGTTAACAAATTGAATTTCTCTTTTCGATGTTATTTAATGTTTTTCATATTCTACATTTATAGACATACAGGATATCTTATAAATTAGTCACGATATTTTACTATTGATACTTTGATATCAACCGTACCAAACCACAAATTTAAATTTTAAATTAATTTAAACCACAAAATTTGTTAAGATGTCTTTTCTGAAGTTTGCGTTTCTTTTTATGGATATAATGAAATAATGTATATGTTCCATTATATTTTCTCATCTGTTTGGGTACTTCTTTATTATATTTTTAATTTCAGTGTACATACCTGTATGTATTATACGCTATTATTTTTAGTATTAATGATTAATTTATATCTTTGTATAAGTAGTTGCATACATAATAAAGAATATTTTTTCATATCCTTCAACGATATAATTTAGGTTTTGAAATCAAACATTTATTGATTCGGTTTACAACTCGTATTTTATCGAGTCGAAAAATAGATCGCTTAGTCTGTCTAAATGTATGGCTTAACAGCGTTTATAGATGCATTGAATAAGAGTGTAGTCTAAATGAGAGAAAGCAATCTCCATATTTCCTGAAGTTGGTAGAAAGCTCTTTCAGTAGAATTCATATTCCCTCTGAAGTTTTCTTTGCAGCACCAACGTTTTCGATCAGATTGGCAACAGGAGACTGTAAAAGCCAATTTTAGAACCTTTCCATTTTAGTACCATTTGAAAATGCCTTTTCAATATGTAGCATACATCTCGTATTTCGCCTATTTTATGTCAAACAATAAACGCCATTAGCGGTTTTATGCCATTGTGTAATATGAAACAATGAACAATTCTCTCTACCGAAAATTCCGTGCATGAAGAGCTTTTTAGCTAGAGAATCATATATTAAGGTACATAGGCATTTGCGTATTACCTAGTACCTATTTCAACGCACCTAGTACCTACTTGCGTAGTACCTGCTTCAACAGGAACCGACAATAAAAGCAACAAACAATTAATTGGACAAATAATTTTCGTTTGCTGCATTAATGAGGGACCATCTGGAAATGATAATTTCTGATTTTAATGCAACTTATGTATAATACAGTTCTTAAAGAAAAATTCGACACTTTTTTTTTTAGCTGCCGACATTATGTTAAAAGAGTGAAAATAGCCCCCAAAGCGCGAGATGTGAATCATATTTTATTAAATCTCGAGAACTAAGAGAGCTAGAGCAATGGTTTCGTCTTTTTTTTTATGAAAACTTCAACTATATAAATAGATTTCAAAAATTGGCATTTCGTTAAATAATATACTAAATAATGACACTTGTTTCGTTAATTTTTCTGGTCAAAAGTTGCTATATCCTCCAGTTTCAATGTAAACGGTATACTAATAGGTACAAAATACGGATAAAATGGAATTTTAATTTCTATATTGTATATAGAGTTAACTTTGCATTTCTATAGTACTTTTGGGGGACATAGTCTTCAAACGCATATAATCATGTGCATCATATAATTCTTGAAAACCTAAAATGTTGTGCTTAATACTATATATTTTGTTTTCTGTTATTCTATATGGAAATGTTAACTAAAATTTAATTTTTCTAAAATGGTCGTATGTGTATTCACTTTTCCTCCTCATTGTACTTCAAAAGGAAATTACCAAATTCTTCACTGTATTTCGTATAGTTAGTATACTTTTTAACATTTTTATCTTTTTCTTTACCTGTCAATTTTTTGCGCTTTATTTTAAACTGTACGTTTTCAGTATGTTTCTGTGAACTACATTCTTTTTCTAATATGTTTCTTTTATATCATTAATTTACTGTTACATAATGACTTTTAAATTCATTTCTAAATCTCTGTTGTGAATATTTTATTTTGTATATTGTGAAAGGTGTGAAATTTTCAAATCCGAATTTCTCGCCGTTTTCACATATTGTTAGTTATTAAATAACCGTAACTTTTGGTATTTTTATACACAAACATTTGCGTGTATTTGAACTTGTTGACTAGAGAACCTTCTTTGAACACGAAGAAAATTCGGATCTTTGCGACGCGACGGATTTTAAGGTTTAATGCAGAAGTAAAAGAATTTACGAGAGGAGCCTGCAAAGCGATTTTTAACGAGGTAGTTGTAAACACTGCTTGAGTGCGCGAGTATGAATTTTCAGAGCTTAAATTTATACGAAACGTATTTAACAAAAAGCTTTTTAGTTCTAACCTGCACAAAAACGGCATATTGATCTGTAAAATGGAATGTAATGCATACAAATGCGGGTGAAAGCAGTGATATTTATAAAAAAACAGACCATTTAAATGAGACTACGTAAATATCTGCGTTTTCTATTGGTTTTATAAAGAAAATGTTCACATCTAATTGTAAGTTCCATTTTTTTAAGGGGTACATGATAGCATCAATTTTTCGCAAAGCAGATATAATGTCATGGAACCTGCAAACTATAGGTTTAAAGTTTCGAAAGTTTGATTTCATATGATTTTAGCTTCAAATATTCAGTATCTAAGTATTAACTTTCCTAAAGCTATGCTCTGGAATTTACAGCGCATATGAGACCACGAAGGGTTTTACTTGTTAAGTGACTCGTTCTTATTATAAATATGCCTGAGAGAATGTGAGATTTATGTGGTATGTGTTATACATTAATAATTGCAAGTTTTAAATTAATATACTCTATTTTCCTATCAATAATAAGTCCAATTTACTAAAAATGATCTCGTTTCGAAAATTATATATTTAAAATGAAAATATTCTCTTTTACGCGAAAGCAGACAAATCCTGCTGCCTCACTTGAATAACCATACCTCGTATTTTTATAATTTTATTCATTCATGCACGCTTTTATTTTGTTAATCTGTTGTTTAATACCTAGAATGACAATGACAAGGTAATATTGTTGGAAGGGTGATGAAAAATTAGTATAATAAACAGAATAATGAATCTAGCCATGTAGCTAAGCCCTACAAAAGTTGGAAAAGTGAAAATATTGAAAGAAGGTTATTCTAGAGAGATTACGAGAAGATTGAACACGAATAAGTTCGTAAACCGGCCATATTCAAAAACTTTTGAAAGTTATGTAAAACTCCATGAATATAGAACTCAAGTAACTTTATTGTCAAGACACAAAAGATTAATTTTTCGTTCGAACTGAGGTGATTACGTGAATGGAAAAACTCCAAAAAAATAAGTGTGTGAGTAGACTTTATTTTTATAAGCTATGACATTTTTGCAACAACGGTTGAGACTGTAATGTTTAAACCTTTTAAGAAAATAATACATTCAGCCTATGGACGACGAAAAACTCTTTTTAGGAAATCCCGGGTGGAAACGAACGAGGGCCTTTTAGGCCCGTGGAACCAGCACCAAAATGTTTTATAACTTTATGGCCCTTTTTGACTCGACGTGCCATAAGGTCCATAACGAAGTTTATTGAAAAAATTCTAATATGTAATTGTTGAGTTATTGAGTCTTTAAACCAAATTAATTCTTTTATAAATCCTTATATAATGTCAGAAGAATTAAGAAATCGTCGCAAATCCAAATTTCAAATCGCATAAATTTAACAAAATTTATTTAACTGATCGTTGCAACCTGGTTAAGAAATGCAGACTATTTGCACCAGTTCATAATATTGTTTCCGAAGAACGAGCTGTCGATGAGAACAAAGAAATATCGTACTGCGGTGCCGATTTTAATATAGCTGCAATTCAAAATACAGTAAATATACGATATCTGCAAATATCTCCTGTATGATATGTGCGACGAAGTTATCCCCACCACTGGGGGGAAGACCCCTCGAGACGCCAAAGGTTCGCTCTTCGAGAAGTGTAACGTGATCCGGGACTTAGTATATCCGTGAGACAATACCAATGCAAATATAAAACTTTTTTATTTTTGACTTTTTCGTTATCAAACTTTTACCAACTGATTCTTGACATTTTTCCGATTAAAATGAGACCAAACACGATATAATTTGGACTATATTTACTGGTTTAATTGACGATAAAAGTTTCTGGCGCAGAGGAGGATAGCGAGTGAAAAAGAAAGACGCTGCGATCATGGCAGGCGGCAAAGATCAAAAGTCTGTTCGATTGTTTGCAATACTTGGGCATTGCTAATTTTTGTATTTTTCATCCATTTTTTTATATAACTTTCTCCATCATATTTGCGACATTTTTCTGATTAAAATGAGACAAACACGACGTAATTTGAGTTATATTTGCTTACAATATCTTATTAGAGTAAAGTCATCGATATACGCGTAACATTTGAAATTACAAGTAAATATGTGCCGAATTATGTCGTGTTTGGTCTCATTTTAACCAGAAAAATGTGAAGAATCAATTGGTAAAAGTTTCATAAAAAAAAAATTAAAAATGAAAAAGTTTTATTCTTGCATTAGGAGTGTCCTTCTGGAAGGTCGCTGTTTGTTTACGTTCGGTCTCCTTCGCCCGAAATGTAGTACCTTTACGATATCTGCGACCGGCGCCCGTGTTATTTTTCTCTTCTGTCCTTTTCTACGTACGGCAAAACATCAATCAATGTAGGACGTGTACGATATGTGCAACAGTTCAGACCCGAGAGAGTCGCAGATATCGAATATTTACTGTATTATACTGCGGCGTACAGCACAAATTCCCTAGTAGGAGTTGGTAGCGCGGCGGTGGCGCTACCTAGTGTAACGTGGGAGAGGCGAGTTAGTGCAGGAAGCTACGGATTCCTTCGTTGTTCGTCATTCGTTATGTTCGTTGCGCATTCGTCGATTTTTGTATTTCGTTCGGAGAATAAGCTGTTGTTATTTGTTACAGAAATTCAGTATTTTGCTACCTAAAACGCCCCTACAATACATATTCGCCGAATGTACTGATGCTTCCAGGACGGTTTGATTTGCATTTGTTCGTTTGTCTCTTTGTTTGTTTATCTGTATCTTCTTGCAAACCGCAATTTCGGGTCTTTTGACTTGATATTTTAAGGGCAAAGTCGTGAGATATTCTTTTGTTACATAGATTTTGGCAGCAATCTGACGGCAGGAACCTATCACCATTGATACCGATCGTCATCGTATCGATAAAAAAAACTTTTTGTTTTGTTTTCGATCATTCTTGACACATAGAATACTTCGTCGTCATTGTTCGGCCGTGAACCGAAATCTTTGCCGCGACTAAGCGATTTATTGCAGGGCCCAAGTGGTTCGGTGCGTAGGTTACCGTCGATAGTTTTCACTTCGGAATACGGGTCACCGAGGACCCTTTTGTCTATCACGGCCGGTCCGAACGAATCCTACTTTAAGCATGTGCTTGCCATAAACCTGCTAACGGCTGTACCTCTCTTTTCAACAGTTTTAACAAACGCAAGCTTAGAGTGTCTCTTAACCGTTACCTTCAGAACGCGAGGGTATTTAGGCGATTTTCCGTACAAACAAACGGACAGTTGAACGCCGTAGCTCGAGTCGGTCGGACATCGTAGCTTGAACTATTCAAACGTTGAATCTTAAACGAATCAGATCAAACTCAAAAAGTCAATCGTGAGTGTTAGAGTCTCGCGAATTATAACACGGCACGGCCAATGCAGGGTGGCTCGGGATCGCACACAAATACCATTCGAGTGAGACCTTGCACTCCTCGAATGGGCCACGGTAAGGTGGTTGATTCGCATACTACACACTATTCGAGCGAGTCTTACCCCCTCGAATAGGCCACGGTAGGGTGGTTTGATCATACACATTGTTCGAGCGAGTCCTACACTCCTCGAATGGGCCACGGTAGGGTGGTTTGAACGCACATACTGTTCGAGTGAGTCCTACACTCCTCGAACAAATCATCGTGAATAACTTCACGCGACGTGGTTTACCACGGCGAGCGAGACTCTGTTCTCCTCTATACAAACGACAATGAGCGAGATCTTGTTCTCCTCAAATCAATCAATAAACAATTCAATCATATGCAGAACGTATACACACTCACACACACACTTTCACTGTATAATTATTAACGAATACATAAATTTTGTAAGGGGTCTTTTATGCCGTAAGGCTTTTTCCCCTAATTTGAATCATTCGAGCCAATAAACTATCATTCTTTTTGAGGCTCAATTACGTCTAAGTAATTTTTATTTACCCTCTACCTCAATCAAATTCATCCACTATTTTGAACCACGAAATCTCTCCATGTTGGAACGATTTCGACGATACAGTCATTGATGTCAGTCGTTGTTAAAGCAGCAGTAATCATGTTTGACATCATTTTCGATAATTTCAGACATGTTTGATTTTTTTTAACAACTTTGAAATCTTTACATTTTATTTTTGTTCTATCTATATCTATATGTTTACATCTATATGTTAAATCTTAAATGAACATTCGAGTTAGTGTGAAGCACTTACTCTATGAAGTCACTAGTTATAGTATAACAGAATACATTTGAGATACAAAATTTTGAATTCTAATTACATCGATTATAAATGCTGCAAATATTTCTTTATTTTCACCGTCAATTCGTTCCTTAAAATCAGTCACCTTCCACAATAATTGATCGCGTTCAAACCTGAACGGCGATTAGTTCTGGCGATTCTACTACATATGTACATACAGTGGGTAACAAAAGTAAGTAAACACTTTGAGCTTGTAGCAAAAAACTATTTAGGTCAAAGCTAATATGTAACTTCAAAAGACAAATTGTACATCTAGTGAAACTACATGAAATAATCTATACAATTATGCTGATAAAATGTTCATTAGTGCTGGATTTCCTCGTAAAAAATAATAAAGATTCGCGGTATGCAACGAATACACGTTCCAAAAGTAAGTAAACACGACCGGCATTGCTCGATAACTTTTTAATACTTGTAATTTTGCAATTCATCTGTAAATAACTCCTATAGATTATTTCATGCTGAATCTGAATTCGCAAACCGTTCCTTTGTAGTGGCTATCGTTTTCGAGAAAATTTGATTTAAAGGAAAATTGTAAGTTTTCAACTTTGGAAATGTTTCACAGTCTTATAGTTGCTTCTATTCATTTTGTTTTTATACCAAACTATTCTGCAAATTATCCTGAATAAAATGATAGGAATTATGATAATATTACAATTATTTAATTATGTTTAAATGCCAATGAAAGTGAAGAAGAAACCCAAGACTCGCCGATGTCTGCTGATGTTTTTTAATTTATTTCAACGACTCAAAGTTTCAGAACAATTCTAATCAGATCAAACGAAACAGTAAATATTACAGTTGAAGAAGGTACTCAAGAAAGATAACAAATCGTGTTATGCTTTGAGTACATGTGTCAAACGTTTCGGAAAATTATTAGCACGAAATCCGAAAAACGCTCGTACAAAAAAAATGACCGTCTGTGATAAGTATCACTGCCGTTGCTATGTGAAGTTGTTACACGTTTAATGCCGAGTCTTGCACTCATTTATCAAGAATAAATAAACATGTAAGAACGTAAACATGTACTTCCACGTATACTTTCCTGCACTTTCTCGTTCGCACGTTCACCCATGCTCGCATTCCCTCATGTATATCGCGGTACCTAATCGTATATTACGAGAATTTAGAGTTAGACAACGTTAACTGGAAGAACAATAAGTAGAAGTCAGATAACGCTATGCCGAGTTAGCATTTTTGAACTTCCAATAAATTTCACAGCATCGAATCGTAATTTCTAAAAACTGTTAAACTATTCATTTTTTCATAATAATATTTTTCTAATTAAAACGTACGACATTTGTAATTGTAAACCTGTTATTAACATAAAAAGTGAATTTTTGGAGTTAATATTACCTGACGCTAAACCCTTGATTTTCAAGTATAAATAAAGATGGCGCATCTGTGTTTCAATATTTTTGCCAAATGTTCTAATTATAATGCATTTATTCAAGTGATACAAAAAATTCGAGCTTTATGTTTGTTAAAGAAATATAATTGATGCTTGAAGTTCGTGTACGATCCGTTTTAAGGTACTTTTTGCGAAAAATCATACCGATAAATAATAATAAACAATTATAATAATCGAATATTTTTATTAAACAATGACTTGTATTGCTTAATTTTAGTCTCTGACGCAAGTAGTTGAGATTTTATCGTATAGTCCAGTTTGTATTTGAATTTGGAAGTTAAGCTTTCTTTGACGTTTTTGTTCGCACTTTGTAAGTCCGCTGCACCGTTGCCTTATCTATAACTGAAATAATCTTTAGAATAAGTGTTATTCATTTGTCATTAATTGTGATTACTCCAATCAAAGGTTAATGCAATTGTACGATGGCACAGCACCGTACAATTTAGGTTCGTTTTACCTGCGACGCTATAACCATAGATTGTAAAAAGGCAATTTAGAAATACGTTTTAACATCTACCATAAAGCAATAGTCAACTCATCCATCCTAATTTCAATCCGCGTACCGCTGCTGACCTACCATAAAATTCTGGAAAAACCCAAAAAGTACCGTTTCCCTTGCCATCCCTACTGCGACATCCTTTCCTCCACTCCTTACTTCCACCCTTGCTAATTTCCAGAATTCCTAACCCAATCACAACTTCAAAATTCCTTCTTTTTTCCATAGTACCATCCTCCTTTTCCCATCATCCCACCATTGACACCTAGCCGAAAAGTCTTCCTTTTTGGAAACACAGCGAACCACAGTCAGATCAAATCGAACAACAGAACATATAAAACATCACACCAAATACACTTTTCTCATCTGTAATAATTTAAGTTACAACTTAGCTGAATAAATTCTAAGTGTTAAGTTTACTCATCACCAATTCCATCCTCAAACAAAACTTGTTCTCACGACATTAAGTTGCCGTCGAGAACAGCGATCGATTCGGGTTCAATTATTTCAAACTATCACCACGTGAATCCGCGATCGTACAGCAATTTACTCAGCAAAACAAGTTGAAATAAAGTTGACTAAAGTTTTACAGTAGCCTTAGAGATGAACTACCAATACAATTTACCACAAACTTGTTCAGAAATAGTTGTGAAGCTTTGACCGTAAGGTGAATGATCAAAGGGAGACGAGAAATTGAAAACATGGACTGGATTATTTTCTCTTACTTCTGTTTTATATAATTAACTTGCAGTTGAAGATTTTCCTGCTTTTGACGAATTACTGTGAAATCCTATCATCTATCGTTAAATGTTCACTAAAGTAATTCAGTTAATAATATTAACGCAATATTCAGAATGCAGATATTGGAACAAATCCAATAAATATGATTGAATTTCGACAAATATTGAATTAATTTCTTTTTGTGTTCGTTTAGTGTGAGTAAGGGTTTGCTTGCAACATTATGCTGTGGGCTGTTTGATTTTAATTTGGATGAAATTTTGTAACATTCTGGAACGGTAAAAAATAATTAATACGTATTTTTTATGACTGTAAACAATTAAGCTTTGTTAATGACTTAATACGGCGATAATGTACCGAAGTTGACAAGGGTCGTCATCCTTGCCTCACGATTATCAACAACGCGGCCACGTATGTCCTTACGTCAATTTAATGAGATAAGGATTGTAAGGGGTGTGATTTGCAAAGAATACAACGTGTTTTCTGTAACACGGTAGACTATTTAATGGATAAAAACTTGAACAAGAAATAACTGACAACTATTATTATGGAGTGTAAATGTGTAAATTATGCAATGAATATAAGTATGAATGTGAATGTAAGTTTAAGGAAGGATACTGTTTCCCTTATTACGATTGACTATTAGATATTGAAACTGTTTGAGCACTAGGAAATTTTTAAATAAATACCAAAGCGCACTGCGTAGAAGTACTTTAACCCCTTCCCGTGCCATTTATTTAACAGATGCGTCAGCCAAGACTAACTATAAAGGCCACAACATTAAAACGAACAAACAAAATAAAAATGATGTGAGTATTTTATATTCAGGAATCCTTGATAATGCAACTTATAGTTGGACCTAAATTTCAAGTTCAAGAATGTTCAAAGTTTGAGTATGGTTTGTCACATTTGAGCTGTAAGTGCGTCACGAGTGAGACTCGTCAAAGCACGGGAAAGGGTTAATTCAAAACAAGAAAAACCTATTGTAAAAACCAATTATCTTTCAACGATATACTAATTATTAATTGTCCGAGAGTTCACTCGCAAAACAAATTGTAAGTTACAGGAGTACGCCTGTGTCCAGTACAGTGTCCTGAAGTTCTATAATTCGACAGTTCTATTAATTCAACCGTTCTGTTGATTCGATAGTTCTATGAATTCTAAACTATTTTTTGGAAAACCCGAGCTTTTATGAACTTCTTGAAGGGCTGTCGATGGGGGTGACTTCTCCGATTGGGCCATCTCTTGCGTTCTTGGTTAGCAAAAGGGCGTCATCTTTTCTGCTATTTGTTAAAAAATCCACGCCTTCAAAGCCGTCGTGGTAGGCCTCAGGTCTAATACAAGTGACGCGGCTGGAAAATCCTAAAACACTTAACTCTGAAGTCGAGCACCCCATGACCCATCCTGATAGAGTGCAGATGGCAAAATTTATGGCACCACTAAAGCCATTTAGGTTTGGAAACGATGTTTTTCCAAGTCAATAAATTATTCACAACTAACAATAAGTCATTGTCCTGTGTTGCACGTGAATTCACAATGCTTACAATTTCTAAAACTTTCTAAAATAAGAGTCCAAACAGAAACGTTCACTTTGAGAAAAGTTCTATAACTGTCTACCGAGGTTTTTGCAATATAGGAAAACTTGCAAAGGGTCAAGATTTCGGTGATTGGCTATTTCAATTAGCCAATCATGATCGTTCGCGCTAACTTTTTACGTCCAAAACGTGGGTTTTTCCAAAGTAGGAGGTGTTAGTGCAAAACGGCGTAGAAGGGATGAGACTTTGATTTATGTGATGGAATTTCTGCCAGGCGTGGGTCCCGATACATAGCAAGGTCAACAGTCATCGGGCCTGAGTTTAAAGCCCTTTGGAAATTCATGTTTATGACACATGCAGTTAGCCGTTAAGGACGGAGAAACTTGAGAAATAATATGCACAGCGAGATTAAGAAAGAAACACTCTCAAAAACGACTCTGTCCACTTGCGTGTCATAAACGCCCCAGCAATTTGTACTTCGGGCGTTGTCCCTTGTACAATCTGCTAGCCATCTAAAGAACATGAACGTATTGTGCTGAATTTAACGGAAGATAGTTATTGTCGAAAATCGTGACCGTTTGAATGCGTAAAAATTCTAAGCTAAGTAATAAAGTCAGATAAATTTAACAGTTGTGCCGTGGATGCCACGGAACAAGCTTAAAGAATGAAACAGCTACCTTTGGAAAAAGATACCGCTGAAGCTCGAATCTTACCACAAATAAAAATTACTTTTATTGTCTATAACAATATTGTACAGATGATTTTTCCGTACAGGTTTTTTCTGTACGGGTAATATTTTTCTTAATAATAAATAAAAATTATCTGTACTTAATTTTGAATTCAGTTGTGCAAGTTAGTTTAATTCACAAATAAATTTAGTATATAAGTTTGGTCAGTTGTTACTAGTTTGTTCAGATTAATTGGGGACACAATTTTATAAAGCGAATTTTCCAGTAGTTCCTGGAATTAGTTGCTAATGAATATAATATACGACAGTATGTGTTTATTTTCTACGTATATTGGTGTCTAACAGATATCCCAAAGTTCTCGATTGATTGTAGATCTGCAGAATAGTTGATAGTTTGATTAAATCAAAATTTATATTCAAAAATATGCAACTGCATCAGTAACTGCATCAGTAATATTATGAAGAGACACTGTTATTAATAGTTGTATTATTAACTAGATTTATATATTTATTCTTCAATGTTCATTAATTTTTAAATTAATAAAAAAAATTTAATTTCTAATTTTTTGTGCCGTAAATAAACTTATGTTAAAACACCTAAAACCAACGCGTTCAGTTTTTCAATGAAGCTGCATATGAAAAAGTTCTACCTTATATTTTGAATTTATTCTTTTACACAGATTTATCTTTTTTCGATTGTACCATCAGATCCTGTAATGAAACACATTGTATGTGGAATAGGATTATTTCTCTCGACCTAAAGATGAAAGTACTTATTAATCGATACAACTTCATATTGAAAATGTCAAATAACTTATAGGGACAATAACTACTGCTCACGATTTCCTCTTCCAACAAGACTTAAAAATATCTTAAAAATGGGTCACCTTTCAGATATTAGTCTTTAGTGTTTTTCTACGTTATTATAGTAACAGTAGTTAAAATTTGTTCATATTTAAATTATTCAAGTATAAAATTTGAGATGCTAATTACTTATGATCTGCATAACAGTGAACGTATTAACGTACTAATATTACAAAGGTACATTTTGTTTAGTTTGTCATGTTAGTTATTAATATACACTGAAGCGAGGTTGGAAGAAAAGAGGAAACACAGTGGCCAGTTTATAGTGTTACAACTGAAATCTAATTTTCGTGAAAGCATGCCTTTATAGTCTAGCGACCTGACGAAACAAAGTAGCATATTTTTCACGCGTGTCTCAGCAAAATTTTTATCATGAAGTTCTTAGTACTGACAACGTCAAACCGATTATTCTAATTTAATGTACATTAAAGGTTCGGGACAATCTCCAATATGAAAGATCATTTTTATTTAATTTTCAAGACAATAAAATCTCTAATCTAATTTGTTAGTTTAACGTAATGTAATATTTACAATTTTGTATCGTACATTCATTTTTTGAAGATTTATACCGTTTGCATACAGTAGGTCCCAATTTTAAACGTAAAACTTTACCATCATACTTTATAAATAGAAATGATAAAGAAATCTTATAGAAATGCGATCTCTTTTATTACATGATTTATTACAAGATTATGACGAATACACGAAATAATAATGGACAATTTTATTTTAACATAATTTTTGTATTTTTTTTTTTAAACTTTTGATAATACAATTGTAGGCACGAGTAATTTAAATTCACTGATATTTAAACTTAATTGTATGAACTTTTGAATTTACAAAAAAAGAAGCTAAACAATTTATAATGGTTGAAACAAACTCAATATATAGGCATGCAATGTAAATTAATAGTTTATCAAGGCACAGAGTCCCTCGTGGCCCGCAATTCTACACACAACCAATGCTTTCAACAGTCCTTCGTCAATCTGCCCTCTTTACTTGAATTTCGCACTGTTCGAAGTGCGAATCCGCTAACAACGCTTGCCCACATAATCTATTCGTGACTACATGCTTGCCAATGTAATCTACTCGCGACTACTATGTTCGTATAAACAGTTTTTTATTTTTTGTTTATAGAATATACTAGTAAAATTGTATAGATAAATTTGGAACACCTTGTATCCGATATCAAACAACAAAGGAGTCTTTATCATTTTATATTTTTCTTCTAACTTTTCAATAAAGTGTTTTAAACTCTATGTTGATATGACAGTTTCTTTTTATTCTCATGAATAGAATATATCAACAAAATCTGACGGTAAGAAAGCGAGATACTTGGTATATGTATAATGAGCTATTTATATAATACATTACTGTTTGGAAATATTTAGGCACTTTGATTCAGTAGGGTCAGTTGGTTTGGAGTGTGCTGAGAACTTATTAGGGGCCCATAAATAACAGCTCATTTATGGCAGGACCGTCAGCCCATCGTTGGGCCAGGGTTTGACTCGAGTCGAGGTCAGTGTTGTAAACCATGTGTAACAACCCTAGAACCTAGGTTTAGTTAGTTACTAGCGCTAGTAAGGTAAAGAACGGCTTTTACCCTCTGAACGACTCGTTTTCTAATAAAGTTTGTGGGATTCGTGTGGTATGCGGTTAAGGAGTGAAATCCACAGGTCAAAATCTTTCAATAACTTAAATTTATTCAAGAAACGAAAATTAAAACTAACAAATAACAATAATGTCAAAATAATGAAAAGTAATAAATTATAAATGTTTGATTAAAAAACTAAATAGGTTTGATATAATAATAATAATAATGAAAATTAATAGAATTTAACAATTAAACGGCACCGAATGACTTCATCTAGTTGAATGCTGAAATTTTGTGTATATATGTATACAACTTTTCATGAGAATTCCATATCCGTTTTAAAAATAAACGCATTTCTTTACTGTTTGCGAAATATATGTATTTAATGTTTGAATTGCTTATACAATTATACATTGAAACACTAATGCAAAAGTGAAATATATATGTCAAAACCTGGTCTAACGTAACATAATCTAACCTAACTTACCTTGCTGAGCGTGACGCCGATTTTGCTATGCTTTCTGCTTGAAGCAATATTTAGCGTTGAGCACGATAGTTGTGATGGGAAGAGTAAACAAAGGACTATTTTGTTTTACTTTATTATGTTCCTTTCAAACTCAGACAATGATGCCGCTACAAGTGTATACACATTTCAAAAGACAAGAGGAAAGGTGTATGAAAGGCGCTCAATGTGCTAATATTGGAATGAATTTGATATGTAAATATTTCGCGAACTCTAAGAGACCCGTTGATTTTGAAAGCGGATATGGAATTCTAGTGAAAAGTTGTATATGCACGCAACATTTCAGAATTCAACTTGATGGGGGTCATTCGAACGTACAACCAAAAATTTATTGTATTTACTATTAACTTGCCTAAAAGAAAATGAACTCGAATTGGTGTCATCTTCGGTTACCCTTACCTAATCAAAAGTTTTAAAATTACCGAATGGTTCAGTACGACACTATCTTTTTATACAAATAATGTAGATCCTTGATTACCAAAAATAACTGAAAATTACATGTGTTTATTGAACATATCGTTACAACATAATTAAAACACTTACTACTTTTAACATTTCAGCAAGACTTACGTCAAATTTTAAAGAAATATAACTTTATGAATATAAAAACATTTCTGATTTTAAATCCGGACTTCAACACGAAATCAATTTATGTAACTAGAGTTCAACTTTTCGAAAGGTAAAATATTCGTGAACATGTCGTACGGTAATATTCTCTACTTTCGTTAAAGAGTTTAATTGATTGGTGTGCGAGAAAAATTTACTAGAGAGACGAAGAGAAACGGTGCCAATTAACTTGTTCGTCGATAAATCAATGCCGACTTGACCGGCTTTAGGCTGAAATTATATTAAAGCGAGCACGTGGTATCGCTGGACGTGAAAAATGTTTCTGTTTCTATTCCTCGTTTCATCGTAAGTCACATTTTTATACGAAATATCTCATTTTAGTATCGAAATATCTGAGAAATTGTTAGATTTTTAACATTGTTTTCAAAACATTTTTTATATAAAATATTTTAAAGAAATGGTTCATACAGATTCGCTAAATAAAATGTATTTTACGCGTACAATATAACTGTAAAAAATTATACCGTCAAATTATATAGCTCATTAAACAATGCTAAATATGCTTCTGCAATTTTTGTCTACCATCACTTGAAAGAGAACTAATATTCTGACACAGTTGTTAAATTCACTCTGCAAATACACTGCTCAAAAGAAATATGGCATAGAAAAATTTTAGGCAAAAATTGACCAAATTTGACTGATGATAACTCCCTGAAAAATCATCGCAAAGTTATGCTCTTTTTTTTAAATTAAAGCTTGAAATCTCTACTTTAAGACTCTGTAGTTGGATTTTAGATTTGATGCATCTTTACCACAATAACATTGAAAATTACAATTATTTTGTTTCTAACATCGTACATCATTTCTAATACTATAAGATGTCACTGTAAGCTAAAGCTAAATTTATTAATAATTTAACACAGTGTACATGGTATAATTGAATATAGAAAAAGATCTTCAAGTTATGGAAAAAAAACAAAAGTCTTCAAGTCATAGTTGTTTTGATTTATTGCGAAATTTGAATGAGAGATGTTTTACAAACGTAAATCTGTATAAAACTTTATACAGATTTTAAATTTACGTACTTGAAAAATTGGAAATTCCTAAGTTTCGAAACTCAGGAGAACACAAACATAAAAATACTCAATGTAGATATTTTTAAATGACAAGTTTAGAAATTTAACAGTTCCTGAATTTTGATACATACAAACTTACAAACTTACATATGATTTACGTATGATTACGTCGTATGATTTAGCAAACGTGGAATTTACAAATTTATGAATTTACGAACTTACGAATTTAAATTATTAAATCTCTGCAATTGCAAATCTAAAAACTTTGGCATCTTTAATATTACACATTTTCAAATGCAGGAATATTCAGATATTCATTTTTAGTAACAAAAATTTCAAACTTGAAAGTTTTGAAGTAGTGCATAAAAATAGCTCTTCCTACGTTATCAATTGCTATAGCTTTTAAAATAAAAATTAAAACTAAAAACCTGTGACGATTATATTCCTCTATGTCTACCGTTAACCTGACACGTTATTCAAAAGCGTCGAAAATGTTATTAATTCTACGACATGCTTATAGTTGTATACTGATTATATATTAGTATATAGTGATTATACTTGGAAAAATTATAGTTTCTATTTTCCACTCTATTAAAATGTTATAACAAAAATACGAAATAGCGACATAATGCTTTTTTGTCTGATATCATATATGAGGTGTTGCAGTTTCGTTCGTATATTTATACTAATATATTCTGTAAATAAATGTAAGAACAAATATTTGTGTGAACATAGACTTTTCAATGCATCCTTAAAAATTGTTAAACAAAATATGAAAAATGATAATTATTCGTATGTGGTATTAAAGGATAAAATCATCCATTATCATTTCATATATAACTCATAGGTTATTATTAGTGAAGCATTTAAGGGCATATGTTTCATGGTCTGTCCAATAAGTATCGGGACTGATTTTTTTCTGCTAGTGAGGAAGGTCGGGGAGCAATCTCTATTGATTAGATCGATACAGGGGGTTATTATGTATAATAGAAATTTAAGTTCATTTCTATTCCACCATTTGTTTTGTTTATATTGTGCTTGAAGTGGAAGCACTATTTTTGTTCTCTTATTTCATTCGCTCACTATTTTTGTCTCCTTTTTTTCATACCTGCATAAAAATTATAAATAGGGGAGAGGCCAACATTCAGATATACGTTACCCGGGCACATAATGCCGAAGTACAATTAAGCAAATAAACGTTGAGTTTAAGAATATTCAGTATCAGTTTTTTCATAACTTTTTACGAATATTGATATGGATGCCACAGGATTATTATAAATATGGTTAAAAAAAGTAAAATACAAATCGGTCTATAGAATTTAACATTATGAATAAAAGATGTATTGATATATTTGCGCGCGTGTCTATAATTACATTGTTGTCGGAAAGATTAAATTTGTTTAAAATATAGTTTAGTATAATATGTACATGTACATTTGTATTTTAGTTTCTCAAGAAATTACTCTACCAAGGAAACAAATATTCATTGCATTAAAAAGTAATTTGAATGGAACAAAAAGCCAAGCCTTTGAGATAATAGAGAAACTGGTGTCCGAACATTTTTTACGAATTGTTCGTAATTTTATCTTTAATTTATAACTTCAAAAACCACTTTGTACAAATTTTCAGCTAAATAGAAGAATTCTTTCATATTTTGGTCAGCGTTTTGGTTTTTTTAAGTACTGAAAGTCCATATTGAATTCGTCATTTTGTTTTTCGTAATTTTGACGTTTGATTTGTAATCAATGACCTCGAAAACCCCTAGATACGAAGTTTCATTAAAATTGAAATACGTCTTCATATTTTGGCCAGCTTTTTGCGATTTGGGACCACTGTGCGTCGTACCGATCCGACATGAATGTCGACAAAATGCGGAAATTTTTAATTTTGAAAGCACTCTACAGTCCAGATATGGCTCCCCCTGATTTTTTCTATTCCCTCGCATTAAAAGAAGCCTTAAAGGACATCGTTTCGGGACGATTGAGGCGGTTCAAGCGGCTTGGACGGAGTGCCTGAACAGCCTTACGCTTGCCAACTTCCAGGAAGCATATGAACAATGGAGAACCCGCTGCCAACGGTGTATTAAATGCAAGAGAGACATACTTTGAAGATTATTAACGCAATATACGTATATCTTAAACGAACTTTATTTTAGATCATCAGTCCCGATACTTATTGGACAGACCATGTATATAATATTTTTTTGTAATTTTTATTTATAGTATATGCTGGTAGAGTTTCACACACAAAACTGAGACACATAATATGCGGCACCGAAAAACAATGCAATTCGAAGTCATTTTGCATTGTTGTTACAACTTTTCAATAAAATCTTTAAATCTTATACTAATATAACTTTTTTTTTTTATTTTTACGTATGAAATATATTTGTCAAGTTGTCTCGTTTTAATTTGGAAAATGCGAAAAATCTAGTCGTAAAAGTTTAGGAACGAAAAAATAAAAAATAAAAAAGTTTTATATTTGCATTGGTATAATCTCACGAATACATTAGACCTGGATCACGTTACATTTCTCGGCGAGTGAACTTCGGGCGTCTCGAGGGGTTTTCCCCCCAGTGCAGTGGTGGGGGTAATATTTTTGCTTATATCGTAAAGGACACTTTTGCGTATATAGAATGATTATTGTACCTTGAAATACGTGTCAACGAGGATCCTTTTGTCTATCAATTCCTGTCTGGACCGGTTTTAGCATAAACATGTGCTTGCCATAAATCGGTTAACGGCTATTCCTTCTTTTTTGAACAGTTTCAACAAACAAAAGCATAGATTTTCTTGAATGTCACCCTCTAAAATGCAAGGGTGTACGGGCGATTTTTATATATCAAATAGACAGTCGACCGTTGAATCTTGTGCAGGTTGGACCGAGAGTCAAGAAGTTCCGCGTAGAATAACGTAAAATAACCGCTGCAAGGTGGTTCTTATGATCAATCATAACATTGTTCTAGCGAGACCCTGTACTCCTCGAATAAACAATTCCTCACGTGAGTAACCATTGTACGGTGGTATCAGAGCAATCACAACACTATTCGAGTGGGACCCTACACTCCTCGAATAGACTATCATGAACAGTCCTACGCAATGTAGATTATAACACGAATCGTAACAATATTGAACGAGCAATCGTAACATAATCGTTCACACTTTCAACGTTCAATCACGAACAAATATATATTACAAGGGGTTCTTTTATGCCTCAAGGTTTGTGCTGTTCGTGCACGTTATCCAACAGAAATTAACCCGATGGATAATAGTTTGAATGAGAGTCCGAACGATTGACTCGGCAAGTCGTCTTAAACGGTTGACGAAGAAAATTTACTAAATCCGGAACGAATGATTCGCAAAATTTCTAAGTCCGAAGATGACTTTAATCGATTAACTTTAAGTCCGAAACGGTTGACTTTTTTAGTTATTTTCAGTCCGACTCGGATGACTGATTATTATGTTCTTTTAGTCCGACACGGATGACTGTTGTGTATGATCTGACGAGACGTTTCGTCGTTGCTTCCTTGAAACGTCGGAAGTGCAAGGAGGCATGCTGATTGGTTCTCATTAGAAACGTTGATTTTCCAATCAACATGCCCCTTGACTTGGGCCCACCCTCTCTTGCGCCCTGAGCGCGCCCTTTTTGGAAGAGGGTGGGAAAAAATACCGATGAATACGGAAGGATCTCGAAAGCCGGCAACGCCGGGGAATTTCCCTCCAGGTGACACGCACGTTGTCTTAAAAAATACCGCTAGGACGGGACCGAGGCCCATCCGCGATGACCCTTCGGGAAAAACCCAGTTTATGACGGAGTAGTTACTGAAGACTAAATGAAACTTAGAAATTCTAAAGGCATTGTTCGAAAAAATGTAAAACTAAATTGCCGTCGATGGCTAAAAATCTGTCCTTCAAAAATAACTATTAGACCCGGACCCATCATAAACTACCTACGAAATCCTCGCGTATTGTGTTCCGTCGCACGTTCGGAACAAGACTTTTTTCCCTAAATCGAATCATTCGAACCAATAAATTATCATGATTTTTCAGTCTCAATTCTGTCTAACTAATTTTTTATTTACCCTCTTCCTCAATCAAATTCATACATTCTTTTGAAACTCGAAATTTCTCTATGAATGATTCAGTAACAGGGTAGTAAAAATTGTAACATTATTTATATTGTTAAATATAGGAAATAGGAGGCGAAATAAAATAATAAGCGGAAATAGTTTGCAAAAAGAAACTTTAATACTGGATCTGGAAAAATTCGTTACAAGTCGCTAGACCCTATGGGTCCTACAGTTGAAATAAACAGTTAAAAAACACACCTTCAACGTTAGAGAAAGTTTTATGACCCGATAATTTTTGCAAAAGAAAACAGTTTGTGTTAAATAAATTAAACACTAAATTGTAATGAAGTATTCTGCAATACAAGGTGTTTGTAACTGCAGCAGAAACAGTGGAGTGACACTGAGCGAAAATAAAATAAGTTTGCATAAACAGGTAAGTAAAAAGAATGTTAAACGTAAGAAAAAGAGAATTTGATTCGACTGTTCCGCATACCGTCTTTACATTTCTGCGATCCAGATACCAGGAGTAGTTCCGAGACTCCAAGCACAAAATGGCGCCGATCGAAATTTTCTTCTGTGAGTGATTATTCATTATACAGAGTGTCTTACAACTAGTATAGGTCACTAAAATAATTTTAAGAAAAAAATACACCGACTTCGGAATGCACTAAAAAGTATAAAATAACTTCTATTTCTTAATGAAGTAATTTCTATTTCATTCAATCATACAATTACGTAATATACAGGGTGTTCGACTACAGGTGGGAACCCTCTTAAGGGGTGGTAGCTGGGGTGATTCTGAACAACTTTTTCCTTTACCAAAATGCTGGTTAAAGCTTAGTTTTTGAATTATTAATGAAAAACACTGACCAATCGGAGGGCGAGAATAGCGCGCGCTCGGATGCGAGAGCGACGGGTGCAAGCGTGACGATTAACACTGGTCATGAACAAACAAATTTCATGATTCTACAATCATGAAAGTGTCTGAATACTGCCCCGAAAATGAGTAATTAATCTTGCTTATATATCTATATTATCATCTATAAAGAGCGAGAATAGCTGTATAGCGCATACGCACCGCTATATGAAATGCTTCCTTAGCTTTTTTACGATCCTGATATCAGGAGTAGCTTCTGGTCTCCAACTGCCAGATGGCGCTACGTTACTATTTTCCGCGATGGAGACGAGGTGCTTGTCATCTATTCTGACTCTTTAAGTGTCCTTTAAGCTTTAAATGGGAATATATTCAATAATAATGCTTGTCATTAAATTGTACAAGCCAAGAAGGGCCTGGACGCTTTTGAATATAACACATTCCGTGGCAATAAAATAAAATTCTTATGGGTTGCTTCACATCATGGTACAATGGGGAATGAACTGGTAGGTGGTGCAGCAAAGAAGGCATTCAATAATATGCAACATCTAGATATCCCTATTTTTTACTCGGACTAATTATTATAATCTAGTTTCATCCCTTAAAAAAATGGAATTAACTCAAACTAAAAAATTGTCGTGTAGATTTGAGAATCAACATCTAAATCATATTTTTTGAGATTGCCCACCTTAGAGAAAATCAAGGTACATTTTACTTAAAAAACTGAAGTGTGTACTGCTTCATATAAATTCGAGCCATTCATCATGGAACCGAACATAAAAGTATTAAAAATAGTTAGTAAATTTTTAATGGAAATTAATTTCTTTATATAAAACATTATGGGTACGTTTAACACGTGCTCATTTTGGGCCCAAACCAAAGACTGTATGTTAGTATTCGTAAGGAAATAGTTATAAATCCTGAAAAATACAATTTTGTTGTTGTTGTAGCGTTGCAATACGATAAGTCTGTTTTGCCAGTTTGTTTTATCTATTAAACAAAGTGCTAGTTTATTTCATGTACATGTACGTCTAAAAAGAAGAATATTAAAAAATTTCTATTTTTTAAATTTTATTTAATTCTCAGCATCATTGTCAGAATAGTCGATCGTCAATAAGGTAAGAAATAACAAAAATGGTAAAAAATTTTTTTGGAGTTTTAAAAAATTATTTTCACAAGTGATTTCTTTCTTAAGAAGGAGTTTATTTGTAAACTTTGATGTGATTTAGTGCATGAGGGTTTTCCGCAGAACAGCCCAGAGAAAATACAGATTACATCTATGTTCTTATGTAATTTCCTGTTCTGCACGCTGAATAATCGATCATGCAAAAGTTAGTACCTTGCTTCACCATCGACGAATACTGAATGCTTTAACATACAAATTCCTAGAATCCGGAGTCATGCATTAAGCAAACACATTGGTCTTCGTTCCAAGAAATGGACTTTAGTATAAAAGAAAATGTAAAATAAATAAAACTTTTACTTAATCAAGGATCGTAGCTCTTAGCTTGCTATGACTTTATTAATATTATATTTCGAAGATCTTTAAAGAACGACATCGATTACCAGATCACACCACGTGGAGGTGGCAAAAATCATCACTCATCCTACCTCCAAATCCCTACCACGCTCCAAATACAACAATCTTATTTATCGGAAGAATAACCACGCACCCTCTCTCGCCCCAGAGCTTAAAATTAATATGAAACTAACGCACGCTTCCCACGATGATCTCTCGATGATTTGTCGATGCCCCCTCAATGCTCTCTTGATGATCCCGCGACGATTTCTCGATGCTCCTTCGATGATATCTTCAAGTTGCGTATATGCACATTTCGCACACGCACTCATCCACATTAAAATATTACAGACTTTCGCATGCAACTATTAACACGTTGACTGCCACACGAAAGTAATTTTCAATTGCTTCCAGTAGTGCTTTAATTCTTGATCAGTTTTTGTAAATATTTGCACAATATATTGTTACATTTATTTTCCATAGATCCATGTAATTAATGCGAGAATTTGTGGTTAGTAAAATGAATAAATTTTTAAGAATATACATGCTAAATCAGTATAGATATTTAAGTGTCACCCATATAAGGGTGATGTGGCAGTCAACGTGTTAATTAAAGTCCATCAATGAAACTTATGACTGTTCTGGATGATTACCTGTGCTGTAACAATTGAAAATAGTATGCAAAAAAAGAAAGCAGATGTAAAATTAATAGTTTTCAAATAAGAAAAAATTAAATAAAATTCGAGACGACTCGATAAAAATAAGCAAATAAAACAACAATGTACAATAATATACAATAACAATATAAGAACATGGAATAAAAAAAATTAAAAAATAGAAATCGCAAGTAAACATGTAGAATTAAGAAACATGAAAAATTCAATTATTTAGAATTTAAATCTGAAACATAAAAATGCAATTAAGGCGGAAAACACACTAAAAAATAGAAATTACAATTAAAAATGAGAAAATAAGATGTATGCACTATTGTATTATTTACGTAGAATTTAAATTTGAAAGATACAACTGCAATTCTGATGGGAAAGAACATTGAAAAATCGACATCACAAATTAAAATGACGAATTAAAAAGTGTAAATTATTAAATTGCTTACTTGAACTCAAAACATGAAACAAAGAAATATAATAAGGCAATTCTGAATAATTTTATTATTTACTTTAAATCAAAACCTGGAACATACAAATGTAATTAAGATAAATTATGAATCACTTCATTACATACTTAAAATCAAAACCTGAAACATAAACATGAAATTAAAAAATCATTCAAATTCATTACATTCACGCAGATTACAATATTTATTCTAAAAACTCTACGTGTACCTCTTGTTCTAAAATGGTACTCGCATAATGTAAAATTATATAAAAGAAAAAAAAAGGAGATGAAGGACGTTGGAAGAACTTTCTTTTAGGTTTGAAGCAGTTGACAAGAATAAGCTACTGCATAAATAGTGAAAGTCTAATGCATGAAGGCTGCGTAAATTTTCGATATGTAAAAAATTGATAAATTGTCATGAAGATGAGGGCAAATGAGAACAAGAGGCACCTACAATTCGCGTAAATTTTTCGCCACAAATTGTGATAAAAACTTACGTCCTGG
This sequence comes from Megachile leachella, assembly GCA_963576845.1. Lineage (NCBI taxonomy): Eukaryota > Metazoa > Arthropoda > Insecta > Hymenoptera > Megachilidae > Megachile > Megachile leachella. The sequence continues at coordinate 1,139,830 of OY756259.1, read as the reverse complement.
CCCACCTTTTCACCTACAAGTTTAGAATTATATCTTGCCATTTTAAGAAGCATAAATGGTGAAATAAATTACTTACAATTGAACGTTAAAAATAAATATTTTTTTATTTAAAACAACATACTTAAAAGAGAAATCGCAATGAAAATTTCGGATTTAACAAATATGAATAATGTGATTACTCACTTAAAATGACATACATGCTTCATTCAATTAGCTGACTTTAAATCAAAATCTAAAACATGCAAATGTAATTAATACAGAAAATAAAAGAACAACGAATGAAATCTTTCTTCATTCTATATAACTCGAAAATTCGAAATGTAATTATGAAGATTTTCAGAAACCTAAGAACGCTGAATAAAATCCTGTGAGTTTTAAAGACCTCAAACTTGAAAAAAAATCCTGAAGAACTTAGAAAACAAAAGACCAAATTAATGTAACGAAATAATAAAATAATACAGTAAAAGAAATAAAATGAGGAGAGCTAATGACTTTGGGGTTAGAAATAAAATTCACACGTGAAATGAAGATAGAACACATATTAAAAAACCAATCAAATAATAAATTTCAGAGTCTTAGAAATTCTATGATACGGCGATGATTCTACGATGTGCATATGAGTACAGGATGCAGGATATATTTGCACACTTACGCATAGTACAATACTTATACCAAAAATTTGTAATCTTTGTTTTAAATTTGTACTCGTCTAATTTATAGCTTTGTAAAAATACAAAACAAGGTTAATTCTTATTATAATCTTCAAATAAATATATATTTTGCAAATCACTGCGAAGTTAAATTCAAGGAAAAAATAAAAGAAAAAGTTTCAAGGTATTAAAAAAATACATTGAATAATTTTCCATCCTTAACATTAAAGACTGTTTTTACTTCCTAAATATGGATAATTGTCGATAAAATATAATGATTCCAATATTTTTTCGAAAACTACGCACTATGTAAGTTTAATTAAAATCGACTATTAACATTTAGGAAATCTTTATTGTCAATTTATAATACTTGGAATAAACTTATTTCCCAGTTTAGTTGACATCATAAGGTCTGAACGTGAGGCTACTACCTTGATACCATTTTGATCTTATTGTAACCGGAAGCCTTATTTTGTGTGCTGTGTACGTTACAACCGTATTCTTATAATAAAGAATTTAGAAGTTGGTAGCTCATGATAAATCTTTAACGACTTGCTGGTGGTAGTGAACACGCTTAACGTTGCCTCAGTGTATGAAAGGACCTACTCCCCCTTTTTTTCAATACCCAGTTCCTGTGACGACCGTAATTTATGGCTTATGGATGTCACGTATCTCTTCGCTTTTTTTTCAGTTTTTGCAGTCAACGTGATAGAGAATAAAGAGCAAATTGAATACTGTTTCGTAATAAGGACGAGGCGATACATATTTAATGTGTAGTTCATTATTAGTTTTTAACTAAACCATATTTTGAATATTACTATTTATCCTAACAAATTTTAACGTAACATTTATATTTAATTATTGTCGGTTAAAATCGTACACTACGAATTACTTTCATATTCCGTTTAAAAATATGGACTGTATGAACATGATAACGAACTTCAGATACTTCTGCAACGAACATGTTAATATTTTATTCACATTAAGTACTGATTGCTTGCGTGTGAAAAAAGAATCTAATTTCATTAAATATTTTAGACAAATTGAATAAATATATTGACACCTACAAAATGTTACTGTCAGTTGAAGTTGTATAACTGTTCATCAAACCAGCTGTTCATCGAATGCAATTCTTATAGACTTTTGATTATTGAATACAGTTCTGTAGACCATTTTTCAAAATGTGCACAGTTGTTAAAAAAATCGAATTTAAAATAAAATTATAAATTTTTAACTGTTAAGTCGTTTTCCATTTTTACGACAGTGAGTATTGAATTTAAATACAATTGCTTCAATTGGCACTAAAAGGATTAAGTATATTTAAGTATGTATAATGTAATGACTATTTATATCATTCTATTCAAAGGAATCCATCGAATTTTATGTTAACGGAAAAAAACTATAATTATAAAATCATTCGACACACTATGATCAAAAAGTTCCAGGAATTTGTATTTTAAATTATGCAAAGTTGAAAATTTACAACTTTCTTTTAAATTTCAATTTTGTCAACGCCTGTGATCATTGCAAAAAGTGATTTACGAATTCGAATTCAATACATAAAAATTTATAAGGCTCCCATATCGAAAGTTGCAAAACTAAAAAAAGACCGAATTTATTGAATAGTTTTGTAGGCGTATCATGTTAACTGATAGTAATTATAAACAAGAAAAGCAGATAGGAAACACAATCTGCATTGCGAAGATTTTAACTTTATTTCTGAAATTCTACGAGTAGTTACAGAGGTTGCAGATAATGATCATTACCTGAAATTAAAGCTATTATCTCGATCATTTTAATTTAGAGATCGAATATTAACACATAAGAATTCATAGAAAAAAAGTGTATATTGAATGGGTACAAATAGAAATAAAACGTTAATGTTTAATAAATTATTATGCAATTTGCGGAAAAGAAAAATAATGTCTACAGTTAAAACGGTAGGGTCATTGAACCGTCTCAGTTAAATACTGAAGCAACTGGCAACAATAACTGCATCCGTGCGACGCAATTATAAAGGATTACTGACGCAATTGCAGTTCGCAATTACGACTAATAAGGTTAAGCTGTTTCCAATTGCGGTGAGCACGGTTTAAATTATAAATAGATGACATTTCTGTTTGAATTGTTAATGTGATCTGTGCTAACAGAGGACTTTTACTTACAGAGGTGGTTTCTAAAGTATTAATAATCGATTTTAATGAAACTTGCACAGTACATAGTGTTTGAAAGTGCTGAAATGAGATATGTATATAATGGTCGTCAGGAAGAAGAATTTGCTCGTTATATTTGGTAACAATAATAGTAACTTTAGTATCTTTTATAGTATCTTTGGTTATGAATAAAAGTATATGAATTACATTTTAGTCGTACATTTTTACTACTTTAATTCCAACTAGGAAGTAGAAAGTCAAAGATCAATTGAAAGTAAACTTTGAAAGCGTATTAATTGACGTGACGCGAAATTTTTTTTATCAACAATTTTACATATTTTGACGGCTATGAAAGCCCTTGAAATTGAGGTTGAAAAGTGTATTTTACAGAATATCTTGAAATTTTGTTGTAATAGAGGAATGTTGCACATGAAAATTTTATCTGACATGTCCCCATTATGGTGTTGATATTTTTATTTTACTCATTCATATGGAAAATAGATTATAAAAATAATTGTTTAAATATGAATGTAATGTATTTTATTATACTTTGTTGAATGTGTAACAATTATTTATATAATAAAAAAGTATTTCACTGAAGAATTAATTTGACATTTTTTCCTCTAAATTCTTTTTATTGACAAGCATAACTTTTGCATGTAGTATTCATATCAAAATTTAACGATAATAAATCCTAAAATTCGTATAAAAAAATATTTGTAAATATTTTTTACATTAGGGAGAATACGATAATGATTATCCGTTGCTAATAATATTCTAATTATTATTACAAAATAGAAGCTATTATTATTGTAAAATAACAATGTAAGATATTATTATAACAATTATTTACTTGTCATAATATCTTCGTTGTACCTCTGCATAAGCGTAGCTAATATACAGGGTGTTCAGCGTATTACTAGCCAGCGTTTTTCTCGTAAACGACTGGTACTAGAAAAAAATGAAAGAGAAAAAAGTGATAGTGTTTTTGATTGTCAACATAATGGTATATGTATTTTTTTCGTGTTTATACTATTTTTTAAGATATGAAGGTAACCTTCAGTTTTTTTAATGGAATGGTATATATTTTTTTATATCATATGAAAGAGCGCATCGAAACGAATTCAACGATGTATTATATCATGACCTTGAAATCCATTCTGAGTCAAAAGCAATCAAAATATTTCAAATATTTTGTATTACTATGCTTATCGGTAATTCCTACTGATATGTTTACATTTCGTGTTCAATGTGGTTTCCATTATCTAGAAGGCACTTTTGGTGGTTTGAAGTTATGATTAGGCCTGTGTCAATGCTTACTTCTATTACAAGGCGTGCAAAACTATTTGAGCATTATTTCACAGATTGATTGCTGATATCTGGAGCGATGTATCGTTATTCGAGAGAAGAGAAGATAGATATGGTGCGTATTTATTACGAGTGTTATAAAAATAAAAGACGTAGCAAGTTAAAGTACCAAGAGGAGTTTCCACACAGAATAATACCCAATGAAAATCAATTTGTTTTGGTAGCAAAACGTTTTAGTGAAATAGGTTCCTTAGAAAATAAGAAACATAATCGTCGGAATATTTTATCTGAAGAAAAAAAGTTAGAAGTTTTGTTACATTTTGTAGAAAATCCGTCGACCTCAATACGAAAAGTAGCTACTACTTGTGATATTTCCATTGGGTCAACCCACAAAATTTTTAAATTATACGGTTATAAACCTTTCAAATACCACATGGTACAGGGCCTAAGAGAAAGTGATTTACCACGACGTGTAGAATTTTGTAATTGGCTACTTGAAAATAATAGAAACGACTGTAATTTTTATAAAAAAATACTTTGGACTGATGAATCCAGTTTTTATAATAATATGCTGCCTAACCATTATAATACTCATGTGTGGAGTGTTGATAACCCAAAAAGAAAAAGGGAAAACAATTTTCAAGTACAATTTCGTACTAACGTGTGGTGCGGTATGATTGATAATGTACTCTTGGGACCATATTTTTATAGTGAAACACTTAACGGTGTCAAATATTTAGAATTTTTAGTTACACATTTTCGAAATTATTGGGAAGCACTGCCATTATCTACTGTTCAAGACTTTTATTTCCAACAAGATGGTGCCCCACTTCACAACTGTAGAGCGGTTTCCAATTTCTTGAATAACATGTTTCCAAACAAATGGATTGGAACATACGAACCTCTGAAATGGCCACCAAGGTCCCCAGATTTGGTTTACGATACTCCGCCTGCAAATATCAGTGATTTAAAGCAAAAGAGAACAGACGCATGTGCATCAATACCTCAAGCAACAATAGCGGAAGCCACCAAAAGTGTATTGTGTAGGGCACAAAAGTGTATCCAAGCTAATGGAAACCACATTGAACACGAAATGTAAACATATCAGCAAGAAATACCGGCAAGTACCGCAATACAAAATATTTGAAATATTTTGATTGCTTTTGACTCAGAATGGATTTCAAGGTCATGATATAATACATCGTTGAATTCGTTTCGATACGCTCTTTCATATGATATAAAAAAATATATACCATTCCATTAAAAAAACTGAAGGTTACCTTCATATCTTAAAAAATAGTATAAACACGAAAAAAATACATATACCATTATGTTGACTATCAAAAACACTATCACTTTTTTCTCTTTCATTTTTTTCTAGTACCAGTCGTTTACGAGAAAAACGCTGGCTAGTAATACGCTGAACACCCTGTATATTGAAAAGCAATACAAATTACAAGAGGATTTTATCTGTACAATAATATGTCTAGATGTAAAATAGAACCTGTATAAACTAATTTTTAAGTCTTTCGTACAATATAATTTTATATAAACATCATTGAATAGTAGTAAAGATTAGTTGTAAATTTAAATTAAATATAATTCGTCTACATATTCAGCACTTAATTTTATTATTTATATTTTCGACTAGTGTGGATCTCCTTTCTACCATAATCTATGACATGCCTTTTTTAAATACGTTTAGTTATTGAGTACTAATGTATAAAAATGCTAAATTTTGTGAAGTGCAAATCTGATATGCAGAACAGTAGATTTTAGTACCTATCTTTCTAAGCTGTCTTTGTTACACGTTTAACACAAATAAAATCTTATAATTCCAGGTTAAGACATTGAGTAAATGAAGGTTTTACCGCGTAGAATCGTAGCGAAAGTATTATGAAGCCGTAAAATTAGTTAGACGTAAAATCCTATCACAAAGACGGCAACCTGCAAGCTATATAGAAGAATAGAAATCTGAAAAAGTAGATCAGTACAGTTTCATTCCTCTCTTTCCAAAAAGAAAACTTTTAATCTTTAGATTATCTTTAAATTTTCAACGGAAGTATAAAGTTATATCATTTCTCCTTGTTAGAATCATTCTGGTTGGACATGTTTTAAATATTAACATGCGAATGTAGATATAATCTACGCCTGAGTTCACTGTAAAGAGAAGCGGTAGAAGTCGCAAGTCTGCTTGTACTTATAATAAAAATTATTATTAGTAAAATTATAATTATTATTTTCAATGAGTGTTTGTTTCCTTAATTCGCGACATTAAAATTGTTACATTACGCATATTTTTGCAAGTAAAATGTCAGAATATGCTAAACATATGCATAGGATACACATACATATACACGAGATGTACATTATACATATGTATATACATATATATACGAAATATAATTCACTAATACCATTTTTTTTAATTAGTATACTTCAAATTACCATACAATTTTTAAGGTTATTAATTATGAAGTGATAGTGAATATTTATTAGTTAACATACATTAGTAGTAGACAAGAAAAGTATTTGATCACTCTTTAGAAATAACTTTTTTAATACTGAATCAAATGCGTTAAGCTTTTCTAAAGAACTAGAATATGTATTTTAAAAAAATTACAGTCTAAAAAAATTACAGTTGTTCAGAATCGTGAAGATAATATAGAAAATTACTTATATCTTTATTATATATTTATGTACGAAAGATATAATCGATTTATACAAAAAATGTCCAGTTGTATTAAGAAAGTGCGTTTATTTTTTGCAAAAAATTTTCATATTTATTTTCAGACCGGTTATATTGAACATTCTCTGTAAACATACAACGTGAAATTCAGTCAATAACTTTTGAGGTACTTCAAAGATTTGTTTGGTTATGAAATATTGGTTCGGTCATAAAGTTTTGTCGTTTTTTAAAAAGATATTCGCCCACAAATGTTTCGTATGTAACTAAAATGTTATTGTACAATATAGTAATAGTTTTCTCAATGTATAAAGAAAATTATTATTGATGAAGATCATCATTTAATCATCACTGATCATCAACAATTATGGGTACCCTTCTAGATAATAAATTTTCATTTATAAGAATGTTTTCAACTCAAAATTTTTATAAGAGATAAATTAACAAAAAGATATTGATGATGTTAGTCTCTACCGCGAGTTCCTTACACATTCGTGCGTATTCGTAAATGCTCAAATTGATAAAGGGTGAGTACATTTTTTTGTGTTAAAATGTTCGGTTAATATATAAATCTCAAATGTTTTCAAATGTAAAATATCTTAAGGGGGACAACATCTTTAGAATCTTAAAAAAATTGCAAATTGTTTTTTTTTGCATAAAATGTTAGTGCAACATCATAAAAATATTGTCTCAAAATTTGAAACCGAAATTCGAAACCGTTTCGAAGTTATGGTCGATTAGCGCCGCGAGTATACACGCGTTCAGTGCGGAGAATTGAAACTTTAAACGCATTTTTCTCTAAACTACGTTTTTACAACTGGTGTGGGTGATAACTCAAAAACTAGTTTACCAATCGCGCTCAAATTTTGTGCACATATCCATGACAATAATATCTAACATATGAACCTAAATGTATGAAATAAATTGAACATTAAAAACCTTTTTTATTTCAAAACATTGTAAAAATTTGTAGTAAAATTCAAAGTTTTTCTTTAAAAGCGCGCCATTTCTTTAATTTTACACATTTTTCACATTCCTGAGGTTCATCTACTAGCTGTGAATGTTAGTTTTCAATACATCGTTTGCAAACTTGTTTCAGACCAATGGAGTTAAAGCTAGAACCCACACCGATTGACTAGACGCGCCCAAACCCTTCCAGGAAATGTATTTAAAAACAAAAAATATTCTGTAATAGGCAATAGTTATATTAAATTATACCTGAAATTTCAAAAACGCAAAATAAAGATATCCTATACAAAAAATTCACAAAAATCAGCTTATTTTCTGCCGTCTAAAGGTATTGCCCTCCTTAAGAATTGTTGAAGTTCGATTAAAATTTCCGCATATGTACAACATATTTAAATTCACAAAAACATTTCTCGAGTTTTCATTGTAGGCTCAAAAGAAAAATTTTCAAGAAATCGTTTTCATTATTTAGATCACCTGCAATTTTTCAAAACGACAGTAACAATTGATTCGTGTACCCTTTTTTTAAAATAATGTTATTTGGTCCATTTTCCAACTACGAGCGTTGGTCGATTGCAGAAGATAAGATAGAAAACGAGAATACCGACATTAGTAATCACCAGCACCGAATAGGTAGTGTAACAGGTGAACCCTTTCTTCAGTAGAACATAGAGCGCGTGTTTCGAATTCCTCTCATAGAGCCACTGGAGTGCGCGTAAAGCTTTTAAGCTTCATGGAAACGAAACATCTGTCGATCAATCATGCGATTAATACCATATACATACGTAGTAATTTACGTTTATGTCATAAATGTTACAATTAGAATATATGGATAGAGGCTAAAGCCGTAACATAGCTGTAGGAAATAACCTTATTATTTAAAGCAATTACTTTTTGTAATTTTTGTAATTTTCTGCTCATGTTAACTTATGAACAAGTTAGCAGAATTTACCAAGCATTTTTATAATATTTCGTTACGTTTATTACCCACAACCCCAAAGAGTATTTCTAATTAGATAAATTAATAAGTTCTTAATAATGTAGGTGGTAGATTTGTATTTGTATACTATACACTCAAATATTTATTCTAGATTAATGTTACATAAAGTTTTTCGTTATTTAGAATGTATGGAACAACAAAATTATAATTTTAATATTAATTTAATATTTTGTGGGATATCTTTTTTGTTTGATGAAGTGTTGCTGACGTGTTGGCATGTTTGAAATTATTTTATTTAAATAATTTTGAGTAGTGCGTTTCTCGATTTGGGTTTCGGATCCTGGTAGAACTTAAAACTGTCGCGTATACCCGTAATCGTTGCACTTTTTAATAAATTTTGTTTTAATATGTCTAAATATTTGTTCTTGTCGATAATATCTTCAATAAAAACCAACCCTTCTACTCTAACAGTAAAAATGCAGCCCCATACCATCAAGCCTCCACCACCGAGTTTCATCTTCGGTCTCATATTACTTATTTTGAATTGTTTTGAATTGTTCATTCGGTTCATGCCACACTAATTTTTAACCGACTTCGAAAAAGGAGGAGGTTACTCAATTCGATCAGTATATTTTTTTTTTCTATGTATGTTCGCCGATTACTCCTAACTGGGTGGACCAATCGAAACGAAACCTTTTGCATCTGGTAGGGTCTGACTCCCTATTGGTATCATTAATAAAAAATTTTTCATTTTTTAATTGCAAAGTATTTTTTTTGCAAAAAAACCGGCAACTTTTGAAAAAAAATTTCTCCGATTTTAGTGCGCTTTTAATATCTTGTCACGGACATGATTCTGAACAATTTTGTTCCATACAAATTTCACGGAAAACTTTAGTTTTCGAGATATGAGCGAAAATTGTTGTTAATTTTTGCAACCACTTCGAACGATTTTTGTCTCCTTCTAATACGTCCAAAGGTTGACATGTGCAAGAAAACCTTTTAATTTTGCGCCGCGTCCGAAAGGGTTGAAATGTATTTAATATACTACCTAACGAGTGAATAGGTTTCATTTATAACGTAATTGTATGACTGAATGCAATAGAAATTACTTCATTAGGAAATAGAAATTATTTTATACTTTTTAGTGCATTTCGAAGTCGGTGTATTTTTTTTCTTAAAATTATTTTATTCATTTATAAGGAATGCTGAGTTATAAATCAAAATAATCTCATAACAATCCTTTGATGTATAAGCTTCTTTATTATCATCTTTTTTGCGCTGTATCATCCTCGTTTCTGTTATTGAATTAATAATTTCACTCGCTGGCTCTTCCATACTGCTTTCGCTCAATCGCGCTTGATTAAATAAATTTTCAGTACCATAATTTTGTTATTTCTGTGCATTTTTCAATTAAAATTTAGCAGAACATTTTTATCGTAAAAGATTGTATGTTTTAGCACTACGAAAGGGATGTGAAGGATTAGTTCATAAGACACAATCATTTTTATCAATCGAGGATCACCAAAAGTGAAACTGGGGGTTATGAAAAGGCAATACAAATAAGATAAAAGATAGACTTTACCTGCATAAAAACGCAGAGATTTTTATTATTATTGTTATTTAGTTATAATTAATTCCTTAAAATATTTATAACAAAAACTATTGTTAAAAAAAATTGTCCTTAGTACCAATACCACATATTGTCCTTTGTAACAATGTGTAACATCTTATTTTTGAGCAGTCGTCTGACCTTCCTCCAATATTGCACCTCTCGTTGTACCTCTGTGAATAACAATATTACTTGGATTGATGTAGCACCCAATTATTGAATTGGGACTGAAATAACTGTCGGTTGATTCTGCTTTTACTAAAGCTATGTGTACGTATTTAATTACAATCTGTGTTGTGTCGAGGTGATATTTGCTAAATTTGGAAACTAAATCTGTGAACTGAAAAATTGATTGCAAAACTGATTGCAAAAATGAAGCTGTATTCATCCTATTACCCTCCCTTCCAATACGCCCTTAGCGCGTTTCCATTATTTTATTTTCCATTATTCCATTTAAATTATTTTATATTGTCACTATAATACATACATATATTGCAACATTATAGTAGAAATATCTGCGATATTCCATAGAATCTTTTGTTTAAATATAATAATTTGTTCACCCGCTGTAAATTGCAAATACAACATTATATTAAGCGGAACTACAGAAATTTTGCGCATCATTTTCTCTGAATTACATATTTTTCAAGCTAATTTTTAAAATAAATACTTACTTTACTTTAATGTTAATAAGATATCGTCGTAATCTACGTAGTAGACATTACGAAAACGGACAGAATTTATTTACTTTCTATATTTTTGTAAATTAGCAAAAATTTCATATACTTATTACGTAAAACCATGGAAATTTCGTAGACTATATGTTTGTTCTTCTAGTACCAAGTGCTGCAATATTCGTTTATTAATTCCATAAAATTTGTTCTGCAACTTAGGTAATTAATTAAAATTCTTTGATATTGCTATCGTTCTAATATCCATTAAAAATTTTCATTTCAGTTGATTAAATAAAATCATTGTTACTATAATTGAATAATGTTTTATAAAGGTTTACACGTTTTACATGTAAAAATCTTTACATTCTGCCTACCATTTTATTTTCGAATTATTTATACTATTGCATGACGACAAACTATATCAAGTATTCATAGACAAATAATTATTTTGTTAAATAAATGTTTCCTGATATTTTTATGACGTAAAAACGCCATATTCTTTTATTCAAAACCTATTTTACATATTAATATGTACTGAATACGCATTAATATTAGATATTCAGATATTTGCTATTTCGTTCAGTTATTGCTGTTTGCTATCATCTTAAAAATATTGAATGTATCTGACTTCCGATTTCTAAGAACGATTTAGGACAATACTTTCAAAACATTTCTATCTTTAAAATAATTTGCGGAGCGCCAAAATCACTGATATCATAAAACACCTCGAATGAAAATTAACGATAACAAATTATCTAACTGTAAAAAAAGGCAATTTATTGTTTAAAAAAAAAGCATTATATTTGGAAGAATTGTAAAATAATTCTCTTATAGGAACGGAATTTTGTCAAAACCGTCTTAATGCGATACCTTAACTTGTCAACCATTAATGATATGGTGGAATACTGATTAAGAACTGATTCAATATTTTGTCAAGGTTGTGACTTAACTTTTGATATTTACAAATGTATTGTATTTCATGAAAAAATACTCAATATAACTAACGATTAAGATTTTCGTAATATAAACGATATGATATTTACATAATCTTGGTTTGTTAAATAGAAAATAGATACTAAAAGATTTGTTAATAGCTATAATTTTTTTTCATTAACTTCGCACTTAGATATTTTGCCAACTCATTTTCAATATCCTCTTATTTCTCACTGTTGTAGTAAGCCATTTCATTTTGTATTTCTACGTCTCTTCTCTTAAAAGCGAGTAAGTTCTCTAAAGAGAGTGTTCACTTCAGAACTTTTCCCATGAAAGTATCGTATTTCCAATATTCGGCTTTCTGCTGCCTCTTCATTCTGATCTCTGTCGTTCGCTGCAAGGAAACTTATTTTCTTGCTATCTTTAAAGTTGAAAGAACTTTTACCGTTTGGAAGTTCGCGGAAAAATTAATAGAATGTCTTCTATATTACGCCGAAAAATTATTTGCACGATATTTTTTCATTAATAGTAACAATTTATAGTAAGTACAGTTGGAACAATTTCATACGAATTTTAATGCAGAAATATCGTTTTTTAAACACAATATGTATTCTCAGATGTCAATTTTATGTAGATTTCATACCAAAAGTTCAAGAAAAGTATTCCATTGTATTAGCTATTTACTTTTAGTAATCTGTATCTTTCAGTTGAAAGATGAAAGAATCCGACTCGACGTTAAACTAATCTACAAAAACTAAATCATCGTTTTATTGACATGGAGTAAGAAAGGGTATGGCCGGATAAGGTAGTCAAATGTGCCCTTGAGTCGAATTAGAAATCCAATTCGTCAGTCGGTAGCATATCTAAAAAAAACATCTCACACCAAGTTTCAACCCCCCATCTCATCCGTGGGGATAGTAAAAAGGAGAAAACCAAATTCCGGTTTTTGGCCCTTTTTGCCTATTTAATTTCGTACAAAAATTCTGAAAAAATTCTAAAACATTGAGGTCCATATAGCGCACTTATTGCGAAATTCAAATAAACTATAAAAATGGAATTATACTTTAAAATTAAAAATGAAATATAATTGAGTGGAAAAATAAAATAATGAATTGAATTGAAAATGTATCGCGATTATTTAATTTTTGCACTTTTACAAATTCAAAAGCAAACTCGTGTCTAAACTACTTCACGGACTCCCGACACGCACCTCGCAATTACAATGTTTATTCTATGTACATGCAAAAATGTCCTTTACGATATAAGCAAAAATGTTATCCCCACCACATGGGGGGAAGTCCCCTCGAGACGCCTGAAGTTCACTCGCCGGGAAATGCAACGTGATCCGAGCCTTAGTGTATCCGTGAGACAATACCAATGCAAATTAAAAACTTTTTTGTTTTTGACTTTTTCGATATCAAACTTTTACGAATAGATTCTTCGCATTTTCCTGATTAAAATCAGACCAAACACAACATAATTTGGACTATGTTTACTGGTTAAATTGACGATAAAAGTTTCTAAACGCAGAGGAGGATAGCGAGTGTAGTAGAAAGAGACACTGCGGTCGTGACAATCGGCAAAGATCAAAAGTCTGTCCAACTGTTTCCACTGCTTAAGCATTGCTAACTTTTTTATTTTTCGTCCATTTTTTTATACAACCTTTCCATCATATTCGTGACATTTTTCTGACTAAAATGAGGCCAAACACGACCTAATTTGAGTTATATTTACTTGCAATATCTTATTAGAATAAAGTCATCGATATACGCGTAACAATTGAAATTACAAGTAAATATGTCCCGAAATATATCGTGTTTGGTCTCATTTTAATGAGAAAAATGTTATAAATATGATGGAAAAAATTTCAAAAAAATAAAATCAGAAATAAAAAAGTTTTATTCTTGCATTAGGAGTGTCCTTCTGGTAGGTCGCTGTTTGTTTACGTTCGGTCTCCTTCGCTCAAAATGTAGTACCTTTACGATATACGCAAACGCCGACCGTGTTATTTTTCTCTTCTGTCCTTTTCTACGTTCGGCAAGACATCAATCAATGTAGGACCTGTACGTTATATGCCAAACCTCAGACCCGAAAGATTTGCTTATAACGAATGACCACTGTAACTGGTACACGTACGGATATCACAGATATGTTGTTCATCAGAACTTGGACTATGTAGTTCCCAATAAGCTGTAACAAATTATATAAAAAGCTACACAAATTATTCCAGTCACTTAATATCGTCTTTTCGATTTGATAATCTACAAATATGTATACACCAGATATACTATATTTCTATATCACAATTAAATAACCAATGAAGTTCGTTCATTGTTTTACGGCTAAAAGCTTTCGTTTGATACAAATAGATTAGTTTTATTTTTATTTCTTTAACTTACTTTTATATTTCTTATGTGACCCTTTATCTTTTTTCCGTATACTTCCAGCTGTTATGAGCAATATTCTCGATATATACATCGGAATGAAAATATCTTTTATTTACCAGTTTATCAATTTTTCTCATAATTGTATATAATTACGTTCCCTGAAAATATAATAACAAAAAGTAACTTGTTACATCTGCGATAATAAGACTTAAATTGCAATGTCTTCATTTAAACTTTAGGCATTATATAAATAAATTATTGAAAAAATATGCGTTATAATGAATAAAAATAAAAAAAATGTTTATATGAACATAGACTGCTCAATGCATTTCTAAGAATTGTTTAAAAACATTCGAAAGTCAACGAATATTCGTATGTAGTATTGAAAGAGAAGAAGACTATTACCGTATGCTTCTTTTAATCTTTTAATTAGACATTTAAGAGCCTAACATTTAAAAGATATAAAAAAAATATAGAACGTTTATAAAACATTTTTTAATCATTTTTATTTAAAAAAAATATGGTAATACGGTTTCAAAAGTGTACAAAACTGCAGCACACTATATGTGTCATCGAAAATCAAAGCAATCTGAAATAATTTTGTATATAAATTTTGCGAACATTTCAAAAGTGTTAAATATACATAAAATTTAGTTTGGATGTCATGTTACTAACTCCGAATACAGAAGATAAATGAGCAAGTTGTTGTGCCTCTCTTATGCAATGAGAATTACAGTGGAGACAAAAGAGAAGGGCAGTAAGTGCAGTGTTTCATGTGTGAAATGTAGGTATAATGTAAATGTACTGGTTATAAATCTGGAAGTTATACCTGTGCCTGCTGCAAGTTTGCAGCCCTAGAATTGTTATACATAGGACTATTGTTCCCATGCTCTAATTCTTACGTTTAATTAAATACAAGAGAAAATAATTTTATCATGACTGTATTTACATGTTTTATTGAATTCTATCCGTTAAAAGAGAGGTTGGAACACTGATATTCCACATTACGCATACTACACTAAAATCTTCCTTTTGTTCTATTAGCTTTGTATTAGCACAAAGTTTTTAATATTTATTGTTTTTCATTCTTACTGAAACCATGAAGTTATTAGTTTCTCTATAATATGCAGTTCGATTTTTTTTATTTTCTACCGTAATTTTTATTTTCTTTTAATTAACTGGTATTTCAAATATGTTACACTTCTCCTATTATTTTCCTGATTTCGAAATAGCTTCTGTATATTAGATATTACAAGTATATAAATACTTTTCTATTGCGAACCGTTTTCAATTATGATAGATTATTAGTATATTTCTGATTACAAATATCAACATTACTTGTTACATTACTAATCATATTTTATGTAAGAATTTAAATGTAGTATTAAATGTAGATGTCACAAAAAAATTGATATTTAATAATATAATTATAATAATTAGAACTTATTGATTTTCGTAGAAAGCCAATAAGTTTTATGTATTCACTTGTTTTTCATTGTACATATATTCAAATATTGAATGTAATATGACTTTGAAATAAAATTACAATTTTATGGATGAGTTAAGTGTTGTTTTTTACTATACATATATGTGCCATCTAACAATAATACTTATTATGGAACTTCAGGATAACGGGAAATAATTGTGACATGGAGTAACAGACAACAATATTTATATTTAATAAAACAATAAAAGCAATAATTACAATAACAAAAATCAACGATATGTCTGTACAAAAATGTAAATAAGAACTATGGCTATAAACGCGGGTTAATAAGCGCCATGCGAAAGCTACGATGGTTAGAACGACATTGAAGAATTTTCCATCGGCTCTTCGCACGAAGGAAAATATGCACATGACCCTAAAAGGCAAACAAGGGCCTACGCGCAGAAAGCTCGAACAAGCCTGCGTCTTCAAGGACCTCTAAAACTTTCTACAAGATTCACAGCTTAACCGCTATAGTACAATAATAAACATACAATTAATAACACGATATTCTGAAATAGAAACGTGTTGGATTATTTATGTATAATCCTTTACAAAAATGAATCGTTGAGAATCACTGTTTTCTTTCTTTGTAAGAATCATACTGGCACCACCGGGTCTAAGGGCCTGTGACTGTTTAGAGTTGAAGGCCAGGGTAATAAACATGGTGCAGAGTTTTCTTTTGTATTAAGTGGACGCTAGTTTTCCCTTTTCAAGTCAGAGCGTCAACTTCACTTCTAGAACAGATTTCAAAGAGTAAAGACGTTCTTCCGAGCCAGTATAAATAAAATCAAGATAATAATTAGATAAAGGACTATAATCATTTACCCATAATCCAATAAAACGTTTTGTTTCTTTCAAAATGTTATATGCTGTGATATATGTAGGTATAACATTTTAGTTTCACAGAACTATTTATTTACAAAATTTTCAAAATATAAGTTACTTTAGGTTTTAATATATTGCAGGTATATCTTGTGTAATCAGTAATATCTTATCGTCATTTATGGCATGAATTAGTTACGAATACATATTCTCCCCGGTCAAACGATATAAATAACATGCGGTCCCGAAGACGTCCCAAGAATAAACTTTTTCATTTTTGATTTTTTTTTTAATTTTTTCCATCATATTTGCAACATTTTTCTCATTAAAATGAGACGAAACACGACGTACATCGAGCCATATTTACTTGTAATTTCAAATGTTACGCGTACATCGATGATTTTACTCTAATAAGATATTGCAAGTAAATATAACTCAAATTACGTCGTGTTTGGCCTCATTTTAGTCAGAAAAATGTCACGAATATGATGGAAAGGTTGTATAAAAAAATGGACGAAAAATAAAAAAGTTAGCAATGCTTAGGCAGTGGAAACAGTTGGACAGACTTTTGATCTTTGCCGATTGTCACGACCGCAGTGTCTCTTTCTACTACACTCGCTATCCTCCTCTGCGTTTAGAAACTTTTATCGTCAATTTAACCAGTAAACATAGTCCAAATTATGTCGTGTTTGGTCTGATTTTAATCAGGAAAATGCCAAGAATCTATTCGTAAAAGTTTGATAACGAAAAAATAAAAAATAAGAAAGTTTTTTATTTGCATTGGTATTGTCTCACGGATACACTAAGGCCCGGATCACGTTACATTTCCCGGCGAGTGAACTTCAGGCGTCTCGAGGGGACTTCCCCCCATGTGGTGGGGATAACATTTTTGCTTATATCGTAAAGGACATTTTTGCATGTATATAGAATAAACATTGTAATTGCGAGGTGCGTGTCGGGAGTCCGTGAAGTAGTTTTGACACGAGTTTGCTTTTGAATTTTTAAAAGTGCAAAAATAAAATAATGGCGATACATTTTCAATTCAATTCATTATTTTATTTTTCCACTCAATTATATTTCATTTTTAATTTTAAAGTATAATTTCATTTTTATAGTTTATTTGAATTTCGCAATAAGTCAGTTTCACAATTCTCATTGGTGAAGTGCTCGAATGTGTGCGTTCTTCCTCCAGGAACTAGGTATAGCTGATAAATCACATTTTACAAGGAAGTTGATTAACTCTAAATTCGTTCAAATACAGGCATTTCGGTGAGTTGTTTCCTTTCTTCTTTCAGCTATTTTGTGAATTTTCCGGCAAGTATATACAGTAATTCATTATTTAACTTTGGGATCCCCCTTACTGGATTATCTCTTTATTTTGTATTTGAAAAATTGCTTGTCCTTCAAACGTTCGAATTGCGCATCGCGGGTATTTATAATATTTTTGTTGTGATCAAAATTTAACTTTTTTAATTCATATTATATTACACACGTTACCATTCTAACCATTTCATATTTTACAAAATATAAACTTTTGCATATTTTGATTATTTTGAATTACATTTCTTTTATTGCCTCCGTCATATCCCATAAACCTTGCGATCTTGTGAAAGAGCCCGTATGGGACTAACGTATCTTCGGATCCACAAAACATCAAGTCCCATTAACAATTAATTTTGTTAGGGCATACAACTTTACGGCTTTATAAAATACCCAAAAATACCCTTTTCAAAAATACCCAAAAATTCGAGCAATACGCCTCTCCGTCGTTGGATACCATATTTTCTATAGAGAAATAAGATTTGCTCTTGACTGTACGAGTGTTTCTCTCTGTGTTGTATCTTTTTCTGTTTTAATTATTTTGTTGACGTTATATTACAAAGTTCGTTATAAAATAAGAATCTGCAGTTTACAAAGGTTTATACATAGAAAGCAATTAGCTGATATTTTCAAAGCATTTATACTTAAAAGGAAACAAGTTTCGTATTTCAAAAGCGCTGTTCACTTTCTATGATAACTATTATTATTAATAAATTATTTGTATTAATAATACTTTTTTGAAAATAGAATCTAATTAGAGAGTACTTATTTTAGTTCTAGTTTGTAAAGAGTTTGAGTGTAGAGTATGAGTCTAAAACCTGTTCCTCTCCATCAACCTCTGTTTTCGAGAAATTTCATTAAAAACAACATGAATATTTAATGTTTAAATGTACCTTGCGCAGCAACTGCATAAGGTATGCCATTGCCGTATAATTATACTACAAATATTTTAACATGTTTAACTCTTTCGTACATAGGCGTAGTTGTACAGACGGTACATAGGTGCTGTCCAGAGTGCGAGAGAAAACTAGCGGGACGGGTACGGGGCAAAGAGGGTTGGCCGCTAGGACCATTTAATCCTCACTTTTCGACTCACGCATAGCTCCCACCGTTCATCCCTAATGGTGTGGTTTCACATAGGTATAGAAACAGATATTGCTAATACATGTTAAAAAACTCTATCTTTTTCCTTTTATGTGATGCGTAAAACTTTTGGATACTACGACAATGGAATGCCGCTCGACGTATCGCTCGTTCTGTCTAGCTTGTTCTACATGTATCTGACCCACTCGCCGCGTCATGCGACCGATTAATGTATGTGTGCGCCCCGGTAAATAGCGCGTTATTGCGGAAAATGCGTGTGACAATAGGCGGCAACGTTACAATCTGGCCACCGAGATGCTCTGTTCGTCCCTCTAGCCTCGTTCCCGTCCCGCTAGTTTTCTCTCGTACTCTGGACAGTATACACGTTGCCTGTAGCGCTACTCACGATTTTTCTCCCAGATGCAGCCACCTTACGAAAAAAAGTTTACAACAATATTTGCAGGGTATGAAGTGCACAATAGATATTAGTAAAGCAAATTTTTGAAACAGTTTGTTCTTTTGGCAAAGTCAAGGTCACCTTGGGTTTTCTCAATAGGAATATATATTTTTTTTTATTCATAGCTTTAGAGGACATCGAGACGAATTCAAAACATATATTACATGATATGTTTATTAACATATTACTCGATTTACAGAAGTGGAAAGTGAAGTAAAAGACTGGAATATTACGTGATGGAAGGCGGCAGACATTTCGAACATGTAATTAAATAAAATGTATTTTTCTTACATTCTAGTCGCGTGTTTACATTCAGTAATCTTTTTGGAACCAAATAATGGTTACACTACCAAAGTCAAAATCTAAGTACTTTACATTTCTTATCTAAGTACTTTTGTAAATCAAGTGATATCTACTACACTATATAAATATTTTTATAAACTAAATTATCAAATTTAAAAATCTCTGAACACTGAAGTTTCTAATGTTAGGTTAGGTAAGTTTTTTTTATGTTCAGTCCCCTGCCGGCTATCCCACGTCGGGTGCGGAAGAGATGCCGAAAGGCGAATGCTCCGCACCTGGGCTGAGGAACTCCCACTCGGTGATGGTTTCGGCCCAACAAAAAGCAAGGTTAGGTAAGTTAGGTAGGTTAAGATAGGTAAGTTAGGTTGGTTAGGAAAGTTAGGTGTGTTAGGTTGTTAGGTTAGGTAAGTTAGGTGGGTTAGGTATGTCTACAACACTTTCTTATTAGAAAGAATCTACAGAATCATTTTCGATAAAATATATGTACGTAAATTTTGCAGACAAAGCATGCAAAATTTTGACAATTGAAGAGTTAATCATTCTACAAAGTTTCTTTCTGAATATCGAAAGTGATTATTCGCTATTGTAAAAAAAGTACCATAAATAGTGTTATTGACATCTTGATATGGCAGTTGACAGCGTTCGTCAATTGAAGTATAATAGTTTTGTATCAGCTTGATAAACAAAGTCCAATTGAGACTGAACAATAAATATAAATAAATAATGGAAAATACATATATTATCTCATATAATAATTTTTTGTCTCGTATAATAATTTGTATTACAATTGTAGCGTCTTAAATGTGTATATAGAAAACCTAAACCATTTATGGTTATAAGACGTCCGGGAAAGGCCCAAATTGTTTTAGGGTCCTATAAGTTTTAACTAATATCCATCATATTCAACCGTCATATTCTAAAGCAGTCCTTAAAAATTAGAACCTTTCCAAATACCTGTACAAATTAACCGTTAGCCTCCTTCCTCCCTCTATCTTCTCCTTCCACCCTCTATCTTTTCCTTCCTCCCTCTATTCCTTTCCTTCCTCTACAATTCCAACGTACCCTGCGATTGGTATAACCACCACCACATCACAAAAAATCTTTATAATTTTCAAAATGTACAACCAGCAGAATCAATCTAACATTCACCGAGTTAACTAAAACCGATTTCAAACCAAAGTTAGTGTTAATTCTTTAAACCTATTTTTATACATCAAGTTCACCCGTCACATTGGGTGTAACCGTTCGTGCTATCTTCAAGAAAAGTCACGAAGAGCACGACACAACAACAATTATTTCCGTAATTTCATATACGGAATCTAGCAATCGTTATTTTTACGGATTTCGTCAATCTCGCGGTAAAGAAAAATATAACGTAGAAAAAGATGGTGGTTTTCGTTTTGATGTAATTATAATTACAAATATAAATTATAAATTACAAATAATTTGATTTGTAAGTGCTAAAAAATGATTGTAAGTGTAAGTAATTGTATGTAACTTCAGATATTTGGAATCCAAAATATTCGTTATTAATTTTGCGACAAAAAAATGGATAATAGTATCTGCTGTCTACTACGCATTTTAATTGTACTCTATGTAATGATTTTAAATAAAAATTTCTCGTCATCTGTTATTTTAATTTTATATTTCAGTCATGTATCTCCCACACATTTATACAAACGTAACACTTTTTTGTCATCACATGAAATTGTTTGTGAAATGTGCCGGACAAATAAACTGAGGCAGTAAAACGTCGATTTCGCTCGCTTTTTTCGCCCTCTACGATTTTGTATCATTGCTATAGATGGAAAAAGTTATAGGTGCTATAAAACTTGACCTGAAAATATTTTCTTCTTCGTCGAACCATCCTACACGTAGCTATAAATCTTATATTGTTCTGAAACTAATATTACTTTTTTTGGGAAAAAGCAGTTTAACTTTATAGTTACGATTTGCAAAACATACATGTTTGAACATGTGGACATAACGATTTGATTGCGGGCCCCCTGGTGCCAGACGCTTCAGCGTGCCAGGATTGGCGGGAAGAAGCCGATCGCGGAAGGAAGAGGACTGCTCACAGCAGTAAAACGAGAACGCAAGGAGTAACGTTAACTATGGTTTATTGGCCGTGGTGGCGTCTGCCGGGGCTACGGGCGACGGGTGTGGCCCCTTCACGGTTTTCGGTCTCTACAATGTAAATCAGTGTTACAGAAGTGCTGGTATAACATGACGGCGGTGGCAGCGCGGATCTTACATGCTAATGTTCAAGTGTTATTCCTACCTCTTACATTTTTGTCTTACAAATTACGCTATGTCTATCTGTTACATCGCTAACCGGTTCCCTCCGGTCTACTGGGTGCTATCTAGCCCAGTAGCACTACAGGAACCAAGAATAAAATTCCTTACAGCAGGCAATCAGAGTCAAGTGAAGTCTTCCCCTCGTTGGTTGGACTGAGTCCCGACCTGCCAATATAAGCGAAAGCTAAGATGCGGCGGAGCAGCATAAGGCCAACTAAGCTCAACTTGACAATAAACTGTTACATCGCTATCTTACAAACTACGTCCGGTTCGGCGTTCACGGTTCGGTCGGAGGGAACGTCTCGCGGAGTTCGCGGTTCGGTCGCAAGTGTTCGCGGGTTTCGTGGCTCTTACATCTATCGGTTGGTACGCGCTCGAGAGGAGGAGAAGAGAGACGGAGAGTAAAATACACAGGGTAAATGGCCACTTCTGGCCTTGCCTTGTTCTTATTAACACGTTGAGTGCCACGCGGTTTTATAGCGACTTCCCCGTCAGGCCGCGCGCGCAGGTATCGTAGTACAGCAATGTAAAAAAGTGCAATACTGGCAAATTAGAATTTACTCGATGGAAATTTTAAAACGTATTAGGGCCATTGTTTTTTAGCATAATGGAACATATTTCTGTTCGAAAGGTAAAAATGTTCATTTTTACCTTTATTATCATATTTTATACTCATTATCCAGATGATGTTGGTCATCGGTGTCAGTCACTGGTGACTGACGCGGCCTGAACGGAAAGATCGGTGTCAGTCACCGGTGACTGACGTGGCACTCAACGTGTTAAAACCGAGATTTGTTCCTGGAATTGGCGTACCCCACGGCCTGACAGACACCGCGCCGAGGGACTACCCCCCAACGTGGTGCCTGTCCCCGACTCACCTTCCCCAGGGACTACCCGCGGGGTCGGAGAGCCGGCTGACCGCTTTCTCGGGGTCCGGCCACGGAGTAGGACTACCCACCGTCTATGGCTAGAGACCGAGGGTTGGCGCGGCCAACCTCAAAGAGAGGACTACCCTCCACCCTGATACTGGCCTCGAGCCCACCCATCCCAAGGCTACCCATGGGCTAGGAAGACCTTTATACCTTGGAGCGGACCTCCGGAGAGATCCCGTGAGGGCCGAAGCCCCGGATCAACTCCATCGATCACGCGATCGATCGCTAAATAGCAAGGGAACATATCCAACCCAGACACGCCGATTTTGATAAAACTTATGTGAGATATAGATTTCAAAAAAATATTTGACACGTATTTTTTTATCGGCAATTGTGCATATTGAAGGGGTGAAAATAGCCCTCGAAGTTGGGGGTGAAAACCATATTTTTGGGAATATCTCCTGAATTAAAGAAGATAATTGGATTCTTTTTTTTGTAAATTGTTCGTCTTTAAATAGGCAATTTTTGTGCGAAAAAAATTTCAATAAACTTTATTTGTTTAAATAATATTTGGAAAATTTACAATTTTTGTTTAAATTTTTGCACTAAATATTAATCTATTTTTTTGCAACTTCGTGTACGTAATCTATAGACAAAAATAGGGGATACGTGTTTTTGGAATTTGTTGTTTTTTGCCATGTTTATTAGATACATAATTTAAAATCACCTCCTGTGAAGAGAGGTAATCAGCATTTTTATTAAAAATATCATTATTTTTACAATCTTTTACAATATATTAGACATTTTATACCTCTACTTATGCCGTTAATTGATTTTTGAATAATTATTGTAAGCGTTGCAGGTATGAGCGTGACACGATTATAGTAAACGCCGTGAGGAGCATAGACTTTTATGGCCAACTGCTTTCATACTTTTACAGGCGTAAAATCTTCAATCTAAATAACATATTTAGAACTTTTGGAAACATTGGAATTTTTTAAGAAACTAAGAAAATAAAAGAAAATAACAATTTTTTAACAATATCTGATAATGTTCCACCGGCGCCCCTGGGACATCTTTCGATGTCGTCTTATGCCCAGGGGCAGTCGATGGAGGCTCCTATCTGGCAGCTTGACCTCCACGGTGGGTCTCCGACCTGGTGCTTCTGGTGCCATCAGACACGACATTGCGGTGGACGGTGGTAACGGCGTCTGATCCGGGGCTCCGGTCAGCTGTTGGTCAGTCCGCGGGGCTGTCTCCTCGACAGCAGAAGTAGCTGCTCCTTTGACGGCGGCTGGTTTCGGTTCTCTGTCCCCAGCGGCGATGGGCTGTTTGACTCTCTTGGCGGGGAAATATTCCCCTGCCGGGGGTTTTACCCGCGGTGTCGGGACCCGTCTCGGCATTGTCCTCTTACGTCCTTTCCACGTCTGCAAATCAAGTGATATGTTAATAAAAATATCACGTAATATATGTTTTGAATTCGTCTCAATGTCCTCTAAAGCTATGAATAAAAAAAATGTATGTTCCTATTTAAAAAACCCAAAGTGACCTTGACTTTGCCAAAAGAACAAACTGTTTTCAAAACTTGCTTTACTAATATCTATTATGCACTTTATACTCTGCAAATATTGTTCTAAACTTTTTTTCGTAAGGTGGGTGCAAGTGGGAGAAAAATCATGAGTAGCGTTACAGGTAACACCCTGTATATGTTTTAAGTATCATTGCCTCTCTATATGCAAATATTAAAAGTTATTGTTTATATGTTATTTACAGTTATTTGAAGAACTATTTACCAAATTCTCGTGCCAATTTTTTTTTATCTTAATCAGTCTTCTTAGTTCATAAATAGCAAATTTAGTTGAACTCATCATACATATACATGTAGCGCGATTATAACTTTCATAAGAAGGTATCGAAACCTGATCTAAAGTTTCAGTCAGAACTGTATACAGAAATTATAATGTTGAAAAATATTAAAAAGAATATGTTTTACTTTGGTTCGTTTACTTTGTTTTCACTTTGTTGTCCTACTTTCATTGTTTTACTTCGCAATCTCATTATTTTGTAATAGCAATTATAAATCAAACACCTTTAAAATGAAGTAAGTTTAAAGCAAGCATCTGTCACCAATTTTTTATCCTTAACATTTTCGACTTTCGCCTAGCCCCTTACAGTTGTATCTTCTAAAACTACCCAAATAATTACTCGTAAACAACGTACATGCATTATTGAAATCAAGAAATTACTTCTTCAAATAATGGGGGATATGCTTACGGAAGATTGCGTTCTATACGTCTATGTAGAGTATAGTCCTCTTTTAACTGTCTGAAAATATGTCTTCGTTAATAGCTTGTCGCCATTCCAACTAGTTCTCAAAATCAATCTCGAGGAATTACTTGTCGACATAACAAACTGTAGACATATATACATGTCTATGTAATAAACCTAACGTATTTCGCTACCAATAAACTAGAAGCGGTTCGTTACATCAACGATGCATTTCTCGAATACATGCAATCCTATGTTACGACCACTTTAATCGGTACCGATACACCAGACGTTGGGTTTATTACCCCAGCAGCTCACTTCTCGACATAGGCTCCAAAACGTGCAACTGCTCACCGAAACTATTCGGTTTCAATCCTCAGTCATAGGCAGTTAATGGGACTTTGCCGTATATGAAAATTACAAACCTGCCAACTTTTCTTTCCTTCTTGCATTAGTTCTTGATATCTACAGGCAAATTCATGCTTTTGATTTCTGCGAAGTTTCTAAGTAAATTTATGTTTACGGATTTCAGCAATGTTGTTCTATAAGAATTTTGGGTAATTAAATTTGCGATCACAATAATAGTCGATAAACAAATCGTATTTGCAACGAAAATGGTTGACTATGAAAGCATTACTACCTTTTACTTATACAGGGTGTCCCACAATTAGTGTAAGACCCGAAAAGGGGTGGTAGGTGGGACGATTCTGAACAACTTTTTCCTTTGCCAAAATACTGGTTGAGGCTCCATTTTCGATTTATTAGCAAAAAACACTGACCAATGAGAGCGCGCATAGACCAGGCGCGCGACAGTGTGAGCGAAAGCTTCGAATATGAGGCCGATTGTCGACGTGAACAAACGTATCGATACCGTCGGTAAAACGTCGGTATAACGTCGGTATATCGTCGGTATAACACGAAGCGATTAGGTGAAAGTTACATCGCATAATGAATAAAATAATCTGGATTATTGCTGAATTATCATTCATTCGTGAATAAGAAATAACAAAATTAGTCCGTATTCATGTAATCAGAATAAATCAAATTTATTCGAGACGTTTGTAATGAAATATGGAAAATTATTTTCGTTAGATATTGTGATGATGGAAAAGAACAAATTCTCATTTTTAAAAAATTAAATAACTTTTCTATTCAACGAATAAAAATTTGAATTGAATAATCAACAAATTTAAATGTAACTCACCCATTAAATCGCAAATAATCACGATTAAAATGCATCTCTGTCACTGAGTCGATCCACCGATCCTTACTGTTAGTATAAATAACAGAATTTCTTAAAAAACTTTCAAGAAATTTCACTGTCACATATCACTGTCACCTTTCATTATTAGTTGTGTCATTATCATTTTTCTTTGTTATCTTTCACTAATTTTCACTGTAAGTCCGACACGTAAATAGGACGAATGAAAACACGTGAACGAATATTCATAAATAATTTAAACTATACTATCTTGAAAGCAAGAAAACAGATTTTTCGATTAAAAACAACGATACATTTTATTTCGACACGTTTCTTTCGGCAATAAACGATAACTGTCGATCGACGCCGCAGTCGTTCAACAGAACATCGTTGCATGGCAACCGTTCGCGACGTATGCCTCGCGATCGAGAACGAAACCGCGATCCGTGGCCAGTCTAACAATGGCTTCTAAAAAAATACAATATAATTTCGATTCCTGAATTCGGATACCTTATAATGAGAATATAGCGTATCGTTAAACATACATATCTATGAATAATCGTTCACACATTTTCATTCGGTCCGTTTACCGGTCGTGCTTATGTTGTGCAATTATTAGAAAGGGACAGTGAAATAAATTGAGAGTTCATTGACCCTGCCAGGACATCAGCTGTTGATGTTCTGATCGATGGATCTACCCAGTGACACAAATATTTTTTATCGAAGCTAGTTTCTTCATGAATCAATGGGTAAGTTTTATTTAAGTTGTTTCTATCTCTTGTCTCTTAAAATTAAACGTACGCAGCAATTGATTTATTTCACTTCAATGAGGTACTGCATTAGATATTCTATTCCAATTCTGTCCCATTTCATAGGCAAGGTACTTATTCGTTTTGAAACGTGAATTTATTCGTTTGCTTCATTAGAATAATCGACAGAATTAATTTTCGTGAATTAATTCTTTTTCCTTTTTGAAGGCGTAAAATAAATACAATATACTTGGTCTGGGTAAACAACCACTAATTAGTTTATCTCCCATTCACGAATTACAAAGAACTTAATATTATTCTTAACTTCTTTTCATTATTCGATTTAACTTTCACCTAATAGCTGCCTGTTATACCGACGTTATACCGACGTTATACCGACGGTATTGATACGTTTGTTCACGAAGACGATCGGCTGTCATATTCGAAGCTTTCGCTCACGCGCGCCCGGTCTATGCGCGCTCTCATTGGTCAGTGTTTTTTGCTAATAACTCGAAAATGGAGCCTCAACCATTTTGGCAAAGAAAAAATTTGTTCAGAATCGCCCCACCTACCACCCCTTTTTGGGTCTTACACTAATTGTGGGACACCCTGTATATTGGACCTAATTTTAGTTCCTTGTGTTATTTATAAATATTATGTTATTACGTCGCGATAGCTGGTAATAATTTAGAAATCTTTCGAACAAATTACTTCAGATAATATGAAATCTTATTAACATTTACATTTATTATATTTACATAATAATCGAATAATTGATTTTTAAAATCATCGCGTGAAAAGAATAAAGAACTATATTATGTTTAAAGTGAAGCCGCGTTACGTGATCGTTAAAATTCTTTTGTAAAAAAATCGGACTATCTTCAGCAATTTGCAGAATTGATTTTCTAGAGTAAGCCATCTACGAGAAGAATGAAACATCGTGCAGTGGTTCTATTTAATGTAGCCGCAGTTTAGAACCGTATAAGCATATGTTTACAGCATTGTAGAACACAATACGGATAGGCAGTCATGCAGTTGCATCAGTCACAATCACTGCAAGATGTTTATTCGTTTTTGTCAACGGTTTCTTTCTCGAAACCAACCACCTCTCACGGCAACTAATCGCGCCCAGACTTCAATGTCGATCAGTTAAGGCGATTACACTGCATGTAGAGATTGAAATACTTGAGCAAAAACAATCAGCGATTAACTTATTGTTTGGAGATACTATCTGTAAATTGCAGGGAATGACAATACAGAAAGCTGCAATCAACGCAAAGGAAAACGGATTAACCCCGTAGTAGAGAATATTATTTGTTTCCCACAGTTAATAGATTTCAAAAACTATTAATTTATCTGCTCTCACCAGTCAAGTGCACCACAGGCCTCAGTAACAAAGAAATTTTTATTGACAAAAGAATAGAAATTGAACGTTCCCACCAACGTTCGCTCGCTTTATAAATTTCAATACGGAGAAAAGTCATGTAAGACTGACCAGTGTACAGAATTGATTGAAGCTAAACTTCGTTTCCTACATTAGTTACCTTTAGTTTACATAAACCACTAAATAAATATTATAGAGTTACACGTGAGCTCCTGGTGCTGGACGTTTCAATCGTCCAGGGTCTTCGCGAAGAGGCCGGTCGCGGGAGGAAGGAGGCTGTACCTGGGTTAGTTAGAACGCAGTTTTGTCCTATAAACTATTTCTTTATTTCTTTATAACTTAGACGGGTAAAAGCCACTTTTGGCCGGATGTGCCTCTAATTACAGCCAGAGATTATTCAGGGAGTTGGTTGTCGATATCCGATGATCTGGCGAACCCCATGGCGAGGACTATTTGTCGCTGTGACACCTGCCCACAGCTTACCTTCCCCAGTGTTATCCACAGGATAGGGAAGTCGGTCAACTCTTCGTTCGTGTCTCCGCCGGCCGCGGAGCGAGGACTATCTATCACACCATGATCAACATAGAGCCGTCGAGAGCTGGTGCGGTCAGCCCCGATACCGGCCTCCAGCCCGCTTAGCCCGGGACTATCCGCAGACTAGAAGAGCCCTAGTGCCTTGGAGAGGACATCCAAGGAGGTGCTGCCGGGTTCGAAGCCCTGAACCACTATCCTCGATCCTTTGATCGATCGCTATCAAGCTAGTACCGGTTTCGGTGGAAGAATCCCCACTGAGAGTCGCCGTATGCGGCTGAGAGTATGTCGACGGTGAGTCGTCGACGGCTCCCGACGTATTCGTCACAGAACATTAGAATAAAAACAGAAAATACATTATACTTATTTTTCTGCGGCATTACTTTGATAATTTACATTACAATACGACAATTTTTTATTATTATTATCTACATCATTATCACTGTTGTTTAACGATTCATATTAAATTTTATGTTGGAAAGTAGATTTTGGACATTAACAGCGATGCAGTTCATTCTTCTTTTTTTCTTTTGATGTGTGTTTTGCAATAGAATCGCTTACTTGAACAAGGAATTTTCAAAAAGAATAAGCAATTTATGTTAATATGCTGTAATTTTGTCGTTGCTTTAACGCAGGACGATGAATGAGGATTTTAAGCAGGAAATAGCTTATGTATTGTGAGTTCCATATGGCACATTCGCTTGCTTTGTTCAGATAATAATTATATCCACTTACAATAGAAAACCATTCAATTGGTACTGTAACGAGGCATATTTTTGTGCCGATTTGCGACCAGGCCTGCCGGCCTCACTCACCGGTGTATGCAAGAATGTGTTTTTTTTTTGTTTCATTTTTTTTTCTTTGCGAGTTCCTTCTCCTTTCTACCCCCTTTGCGTGCAGCGGTCGTTGTAAAAAGAAAGAGTCCTTCATACCCGGTCGCGAGAAGTCTCCACCCAAGCGACGGAGGCGCGAGATGGGACGATCCAGCTGCCTGCTGACCGACCGCTGCGCCACTCGTTAGCTTTCGCGGGGGCGACCGGTAGCCATCTGCAGAGGGATGTCTAGCCTGGGGACCAGCCACCACCCGAAAGGGGGACCCCAGGACTTGGCCACCAAGAAGAACATGATGACCCATCCCTAACGCCGAAATCCTCGGCGAGCCCTGCGCCCTGGGGAGACGAGCGGATTCCGCGAAGGAAAAAGAGAAGTCAGCGAGCCAAGACGGGAGAATCACGCTAGAACACGATAATTCAGACTCCTTTTTACTCCCAAGTCTTCTTTTGTGTTTTCTTTTTTTTCTTTTCTCTTTTGTTTTTGTGTATGCCTGCGTGGGAATGTAGTGACGCCGACATCCATGGAGTGGAGACAACGCAAAGTAGGACCTTTGTTTCCTGCGGGATATTTGAGTGTGTGTGTGAACGTGTGTCCCCGTGGGTAGTCCTCTGGTGATAGGACCATCAGCTCCGGCAACGAGGACCTTAGGGACCGTAGAACACGGACTCTTGCATTTTTCGTTTCATATTGTAACAATTTCCGCATTTTCGGGCCGCAAACCCCGGTACGAACTGCTTTCTATCGCTTTTCTCTGTATTTCGTATTTAGAAAACCGTATTGGGAAAACCCGTTTGTATTGGGAAAACCGCAGTTTGTCGCGCTAGTTCTCCCTCTCTCTCTCTAGACAATCGTCATTATGGAATCATACATTTCGCGCGTAGTATTAAATTGCGTTCACGTTTTGTTTCGTTTAGTAGATAATAAGGTTGGAAATCGCGAGAGAATCTAGAAATTGGCATATAATGTTACCGGGTGCAAAATCTCGGCCATTATCGTGTTTCGGCCTTTTGCGAAGGCCGTATTCGTGAAAAGCGTCTGACGCCCCAAAAATTCGGTTATGTTACGGTATCAGGAGAATTTAAATCGGTTACCGAAGTACTGCTCGTACTCGCGTATTCGCGGAGGCGCCGCGAACATCAAACGCGTGCGGGCACGGAAAAGGCCGATATTCGCGGGCGAGGCGGGGTCGCGGGTATCGCAAGACATAGCCGTTCCGTGAACCGCACGTGGCAGTTTTAAACATTTCATTTACAAATAATAATATATAATATAATATACAACACGTAAATAAAAATGACTGTCATTATCCCATTCTTTTCTAATTGACATTACAAATTGTCAGACGAATAAAATATTTGGAAGAAATCATGAATCAAAATTGAAAAGTTCTCTTCAAAAACGGTGTTAAAATTTTATTAATGATTTCATTAATAATACAAGACGAGAGTGGTAATCGTGACGTAATGCAGAAGTAATTCGAAACAAATACAAAATTTGTTATGAAGTTTCCTTATTTTATGTTTCATTTTTGAAGAAATCAATTTTGAAAATTCGTCAGATAGGCACTCGACTGAATACGACGTGTCTAACGTGTCAGAAGTAATTCGTAACGGAACGATGCGACGCGATTCGTGAATGGCATATGGCGGATCTGCCGAGCTTTTAAAATCGATTTTCTCAAAAACGAAGCTGCGAGCAGAGAAAACTCATTCCATATTTTACACATGCTTTTATACACAGAATTTTCGCTTTATTTTATATCAATAAAATCAATAATGGAGCTTTAACATCGTTTTCCCGAAAGACGATTCAATTGTTATACTTCTTATACGATCTGTTATCCTCTTAACGGAAATTGCACAATATTGTCATTAGAAATTTATATATCTTTGCTTAGTGATGTTAATTTAACCAAAGATATAGGATTCTATTGTCGCGTCCACAACTAACAATAAGTCTAAACTAATATCTTCATAATAATGTAGAATACATACAATGTACGTATAACTTCAATGACAGTAATATTTTTTCTACAAGCGAAATTAAAAATTCTAGTTTATCCGTATTTTTTCTTTGGACCCATATTTTATGTATGGCAAATTTGATCAAAATGGAACAATGTATTATTAAAAAAATTTGCAAAATAATGTTAATTTTTAACATATTTTTTAAACAAATAAATTTTTCAAAACTCCACTTACACTATATTGTTGGCTTTTAAAAACAGAAAAATTTGCACTTTGAACTTTTTGTCTAGACCTCATAGTTCCCGAGATATTTGCGAAAATAGTTTTTTCAACCCCAACTTTAGGGGTTATTTTCACCACTTCAGAGTAAATGTTTGCCGATAAAAAAAATACGTGTCAAATATTTTTTCGAGTTCTATAACATATAAAAATTTCATCAAAATCGACGTGTATCAATTGGGTGATGTCCCTTGTAAGTCCAGTTAATGCGAGACAAGTGCAGGTTGTGATGAGTCACTGATTCATTACTCGGACGCTCATCCAGAGCACGATGACTTTCGTAATTCCGGTATTGCTTGCGATTCACGTGGTTTTTACAGACCCTTTTCAATAATATGTCTTGACTCATTAGGAGTTCAAAGGCAAGAGAGCGAGCTCTCGATCCCCGTTCGCTATGTAAGTTGGAGTTCGTGATAACGCTGTGGTGAGAGGGGGGGTTCGTTCGCGCTTGCGCTTATCTTACTTCAAAAGTGGTGGTACCCGCTTCGTCGTGCCCCTTTTTCTATGTGACCGTATCCAAACCAAATAGAACCAAATAGTGCTCTGTCAGTTCTGTTGCGATCTAGATCCATTATAAAATTGCGTTATTTTCTTGCGTTGCGTACTCCATTATAAAACCGCACAACCGAAGTAGCTAGCTACCGTTTTGCGATTTGCGATATCAACAGGTCTAGTATACTCCATCTTGCTTATAGAATTCAGACGTACATATATTTTTATATTTGCTAAAGAAATTGTTAATTATAACTTTTTTTTTATTATTATTTGAATAAACCTAATTAATGAAAGGTATTAACCCGTAGATTACACTCTTTAACCAAACGCCACCACGATCCCACGTTCTTTTAGAAATTAGTTTTAGTAAAAACGAGTGGCTTAACAGACAAAAGCCGCTCTTTGCTTCATAAGCGCTGTAAATACCTGAGTCTAGCACCAAGGACCTTACACTCTATTTGTTCGCACTGTACATATTTTTCCTATACGCTAGAATATTGTGTAAATATATTATATTGTGGTAACCAAACAATCTAATTGTTTGCATTACTTCCGATGATAACTGATGTATAACTAACTAAAATGTATATAAAAATTTTATGGGTGTATATAAAATGGGTGTTATGGCCAGTGAGGAAAATATTGGTAGTCGAGGGAAAATAAGATCGTAAACACAGCATTGCCAGTTATTACATATCTTATTAAGAGCTAGAATACTTATAGTAAAGTACCTAACCGACATAAAATATCATATATTTCATTAAGCATTGACATTTCGGTAACCTTGAGTTATATTACTAAGAAATAAAGTATGTATACATATAATAATATAAATCATATATAAAACATATATAATCTATCCCTACTACAAAGGGCTGGCAGTCACTCCTATCCCCTTTAATCATTGCTATCAATATCGTAATCCATCCATACCGTTTCATAGAGCATCACAGCTAATTATTACATCGTCCGTCAAACTTGGAAATTTAATGCCTGATATCAATTTCTGTCAGGTATAAGTTGTTTACTAACGTCTAACATCAGCCATCCTATATTCGATTCATAATTCATATTAGTTATCACTCCTTTTTAATGATAAAGAACATTAAAATCATAAAATAAGTTAACAATAAAAATAGTTATGTTTGACCTTACTCGTAGTTACATGTCGTATGCTATAGGACATACACAAAACTTGCAAGCAAAGTAGTTGAAAAATTATTTTGCTTAAACACAAATTCTGTATCTTGATATTATTCTTTTCGTTCTGTTAACTGTTAACGTATATTTATTACTAAACTATTATTTATCTATTGTTAAGTTAAATACTTTATTTATTGTAAACGTTCAGGTGAAACGGAAATGAAAAAGAACAACAATTTTAATCTAAAGTGTTTACTAATTTTGTATCAAAAACGAAATTAACCAAATCTGATGGTAACCTGATGGTACAACTGAAAAGGGGGCGATTCTACATAAAAAAATAATTCGAAAATGTTATTATACCAATTATTAAAAATAATCATCAAAAATAAATCAATCTTGACTTACTAATGGTGACGAGAGTAACTAGTAACATTTATATATAAAATTGATGGATTTGTTTCAGTTCTAAGCTGTGGAGTTGAGAAACATCGGGAGGACAAACAGGGAAGAATGCTGGATGGTAACACCGCGATTAGAAGAGAAAAAGAAGAGGACACAAAAAGCGCAGACAATATTTCAAGGAGTGCCGCCTTGCCTTCCAGACAAAATCTTTTAGAGTTGGTCAGCGGTAAATACATGAGTCCTCATACGCCCACACATCATTATTACCAGCAACAGCAACAGGTTAGTTTTATCATCGTGTCCGCATGTACAATAATTTAACCAATAGTGTCCATAGGATTACATCTCACACTCATATCCACAGTATAAATTTAAATTAAATATTTTATTGATAAGTTGAGAATAAATGAAGTTACATTATCTATAGTAAATTGTGTAATAACTGAGTGCAACATACATATTTTGTAATAACATATGCATATTATTACTATTTCTTCCTACAGATTTAAGTATTATCACAGGCAAAAATCTAACCTAGAAATCAAACCTAAAAATATCAGGTCTCGCAAAAAAATTCTGTTTTGTACCTTAGATATATAATTGTCTATTTAGTCTCAAAATGGACACACAATTCATTCTCAAGAGTGAACTTCCGTGTCTTTACTGCAGAATATTATTCATTTCAAACTTCTGAAGGAATGACTGTCAAAGTAAAGCATTAATAATTGTACTTCATGGAAACCCCTGTCACGTTCCAAATAGGAATATTTTTCAAAATTCCCTTTGTAGTTCTCACCGACCGGATGTGTATCGATAATGCGTATTGCATTCTGGGAACACCCTGATCGAACGCACTTACGGTCGTTTGTGTTATTAGATAGACTATCTTTTGGCGGCTCAAGTAAGATTGTTTAATATAACATATTCCTTCCTTGAAATCAACGTAGTTCCACGGCCTAATTCTTAGATCACTTTACTTCTGCGAACCGTCAAACATAAACGAAAGTCACACTCGTGTGGTCCGATAACGCCTAGCGTTCTGGAATATTCCTCAAGAGTCTGCGACGCAATATAAAATTGTAATAGAAATTGTCTTTATAACGCTACAATATTATACAAATTGTCCATAGTATTTCATTATATCGTTATTGCGAGTAGTTATACGTCACCCAGTCCTACAATAGTTACAATACCGAGCGCAAGCAATTGTTAACTAGAATGTGTAAACGCAATAAATATAACTACCGGAACATGTCACTCTGTACTTGTTTTGCCTATAAGTAAACATGGGGGTTTCCACCTGCTCCCACCACGGTGCAGGTGGAGCAATCACCACCAAATTCAATAGGGTTCTTTTACTACCTATAGAGAACCTATGTACCAAGTTTCAAAAGAATCCGTCAATGTGGCGAGGAGTTATCGTGATGACGGACGGACGGACAGACAGACAGACAGATATCGTATTCGCATAAACTACATTTCAACATTTTCAATGTTCTGGTAGTTAATAATTGTGAAGATGAAATAGTTAATGTTTGACTCTAAATTTTTATAATGTATGCAGATTAACATTTTATACTGTACCGATTATATATGTAAAAATTACTCAATAGTTAATTAATAGTCTATAGCTCAAGAGTAAAGGAAAAAACTGTATAGAAAGAGAGAGAGAGAGATAAAAGCTGGACAAGGGAGGAACGCACATACATATACCCACCACCATCTAATTAACGAATCACGGTCTCTTAGGCACTAGCCTCGCAGCCTAATTCGTTAGGCGCATATCAATGCAACATAAACAATTTCGGACTAGGTCCGCTCTGGTTTTTTCCGAGAGGTCCAAGTTGCACTCTTCGACGTATAATCTTCGACGTATAATCGCGAGGTGCGTGTCAGAGGTCCGTGAAGTGGCGTAGAGACGAGTTTGTTCTTGA
Organism: Megachile leachella; assembly: GCA_963576845.1. Classification (NCBI taxonomy): domain Eukaryota; kingdom Metazoa; phylum Arthropoda; class Insecta; order Hymenoptera; family Megachilidae; genus Megachile; species Megachile leachella. Next base: position 1,103,690 of record OY756259.1, on the reverse strand, counting down.
ATTTGTAAAAGTGCAATATTCGGGCAAAGACTCTATCTTCACGTTAAACTTTCGTTAAGCCTTTAGTTAAGCCTTAGTTAAGCCTTAGTTAAACAGTAGTTAAACAATAGTTAAACCTGAGTTAAACTTTTCGTTAATAATCAAATTTATTTTCAATTCAACTAGTTATTCTATTTTTTTCCATTTAATTGTATTCAATTGTATATTCTCTTTGTTTGTTTTCTCAAAGGCAGGGTAAAGGTAACTTGGAAATCACAAGGAATATCAGGAAATCTGGAAACAAGGAATATGTATTTTGGAGATTAGGATAGTTCACAGGCAATAAGGGGTTTACAAATTTCTCTTTCTTTGTACATTAACATAAATTGGCATAACTTTCTCTCTCTCTCTCTCTCTCCCCTTCTATTTTACAATCAACCAGGCGTCCAGGAGTAACTCTGTTCTCTCCCGCCCGAATGGCGTCCAGGTATTCTCGCCGAACTCTCCTGCCGGAGTTCCCTAACAGCTAAGTTCTTTCTCCAGCAGGCGACCAGGTATTATCGCCGAACTCTCCTGCCGGAGTCCCTAGGCTAGTCCAAGAGCGGCCGATGGTACTTACCTCGTCCTCTCTCCCAGACTGCCAAATAGGCCCGTGCCGGGCGCGCGCCGCTATTTTATACAGGTCGGTTGCTATCCCGCGGCCACGCTATCAACAACGCGTCGCTAAGTTCCGCGCTCGCGGCTCGCGGGTCGTGCCTTGCTTCTCGCTCCGCTGAGCGGCCAACAAGCTCTCGCCTCGCGACAGAATTTCTATTATTCGCTTTTCTCGAATATTCTCGACACTGAATATTATTTCGATCTGTTTCGCAAGGGAATTCTAAAGGTTTTCTCTCCTAATTTGCTCTTTTGACATAATTAATTTATTTGTCGCGTTTTACAATTTTCGGTGCGCTACAACCTCCCCCTCTGGACACGAAATCGCCCTGATGATATGTCCAGGATCTTAATCTTCGAAATCGTCGTCGGCTGTGCTTGGTCCAGGTTCATCCGCTCTCCTCCTTTTCCGTGGTCGACCTCGTTTCCGGATCGGCACGACCGGTGCAGGTACCCCATCTCGTTCTCCAGTGTAGGTTTTCAGGGCTGAGGTGTGATAAACCTCAATTATCACTGGCTCAGCTTCCCTGGTCTGCAACTTGTAACTGCACGCGCCAACTCGCCTCCTGACGACGTACGGACCATCCTGCCTCGGCGCCAGCTTTGACGAATACTGCTGTTACCGCTTGCTTAGTGTGTGGCTGGCTACCCAGACGAGGTTGTCAGGCTGGTACTCTGGTCCCTCACGTCGTCGTTAGTCAGCGTACCACTTACGCCGATCCTGCTGTTCCTCCTGCACCTGCTGAGAGACACGCAAAGTTTTAGCTAAGTCAATAAGCTTAGGAGTGATTTCCGGGAGGAAATTTTCAGCTTCTACAATCTGCTTGAGATCTCGGTTGGTATCATCAAGAGTTCGCAGCTCTCTTTCAAAGGTCAGATATGCTGCTGAATGCCCCGTGGTTTCGCATCTTGCCGAATTCATGGCAAACCGAATGGCAGGAAGTTGGTCATCCCAAGTCGTGTGGTCGGTTCCGACGTAAATTCCAAGCTGCGTCTTGAGATCTCAGTTCTTTCTTTCCACCGGATTGGCCTCGGGATGATAAACTGGTGTGAAGGCCTGCTGGATTCCGAGGCAATGGGCTACCTGCTGCATTACCCCGCTGATGAACTGCGTTCCGTTGTCGCTGATCAGTCGTCTCGGCAGTCCAAACGTCAGGAATACCTCCTTGATTAAGGTGTCTGCACACGCCTCAGATGTTGTCTGCTGCAATGGGAAGAGTTCTACCCATCGGGATGCGGTGTCTTCGATGATCAGGATCCATCGGTTGTCTCTCGATGTAGCAGGTAGAGGCCCGAAAAGGTCCACAGCCAGTGCCTCGAAACGTCGTTGCATCACGGGAGTTTGAACCAAACCAGCTGGTTTCTGGTTACTGCTTTTGTAACGCTGACATTCGATGCAGGACCGGACGTACTCAGCAACTTCCCGGGCCATTCCTGGCCAATAGTACCGGTTGATGATCCTATGCAGTGTGTGCTGAATCCCGTAGTGCCCAGCTGTTGGATCGTCATGGTAGGATTTTAGAATATCCTTCCTCTCGTGTGCCGGGATGACTAGCTGCGCCTCCTCGGTATCAGTATTGGGGGAGTATCCGTGTAATACTCCTTCGCTGAGGAAATAACCCCGAGATATCCATCTGCTTGGCTCGTCGTCGTCTCCAGTAGATTCCAATGCCTCGATGATTGTCCTCAGGTCGTCATCTTTGAGCTGTTGTTCTCTCGTGACGGCGCTTCCTCGGCTTGGCAGGTCCACTGCAACGCCTCCGATGTCAGTCCTTTCCTGGTCGTCCCATGGCTCCGTCGGCAGTCTCGAAAGCATGTCCGCTACCACGTTGCATCGGCCGGGAATGTACTGTATTTTCGAACAGTACGGCTGCAAAAGTAATGCCCATCGTGCGAGTCGTCCGCTCGGTGACTTCAGGGACATCAACCATTTCAGGGGTTGATGATCGGAAGCGATGGTTACTTCAGCGCCTTCGATATAGCCTCGGAACTTATCTACTGCCCAGACGACGGCGAGAGCCTCCCGCTCAGTCGTTGAGTAGTTGCACTCGGCTGATGTCAATAGTCGGCTGGCATATTCTACTGGATGCTCCGTCTCCTTCTGCCCCTGTAGAAGGACTGCACCGATTGCGTTACTGCTCGCATCCGTCCGAAGCGTGTACGGTTTCGTTTCATCCGCAGTCTGCAAAATTGGAGAACTCGTGAGGGCTCCTTTTAGGTTGTCAAACGCCTGTTGTTGTTGAGGAGTCCATTCCCAAGTGGCCTCTTTTCGGGTCAGACGAGTCAGTGGTTCTGCAACACTCGCAAAATTGGGGACGAAACGACGATACCAGGAGCACGTCTGTAAAAATGATATTAGTTGTTTCAGATTTTTCGGTGGTTTCATGTCCTGAATGGCCTTGGTGTTGTCTGCATCGGGCTGTACACCGTTCAACGTCAGTATGTGCCCTAAGTACTTGATGTTTTGACAGCAGAATCGGCATTTTTCTCGATTCATCCGCAGGCCGAATTTCCGGAGCTTGTTGAAAACAGCCTCCAAATCTTGTAGATGCTCCTCGAAAGTGGACGATAGGATCAACAGATCGTCCAAGTAGACCAGTACGTTCCGGGTTCCGAGTGGTGCTTTCAGGCGGTCCATGAGACGCTGGAAGGTCGCTGGGGCATTCTTCAGCCCAAACGGCATACGTTTGAAACGGTAGAGGCCAAACGGGGTGGTGAATGCCGTTTTATCCTGGTCATCCGGTCGTACTCCAATGTGCCAGTAACCTAAATTGAAGATCCAGGGATGTCATGTAGGCAGTTTTCTTGGCTGCATGGAGTAGGTCGTCAATTCGTGGCAGAGGGTAGCAGTCGCTGACGGTGACTGCATGTAAGCGTCGATAGTCCACGCAAACTCTAATTCCTCCGGTCTTCTTGGGTACCAGAATCACGGGCGCAACCCAAGGGGAGTCGCACTCCTCGATGACGTCACATTCTATCATTTTCTGCAATTCCTCTCGCAGCATTTCTCTCTTCGCTGGTGGTAGGCGATAGGGTGGTACTGCAATGGGTTGGTGGTCTCCCGTGTTTATCCGGTGAATTGCCTCTGCCGTCGGTGGTCCCTCGCCTCGTCCTCCCTTAACTCACATATGTGGACGGCTGCAATGTCGACACTGTGCATCTCACCGGTTTTTAAGCATTTTTCAAAGAGCTTCTCAATCCCGGTCCACTCGTTTTCTGATCAGCGTTTGGTACCTTTCTGCGGACTTGAGATGGGGCTTAACAGCGGAGGAGGTCTTATAAATTCTTCGGCGATCTCGTCTAAATATCCTTGCAGGCTGCTGGTGGGCTTCTTAGAAGCAATTGCCGCATTCGGATTGACATTTTCCTTGTCTGTCAGCATGATTTCATCGTCGAAGTCGTAATTTTTCTCCGCCTCCTCGATGAAATGCCAGCTTCTTTGCGGCGAGTTAATTACGATTCCAGCATCCTCCAAGAAATCTACTTCCAGGAGCGTTCGATTATCTTTGCTGTTTGGTAGCACGATGAATTTTGTTTTTATAGTTTTCCTCTTGATGGTCGTAGAAAGTTCCGTAGTCCAAACGTCCCGCATCCTGGGGTTGCCGTCTGCCAACGCCACCTGCATGCGTTTCCTTGAAAATTCCTGCTTCTTCGCCTTGAGCAACTTGTACAGCGTTTGGCTGGCTACGCAGCATTTCGCGCCAGTGTCCAGGTATGCCAAACCTTGCTCGCCGGCTATGTTGATTGAGACCGTGGGTGTTGGTCTCGGTTGCTCAGCAGTGTTAATTGAACAAAACGCAGCTTTAGCTGGAGCTGATGGGGTGGTCTTCGTGTTGCACTGCGGGCATTTACTTTTTACGAAGCCAATTTTCCCGCAGCCATAGCATTTCAGTGGTGGTCGATTATTTCCCATAACGGTTTCTGCTCTTGCTGGTTGTTCATTTCTTGCCTTCGGAGCTTGGAATTTTCGATGACGGCAGTCGATAGTGGCGTGCCCGAATTTTCGTCAAATTCCACAGCGTGGCCGATCCTTCCACCGTTGGTCTGCTCCTTTTCTTGAGGGGTGGTTTTCAGGAACAGTTTATTGAGCCTCCTTCTCTAATGCCTCAATATCACGGGCCCTGGCCACGAGGTCCGTGAACGAGACGATTGCTTCTCGAGGGATGCGTTCTCGCAGGTGGAATCGAAGCAACCCATAGAGCATGTCCAGCTGTACGTGTTCCGGAGGAAGGTCGGGTAGTTCAGCCAGCAGGGACTTCTTTCTGCTGATGAACATGTCCGTCGGAGTTTTCGCATCCTGGACCGTCCGAAAGATCTCGATATAAATTTGGTAAGCAGATCTTCTTGGGGCGAACGTTGCTCGAATCAACTCGGTGGCCTCTTTCCAGGATTTTACCGTTGATTCAACGCCTTTCCACCAGGTCGCGGCATGACCCTCTAGAAGAAGAGGCAAACCACGGAGAGCATTCTCTTCCGTGATATGCCCGATATCTTTAAAAATAGACGTTGTCGAAATAAATTCGACAACGGAATTGTAACTCTGTCAACCGTCAAAGCGAGCTGTGCATCTCGCAAAACTTCCCTCCTCCGATGGTTTGGAATGGGTGATGGTTTCCAGGATTTGGGTGAGTTGGGAACCAGAAAGTTGGATTGAGGTTGACGAAACGTTGGCCTCGGACGGGTCGCGGCTCAGAGCCTCTACGTTGGGCGCCAGATTTGTAGCCATGTTTTCTCAAAGGTAGGGTAAAGGTAACTTGGAAATCACAAGGAATATCAGGAAATCTGGAAACAAGAAATATGTATTTTATTTTCAACCGAAAAGGTTGAAATATGTTTAATATACTACCTGACGAGTAAATATGTTTCATTCATATATGTTACGTAATTGTGTGTTAGAATGAAATAGAAATTACTTTATTAGGAAATAGAAATTATTTTATACTTTTTAGTGCATTTCGAAGTCGGTGTATTTTTTTTCTGAAAATTATTTTATGTATACAAGAAGTTGCTTGCCTTTCAAATCTGTGAATTGCGCATCTTGGTTATTTACAATAATTCTGTTCTGTTCAAAATTTAACTTTTTGTAATTCATTTTATGTTACATACGCTACCATTCTAACCGTTTGATATTTTATAAAATATAATCTTTTGTATATTTCAACTATTTTAAATTGCACTTCATTATTGCCTCCGTCTTATCCTATAACCATTGCGATCTTGTGAAAGGGCCCGTATGGGACTAGCGTATCTCCGGACCCACAAAACATTAAGTCCCGTTAACAATTAATTTTGTTAGGGCAAATATTACCTTCGAGGCTTTATACGCTCGCTTCTCGCACGCAACACTCCCATATTCAATAATATTGAAGAAATAGTGCATTTCTCCCTGCTTTCATACCACATTATCCACCTATTGATAACAAATTTTTTAAATTATCTAAAGTATTGTGAAGTAGTGAAAAGACTGGCGAAAATTTTGGCATTGTTACGTCCCTGATGGTACCTTTGCTGATATCAACATGAAGGTCCGGAATCGCTCTTAAATTGATAATCTTTTAGACCGCGTGGTACGTGCGCCCGTCGTAATAACTGATATTTAACTTCGCGGATAACTGGTCGCGGAGTAGGAGTTAGCCGGGGTAGGTATAAGGTGCGTAGGATCTTACGTAGTTGGTATCTACGACCTCCTCGTCTTTTTCTCCCCACGAGCTGACTAAAAATGCAGGGACATCGAACACATCATATGCGCACCGTGCGGCCTTATCTCGCACCACCGTGGCAATGTGGATTACTTATCTCGACTTCGCAATATAATGGATTTCGTGCGACTATGTCTAGCACCACCAGATCCAGCGTAATCGAGTATACGTATTTTAAATAATCGAAAGCTCTTAAAGAGATCTTGGGTTTATAGGAAATGATTAAAGGTGAATATAACTAAATATAAAATATATTCAATACTAAAAATAATGTCGGAGTATAAACTAATACAAATGAACTTAGAATTGTAATATAAATGAAACGCGTAATTAGAAATTGGTAAAAAATGGGTGGAATTAGGATGGGAACTTAGCAAAGTCCAGCACGAGGGGATTGAACCCTGTGACTAGTCGGACTGCTACTGCTGCGAGACTATTCGAACTGGGCTTTTTATATTGCTCGGAGAAGATAAAAGGGCGATTAGTTATTGTTTAGAGATTACCTTTGTTTAGCGATTACCTGTTATTGTTTGGAGATTGCGTGATATAAATAAAGGTTCACGGAATTCGATATGAATGTGCATAGCAGGATGTTTAGGTTAAGATAAAGGTGAACTTGAGGACTTAAGAGTAACGGAATGTGAAACTTATGTTATCTTATTTATAACGCACGCGGAACTGTGTCTTATAACTAATTATGTCAGGAACGCAATATACATATGTATATGTACTTACAAGGAAAGGCACGCAAGTGTCCCCCTCCGATTTTGATGAAACTTCGCAGGTTTGTTAAGCAGGCAAAAATAAAGGACACGTATTTTTTTTATCGGCTGAGACGCAGGTTTAAGGGGTGAAACGAGCCCCTAAAGTTTCGACCCTTTTTGGCTATCTCGAAAACCATACGAGATACATTAAAACTTCTAATAGGAAAGTTGTATGTATTTTTGCGTACAATAACAGGATGTTAACGAATTTTGCAAAATACAATTTGTTTATAACAAAAAAATTTGTCATAACCTTATTTTACAATTTTTTCAAATTTGTATAATGACAAAAAGTGTAAAGAATTTTATTACAAATGCATTGGTACATGTATATACGATATTGCCTCCTAGAACTTAATTCACGGATTAAGAATGGAACATGACTTCACGAAACTATGCAATCTGACGTCCAGGAGTAACTCTGTTCTCTCTTGTTCGATTTGCATCCAGATATTGTCTCCCAACTTTCCATACCGAATGGGCGATCCTTTCAAATACTCCTGTATTTTAATATGGGTGTCCAAAAGATGCTTTGTCTTTTCTCTATGGACGGGCGTCCAGGAATGTTCAGCGAACTCTCCATGTCGGACGAATGTTTAGGACCAAGGTCCTGTATTCTCTCCCTACGCTCCAAGCAAATGTCCAGGTGATTTCGCCAAACTCTTCTGCTGGAGTTTTCCTACTGTCCATTCTCCAGGTAGGCATCCAGGTATTTTCGCCAAACTGTTTTGCCGGAATTTTCCTATCGACTCTCCAAACAGATGTCTAAGTATTATCGCCGATCTCTCCTACTGTAATTTCTAACCGGCTAGTCTTTCTCCAGGCAGATGTCCAGGTATTACTGTCGAACTCTCCTACCGGAGTTTCTAAGCTGCTTCTAACTCTCGTTCTTTCTTTCTCGAAACAACTAGTTATGCCGTGTTAGGGTTTGGTCAAGCCCTGAATATTGCACTACGTGCCGTCTATGTGCTATGTTTCCGAAGGATCACCCAATTTGACCGGATTGGGGCCGTGAAGAATTAGTGCACGTGATTTATATTAAAACTATATCTTTTAATATATATATGTGGGCGTGTGCGTGTGTATATACAGAAAGTGTGTGTGTGTGTGTGTGTGTTTTAGATACTGTGTATGTCCTACGTTCTAACTATGTTCTAACTAAATTCTCTGTTCTATACTGTTCTCTATCTGTCTATTAGTAATGCTATTAGCAATCTGTAGTTTCTGCGATTTTCTAACTTAGTTAACACCTCTGTCCGCCCTTCCATTGCGCCCTTAGCGTGGTACTTTTCTGGAAGGGGAACAGAGGTTCCTACGGGGGAGGACGGCGTTCCGGGGAGAATCTGGGTTTTTCCCAGATTCTGTGACGTCTGAGGGAACCGTTACTTTGGAGGCCCAGATCGCCCTCTGACCTTCTAAGCTGCGAGGTTTATGACATGGCCGGTGTCACTGAAGCCAAAAACTCTAAAGACTAGTGCAGCAATAAATAAATCTGCTAAAAACTACAAATTGTCACGTACGACCGTAGTGCTGGCACGCAGATGGTACGGATACTAAATTATAGGGTTCAAAAGTGACCATTCTATCGTCATGTCGTAAACCTCATCTATATGAAACTCTAACATGCCGGTTCCTACCGCGAGCAGAAATATTGAAATTGAATCGAACAGGTGTTTTAAAATAATTTTAATATGATACAGGTCTATCTTGCTATTTCACGGTAATCTCGCTATTTCACAATAATCTCGATATTTCACAGTCTCACAAGTCTCGCCAAAAATTGCTTTCGCTCTCTTTTCTCGCTAGGCACTACCCTTGTCCTCATGCATGCTGCGCAAATATATTCCTCGCTCACTCACATTCTCACACACACAGATTCTCAGGGTATCGCACTCAATATGTCTTTCGCATTTTTATTATCATTCGCACTCTCTTTCACTCTCTCTCTCTCGGTCATTCACCTGTCGCTTGTTTACGTATTTCGACAGTTCATCGGTGGCCCTAATGACAGTTGATGTTTGCATTTCTTTGTATGTAGCGTGTCGCATGTATCGCTACTACGTCACGATAAAAATTAAAAAAATACCGCAACGGGATTTGCTTCTAACACTGAATGTTACAAGCAATGTTTCAAAGTTCTCCCGACTGTTGGAGGTTTATACTGTTCGCAACGAAAATGAAGAGCGAATATGTGAGATGTTTCTCTTGAGAATATGTACGTGTATCTGACAATTCGCTGTCGTCTTGACTACTACGTCGACAATGGAGGTTGAGGTCGTACGCTGATTGGTTTTATCGCTTTTTTCCTGAAATTCCAATCAGCGTGCTCTTTAGGATTGGGCCCATCCTTCATAGCTCCCTTAGAGCGTCTTCGTCTAGGAAGGGTGGGAAATCCGGTGAGTTGGCGAGAGGACCCCGAACGTCCGGCAATGCCGCGATTTTGTTTCTAAAGTACCCATCGGAAAAAACCGTGTTTATGATCGGAAAGTGACCGTTGGGGATGAAGCGAAAATTAACTCTTAATTTATGGTAAGACATGTAGTAAAATTAATGGCTGGAAAAAACCCGAAATATTTTAACTCAAAAATGGCTGCCTAACGGACCGATCATAAATAAACTTTCGAAATCCTCACCCAAATGTACCGTTGGACGGAACATTGTATGCTTCTAACTGTCGCTGATTCGAGTGGTAACGGCTTATTTTTCTACATTCTTATATATCTGAAAATTAACAAGAATTTCATTAGTTTTGTGTTACGCGTCAACTTAATGCATACGGAACTGATTAAGTATTGCGTTGGTGACTGTTGCTTCGATATCCAAAGAAACAACTATTGTAGAGGGTATGAATAAATTTTATTTTTGGACTTAAGAGACAACCACACGACGTGGTAACGGACTTTTAAAAGATGTGAACTATACAAGAACTGGTGAGCGAATAATAATTTTTACAAAATGCATGTTCCACCTAAACTAAAAGATGCGGAGTGGGATCGGCACTTGGGGGTAGACGAGTGACGTGTTATGTTGGACCTTAATAAAAATATAAAAACGTATAAAGATTTTGAAGGCACAAATTGGCCCACAGTAAACCGCTGCGACGGTAACGGTCATTTACAAGAACTTTGTAAATAAAGATAAAAACGCTATTAGAATACTAAACATAAATCCCAACAATTAGCTCTCAAAACTCTTTCACTTTTATACTACATACTATAAACTATTTATTTAGAAAATATTATCTTTAAGGGAAATTACAAATTTTCTAGCAAAAGGTAATTAATAGTTGCATATGCGTTTGTGATTAAAAATATTCGCAAATTATCATAAATACTATTAAAATTTTATGTAACAGATTCAAGCAGGAAACAAACGGAACAATAAAAAATAAAAGAAATGCTGCGAACAGGACTCAATGCAATGATTCTATAAGCACAAGTCTGAAATTTAACACGGAAATTTCCTAAATATTCTTTTAGCCTAAACTACAGATTAGCTGTATTAAAAAGAAATGATAAATCGTCCAAAAACAAATCCTTCAAACTATAAATGCCGGTAAGAGGTTGTTTTCAATCGCGAATTTTGAAATTGGAACGATGACTTAAAGTATGAAAGAAGCAGAGTAATTAACATGAAATTCATTGATAAATGCGAACATGGAATACATGAGAAAGTTAACCGAAAATTGCATGCGTTAAAACGAACTGTTGTGTACAATACAAATCATGTGCTGTTAAATACATGTACATTTAAAGTTTATTTAAATCATTTATATTATTAAATTATTTTAACAATGTGAAATTCTATAATTTTAACGCAAATCTATAATTCTATTTGTAGAAATAGGAAATATTAATACATACTTTCATACACAAAGAGACCATTGGCAAGATTGCAGGAACAGACACAAACAAGTCATCACTTTCATGGAGTAGTATTTATTATTTAGTCATAATTGACGCTGTTGCTCATGGACCTTTGTAAGACTTCTGCCTGTAAATGCAGACGAGATATAAAATAAATTACTCGTTGCGTTGTTTTTTTAAGACTAGTTTCACCACGTTTTACCATTACTTTACAGCATATAGCGGCTTTAACTGCTCAAATTGAAATTAAATGTGCCATTACATTTATTATTCGAAACATAAATATAATTTCGAATCCATTTATTTCTGTTATGTAAAGTTTCCGTGATTGCTCGTTATAAGGAGATGAAAGAAAGCAACTTACAATTAGAGGAATTCGTTATACTTGGTGTTATAATATTGAAAAGTAATATCAGAAGTAAGATCTAAGAGAGACATACGCGATAACTGAATCATAATTTCCCAACCTTTTTTGCAATACATTTATATCTAAATAACATTTATTGCATACACATCGAAATTTATGTTTTTATCACAAATCGTTTTTTTTTATTTCGATACTATACTTTAATTTATAATATTGTTCATCAACTTATCCCTTTCATGAAAAAAAATTAAAAGAAATATGTAGGTATAAAACAAAGTTGTTGAATGTTGGTTATGAGTCGGTGCTGACTATAGCCATGAACAAATAAATTTGCGTACCATTAATATTGTAGTACACTATTAACTAAAATGTAGCCATAAAATTCACCATTATTATCATAAACCCTCTGAAGCTAATTCCATACATCAAAACAAAGAATAGTCAAGAATAGAAATTTTACATTCTGTTTGTTCGTGACCAATATTCCATAAGTCCCACAAGAAAATAATGTTGCAAAACAATAAATAAAGAATAATCAGATGTAAGCAGCAAATAATACAATTGACTTTTCTTGTTGTCCCATCCTCTCCACTTTGCAAATAGTGTATTCGCAAATTATTATTACTCTAATATTTTATTTCTATTAATTCTGTAAGTGTATATGCAACTGTCATCCAGTTATATGCATAGTATGCACTTATACACTAGTTATTTTATCAATAAGTATTTAAAAAGATTGTAGAGTTTTGTTGAGTTATATTTTTTGCGTCCTCCTTGTTTCGCATGTTTCACAACTCCAACTAAACATTTTCAAAATCAGAATACAACTGAGGTCGAACGTAAATTCAAATTGTTAAACTTGACAAAATATTTCAAGGTTCTTAAAACTGGTGAAATGGGCGCTAAAAGTTCCATCTTCATATATGCAACTGCCACCAAAAATGGAATTCATATTAACGATTTACTGCCCCTCCATTACAACGAATCGTTTATTAATATTTTGACGTTTTATTTTCAAACAGTGGATTTACTTGTTGTTAAATATGAGTAAACTATCACATTACGATTAGCAACAAGTACTACATACGAGTCTGTACGAAAGAAACGTTACAAAAAGTAGAAACAAAGTACACAAAGAATAGTGTGCTATTTTTAATGTCTGATGTTTTTTCCTGGCAGCAGGAGCAGCGTCCAGCGATTCCTTCATAACATTCACTTTGATTCCGCACAAATACTGCGAAACACACCGGTCCCAATCTATTCTTCCCAAATCGAAAGGAAACTCTTCATAATCTGTTGGGTTCATATGAAGGAGAATACTTTGACTGTTACTGACTTCCAGAATCCATTTAGTAGTACTAAAGTGGAATAAAGGATCGGCAAGTTTTGTGGCCTTCCACGCTACATCAAAAGCTCTGTAAATATAAATGAGAATCATAAGACTTTGAAAAATTCTAGTGTGTTGAGAAGTTAACGCGTTTATGACACTGAATATTTCATTAGATGATACTGTGCTCATTCGGTAGATAACTGAGTTTAGAGGCTTTAGATAGAGGTGTTGCCGTGAAATGGGTGTATAATTTCGTAACAGTGTAGTGAAAACTATAAGAACTATAGAAACTTTTAAAGTTTGTGCTACGAAATTTGCAGATGAAAATTCCTTCATTCAAAAATCTATTAAGTGTCCCACAATAAAATGAATTAATGTGATTTTTCGTTTCGTAACAAAATCTTGTTAACCTTCTTACAATACTCGAAAATGTGAAGGGAGAGCCTTAGGGCCCCCGTTCCGTTTATAATACCAATTCTCCTGCCACACTTCCTATTAAACCCTGCCGATTTCTCGAAAAATTGGTCGCTCGCCTTCGTTCGATTCTTGTTATGCCGTCTTTTCTCTGCGACCGAACCCCTGTGTCGCGTCATGCCGTGCGCCAACATAAGTGGCTCGCCAATATCCAGTATTCAGCGAAGCGGCTCACATTTTTTATCAATATGCGTTTGGAAACATCAAAATCGGGAGACGTCGTAGAGGAATGTTGATTGTTTTTCTTGGCTTTTTTGCATTCGCACCCAAACAATTTATCGACATACAGCGGAATCAATATGTAATAACGTTCGACAGACACTTTACTTAGAAACCGAGAGTATAACTTTTGATCTACTACACCCGAAAACTTTTCTAATTTGTAATCGATAATCTAAATACGTTTGATCAATATTCAGAAAAACAAAACAGATTCACACTCTTGGTGTTTTATCTGGATGCTTTTAGTTGATATTTAATACTCTTCCTTAAAAAATTTTACTTCTATCCGTAATAGTAACATAAAACACTTAAAATCTATAAAATATTAAACGGGTATTTACCGAATGAACACTATATCTTTATTTTTATCCAGACCTGTTTATCATTTTCATAATACCTCGCCATACTTATTATTCATAATACAAAAGTATGTAATAGAGATATTTCTAATTAAATATATAAAAAGATTTAAGATAATAATAATAATAAAATCTAATGAAAATTGAAGCGTCACCTACACACGAGTAACGTGGTTACGACGTTATATGCATTTGATAGGGGTTTGAAGTTTAGTATTGAGTTTATTATTTTAAATACTTGCCTCCTTTTCTTTCCTAGAAGCATCAAAACTAAGTCAGCCAGCACAGCGGGAATAAGATGAATTAAAAAATTAAGCAGCAAGAAAAAGTACCGATTATCAGTCGTTATTATAAATGGATACCAAAGCATCTTCTCGGATGGATGTTTTGTTACGATATTAAAGAATGGCTCATGGTACGTTTTCATATAAAAAGGTTTCCATAGAGAAGAACCATAATTGTACACTTGTGATCCTTTTGATTTCCTACGCGAATCGGCGAAGTAAAGAGAGATTAGCAAAATCGCTTTTCGAGACAGTAGAATAGTAATATTTATATTCAATAAAGTATGCAAGCCTGTCTGCAGCCAGGGTCTGCGGCCAACAATGTTAGCTGATTTAAGCGATCATTGTTTACTTAACAGTCCAATCGAATTTAAAAGTCGGTACCATCGTCAAATTATAGTCCAAATTTTTCGTTAACCTTTAAGCTTAATAACGGTTGGGATTTTTCAACAAATTTTATTTCAAGGGTTTCTTTTAACCTCGAAATTGTGTTTACTAATGACTATATTACCATTCTATCTAGGAATTTAACTAACTACAACTACACTGGAAGTGATGAGACAAAATTGGTCGCTAATTAATTAATTTTTATAAATTTAGGAAACGTCCTCTCACTTTGTAACATGCTTGTAGGAGTGAGAGTACACCCAAAGTCACAAGAGTGATTGGCACAAATAAAAAGTTAGTCAGCAATTTTCCATGTATTATTTAGTAATTATATTGAGAAACTACTTAGAACTTTTTGTCGAGCGGTAAGTGAAGTGGAAGATCAAAATAAATGTTGAATTAAAAATAAGAACAATGAGAATCTTGATAGGTATACGAAACATTGTGCTCGTTATTCTGGTCCTTTGAGAAAGTGACAACATTCACATCAAGTACAAACAATCACATGTGCATTTGGAGGTACTCATGTACATCGTGCGCTAACAATACAATACCGATTTCAAACCCTAGCCAGTCTGTATTCTTGTAAACAAAAATTAAATTTGTTTATCTGTATAAAGTACAATCATAATTAATTATTAATTTAATAATAAATGTATATTACTTGTGCACAGTTAAATCCCAGATTGTTGCCAGGAGACAGTTAACCGCCAGATCAAGTGGAATTATATCAAAAGGATTACTATAGCTCATAGGCATAACGTGTGCCAGACCCCTTTTAACCATAATAATCGGTGCTGCCGGTCCATTCACATTCGGTACCCATCCGGAAACTGGCTCATTATACGGTGATATAACTGTTTACAAAGTGAAGAAAGTTACATTATTTTTAGAAGTTTTTGATTTATAAATCTAATTATTCGTGGTTATTGTATCGTAGAAATATGTGAAACTGAATGTGAACTGTTTCAGCGAGTTAACATTTTTTTCCCACGTTTTTAATTAATATAACAAGATAATGTGTGCATACCGATCGAAGGTCTAAAGACGGAACAAGGAATCGATGTCTTTCGTGAAAAGTTCTCAACGAGACTTTCGGCGATGGATTTACTGAAGGTATACGTGTTAGGCCATTTTCCTATTATATCGCGCAATGTAACTTCACTGAGTCCATTTAAAGTTGATTCGTCGCATTTTATTACATCCTCAATCATATTTAAATCACAAGGAGTAGAGTAAAATTTTTCTTCGATTCGTGTATTGTAACAATTAGAGTACGCAGTCGAAATGTACACGAATGCTTTCAAACGAGAGCATTTTGCTGCTAAGTCGAGCATGTATTTAGTGCCTAACACGTTTGTTCTCAAGGTAGAAGATATTCTTGTAGTAAAAGAAACATCTGCTGCATTATGAATGATTATATCGACATTTTCCGTTACAACTTTATAGTCTTCCGGCGAAAAGTCCAAGTTAGATTTCTGCAGATCACCGTAAATTGGTTGCACCTTCGCTTTAAAATTGGGGTTCTTCTTATGCAGTGTATCGAAAATCTGGAAGCAATGCAACCACGAATGTTACAATACTACGTAGAACAGGAAAACTTAAATGGTTCTAAAAATAGTTACAAATAACTATTATACAACGATTCTTACTGAAACAGTTCTGAAGAATCTGTGTTAAAAGTTTAACATTGAGTACAGCACCCACTAAAAAAGAAGTAATACATCAATAAAGAGATTCGCTAGCGACGGCCAAGGTTCTCCCTTGATAAAACCCAAAAGAGAATTACAGATTACAATATAAACTGTTCTCAGTAGGTAGGGACAACCTCTAACTGTTCTAAATAATCGCACAAAATAAATTAGGTTGGCTTAACACACTTTACAAACTTTATAAAAGGACATCTATTTGTAAACATTCCTCGTTTAAACTTACACAGCACATTTTTGCATGTGCAAAAAAATATAAAAATAAATCCAAACATGCACAGAAACGTGTTTTAATTTCATTTCATATAATTTTTTATATACAAAGTACGTCAATCGTTTCCAGTCCTCCTTAGTTCATTCCCGTGACATGAAATACGCAGTGAATATTGCGAACATAAGAAGTTCTAATGGCATAATACGTATTTTCTTATATAAATTCAAGCATGTCCTAATCTAAGTGATGTGTCAATGAACGTGCTAAAAGAAATTCACAAAATGAATTTAAAATACTACACTTACAGGACACTGAAAGTACTTTTCCATTCGCTCCTCAATTGTCATATTTTTCTTGTTTCTGATCATCAGGTAAATCTTGTCAATTTCAAAGCAAGTGCGTAAAAGTTTTTCTGCAATGCCTGTTCCAAAGAAACCAGTGCACCCAGTCAGTAGAATTCTTTTGCCAGCATAAAATTGTCGTATTTGACCACCATTGTTACAGTTTTCGTTCACTGAATGCCACTTTTCGCTATTCATCGCGAATATTATTTTATTATTTAGAATTCGTTCGTTCCTCACTTTCGATTACTTTCAATATGTCATTGGTTTTTTGTTATTCACAAGTTATTCATACTTTTTACAAATCAGTGGTAAATTTCTATCAAAACTGCGTATCATTGAAGGAGCACAATCGTACTTATATAGATTCAAATTACCTTGAAATCGCACGATTATAGTCAGCTAATTACTTCCTACAGTTTTATTTTTTATCGTATAACCGGCGTATATAATGCATGCTCGAACTAGTAATCGCAGACGTCAGAGATGTGATATAACTATCTGTAGACGCACTCGCCTTTTTTGATGTTTACAATTTCATATTATAAACTAGTAGCTATATTAATTATAATAATAAATGCAAAGTACGTCAGCTTACTTTGTCTTATTGATTTATCATATTCGTTTATTGGACTATTACTATGAGTCCTTTAATTTAGTTATTTACAAATTTTACTAGCATTACTGCACATTATTGATCACTACTGTTGAAATGGTAAAATCACATAAATTGATGGATTTTTAAAAAGGTCCAATAGTTCTTCTTACAAGAATGAGTAAAAAAGAAATAGCCAGAACTTTAAAAACTTGTGCAAAAATTTTTTGGTCAAGTCAAAAGCGCATCGTGTGGCAAAAATGTGGACTTACGAATGGGGCAATGTAATATTTCAAATTACATTTTATATCTTAGTAAGAACTGTTTAAACGTATATACGTTTTAAGTAATTTGGAGTAATAAACAGAAATTTAATCTCGATGGACTAGATGCGCGTAAAGATACTAATATTAGTGTTTTGAAGAGCTACTGCTCCTATTAGTCAGAACGGAAAAATGGGCACCTAGACACGTACGTGGTTTCAGCAATTGGAACAATTAATTTGAGCTGTCACGCACACCAACTAGACCAAAAACAACGACAGTCAACAAACGTCTCGAGAGTGAGTCAGATAGTGCGAATCGCGTAATGCAGTTGTTATTGTCATTATTATTCTTATTTGCTGGAATGTAGCACTGGAAATATTCACGATGGGGATAGGCGTAGTTTCTTGTACAGTAAAACCTCTTTTTGTGCGATACTTTTTTATGCGATTTTATTTTTGTGCGTTTTTTTTCGTGCGATTTTTTTTTATGCGGTATATGAATCGGTATATTATTATCAAAAATTCACACAACATCAGCGGAGAAGGTTTGATACTTTCGGCGAAAACAATCTAGACGAAATGATTGAGGACAAAACTGTCAATGATAGTGGCATTATCAATAATTTGATAGATTATGAAGACGAACAAGAACAACCGAAATACATGACAGCAGATAAAATATATGCAGGGATCCAAATTTCTAAAAAATTGGAAACGCATATTTTTAAAATAGACACTAATGCCGAAAGAAGCTTGAAATTCCAAAAAGAGCTAAGATCATGCATGTCTCGCTATCGTGACATTTACAAGCAACTGACCAATCGGCCGTCGTCACAAAAACTGATCATTGACTTCATGGTGCCAAAAAATAAATCAATTGAAATCGTATTTTCAAGCGACGAAAGCGATTTTCAACCAATTCATCACAAGGAGATGCGCGTTTTGGATTACGACGAGTAGTAGTGAATTATTTAATATGCATTTTGAAAGCTTCGCCATGTATACAATAAACAATTAAATGTTTTAAAAATATTTTCAGGTTTAATTTAATTATTTAATTTGTTTGAAAGCATTTTCTCATCTTTTTCGTAAATAATTAATGTATTTTCTAAGCGCGACTTTTTTTATGCGGTCCCTGTCCACTGCATAAAAAAAATGTTGGGTTGTATATCGTACAAAGTTGTTTATTATATGTAAGTATTTATAAAATTTCCGAATATTTTTTTGTACGATTTCTTTTATACGGTCCCTATCCACCGCACAAAAAGAGGTTTTACTGTATATACTTTGGGTCGACCTCCTCACGTGCCAACTTATGGGTTGATATGTATATATTCTTTCGTTCATCTCATTGAGACACTCACAGACCAAAATCGCATTCGATTAAATGCAGAATTGCAGATAAGTGTGGAACTAGAATATCTACTAGAACTCCATTAGAAAAACAATAGTATTCTTAAAGCTTTTTTTTGAAACCAGCGAACATGAAAATTGATCCGATACAGGCAAGGGTACTTGGTTTTATTTCGTCTAAATGTAATTAATTATTGTTAAGACAACGGTAATCGTTCTGAATTAATTGAAAAAGTAATTGAAGGTACTGTAGCCAAAGAATATAATTTAACTCAATAGTCAATATTCGTGAAACGATTACACCTTGAATTATAATTAAATTAATACAAGCTTATGATATTACTACTTGTCATAAAATTGATTAGTTATTGAATTATTAGAAGTTATTAATTTATTATTACAGATCAAAACAATGATTACTGGTTTGGGTATTAAAAAAGAATTTCTGATCATTTTAACCTCGACATATGTTATCAACGACACCCTCCTGGATAACATTTACAATATTAAAGTTGTCGACTATTCATATTAAGTAGTTATTCACAAAAAAAGATCAATTTATAGACCGTAATTTTTCCGCAAATCTGAACGTTGCCACGAACATTTAATTACTTTATTAAATTAAGGTGTTAATTCTCTGGCAGACATTCCATTATAAGGTAAGGTCATTCGTTGATAAATTGAGTAGCTGCTATAAATGTACATATCATTTGATTTTACTTCGTTCGGAGCAACAAGTTTTTTATAAATTACTTTTTGCTTTCCGTGAATGAATCGGTTGTAATGCGATTATGCATATAGAATCCTGGGAACTCCGGACTCGAATGTGGAAACAATATTTGTTGTACTTAAGAGAATCTATACATTAGAGACAAAACTCACATCGTTCTTTCTAAATAGAGAAGTTATTTTATTTTCTTCAAAGTACACGAATTGACTTTTCTTTCTCTTTGTAACGAGCGACAAGAAGAATTTTAGATATTTTATTTTTTATTTCAGTTAAATAATGAATATAAGTATCGAACAATGTTGATTCAGTGGGTTTAATTTAATGATAAATAATTGATTTATTCGTTATCTGTAAATAATGCGTAACCGCATCTTATTCCTAATTGTTTTATTCATTGTTTGATTTAACGTTGATATAACGTTCTGTTAGTAATTACACTGTCACGGTGCAAACGCATTTAAAAGCGACGACGCGACGCGACGATCAACAGTCACACTCAAACCCATCGACTGTTGCATCTAGGCACGCGCTACTCTCGCTCTGTGATTAGTCAGTGTTTTTCAGAATGAATGTCAAAAATTAAACTTTCGTAAATATTTTGGTAAAGGAAAAAGTTGTTCTGTATTACCACAAGTACCCTTTAATTATGCCTACCAGTAGCCGAACACCTTGTATAAAATGAAAGTCATAAGAGTAAAAATAAAAGAGAAAACTATCAATAAAATCACTTGTAAAATTATTCTTATTACTGTCTAACATCCTATAGTCTACATTATGTTAGAACAGCTTGAACAGAATTGTCATTTAATAAATAAATTTTAAAAAATTTTGTTATTTTCCTTTGTTTGCGACATAGCTGAGGAGAATATTAAATTTCTGAGTTATTTTTGAGATTTGACTTCATTAAAATTCGTAGGCATATAGTACTTAACTCTAGTGTACAATTTTCAGGCGAATATCTTGGAATCTCAACGCTAAGCTTGCTGTTAATTCTTTTTTCTTCTATTCCTTATTATGTGTCCAGTATCGCAGACCAGTATCGAACGAAACCTAATAGGTGAAATATTAAAATTAAAAACTTTCAAGAACTCACAAGGAAATGAAATTCAAATTATTCCGAATTTAAAATCGTTAGAATAAAAAAACCGAGATATCTATTTTTAGCCCTGTTTAGGTATTTCTTTATTATAAAACGTTTCTTGCAACACTCTATGGAAATTTGAATACCTGTTTAAAGAGCTGTTATGAACTACAAACAATCTTTGTAAACCCATACACCAGAATTGATTCAACGCTTCGGTAAAAAATAACCTAAAAACAATAACAGCAATAATAAAACTGTAACTAATTATTATAATTAAGTTTTATACTAATAGAATTAAATTTTTATTATAATTTAAATTATAATAGATTTAAAATATTAGCAGCTTGTTACCCAAAGTTTGCTTCAAAATGTACAGTACCGCTCATAAGTATGTGTATAACTACTTTTTTAATTTTTTTGAATTGCCGAAAACATTGTGATATCTCTGAATTATTTGTTTATCGTGTATGTATTTCACTTCCTCCACTGTTAGAGGATATATTTTAATAATAAGTTGTTAAATATTTTACCAATAGTGATGAAATATGTTTATATTTTCATTTCGTCAACATGTCCACCGCGTGAGGTAATTTTCACATTTTCGTATCGTGGCATCCAGGCTATACATATAATCATGTTTACAAATGTTTATGTTACTCTTCAGAAGGCCACAGACCTCACTTAAGCTATGCTGCCATTGGCTACTGCCACAGAAAAGACCCACAAATCCTACGCGCGCAACGCAAAATAACACATATATTTATTTCAAAAAATTGAATAACTAAATTTATGATTTAGTACTATTATAATACACTACATTCACATTAATTCTAGAAATTATGAGCGATTTTGTTTATCATTAGAAGTATGTAATATGTATCTAAAATTCAAGAAGTTGTAAGTGTCCACATACTTTTGAGCGGTAGTGTACGTCCATAATGTACGTTCATCATAACTGTTCGTTTTTAGTTCTTCATAGCATTTGTTAATACTGCACTACAGACAGAATCGAAATGAAACTCATGTAAAAATGAATAGTATCATGACTATTAGGAAAGCGTTTGAAAAACTGCAGTAGAACTAATATAGAATCTATACCAAAGCTAATATTGAAAATGTAATTGATATACTTAGTGTCTTCGAATTTACGTAACTGCCGAAAAGGAGTTGTAGCTATGGTGATTCTGAACAATATAGGGTTTGAAGCTTCGTTTTTAAATTGTTAATAAAAAATACCGACTAATCACAGAACGCGAATAGCGGACGTCCAAACACGAAAGGGGCTGTTTCGACCGTGACGGCTAACTGTGGCCGCGAACAAACGTGTCAGTACCGTGTCAAAATTTAATCACATAATAAATAAATTAAGAATATCCATTTTTCGTAAAGAAGGAATAATCCACTTTAAATAGACTCAAAAATTGTTTAAAGATAATCCTGTTCCGGTAAAATTGTATTATTATGGTTTCACCGATCCTACCTTTTATAAAAAAAGATGCACTACAATAAGTGATATCACAATTAGGTTAGTTTACTCATTTCATTTCACTGTCTGTTCTCATTACTACTTTTTACTGCAATATTTTTCTGTGACTGTTGGATCTTAGAACGCATTTTACAGTAAAATGATTAGACCTCAGTATAAGTTTCTAGTGATACAATAGTTTACCAACTTTTTGTTACTTCAAATACATTTGTAGTTTCAAATAAATAGTTCCTGGCTATAATTTAGAATATTGGACCCCGCGGGAGCGTGACCTGTATTTTTGAATAGCATTTCATATAAAATATCATAAGATTACATATGTGCCATAAATATTTTTTGGAACAATACGTTTTTTTCCTTTTGTAAACAATAGAGGGGTTCATATAGGACACATTGGCTATGATTTCACATATAGTTGACGGGGGGTCGAGAGTTAGGAAGGATATTAAATATACATGTACATTGAAAAATAAACTCTAGTTGTTCGAAATCAAATTCATTTCTAGATATAGTCCATTTATAATCACTTGTTAGGCGCTTTAATGACTCTATTCGTTTCGCTTATTATTGCTGACGCTGCGACAGATATACAGTCAATGACCGCAAATGAAAATGCGTCAACGATTTGTTAGAGTTTCACATAGATGAGGGTTACGACAGAATAATGACTTTTGAATCCTATAATTTAGTATCCGTACCATCTGCGTACCAGCACTATGATGGCACGTGACAATTTGTAGTTTTTAGCAGATTTATTTATTGCTGCACTAGTCGTTAGAGTTTTTAGCTTCAGTGACACAAGCCATGTCATAAACTTCTAGGCTTAGAACGTCAGAAGTCGATTCGGCCTTTAAAAGAACAGTTCCCGCAGAACGGGAAGCACGTCACAGGTTTTGGGAAAAACCCAAATTCTCTCCGGAACGCCGTCCTCCCCCGTAGGGACTTCTGTCCCCCTTCCAGAAAAGTACCACGCTAAGGGCGTAATGGAAAACAGAACAAAAGTGTTAACTAAGCTAAAAAATGCCAAAAAGATCAGATACCAATCAGCATAAATACCAAATAGTACAGATACAGAACAGAATACTAGATTGCAATAGTATAGATAGCAACGTTAGAACAGCAGAGTAACATAGTTTAGAGTTACACTTTAATACTTTCACAACCGGTGACACCAACATGGTGTCATAGGCAGGCCAAGCGTTGTTGGCCAGTGACACTTACGTGGTGTCATGAATAGGTCTACGCTATTGACCGTTGACTACCACGTAGTGTCAAAAATATTACCGGCTCATGGCGGCGTTTCACTGCGCAAAGATGCGGTCGTGAAAGTGTTAATATAGAATTGCTTAGTGATCAGACTAGCATTCATAAAGGATCTGAGCGCTTAACGGCCCCAGGAAAAAAAATTCAAAAAAACCATATGGATCGTGTAGCCCGCTTCGAGTAGACCATGCGTACCCATGTTTGGCGTTCCAAATCGCCGTCGTCTCTCCAGAAGAGGAGGAAATGTCTCCCGACCGGTCGAAGTACATCGGACATACAGCGACTTGAAATGATCATATCTTACCCGTGTTTAGGGCTACAGAGCTAATCGAGGGTTCGTTGGAAAGCTGGAGAAACGTACTTTTTGATGCGCGTATCAAGTGTTGAGAAAGTAGTGATGAAGATGCTGCCGAGTGGGGGAACTGAAATGCATTGATTGCACATAAATGCATTCGACGGACCACTTTAGACTACACGCTCAATTTGTGTTCCCCTTGAAGGCGAACAAAATGCGATAAAAAAAAAAAAATTACCCGATGATTCTTAATTTGGTTAAGATCTAAGGAACCAACTAACCAGTTCAGAACTCGAATCGAATTTGTTCCAAACAGATTTATACGCTGGTTATTAACACATTCGTGACCGCTGACGTGAATTCACGTCCTTTCAAGTTCTGTCCCTGGTTGCCGCTGACGTGAATTCACGTCCTGCGTAGTTAGGCGGCGCGCCGCGGCGCGGCGCTTGCGATGAACCGCTTCAGTTATGATTTGAAATACACTAAAAGAACGCAACCAACAAAGGCAATATATGTACTTTCTAAAAGCGTCTATTATCACATGTATGTGTTCGAATAGGAGAGAGAAGTATAATTTACATAATTCCATTATTGATATTGTTTTATTTAGGTTGCATTTTTATATTTCAGTGCTTTCATACTGGATTTGTTAGTTTTATCAAAGATATACAAATATAAAGATATAAATATAAAATTCATACATAATAATTTTTAAAAAATTTACCGTTATAATGAAAAATGAAAAAATATGTGCTGACGAGATTTCAAGGGTTGAGTCCATAGAACTTCATAGTGATAGCGAGACGGACAGCGATATAGCAACGCAACATACGCGGAAGTGTACAACTAGGATAATATATGACAGCGAATCCAGCGACAATAATTACCAAACAGATAGTCAGTGGACAAAATATGATCTAAAAAGAAACTTAGAAATGTTTGCCGGTAATTCAGGTGTCAAAATACATTCAAATAACCCTCAAAGCATAAGTGAAATTGTCGAACTAGTTATTGCAGATGATTTTATAGAAATGGTCACAATTGAAACTAACAGATATTATGATCAGATGCACCGCAGATATAAGGTGTAAGGAAAAGAAAAAAGTGGTACAATACTACAGTTTCCGAGATGAAAATATTTTTCGCATTAAATATTTTGATGGGACAGATACGTAAAACTACAATACATGATTATTGGTCAACACGTCAGTCAGTCGCTACACCTTTCTTTTTAAAAATAATGACAAGGCATAGATTCCTTCAAATTTTGCGTTTTCTGTACTTTTCCAATAATATACAAATGTCGTCAAATCCAAGCAGGTTATGTAAAATTCAACCCGTAATAGATTACCTTTATTTTAAACAGCACATAAGTGCAACATTGATATTTTAAAACAAATTTTATCATTGTTACCCTTCCTTTAACGATACAAGCTTGCGGCAACCAGCTTCGGAATTTCATTATTTTCGCCGGTACTTAGTATTAGAAACGGGAAAAATTTGCCGGTCGCGAATGTGTTAATGTGAATTTTGATAGTAGTTTGTTGAAAAACTTAGTTTAGAATGATCTACCGTAAATAATAGATTCTATGTTTAAAGTGACTCTAAACTTGATTCTAGTCTTTATAACTATTGATATATATGATATAACAGAGGTGTTGAAAGAGTAGCTACATTTTTCCATTTTTGTGGAAATATAAATAATTCAATTTAAAACAAATGCCTGAAAAATATAAACATACATCTTAAAAAACTATGTCTTTTCCTAATTCACCATATTAATTTTTATACGGTACTATACATACAGGGTGCCTCACAACTAGTGTTACTGTCGGAAAGGGACTGTAGCTAACCTGATTCTAAACAACTGTTTCCTTAACAAAAAAAGGGGGTTTGGTGAGAGTTACGCCTAGATGCGAGAACGACTTGCACTGACCACTGACCATTAGGGTGGCCCTTATTTTTCGACTTCCGTTTTTTTTTGGTCTCACCCCCTAAAATTGTGACACTTGATGAAAAAATGATAATGTCAAAGTTTCAGGATGATTGGATAACAGGAACTCGTGTCGCAATCAAGTTGAAATTATGAAATTTGCACGATTTCAGGTTATCGTCGAATATGTTAGTGGTCTTCTATTTTATAAGTATCAGTGAACATTTTATAATGAAAATATAATTTTTTACACGTGTAATACTAGCATTTACATACAATTACAACACATACATATTTACATACAATACATTTACACATAAACGTAACTTTTAAGTTACCGGAGAATGCGACGTTTGGGCAACTGGGAGTTCTATATAATTTATAGAAAAGTTGATAAATTTTCTAATAATTTCGATTGTATTAATACTTATAAACGAATTTTTTTAAATACTTATAAGCAAAATATTCTTTAATGGAATTTTAGTTGTCTCATAAATTGGCCTATTATTAAATTGTACGCAGCGTTTAATATATGTTCTGTGTTAATGTAGATTTGCTTACATCAGGATAAAGGTTTTTATAATTCTCCATTATTTGTAAAATGTATTGTTTTTCTTCTTCATTTCTGGTTAACTGATTATTGTATTCAGTAATAAGTTTAACACCACGTTCAGCGGTATCGTTTACCCCTTTTAAATTTTTTGCAATTTCTAAACCTTTTAGATATGAAATATCATTTTCCCACAAGGAAGGGTTTTTGTCTAAGAAATCAGTAGATATATTGAACTTGTTAAACCATTTTTTGGATTCAGTAGAAATGAAGCTATCGATATCCATGTTTACATAATTTTGTACGTTTACCGGAAGTATTACAAGTTTTTTGATTTAATATTCTGTATTATTATTTCTTAGAGACTTAACCATTTTCTTTTTTGTGTTTAATGGTATTGTTTCATCGAAAAAGGATAAAGCCACGTTCTCGGATGCAAGGTACCATAAATAGTTAGAAAATTTGCGTATTCCAACTTTAGAAATATTCTTATCAATTGCCGAATACAGATATAGATTTTGTAGAAATTTCAGGTTTTGTAATGGCGCTTTTATGGGAATTGGTGCGTTCATCCAAGCTCGAATGTATAAATTAGTTAAAAAAATACATATATCATTTATCCCTATGATATCTTTACTATCCAATGAAAATTCTTCCCAGAATAAATAAATTTTTAATACGTAAATTGCTTTAGCCATCCATCTAGCATGATGAAAAGCTTCAGGAACGTGAAAAGTATTTCCTCGTGGAAGAGATCCACCAAGAAAGATTATTATCAACTCCAAAAATTCTTTGTAATCATCCCTCGGCTGCTTTTGTCGCAAATGATACAAACAAAAATTTATTTTCTTTTCTACATCCTGGAGCTTTCTATAAACATAAGGATCTTGTACACCTGTTTTAAAATTTGCTAAATTAATTTTAGGCCAAGTTTTTTGAGATTTTTTAAAAAGCGGTACTTCTTACCTGACCCCTTGATCAGTCAAAACTCGCTAATATTCACCACTGCCGGGAATCTTTTTGTATATCTACTATGCAGAGTACCTACTATACATTTTTTAATACCGAAATATTTGTTTCATTTTACATAAGATTTTTAATGCCTAACTGAATAGGAGATTAGTTTTCGTATTCGGGATGACCGCTTCAGCAACTACAGAATAAGATTCATACTAACATTAGCGGTAAGACTCATTAATTTCTAGTATATTTTTGAAAATCATACACCAACACTAAAATTATATATTGAAAAAATGATATTTTCCTTATAAAATGTTCAATGATGCTTTCAAAATAAAAGACCACTAACATATTCGACGATAACCTGAAATCGTGCAAATTTCAAAACTTCAACTCGATTGCGGCACGAGTTCCTGTTATCCAATCATCCTGAAACTTTAACATTATCATTTTTTCATCAAGTGTCACAATTTGGGGGGGGGGGGGGGGGCGATGAAAAAATTGAAAAAAAAAATCGAGCTCTATAGCTAAGGGCCACCCTACTGACCATGGGTCATGGACAAACACCTTTGCTCTAAACGTTTAATAAAAAGCTTATGTCACAACTCAATTAAATAATGAATAAAACAATTAAAAATGTTGACCTATTCGTTTCTGCATCGTTTATTTTCATAGGTACAGTTTGTACACAAATCCATGCCAAATACAAACTGTACTGCAGAATTATTATGATTCGGAACCAAGCCCGGTATTGATTTCTGGTACGATAATATAGCTGTTTACTAAATAAAGAAAGTTGTGAATTTGTTTTAGTGGCTTTTAATTTATAAACCTAATTATTTCGGTATTTTGGAACTGTCTACACACGTTTTGAATAATAATACAGTATTGATTCGTACCAAGCAACAGTTTTGTGATTCGTAACAAGCAAATTTCTATCCCCTCTTTTTTGTTTGAAGTCGGCTGCTAAGTGAGAGATCCGAGAAAGAGTGAGAGGTCCGTGAAACCGAAGAAGTCATAAATTTTCACGGACGACCGAACAGTTTAGTGGAAAGAGGACAGAACATATATATTTTTTTCTCACTCTGATGCATAGCGATTCTGTCGTTCATTCATTTAATTCTATACTGATTCGTAATAAGCCACTCGCTCGGGTTTTGGGCAGTTGCTTGTTACGAATCCGATATATTATTCCATTCACGAAATTTTACTACTATTAAAAAGAGGAAGCATGCTATGTTCTGTCCTTCTCTAAAGAATAACATCGCTCCTCGGCCGATTACTTTATAGTTTACCGCTACCGTCGTCGCGCTCGGGAACAAAAGCAAGCCGAAAATATACCTGATTCGTAACAAGCAACTGGCCAAACCCGAGCGAGTTGCTTATTACGAATCAATACTGTAGTAAGATAATGCTTGGAATATCCGTTGAATGCGTAAATACGATACAAGCGACCGATGTCTTTTGTGAAAAGTTCTCAACCAGACTTTCGGCAATGGATTAAAAAGGTATACACGTTAATCCATTTTTTAAATACATATATCACGTAACGTAATATGACTGACAATGAGTCCGTTTGAAGTTGATTCGTCGGGTGGTATTTCATCCTTAATCATATTTAAATCGCAAAGTGAAAAGTAAAATTTTTCATCAATTAATTGTTCCAAATATATTTGTTGATGTTAAATTTCTTTAATGAGAAGATTCGTACAAGACAAATTGTTCTATTTTTATTTTTGTAGGTTTAATGTTACTGTATCATTCCTCTCCTAGCTGAGTTGGCTTTATAAACTTCATATATTTTAATATTGTTAATACTTTTTAATTTCATTTATACGCTCCTTTATGTCCCAAGTGTGTAAATCGCCTTCAGTCCTACCTAGCACAATACCGTTACTTGAAATACGCAGTGAATATTGCAGACATAAGAAGTCCAAATGGCATAAGACGTATTTTCCTATGTTTGTAAATTCAAGCATTCCTAATCCAATCCTACGTGATGCGTTAATCAACGTTTTAAAAGGAATTATAGGACGAAATGAGCAAAATGATTTTAAAACACTACACTTACAAGACCTTGAAAGTACTTTTCCATTCGCTCCTCAATTGTCATATTTTTCTTGTTTCTGATCACCAGGTAAATCTTGTCAATTTCCAAGCAAGTGCGTAAAAGTTTGTCTACGATGCCTGTTCCAAAGAAACCAGTGCACCCAGTGAGTAGAATTCTTTTGCCAGCATAAAATTGTCGTATTTGACCACCATTGTTACAGTTTTCGTTCTGCGAATGCCACTTTTCGCTATTCATCGCGAATATTATTTTCTTATTTAGAATTCGTTCGTTCCTCACTTTTGACTATTTTCAATATGTTATTCGCTTTTCTTATTCACAAGTACACTTTGTACAAATCAGTGGTAAATTTCTATCAAAACAGTGTATCATTAAAGGAACACGACCGTACGATTCTAACAATACGCTTGCACAGAAAAATGTGCTTTGTCGTTTGTTCCTACTTATATAGATTCAGGTTACCTTGAAGTCGTGGAGTGATGGTTAACTAAGTATAATACTTCCCACAGTTTCACTTTTTATTTTAAGGTGATAAGTATACGTTATGTATACTAGTAATAAGTATACGTTATGAATACTCGTTATTTACAGTGTGTACATCACTCATGTTTAATACATTAAACACTGATGACACTGCGATTACTTAACTATATCTGTCTTTCGGTTTCCTCAAGTATTAATAAATTTGAACGATACAATGACATTAAAAAAGAGATTATAAACAAATATGAAAGTGAAAAGGAATACTTATTATTTAAAGCTTCATTTTTGAAAACATTGCGTTTCAAAATTAACCCGGCACATGAAAAGGTTTTTAGGTTCATTGTGTCCAAATCCGATCAGTATTTTATTAAGTAATCGGTAATCGTACTTAATTAATCAAAGAAGCGATTGAAGATACTGTAATCAAAGGGTATACATTGAACTCATCACTAACTTGCTACAGTGAAGGTTATTTGATCGATAAATGTACTTACAGTAACCATTTGATACACAGGAAATCACAAAATTATTGTTGCAGGGGTATATTTGAAGAAAGAACATCGTACCGTTCTTCAGTTTACCCTCGATAGGCAGAGAGCGATTTTGAATTGTAAGAATTTACAGTAAGTAAATGGCAAATATTTTGTAAAAGAGTTATAAAAGTATCCTAGCGAGTTGAGTAAAATTGGGACATCCTATATATAAGTCTCTCTCGTCTTCTACTTACGGATTCAGCACCTTTGTTAATGATATGCTAGTCAACGATCAAAAAGGTTATGAAACTAATGTGCGTTTGCTGATGGCTTACGTAACTTAATGATTAAAACATTTATTCAATAAGTAAAACGTTTGTGTTCGAATTTCAATTCAGTAATTTGATCGGTCGTACATGTTTTTGATTACAATTTTTAAATAGTCTAGTACGCAATACAAATATTTATTAGCACTGACCGTATCAAAGCGGTTAAATGCCTGATTTTCAGGTTTGTTACTTAGAACTACAAAATTTATGGACATATTTTTTTTTAAATCTGTATTAATTTGTGTTGAGATAAGTAATTAATCTATAAATTCAATTATATTTTATCATTTCTTTGTTAATTTCTCTTCTTCATTTTTAATTTCGAAGTATATGCACCTTACACGCCAATACTTTAGTGTTAATATTAGTCTTTGACAATAAAAAAATGGTTGAATGGTATCAGAACCGTCGACGAAATGATAATTAAAATGTCATTCATAAAAAAGAAAGATAAGTTAACGATAATAATACTAACAATAGTTGAGCACTAATAATCAATATGTGTTAATTGATCACTCGTATTTCAGAACATGATCCAGGTTATTTAAAAATTGTCCCTTAAAGTGTATTATATACTTACAAGTGCAAGCTGGATTGCTCGAGCTTATTTGACGTGTACACATACGTGTCTGACAAGCAACTATTAATGTTCGAAGAACCACCCTTATTCGAAGGAACAAACTGTATCATTACCATACAAGGTGTTAGGCTAACTTTATTTGTGCAAATATCTTGAATGTTGAAGAAATTTTATCTTCTTAGAGCAATCAAGGAAAATGATTACTTCTCTCCTTTTTATGCTTAATTGGGTGGGATGAAAATGAAAGTTAATTAACATTTGGGCAGGAAATTTGGCAACCTTGGGGAATTTTCAAAACCTCTTATCATTAAGCACCGTTATGGCTGCATGGTAGATATTTTCGAAAAGAGAACCGTTCCTAATTAACCTGTTAACGAAATATTTCGTCATATACGAAGTATTACTGCAATGGGCATGACGACATTTTTCGTCATGGAAATTTGCTGTAATATTTTTAACGTATTAATTTTTATGTAGTTCTTATTTATGCTAGCGTAGTTATATGCGAGTATATTATTTACGTTTTCGCAATCTGTCACGTATTTTACGTATTAGTATAAGCTTATGAAATTGCTAGAAACCAAGTAAAAAAATATTATTATAAAATTTTCTTACACTCACTAGGCATGGTGTGTTTGAATGCATATCTTTTATATAAGAAAGATGGCGGTCGCTTCGACAAGTTTCATTTTTTCATTGAAATTGTCGAAAAGGGTGTCGAAAAATATGGAGGTGAAGAGCAGTTGTCATCTACTAGTACAGGACGTTCTTCTTTGGCACCTAAACCATCTAGACTTGTTGACAGACATTTTGCGAATTACATATCATCGGACTCTTTAAGAAGAAACGTAACCAGGAGATGCAAATTGTGCTATTCGAAAGGCTTTAGGAAAGAATCAAGATTCTGGTGTCTCGACTGTGGTATTACTTTGTGTGTACCGTATTGCTTTAAGGAATATTACACTACGAAATAATTATTAAATTCGTTCAATTAATATTTGCTGCACTGAAGTTGTTTGATTTAATATATTATATGTTATCAAATATTTCATCGAAATAAATAAAATCAATAAGTTGAAGAGTATTTCCTTTTATTAATTGAGGCGTGATGATATTACTTATAATTACAAAGAAAAAATCGCCATTGTGAAACGAGTTGAACAAAAGTTTATTCCCCGGTTAACAGGTTAAGGTGCTGGGATAAGTGCCGAGAGGTCAAACTCAGTCTTTTACCAAAGGCATCCTTGCCTCCAAAGTCCGTGGCCAGATCCTCAAGGAACATCGTCCCTATTCGACTAAGCAATGCAATAACAAACTACCTGTCCTTTTTTGCAATCTCACGAACTAACGGATCTCCTGCGACATCTGATGACCACGCGACTGCTAATCAATAGCTATCGACTGTCGCCTCACTTGGACCCTCATAAACAACCTTTCGCTTAGACCTTACAGTCTATCCCTATCATAAAGCGTTCAAAGGCAAAATAGCACGAGCTAATTGCCCTCGACGACCCTCCAAAATATGTTGACGCTAACATACACGTGCCTTTTCATTGAGAGAAACCCTTATCTGTGGCGGTAGAATTCTACGCGATTGTTGAAGCTATAAAAACCAGGTTCCTAGTAACCCGATGGTCGAGACTGCAATTCGGATTGACAATTTGATGTTGCACACTACTTGTGATTGTCACGAAAAGTAATATGATACTGAAATGATGACCACCCGGTGCATGACGGTACCAATGCACGTTCGACTGCGCGCGCTCTGCGTGCGTGGCGTTACCATGCAAACCGCGATCGACAAATGTCCGCTTCTTTCCACGAAAAGAACAATTACGTGTCTGGACGGCATCATAGGAAGACCGCTAATAATTTTATATCGATTCACGTAGTTTTTATAGCGACCTAGTGGACTACCATTATTGTTATTGTCACGTTATTAAATAATTTTTAACACTAACGTGTTCAAATATTTCATTTCCTATACTAAGGAGATACTTTTGTATGCGTATTACTTTTACAAATGGAGTCACACGGGAATAATTATACAGTAAATTTTTTTGTAAAAGTGTTGCTGATTTTGTCTTGATTTTCATCTTAAATAAAATAATTTTCAGAAAAAAAATACACCATACAATAGGTTTCATTCATATATGTTACGTAATTGTATGATTGATTGAAATTGAAATTACTTCATTAGGAAATAGGAATTATTTTATACTTTTTAGTGCATTTCGAAGTCGGTATATTTTTTTCTTAAAATTATTTTATTTCGTAGTCAGCACAAAACGTTGATAAAATGCACAAGAAAAATATCAAAATTTTCGAAAAACATTTAAAGTTTCAGAAAATTTGAAAATACAATTAAACCTTCTACAACATCATTATTTCGTTAAGCATTACATTGAAACCATGTTAAACAAAATTTTTATAGAAGCATTGTAGACATTCCTATTAGTTAACTGTTAACTTTATTAAGATATATTTTCAGTTATAAAATATATTCAGTTAAACACTTATATAAGTGTTTAAAATAAAACAGCTGTGAAAAGTAAATTGTTTCATTAAGATAACTAATAATAGCTAACAATAATGAAGGTTTGAATAATAACACATGTAAGAAACCGAGTACGTAAGATATAAGTGTGTGTCTACTGGTGATTTTGAAGCGCTGGGTGCTAGGGTCAAAGACGATGAACCGTGACACTGAGCGAGAATGCTCCGAAAGGTAGAGGTGCGAGAAGACAGTAAGCGTACTGTGTCAATATACGAACGTGCCGTGTCGAAATAAAAGTGTACTGTGTTGATATAAACCAAGTTTCGTACACACATTCATTTATGCTTTAATCTCATTTCTCTTGTAACTTTAGTTTTAACGTTATTAACTTAAACAGATGCCAACTATTTTTTCTTTTTGTCTAAACCGAACATATTTACTTTTTCTACCAGTATTTATGGATTTTATTTGTATGAATATTATTAAAAGAGCTAAAATATTCTTGTAAAAAATGTATTACTATTACTTACAGCACCATAGTCCATTTTATTTATCATGAATGAATAGGAAGTTAATTAATTTGTGATTGTAATATTTTATTTTTATAATAAAATATGTATTTGTA
This sequence comes from Megachile leachella, assembly GCA_963576845.1. Taxonomy (NCBI): domain Eukaryota; kingdom Metazoa; phylum Arthropoda; class Insecta; order Hymenoptera; family Megachilidae; genus Megachile; species Megachile leachella. The sequence continues at coordinate 1,069,472 of OY756259.1, read as the reverse complement.
AGGTAATCAGGAATGTTATTGGTAACGGGTGAGGTGTACCAAATAAACAGGTGAGCGATTTTAGAAAATACTGCAATGCTTTACTGTGACTTTTTACGGCGAATGTCAATACAAGAGTATCTTCCTAGACACGATCTCGTCTTGAGAACACCCCCGTTAGCATGGCTGTTTAGGGCACGTAGGCCCAGCGAAGTTCCCTGAGGAAGGGGAAATGCAATGAAAAAAGGCACATGGTCTGTGTCGACCGTTCGTCGATTTCTATTTTCTAACATATTATAAAGATAAGCTTTATGTGTAAACTGCAGAAGAAATGTTGATATTTAACTACACACTGCTGACTTTTATATAATTTCATTTTATTTCATTTATTATTAAATTTAAAATCGTTTTTTATATAAAATGTACTAAAATAGCGTTCTGAATATCTAAGATAGCGTCGCAATAAGTTATAATTTATAAAGTGATAAAGCCAGAGTAATATTCAATTGATACATATAAATATACATGTTTACATGAGCAGCACATTTTCGCAATCATATTTTTTATATAGAACAGTATACTACATTATAAACATAGTCATAATATGCTCAAATTATTCGTATATGTTTACCTGTCGAACTGTGGTAAATACTAGTCAAATATATTAAGAACAAATTTTGTAAAGAAAGTAAGAAGCTGAGATAAGTATTTTTTCGAGGTTCTAGAGTAAGTGCCGAGAAATTGAACTCATTCCTCTTACCAAAAGGTATCCTCGCTTTCTCCACTCCGTGGCCAGATCGTTCAGGAAAACTGTTTCTATTCATTGTGGCTATGCAACGTCGAATTGCTTGCCTTTTTCACAGTCTCACAAACGAACGAAGAAACATTTCTGCGACATCCGATAGCTACGTGACTCTAAATCAATAGCCTTCGTCTGCCGCCTCGCTTGCCCACTCATAAACATCCTTTCATTCAGACGTCACGCAGTCTATCTCTATTACAAATCGTTCAAAGGCAGAGTAGCGATGGCTAATTGCTCTCGATAACTCTCTAAAATACGTTAACACTAACAAATATTTTCGTGTTTCGTACTATCACAGACGCTGACAATGCGGATTCCTTAAGCGCGGGGAATCAGCACATTAGGAATACAATATATGTTACAGTGAAACATTGAAATCTGGAGAATGTCGACTTTCACTGATGAATATTAACATTCACATAGTCGCTTGGTGTATGGCCGAAATATTTGCTAAATACTCCCATTTCTGAACTTACACTGGTAAATGTCGACATACACCTAACCTAACCTAACCGTGATTATCGACATACACCGGTCCGAATATACAAGAATGTAATAAAATATTCGATCTTTCACCGACGTATTTGGTATGTGTTGATATTTACCGGTGACTGTCGACATTCTTCAATTTTGGTCTTTCACGGTAACATATACATATACAGCAAACGCGCAGTGGCGCAACTACTAGTAGACATACGTGAAACGAACTGTTTGCCGATTATTTACTAACTAGCAGTAGTTAAGTATTTGTGTTTAGGAGTGTTAACCCAAAAATTTGTAATAATAATGAATAAATAAAAGTAGTATTTGTCTTTGACGAGCTATCAACGACGAATCATTTCATTTTAAAAAAAAGTGTTCTTTATTGAGGACGTGATAGTACCAAAAGGATCAGATTTATGGAATAGGTTAAATAACTTGTAACAAATAATAATCACCGACTTATATGTTTTAAATGTTATCACGGGAGTGACCTTGGTAATGTAAGAAAATTCGAAAGCTTGCATTTCGTAAACCAGAAAGTTGTACGTAGATCGACGCTTTGTCAATAGCTCTTAAAGGGAACCTTTAAAAGCCATAAACAATTCGCAAGCTAGACTGGCGAAGGGAGTCCTAAAGCTAGGAGTATTCTTTTTGGGGTATTCTTGTTATAGCCGTCTGAAGCGAAAGCAAAGCGCAGTTTCACAGAATATACAGGATGTCTCACAACTCGTGTAGGACCCGGAAATGGAGAGTAACTGATGCAATTCTAAGCAAGATTTCCCTTTGCAAAAATTGGATTTGAAGCGTCGTTTTTGAGTTATTAACGAAAAACACGGACCAATCAGAGCGCCGGGTTTTGACGCGCCGAGAAGCGAGAACGAAAGCTTCGAGCCGGTCACCGAGGTTCGAGCGCGATCAACTGAGTTTTCCTCGGAACTCTCTTAACGTCTACTAAGAAGTCTTTACATCGAAACTCAGTTAAATAACGAACAGAATAATTGAAATTAATGTTCATTTATTCCTTCCTCATGAAGGAGAATCGTAATTAGTTATGTGTAATTGACATAAAGTATGCAAATGGAATTTATTGAATACTGCAATTCGTTATCAACAAGGAATGTGACATTAAATATCGAAATTTTTTTGTTTTATTTCCGACAGCAATATTGGCCAACGAATTTACGTATTTTAATAAGAAATACTTATTCTGTTTGTAAAAAGAAGAGTTTCAATGTGAGATCTAACAAATGTATTAACATCTCTACTATTTTATAGGAAATTTATTAAAATAAGACTCACCCATTCTTTGAAAATAATCCTGTTTGTTAATAATCCGACAGTGAAAGTGATGGGGTAATTGCCACTGGATCGTCCTGCCAATGTTGACCTGTCGCAGACATTGGCACCGTATAACACAGCTGGTGGCACTCACAGGTCACTGCATTGTCTTCACTTTAAAACACTTTTGTTTTCACTTTCACTTTCTGAAAATCTCAGGTAAAAAGTATTGTCCGTTCCGATGCCTCCGAGGGTGTCCGAAAGGGGCCGATTTTTTTAACGTTGTCCTGGGCTGCTCCTATGATTAATAATAATCCTCCAAGATCCATGTTGAAAATTGCAGGCGCTGTGAAAAGTCCTCAGAATTTAAATTTTGCGCCCGTATAAACTTATACGAGTGTATCTGGTTCTTTTGAAGAATTCGATGTACCGCGGAGCGATACGTACTGAAATAAAATACAGAAATGTATTAATAAATGAAGAAGGATACTTTAATATTAACGTTTGAATATTATTAACATTGCTTACCCTAAGCGGCGAGCGACGTCTCGTATGCTTAACGTTCCATCTTCATGAAACTGTTCGAGTACCTCGCGTTACTTTTGCATTCCACGTAAGTATACAAAATATTATAAAATTATGTGTTAGACATTTGCAGAGACATTTCGATGGTTACTGTCCGACGGCTCTCACGAAACTGCTCACGGGTCAAACATAGCTTTGTTTCCAAAAAACACTCTGCCTTTCCCCGTCCCATGGCTAGATATTTTAACAAAAGTATGCATATTGTTTGAACGACTTCCATGAGTCTAACTGCCACTTTTGAATGTCGCCACAGGGTTTTCCCAAACAATCATTCCCACGACAGCTAATATCTGCGACACTCGAATTCATCTGGATTGCCCATTGTCCCATTTAGTCTTGACCGTGCAATAAATTGTGCGAAGGCGAACTAACGAAAAGCTAATTACCTTAGATCAGTGCTAGGAATTAGTTGCCCTTTTCGGGCCGATTTCGGACTCGATGCCTACCATGCCCCTACTACCGCGCTCGACTGCCCACGTGACGCCGTGCGCCAGGGACGTCGCACGATAGATTTGTCGGGAAAATTTCTAATCACCGATGGGTCCCGACAAATCTATCGTACGACGTCCCTGGCACACGGCAGTCGAGTGCGGTAGTAGGGGCACGGTAGTCGTCGACTCGGAAATCGGCCGGAAAAGGGTAACTAATTCCTAGCACTGCCTTAGATAATCCTTTTTACTAGACATTAAACATTCTGGTATAGCACACGGTTTTCTGTTCACTGATCACATACCGTTCGTCAATACCTGGCCAGATAGCACGAAAATACAAAGAAGACGGTACGAGAAATGGACTGTTTTACGGCTCCGAACGTTGTTTTGTAAAACGGCTGCCGGTACGTACTATACCAGAATGTTTAATGTCTGGTAAAAAGGATCATCTAAGGTAATAAGCGCGCGTATAAGGCCGCGAAGATTGTTTGCCTTAACAAAATTAATTGTTAACGGGACTTAATGTGGATTCGGGAAAAAAAAGAATTCAATTATCTTCTTTAATTCCAGAGATATTCCCAAAAATATGGTTTCGACCCCCAACTTCGAGGGCTATTTTCACCCCTTCAATGTGAACGATGCCCGATAAAAAAAAATACGTGTCAAATATTTTCTTGAGAACTATCTTTCACGTAAGTTTCATTAAAATCGGTGTGTCGCGGTTCGATATGTTCCCCCGTTAGTTTAGTCGCCAGAAGATAGTCTATCTAATAACATAAAAGACCGTTAGTTCGATCAGGGTATTCCCAGAATGCAATACACATTATCGATACACATCCGGTCGGTGAGAACTACAAAGGAAATTTTGAAAAATATTCCTGTTGGGAATGTAACAGCGCACCCAGAGTGATGACTCACTATAGGCGTAAACAAGCTTATTAGTATTGTGTTATGTTATGTCAATGTTAAATTACATAACGAATAAATACATTAAGAATTGTAGCGGATTCATCGATGCTGCTGGTCTCCGCCAAAGAATAATGTTCAACTATTCATTTTTCGAAAATAACGGATAAGCCAATTTCCGATAAAAGCATGTCCTCGTAACTTCATTGATCCTGACCATTTGTAAAAAACATACACTGCACAACAGTTGATCTCACAGCCTGGTCAGTCAACTCATTTCACTTTTCATTATCATCTTTCACAAAGTAATGTTTTTCTGCCATTTTTTAACTACTATGTAATACCAAAGGGTAAACAAACAAAAGGCTTATTATTATTATTTAAATATTTTGTTGTCACTTTTCACTAATTTTCTAATGTAATAAAAAAACGTAAAGAAGCAAAATTTGTAAACAATTATCTAAAACTTCAGCGATTTTTCTTCTCTTTAACATTGCACTTCGAACATTTTCTAAACTACCACTCATAACACGATTACCAAAATAGGATTATTTTTAAACAGTGAGTTTGGTAAATTTAAAGTAGACAGGTGCTAATTCAGTTCTTAGTTATTACATTTAAAATCTTTTTTGCGAAGTAGAAAAGTTATTCTTCTTCCAAAATGTGCAATTTTGCTATTTTGCATCTTTGTAAAGAGCAACAAGAACAATTTTCTATATTTTATTTTTTCCTCTTTTCGAATAACGAATGCAAATACTGTCGAACGAATTCCATTCACTCAGTTTACACGAATAAAAAATAACTGATTTATACCTTATTTTGGAATAAGTGGACATTATTTTTAATAGTTTTATTCGTTCTTTAACTTAATTTTGATATAAGGGACTTCTATTAATCACTTAAATTGTCTAGACGCAAAGGCGCTTATTTGCGACAACATCTCCTGAAATTATACGCACTATTATCTGAACACCCTGTATACATATAGTCGTTCACACTTTAAACGTGCATGGTCTTTTTTTTTAGGTCTTTTTTTGAGGTCTTTTATACCACAAAGTATCTTTCCTCAAGTCGTATCGTTCGAGCCAATAAATACTTATTACCTTTCTGCTCAGTACTGTCTAATTTATTTGCTGATATACATTCCTCTTCAGTCACATCTGCATTTGAATTATAAGATTTCTTCATGTTGAAGAGATCTTGTCGATACACATATAAATCGCGATTTTCTATAGTAATTCAAGCATGCCCTAATCGGAGTGTTTGTCAATCAACGCGATAAAAGGAATTCTCGTTTAAGATGTGCAAAATAAACTTGAAGTAGTACACTTACAGGACATAGGAAGTACTTTTTCAATCCTTAATCATCATACTTTTCTTGGTCCTGATCATGAAGTAAATCTTGTCGATTTGCAAGGAAGTGCAGAAAAGTTTCTCGATAATTGCTGTTGCTAAAAAACCAGTGTATCCAGCGAGTAGAATTCTTTTACTAGCATAAAATTGTCGTATGTGACCACCATTGTCACAATTTTTGTTCTCTGATTGTCACTTTTCTATTTATCGCGAACGTTATTTTATTATTTATTCGTTCGTTCCTCACTTTCGACTGCTTTGTAAATATTATTCGCTTTTTTTATTCACAAATACACTTTTTACAAATCAGTTGTAAATTTCTGTAGAAATTAAGATGGAATGAATGGTATTGCACTGTTTTGTTTTGGATTTTTGCAAAATACTTTTATTATTTAACAGAAACTTTAACACTTTTAAAAGAAGGAAATAAAAACCGAAACACTAACGATAACCTAAGGACCAAACTTTACTTAATACTATTTAACAAAAAAAACCGTACTTTTAAAACGCCTTTTTCGCCTTTATTTCGCCTATTTCCAAAACGGCTTACTTTTACCGCGGTCCCTAATTAACAACGCTCCTTTTTTACGTTTGCCTTTTTTAAAAAAACATGAATCAAGCCTACAATCGCTCTACAACGCCTTAAAATGTCGGTAACTCTTACAACAATTTACAACATTTATTACCGACGTTTGGTCATTTTCTCATTCTTTCCCATTCCCACATTTCTATCAAAACTGTGCATCATTAAAGAAACACGATTGTACGATTGTAGCAATACGGTTGCACTGCAAAATGTTACTGTATTGTTAAATATATCTTATATAAATATAATTTACCTCGAAATTGCACGGTGATAATTAGCTAATTACTTCCTGCAGTTTCAATTTTTATAATAAGTGTATCTAATGTGTGTTTCATCCGCTAAGTAAATGTAGACAAAAATGTAATATTAGTACGTTTATCTTTCCGTTCATCTCAAGCAACTCAAATTAAATTGAGATGCATATAAGCACAAAATTACAGATAAGCGTGAAAAAGTATGGAAAGCTTAAGTAACAATAATATTTGTTACTTAAAACTTCATTTTCGAAAACGAGTTTGAAAATTAATTCGATACACAAAAAGGTATTTGTACTTATTATGTCCAAATCCGGTCTGTAGTTTAACGATGTGAATACTGGGGAAAAATTCGAAGATATTCACTGGTTGAAAATTCTATATTTAACTATGGTTGATGAACGATTTCTACGAGTTACTAAAATGTTCTAAGATGTAGTTTGTGATGTTATGATTTACTAAGTGCTACTCTGACTAGAGTGATCGAAACTATATCTGATGTCACCTCGGCATAGATATTTCTGGCGGGGAGAAACGTTCCGATAGGTGCAAAAAATGTGCGACATATGGAAGGGAGGTGTGAAGTTTCCGCCCTTCTTGCGTTTTCCCATTCGTCGATTTTAGTTAATTATTCGGTTCGTTTTACGCTTGACCGTAGTACGCTATAAAGCCAAGAAGCGCGCTAATCTTGGCTAGAAATAACGAGCTAAAAAGTTAGAAACGCTAGTACCTTGTAACCAAATATGAACAATGAACGAAAAAACTACGGTAAAAACCGCGAGTGTTTATGACTTCATAAGTTTACGGTTGTCATAGAACGGTTATCAAAATTCCCAACGAGACCGATTATAAATACAGCTAAAGAAAATATATATCTATACAAATTATAAAATCTATAGCTAAGCTAAATATGTACAAAGTTTAAAATGTATGACGGGCCTTCGCAGTAATCGTTCATTGTTCATACTGTAACTCAATAGTCAGTAATCACAAAGTGATTTCACGTTTCATTATGACTAAGATAATACGAGCTTATAATATTATTACTTGTGTCGTACAATGAAAATTGGTCATTCATGATTAGCAGTTGTTAATTTGTTATTGCGAATTACAGAATTGGTTTACTGATTTATCAAGTAGAAGTTAATTACTTAATCAATTCAATTTCTACGATTACTTTCAATAGAAAGCTATTAAAATAATGAATTACTCGGTATAAAATTAAGGCGTTATTTGGTATAAGTTAAAAAGTGTCTGCTTTCTGCAATTCAGCATAAAGAGCGGCTATTCGATGATACATCAAGCAGTTGTCGTTTAAGAATCAAAATATACCTACTAGAGATCTTTACAATCTCAGCCTGATATTGGAGAAAATTATGTATGCAGTAGGCGTAATGTAAATACACTTTGTTTTTTTCGTAGAAGCAAGTTTCCAATCGCATAATTAGCACATTCAATGAATATTCAGCTATTATTGCAAAAGATACTAAATAAACTTAATAACAAATCGTTAAAATAGTATAAAACATTTGACTTTTAAACAACTAAGAAAACTGTTAGTCATTATATTCTCTAGTAATTACAGGTGGAAACGAATAGCAATGAAGTAGTTTGTCAAGACCGTTCTCTTAGTTTCCACATTTTAATGTAATTTCACGATTTCGTACAAATATGTTGAGAAAGTTACACTTACTTTCATAAAACGGTGTACTGAATTTTTGCCCGTGAAAATAATAAACCATTTTTACAATAGTTAAAAAGTTATAAAAAGTTAACACCAGTTAAAAGAAATGAAAAACTTTTGTCGCACAATTTAAGCAATTTTATCTCTCTCTCTCTCTCTTCCTCTCAGTATTTAATTTAGTATAATTACATTGTTTGAAACGGAGCGAATGATAGGCTACATGAGAGAAGAATGAAAGGACACCACGTGAGCCGTTAGCAACGAGAGGCGAGTCAGATGATGAGATAACGTAGATAGAGCAACAGGTACAAGTACCAAGAATAAATAAGATAGATTAAAACTACAACACTTTGATTTACAAAAAGATGCACATGATCTACGAAAGAGTGAATTTGATTTCTAATAAGATGAATAGGCCTTGTAACAGCGTTACAGATGAAAGGAAGATGAATATGGTCTATACAGTACAAGCATTAATTTGCATAGGAAAACCAGTATTGAATATTGGATAGTGTTATGAATAATTTCAAATGCCCCACGCTACGGTGCATGTTGGTCCCTTTCGTTTGTTTTTCCGCTGCGCGGGATTGCGTGTCTCCAACGAAGACAAGCGAGTGTCGACTTGGACGAGAAGTACTTCAGAGCAGAGTCACGAACTACACAGTGCTAAAGGTTTTTGTAAATCGATTAAGCGACCTGTATTTAATAAAATACACAACAGATAGATATCGTAGAATATATCGTAGTATTTTTATTTAAATGAAGCATCATAATACTGAAAATTATACTACAACTCTATATGCCGTCAAATAAAATCACCAAGTTACAGCGAAGTTAAAGACTACAAAGAGTAGTAAGATGTATTCTTTATCGCTGCAAATCGTGTACTGAGAGGAATAATAAGTATTCCATAACACAGCTGCAAAAATATCCCAATATCTTGTCATAAGTATTTGCGAAGTGGAACCGTTAAGGGAAAGAGAAGACTCTTGATTTCGCCTTTCAACTCTTCCGGACTTCATTGTTGCGTACAATTGTCTTTGATTGTTTATCTTGATTCGCACTTACTTCTTAAATTTCGCGCACTCAAAAATCTCTTACCCCCACACAGTCCAACGCATTCACCTCGGAATCATTCTTTCTCCTTTCAAGCCGCTTTCACTCCAAACTACTCAATCAACGATATACGCGTATTTCGTAGACATTCTTCGAAATCGAACACCCAAAACAATACTTGAACCGATCATCCAAATATCTTCTCGCAAACACAACGCAGTATTTACTGAGTTTCGATCACGCAAACAACTCATTTACCCTTTTTATTCTCATGGCTATTCTTAAATCTAGCCTAAATATAAATACAGCATGAACGTGGCGGCCATCTATCGACGTCACAAATATTATAAACTATTATAAATATTCTTGATCTACTTGTGGTTTGAACGATATCGACAAGTGACAAACGGATCTAGTAAGGCTAATTTAAATAAAGTTATTTTCAAACCACAATTTTAGAAGTGTTTTAACCCTTTGCACTCGAGAGGTGCCTCTCCGGCGCCATTCGATTTAATACAATAATTTGAAATAAGCATTATTTAATTAATTGTATAATAGTGCTCATGTGATATATAAACATAGCGAAATAGACAATAGTAGAAATTATGAGTAGAGGAATAATAACTTCAAAAGAAGTCATTTAACATTTTAATTAATATTTTAAAGTTGCTAGTTGCAAAACAGTAAAATTATCTTCGAGTGCAAAGGGTTAACGGAGCACGTTGAGTTGTGCGCGTTTTCCGAGGGTACAGTTGAGGACAGATAGATTATGTTGTCGGATCGGTAGCGAAAAAGTGCAGTCAAGGGATGAGGAAATTAACGTTTTCCGAAAAAATGTCCGAACAAGGAGAAGTACCGGAAGAGCCGAGGCGTGCTGCCTGCGTTTGACTCCGTCACAGGCAAGCTGACAATAGAGTAATGGATATAGAAAATCGAACAATACGGAGATTCATATGCGAGGGGTGAGATTTCTATTATTCATTATGAGTTTTCGAAAATGACTGGAGTGGCTCAAAAATGGAGAGACCGTGTATAAACAAAACGTGGGTATAATGGAAGACTCTGTTACATGAAAACTTCCCGGATGGTACCAGCGCAGTCTCAACTTGGAGAGAAACAGAAAATTATCGAAGAAAACCTAATCAGGACATTACAGTATTATTTCGAAAAGCTCGTTAAATGCAATAGAGCCGGTATGTTAGAGCAAGAGACCATAGACTCGATAACTGACAGTTTAAATAACATACGACTTGAAAATTTTCTGGAAGTGTTAAGTAGATATGAAAAACCCAGCTACTTGCTACGAGACCTTTGTTACGCAAGTAACAAACGCGAGTAACATTTACAAACTGTTACTAACCCGAACCGAAATGAGCCGCACTGATCTGCAACCTATAATCGTTAAGGTCCACGATACTATGTAAGTTAGCAAACTGGCCACACTGTTTGCAATTGTAATAGACAGAAAGTCGCTGTTAAATGTTTCAAATGTGGGGAAGAGGGATATTTGGCACGCACGTATCCCATACAAGGGTAGCAATCGTCTACAGTGCTCACAACAGCGCCGAGCGCGGCAACAAAAACTAACAGACAGGTGTTACACGTGACAGGGGTCAGACATCAAAAGTACTTTAAAACGGCAACGGTAATCGGTAAACAAGTACAGTGCTATGTAGACATGGAGAACAGCGTTGTTTCCTTACGGAAGAACGTAGTTCGTGAACTTTCATATTACGATTCACATATTACGAAACGGAGCTTTTAAGCCTTGTTTGAGACAGCCAAGGACACAGTAGGAATTATGACATCAGAAGTTAGCGTGGATGATAGGGTTGTGAAGACAGAGATACTTATTGTGCCGAGTGGTAGATAAGTTGTTGCGTTGTTGGTGGAACGCCCTTATACGGAACTTCCTAGCGTTGTGGTCATGCAAGACAGAGATGTTGAAGATCCAGTCTGAAGAAGATGAGGGATTAATCGAAGCTGCAGCTACTAAGCCATAATGTGTAATAATTTGTTCTAGTACGAAACAGGTAATACCTGGCCATTATTTTGGTCATATCACAGTATTTATAGATACCTACCCCAAATTGCGATATGTATGTGAAAGGTAGAATGAGAGACCAATCATACCATGTTACGTGGTGGGTGCAGATGGAGGATGAGAGACAATGCTACACATTCTGAATGTCACGAATCACCAACTGACCTTCAGTCCTCGAGACGTTGTCACTCGAGCCGTAGCGTGCCAGGAAGATGCTGACATGAGAGAGGTAAACAATGAACCTTTTTAAGACACAAACTTCAAGGGTGAGGACGAAGAAAAATTGTGGCGAACGCTCAACGACACTAGGGACCCTGTAGCGCAGAATATACACCAATTGAGAAGAACACGTAAGATCGCTATAAACATCAAACTTATTATTGATAAACCTGTCTTTTACCGTGCCGTCTAGTATACTATGAATATGAGCAATTAAAGGACCCAATATTATCAATATAATTACTCCCTGATAGAGGGATTAAAGGCATTCAACTTAATACAAGATAGTATGTCGCTGTTTGCAAGTCCAGTCTTGTCAGTACGTAAGAAAAATGGTGAAATAAAAAGTTATTTAGATTATAGAGCTATAAAGTATCGCACATTGGCAATCAAATTGATAGACTTCATAAACAAGCTCATTATACGAGTTTAGATTTATTTAGCAGCTACTATTAGCTATTAGCGTTTGTGACTTTTGATAGACATTACCAATTTAAGCAAATATCTTTCGGCTTGTGTAATGCTTCCACGATTTTTCGAAGACTGATCCATGTTGTATGGAGATCGATGAAATACGATGTAACAACAGCATACCTCAATGACATCATCATCCCTGTTACAACAGTGGACGAAGATATAGAGAGGTTAGCAAAAATTTTCGAGATTTTTCAAGAAGCAGGTATCATAATTAATTTAAAGAAGTGTCATTTTTTGAAAAGCAAAATAGATTATTTCGGATTCGAAATAACTAAAGAAGATGTACAATCGGGACAACACAAGTTGGAAAGTATTCGAGTATCCGATTCGTAAAAAATTTTGCAATTTTAGCAAAGCCGCTCGTCCATCCAACAAGGATAGTAATATTTTTTTGAATGAGAGAAATGGAACACTTCAAATTATTCTTATTTTTTTTTTAACTCATAGTCTAAGTATGTGACATTTCATCAAAATAGGTCTACATTTTATTTAAAAAATTTGCAAAATAATGTTAACTATTAATATATTTTTTAAAGAAACAAATTTTTTAAAAATCCATTTTTAAAACAGAAAAATTTACATTTTGAATTTTTTATCCAGGTTTAGTAATTCTCGAGATATTTACCAAAATAACTTTTTCAATCATAATTTTAAGTGTTATTTCTACTATTTCAAAGTGAATATTCGCACGTAAAAGAAAATATATGTCAAATATTTTTTCGAGTTCAATAACATATAACTGTCATAAAAATCGACATGTAACAATTGGGTTATGTTCCTTATAAGTAGACATTCGATAGATAGTAATGGAGTAATTGACTCTGTAGAAATGCCAGTATTAAGCGCAAAAGTGACTACCGATTAGGTACAACAATGCAGCGAGGTGACCCGGAGATATTAGAAATTCGAAATAGGTTAGAAGCCGGATATCGCGAGACACACGACCGCTTTCCTTTGTATAATAATAGAGTTTATAAGGTTAAAAATAGCAAATGGTGCTTACACGTGTCAAACGATTTGCGTTATGAAATATTGTAGTATTAGAAGCATATTGAAACCTAGCTCGTTTCGGAATTAATAATACTTTGGAAAAGGTGAAGGAGACTCACTATTTTCCTCATTTGCGAGAATTGGTCACGCAACTTGTCAACGACTGTGTAAGTTGTCTACATAACAAAGAATCGATAGGTAAACAGCTCGGTTTCTTTCGCCTTTTAAATAAGGGCAACGCTCGTTTTTAAAGTATTCATATAAATTATCTTAGTCCGTTAACAGTAATAAAAACCTGCGAGAAATATGTTACAGCGATCGTGTGTAACTGTTTCAAGTATACAATGTTACGAGCTATCGAAAATTTAGGAGTGGAATTAACTTTATAATTCATTCGTGATTATATTACTGTGCTACAGGAAGCCCGAGCATATAATTACTGATAGAGTAATTTTGTGATTCTTATGGCATACAATACAACGACTGATTCGAGTGATTGCAATGATTAGAGTACACGGTAAACAGTAACTATCATAGAATTATGCGATGCAGTTAATTCGAATTACTATTCAATTACAAGGTTATAAGATTGAATGAAAGCTCATTGACATGCGAGGTACAAGATCTAAATTAAAGATTCGGAACGCCGGAACAATAAAGCGATGTAACAGGAAAACTACAACAGAACACCGAAGTTCTTAGTGCACAGTTTATTAAATTGTGTTAGATAGAAGTAAGCCATCGGAGAAAACCGTAAACTAGCTGTTAAATATAAAGGACGTTACGAGGTTGTAAAAGATATAGGGATTGATAGATATGTAAATTAGAATGTCAAGGGGGAATTTAAAAGTCTATATATGTATAAAGGTATTTCACCTACCAATCAACTAAAATGTGTCACTTTTGCTAGAGATTATCATAATCGAGTACTCACACGGTCTAAGAAACTGTAAACGTACACGACGAGGCGTCGCGAGCCACAGAATAGCCGAATTGTAAACTATTGAATTATAAACTCCAAACTCTAAATTTCGCGGTAAACTATTTTTATTCTCTTCTATAAACTTGTGCAATGTTTGTATACATGGAATATATCGGATGTCAAGACCACAATATAACTCTCTTTCCGATCGTACTGTTATGATATGACACATTACCATTGATGTTTCATCCTCCATAGTCATCGTATACTTTTAAAAGGCACCGATACTCGAAAGCAACACCGTCGTCATCCTCCATGTCGTCATCCCTGTCCATTTGTACCACAGTGCTTTGTACGAGGTTCCGGACCTTTTGAATAAACCTTGAAAGTAGTAATTTTGGTAGTGTTTGATTACGTCTCTTTGCTGCGGCTTAACAGAGGGCTTTTATTAGCAATCCTGCCAGGATAAGTAGATGTCGTTCAATACGTATAGAATCTCGAATGAATATCAGACCGATTCAGAAAATAGTCAGCAATCGCATTCCATTGAAGACTTTGACATTAGTAAAATATCTCGAAGTTTTTACGGACTAAAAATGATGGATAACAAGCTCTCTACAAGTAAAATTTTGAAGGAGCAATCCAACATTTCTAAACAAATCGAAGTGTTATTGGACAGTGAAACCATTTTGTTAGAAAAATCAAAAGAAATTAGGAAGCAACGACGAATTATGGAAGGAAGTCAAGTTAAGAGACCCATAACACTGGAATTATCAAAAGATGAGTTCAACGGAAGTTTAACGTCAACTAACGATAGAGATAGATTAGCATTAGAAAGACAAAGAAAACTATGTAAATCAGCACTAGATTTCGTGAAAGAATTTTCCATTTATAATATGCCAGTCGAGAAATGGATCCAACAAATAAAAACGGGCCTCAGTATCGTTCCTAACCAAGATATGTTTATCGCGTTGGTTATTGTTCACAAGACCACAGAGGTAGCAGACTCATTTCTAAGCAACTGACAAATATTAGCCGCTAAAGAATTGTTTGACGCCGTGTCAAGAGAATTTGATATCTCTAAAACTAAGGAATTACTAATTAATGTGGTATGTGTGTGTACCTGTACTTTGTAATTGTATGATCAGCATGAGTTGTGTGTGTACCTGTACTTTGTAATTGTATGATCAGCATGAGTGCATATTATGAATGAAGCTTGCGTATGATATGATTGAAGTTTGCACGTAATGAAGATTGCTAGAAGATTGTCTTTTGGGTGGGATTGAATGTTTTTGAGGAACGAAGCGAAGAGGGCATTGCTTTGAGTGAAATCGTGAGATAAAGACGTACGAGATTTATAATTCGAGAGATTCCATTTGTGTTGTGTTTAATTAATTATATCTATTTATTTGTTAATAAATTTCATTAATCTTCTTTATTATTAAATATTATTCTACATTAATGAACGGAACCATTTAAAACAAGGAAAAGACGACGTTAGAATGTATATCAAAGGATTTAATTCACTACATCAAGATGTTATTCACGTTATAAATAATAACCGTCGATATACATCTATAGAGTTAAGACTTTTAATATGAGTCGAGGAAGAATCCGCATTAGCAACATTTAATCGAAATTTGTCATAACCGCTACGATCACTCATTAGACACGCGCGTCCGCGAAATTTAAGAGAACTACAAGATATGGCGTACGAGGAACAACGCGAAGAAGAATTAAATACAAAATTGAATAGATTTATGAGACTGAATTCTATAGCAAGAACAGAAAACCACAGTGAACCGCGACTAGGTAGGTCTAGGCAACAACTTGTCCTATTTACCTGCTATAAGTGTAATAAACCAGGTCATATAGGTAAGTATTGCAGAGAACAAGAAAATTTTCAGAAACCCCGACACCAAAGACCTCTAGACATCAGATATGCAAACTCAGACGAGACCAAAGTAAACTAACTTAGAATTGACGTCAGAATGGGAACGGACAACAATGGCAGGGGCATTACCGGAAGATTCCTGATCGACACCGGTGCATTTATTAATATCATCAAGGGTACTAAGGTCAGAGAAAGCTGAATACCATGGAGACGACAGCCTAATAAGTTTTATGGAGTAACTAATGAACTAGTTGAGACAAAATATGAAGCGAGACTGGATATAGGAGATAGATAGCACGTATTAACCGTTGTTAAAGACGACTTTCCTATCGAGGAAGATGGCATACTAGGCATGCTATTTTTAGAAGCCGAAGATGCAGAAATTAACGTAAAAAAAACTATTGAATTAACCAAAACAGTTCACAGGATTTTTAATCTGCGGACGGATCCGGAACGACTGAAGAAACTTAAGGAAAATGTGCGACTTAACCACATCAAGGATCATGGAGAACAGGAGAAATTATCGGAAGTAATTAAATCATTCGAGGATGTGTTTACTCTCCCAGGAGATGATCTGCCGGCTACGAAACTTGTTCAACATTCAATACCAACAACAGATGACATATCGATCAATACAAAACAATACAGATATCCATTCATGCATCAAGAAGAAATCAGTAAACAGGTAAACGAAATGTTAGATAAAGGTATTCTGAGGGATTCTACCTCTACGTATAACTCTCCACTATGGGTGGTTCCGAAGAAGCCTGACGCAAGTGGTAAGAAAAAATGGAGAATTGTCATTGATTTTAGAGGGCTCAATAATAAAACTATTCATGATGCATATCCGCTAACGAACATCACAGAAATTCTTGATCAACTAGGCAATGCTAAGTATTTTTCAGCTTTTGATTTAGCCTCAGAGTTTCACCAAATTGAAATGAACCCTAATGACAGGAAGAAAACTGCATTCTCAACGCCGTCCGGACACTATGAGTAAATACAATAGAATACCGTTTGGACTTAGAAACGCTCCAGCTACCTTCCAACGAATGATGAATCAAGCCTTGCGAGGTCTAATAAGAAAAATCTGTTTGATTTACCTGGACGATATCATCATTTGGGGCAAGACACCGGAAGAACATCGAGATAAGCTGAAGCTACTATTAGATCGTCTAAGGAAGGTAGCACTGCGGTTCCAACCTGACAAGTGTGAATTTTTAAGCACGGGATTGAAATACCTGAGACACGTAATCACTCCCGCGGGCGTGAAACCTAATCCCGAATATCTAAAGTTAGTGCGCGAATTTCCTACGCCAACAACACCGAAGAAAGTCAAAGAGTTTGTAGGTTTTGCTAATTACTACAAACGGTTCATCGAAAGGCTTTCCGAAATAGCAAAACTAATCAACATGCTTCTGAGGAAGGATGTGAAATTTAAATGGAAAGAACAGCAGCAAAAAGTATTCGACGCCCTCAAGAATGAACTACTTGGAGACAAGGTACTCGCATACCCTATTAAAATTCCTTATTTTAATAAGGAATTTATTCTTACAGTAGACGCGTCAGGAGAAGGAATCGGTGCAGTGTTAGCACAGAAAAATGAAGAAGGAAAGGAACGACCAATTAGTTTTGCGAGTAGAACATTTCATCCAGCGGAATTAAAGTATTCGACGAAAGACAAAGAAACTCCAGCTATAGTATGGAGCGCGAAGCATTTCAGGCCATACTTGTACGGACGGATATTTAAAATTTTGACGGACCATCAATCGATACCCTACATGGATAAATTGAAAACACCTGATGCAATGCAAGAAAGACGGAGAGTCTTTCTAACGGAGTACGAATATGAAATTATTTATAAGAAAGAATGTGTTAATACTAATGCCGATGCACTCAGCAGAAATCCTATAGATTATCACAACGAGATTGTATTAATTATGAAACCCCGAAGAAATCACTAAGGAAAGGAATTGTTTACAATGAAGAAATAGATCCCAATAGTGTATTCATCGGATTCCATCTAGGCCGACGGGAAGTAATATTTAAAGAACAGGAACTACGCGAACCCTTTGAAGCAATTAGAGATACCGTAATATCTCAAGAAATCAGTCGGTTAACATTAGACTACATTGCAGAATCTTTTACTAGAATATTTATACGACCCCTCTGTTCATGTAACATTGCTAACCAAAGATTTAAGACAGCCAGAAATAGAAGCCGAGAAGCTGGAAATCATTAGACAAGCCCATGATACAATGCTTGGAAGACACGTAAGCATTCAGAAAATCATAAACAAAATCCAGAATTCTTACACATGGACCGAACTCCATCGAGACGTGAGTAAATATATAAATGAATGTTTGATTTGCCAAGAGAACAAAATTGTTATAAATCCCACAAAATTCAAATTACCGATACACCTAGAGCTTTTAACCACAAAATAGCCATGGACATAGTCGGGCCTTTAGAAAGAGATTCAACAGATATGAAGTATATCCTTACTATACAAGACCAACTATCAAAATACAATAGAAGCTATTGCAATACCGAATCAAAAAACAGAAACAATAACTCAATCTCTTTTAAATACTTGGATTTTAAGATATGGAACACCTAAATCGATACTCACAAATTTAAAAGCAAATTTTACAAGTAAATTAATGGAACAGTTAGCAGATGCGCTTGGATTTGAATTAAAACACACAACCGCGTTTAGGCCTGAATCAAATGCATCTTTCGCAAGGATTCAAAGGATTATTTGAAAAGTCAGTTATCACGAGAAGAAAATGATAATTCTAATTGGAGTAATTTTCTACAAATCGCTATATTCACATATAACATAACGATTCACTCAGCCACGGGAGTAATACCATTCTCACTAGCCTTTGGAAGAGACTCACCACCAATGAACCAATTTGAGGAAGAACCAGAAGTCTCATATTGCGACTTAATAGAAAGTATGAAAGCTTCAACGAATGCATCTCAGAGCTTCGGATGCAATAATCCATGGTAAAGAGAAGGTAAAAAAACAATACGACAAGAATATAAAACCTCTATTATTGGAACTAGGAGATTGGATTTGGATTAAGAATTAAGGAAGAGATCGACTGGGAGCATTATTAAAATCATATCTAGGGTCCTACCAAATTAAAAAACTATAAGGAGACGTTAATGCAATCGTCATAGTAAATGGAAAGGACAAACTGGTACATTTAAATAGATTAAAAATCAGATTCCAAGTACCATCTTTATGAATTTTCTAACAAAAATTCAAAATAAGAGGAGAAATTTTGTGATATGCCACATTACCATTGATGTGTCATCCTCCATAGTCATCGTATACTTTCAAAGGGCACCGATAACCGAAAGCAACACCGTCGTCATCCTCCATGTGTCACAACCGCCCTATCAACCTAAGCGTCATAGTTTGTATTTTCAGAAACATAAAAACCCCGGACATTTCCCCAAAACGGTTCAGTTATCCTCAGTCTATCCATCTACACTACAGTGCTCTGTATGTGATCCCGGACTTTTTGAATAAACCTTGAAAGTAATAATTTTGGTCATGTTTGATTACGTCTCCTTGCTGCAGATAACAGTACCACCAGTTACAGGACACCCTGTATATACAGCATATCGATCGTCGTTAACAGTATGCCGACCAAGGATTAAAAAGGTTACGAAAAGAATATGTATTTGCTAGTAACCTGCATTGTGTACATAGCTTAATGATTGGAACACTTATTGAGCAAATGTAACTGTTCAAGTTCAAATTATAACTTAACCATTTGATCAATCGTATATTTTTCTGACTATAATTTTAAATCAGCCTATTACGTAATATAAAAGTTTATTAGCACTAATCGTATCAAAGTGATCAAATGATTGACTCACAAGCTTTCTATCTGAAATTACAAAATTTATGAATACATTTATCCTGAAAATGGTTAAATGATATTAAACTTATTGTTCGAATTGTAATTAAAATGCCATTCATAGAAAAAAATGTAAGGTAATAATAGTACGAACAAATAAATATTGGAGATTGAAATAATGTTTTTCTTGACACACCAAGATTTGATTGACAACTGTGTCGTTAACATCTTATTAATAATTAATGTTGCTTGTAGAATTATTTAACGGTCTCGATAGTAAATTGCTAGTGTCATAAATCCTGTTTCCCCAAGGTTCTTCAACGCAAGTGCAATCACTGACCTGGAAAATTACGGTGTATTTCCATACAGCGGGCACAAGGAGGAAGACAATATTTTTTGGGGGGATTTAGAATGCCGTGATTGGTTAATCCCGCCTTGTAAAAGGTTGACCAAAGAAAACAAATACTCTTAAGAGAAAAATCTTAAGGTATACTTAAGAAGGTATACTTTTTCATGCACATGTATTTTACAAATGGTGTCATACGGGATTGATTGAACAATATATGTTTTTGTAAAAGTGTTACTGATTTTTTTCTGATTTTCATCTTCAAAGAAAAGATGCAATAATTTCTTTGAAATATGTTCATCCTGAAAGTTAATAATTTCGCCATGAAGACAAAACAATTGGAGCAAGACATT
Source organism: Megachile leachella (assembly GCA_963576845.1). Taxonomy (NCBI): domain Eukaryota; kingdom Metazoa; phylum Arthropoda; class Insecta; order Hymenoptera; family Megachilidae; genus Megachile; species Megachile leachella. Next base: position 1,048,952 of record OY756259.1, on the reverse strand, counting down.
TAAAACGAAAACGGCGATGTTTATAATATATGTATCTATATAATAAGTTTATTTGTTCCTCGACAATTAACAGTGTAAAGTTTACGACAAAAAGCGAATATATTCTACATGTATACGTGACAAAAATTCCAAGCAATACGAAAGCCTGATTTTTAAAATGAAAGTACAAGGAAAACGCATTAAATATGCCTGAACATTTGAAAATACAATCGGTTACATTAAAACCGTGTTAAGCGAAATATTTATAAAGAGGTTGTCGACATTTGTATTACTTAATCGTTGATAGTTCTGCATATTAACTAACCATACCCACGTATAATGCATACTTACTTATAAATTATTAGTATAGTTGAAAAGTAAACAAACGATAAAGCGCAATGAAATATATGCATTAACCTCCACACTATTTTTCTCAATAAAAGTCAAATTTCAAGAAAAGCATCATAAATTTCATAATTTTAAATAAGAGACGCGTGACCTCGTCTTTTGATCGGTTTAGTACTGCTAATATTAAATAATGTTACAAATAAACCGTATTTGATGAGTACCGGATTGTTGGATTCCAGATTGAAGGAATGAACAACACTTTTTAATAGAAACTTGTTAGAGAATTTAATCATAGGCGGTAGGTTTATATTGTATAGACAGATTTTAGAGTGAGTAACAGAGGTACAATAATCAGTGTAAGAACAGTGCAGAATACAGGATAAGTAAGCAGATACAAGAAATTAGATAAGTAAGGGTTTGGGAAGCGTGGTTAAGATGTTTATCTCAGGATGATTCTACATGTTTATGCAGTGATGTAAATCCATTTATTCTCATTCCGTTATATTTCATATTTAGCATTTGTGTTGTAAAAATATTGGTAAATGTCAATGAATTCCGGAAATGTATATAAGACACAAACATGAGAAATTTTATTCTTCGATAAAAAATTCATAAGATCGATAAAGGAACACGCCGCTTTTGGGGTTTCAAATAAACGACTGTACATTCGAACGATCTCCATCAAGTTGAGTGCTGAAATTTTGTGTGCATATACAACTTTTCACGAGAATTCCATATCCGTTTTCAAAATCAACGGGTCTCTTACAATTCGCCAAATAAACTTATATCACGTTCGAGAAAATAGGTATAGGGTTTTCCTGAAAGTGCTATAAATTCACTTATTCGGACATTGAGATATATGAGAGTTTGCAATTGAATTAATAAACGGATCTCGATAAATATTAACAAATTTTACTATTTCTGAGATTATGACATCGATAAATTTTACTATGTTATAGTAATGAATAAAATTGTTAAAAAAAATAAACAGATTTTTATTTTCAAATAGGTTTACAGAGCATAAGATAAATATACAATATAAGATTATGCAACTTAAATAATAATAATTTTTATGTAATTTTTTTTGTCACGGTATTGTTTTAATCAAAGTTGACCATTTTACAATGTATATCTTATAACTTAATAACTAATAATTTAAATTAAAACTTTTTGGTGCGAACAAGACGAGATACGACGAAATGTCAAAGAATTGACTCCACTGAAACCCCCCAAAAAATTGTCAGAATAACAAATTTTCTCTCCAGAACAGTGCTACTGACTTAACGCTACAAAGGGGCATGATCGAAGAATAAAAGTTGCAAAAAATGTATGAAAATTTAGTTCCTGATTTTGTCAGTGTTTCTGATCACGAAATTCGATTTTCGAAAAATCGATTTTTTGATCCCGGACCAATAGATATCATAAGTCGGGCAGGCAGGCAACAGGGAATGTTGATTAGAGGTAAGGGAGAAAAAGCCAGAAAAAAGACTGCCGAACACGATCCAATTAGATGAGGTTAATGGAGGTTGCATTATTTTCTCTCCTGATAAAAATAGGCATAGAATCTTAGCAGTAAACTTACGAGGCAGAATAGTATAGCAGGAATTGGATGAGGTCGAAGACTTTGATTGGGGTGTTAAGAAGCTTAGTCTCCCATCGAGCGAAAGATTACTAAATTCATTACTAAAGTTACTGATTTAACCGATTTGCTGTAACTGTACTTATTTATATTACTACATATATATATCCGTTGCTACCCGTGTTTGGTATTTATATCCAGTTCATTTATGTATACCTTCAGGTCAAAATTTATTTTCGGTCAGAGCGAACGTATTTCTACAAATTTAATGTGTAAAAATTTTTTAATAAATTTGAACAGTTAACGATAAAGATAAAATTTCGATAAGACAAACTTATTTGATAAAAGAGTCTTTTATACATGTATGTTAAGATTTTAGCGTTATCGGTGTTGAAATGCCATTTTACAGGATTTGTCGTTTGAAGTTTTCATGCATTCTTAATTTCATCAAGATATAAGGATCGGATTAACCAATTCACAATTTGAGTGGAACTTATTTCAAACCGATTTATGTGCTAATTGTTAATATACACATTAATACTGTCTATTTCAAAAACATATTTCACAATGATCTGCCATAAATAATAGTCTCTGAGTGGTAAGTTACCTGATTCCCGTTTTTATGACCATTATAATATCGGAATTTACGTTATTTGCTTCTTATAATATGGTGTAAATCATTGAGCGAGTATAAGTTCTCGCCTATCAGTAAACATGTAAATAATTAAATCTCTAAATATATTATGATATTATCTAATGACCCTATATGTTTTCATTGTATCATACATATAATTAATGCGTTGAAATAAAGTTGATCGGAAACTCTTGTCTCTTGCCTCTACGTCTATGCACTTCATTTTGAAGTACTTAATATCTGATGATAGTTATGAAACATTTATCAACATGTTTTTCCAAGTTGTGTAAGACTTTCGATTTAATTAACGGTGTATCTTTCTAAACTTTTAACTTTAAAATGTTTCTATACATACATTATTTATGACATGTACACAATATACATATTTATATTTCATATTCCAATATGCGTTATTTCTACACTTTAAAATATCAAATGTCTTGTGAAATATTCGCATTTCCAACCCCTTTAAATAGTTTCATACGCAGAATAATAAAAAAAGAAGATTTGTTTAACAAAAAAATGGATTGTGTTAAGAATTAAAATGCAATTGCTGTAAGTGTGTACAGTAAAACCTCTTTTTGTGCGATACTTTTTTATGCGATTTTATTTTTGTGCGATTTGTTTTGTGCGATTTTATTTTTGTGCGTTTTTTTTCGTGCGATTTTTTTTTATGCGGTATATGAATCGGTATATTATTATCAGAAATTCACACAACATCAGCGGAGAAGGTTTGAGACTTTCGGCGAAAACAATCTAGACGAAATGATTGAGAACGAAACTGTCAATGATAGTGGCATTATCAATAATTTTATAGATTATGAAGACGAACAAGAACAACCGCAATACATGACAGCAGATAAAATATATGCAGGGATCCAAATTTCTAAAAATTTGGAAACGCATTTTTTAAAAATAGACACTAATGCCCAAAGAAGCTTGAAATTCCAAAAAGAGCTAAGATCATGCATGTCTCGCTATCGTGACATTTACAAGCAACTGACCAATCGACCGTCGTCACAAAAACTGATCACTGACTTCATGGTGCCAAAAAATAAATCAATTGAAATCGTATTTTCAAGCGACGAAAGCGATTTTCAACCAATTCATCACAAGGAGATGCGCGTTTTGGATTACGACGAGTAGCAGTGAATTATTTAATATGCATTTCGAAAGCTTCTCCATGTATACAATAAACAATTAAATGTTTTAAAAATATTTTCAGGTTTAATTTAATTATTTCATTTGTTTGAAAGCATTTTCTCATCTTTTTCGTAAATAATTAATATATTTTCTAAGCGCGACTTTTTTTATGCGGTCCCTGTCCGCTGCATAAAAAAAATTTTGGGTGGTATATCGTACAAAGTTGTTTATTATATGTAAGTATTTATAAAATTTCCGAATATTTTTTTGTACGATTTCTTTTATACGGTCCCTATCCACCGCACAAAAAGAGGTTTTACTGTACATTCGTGCATTCATATGAAGCATAAAGTCATAAAAAGCTAGGAGGTATTATTCCATTGTTTCTGTATCATTTTCTCCTATATTTACTTTTAACCTCTTAGGCACTGCTGAGTTATATGCAGCACTGCTTTTCTGTATGGCAGAGTTTGATACAAATTACACGTAAACGATACAGCACTACAATGCATAACGAACCATACTGTTCTCTACGCGAATACATTGGAATGAAGTTTCTGATTATTAAATTATAATTTTTCTCAAAGATATTGAGCATATACTTTAATTTTGACAATTTACTTTTTCAGAAAATTCACAAAATAGGTACAAATTTCCGAATATTCCCAATGTACATCGTGTATTAGTGCAAAAAAGTGCTCTGTTCATAGCCCAAACTACTTGCTTTTTATATTACCTTTTTTTACATGTAATGTACTTTTTGTGGTATTTGTGAATTCTCTTATAAAACGTGGTGAAAGCAAAGAAAAAGCGAATTAAAATATATGAAAAGGATTATTCAATTTAAACGGTGAGCGAGTGAGCGGCTATAATGGACAGCCATACAGAGGAATGATATCAGTAAAAGCCACTATAGTGGCGCGTTGTGCCTCAGAGGTTAGAAACAACAATAACCTGTCCAAATTCCCAAAATCACGCAGTGTAATATATTACTAATTTATTTACAGATACATAAACTTGGTAATATTATGATAATCAAATTGTGTTGCTTATTTTATGCCCAATCAATTTCGTTTTAATTTGATGGATGTTATAACATATTTGTTTGAATAAATTTTCATATTCATTGTTCATCGTGTCAAACGTTAGTAATTTATTCGCTGTTATAACAGCATTGTCAACTGCTATTACTGTATATGCACATGAATTTGTAATTTCGCGCAAAATTTATTGCTAATTTGCCACAACATAATATCAAAAATAACTTTACATAGTCTAAAATGTAGTATCCAAAATATTGTCATAATATTTTCTATTAAATGATTATCTTAAGTATCTTTTTTTGTAATTTCAATTTAATTATTAAATATTTATCTCGACAAAATTATCTTAACATTTATGTTACAAATTACACAATATTTGAACTCATCATTATGGCATATATAAGTTTGTGAAATGTTAAATTAAACATAGCCTTCCTTATGTGTCTAGGAGATACATGGCTGACTTCTTGCAACATAATTACAAACTTCATAGCTCCTGAAATTAAAAATTATAATAATTCTGGGCATTCTTTTTTAGAAGTGCAATCGGCAAATTTCATTTTTACAACTTCCAGTCATTATAAAATTATAGAAAGGTGTAAAATATTTTGTAACTTCTAAAATGTAATTCATAACTTTCATTTTGTCATGAAAATTTAACACATACGGAACACATCTGAAAATTAATATAAAATTTGATTGACAATATTCTTTTTAACCTGATAAAGCTGTTAAATTGAAAGCAGAAAAAAATAATCATAAAAACTTCCATATATTAAAATAATAAATATAACAAGTAAAAAATCCATTTATTTGATATGTATATCTACTAGATATAGCGCGACCGCATATATTGTAAATACTCACGCGTCCAATGGAGTTTTAAAAACTTATTTTTATATATAATTAAATTTCTTTGTAGCGGCTTATTATATACTAATTTCCTCTTCTACATGTATGTCATTTTCTAGTCTTCCATTAAGATAGGAGCATTATGTCATCTTCTATTATATGTGTATCTGTTCACCACATCCATTCTTCAAAAGGCAACATACTCGTTGAAACCGGCATCAAACATAGAAGTACAGGCAATTGCAAGAAGCAAAAACAAGGCTCATCTGAGGCAGGAAATATTGGAGAAAAAAAGTAGTTTAACTGACAGAAGAACAAATCTCTCCCGTTTAGAAGATAAAGCGAGGATTTTCGTTCAGTCGAACGACTCGTTTGCATCAACTTTCTGAAACGACCATTTAGATCTTCTCTTAAAAAAGCTTCCGTTGCTTTGACTCATAATCCTTAGTCTTTTTCTGATGATAATCCTATTCAATTATAGCCAGTTTTGCGGCCGGCTTTCTGAACCACGCAGACAGTGATTTGGTCAAGCTAAGAACAAAGTGATTTTGGTGAATCAGAAACAAATCCCTGCGAGTTTGTAGACACAACGAAATATATATCCTCGCAAAAACGTGTATAACCCTTGTTGTTGCAGGTGTACTCTGTTCAACAGCGGTATTTCAGCTCGTCTCGTGACTCGCTTCATGGGGCATATGTGAATCGTGGGGCGAGCGAGCTCGATCTAAGCCGTAAACCGAAGAGAAGGGACCATCTCAGGGGAAGATTCAAACTGCCATACACGGTTGCTCTCACGTCTTCGCGCGACCAATCGTATTTGCATACACCTGCGTCTGTCAATCATCTCAGCAATAGCAGCTGCAACGGTACCGAGACGTGAGTATTAATAATTCATCTTTAGAAAACAATTTTCAATACAGTAAAGCTTCGATATAAGCGAATCTTTGGCGTAGTTTCTACATTGAATGCAGTTTGCCGAACTTAAGAAAGGATAACGAGCGAAGGAAACTATCGAATGACTACTCGTAAATAAACAGGATCATGTCCAAGAAATAAGACTATTGCAAGAACGGAACTCTATTATTTTTAATTTTTTTATTAAAAGTAGATTCAAATAGAGGTACTGTGCAACAAAAACTCGGTGACAATATAGGCGTTATAGGACATTCTATTGCCACGGAAAAACAGTATGTTACTGATGTTTTTTATTATTCTGAAATCCTTTCTTACTGTATTCTAGAACTGCACATATATACTGCTTCACCATAATATTTTCTACCTCCTTGTACAGACGTCAATATGCAGTGTCATAAAAATCCATTGCAATGATTAACACGCACTTGTACTCTGCTATTTATTGACAACAAAGTTCTATCGGTTCCTTTCCATTTTCTACACAAAATTGATTCTAGTTGTGTTCAAGGAGTCGGTACGGAAACAACCAACTTTCATCGATGAGTAAAATTTCATTGACAACTTCTGTATTAATTTAGATCTTTTATCGCATCACACCATTGTATCATGCGTCCATAAAGTTCAATTTTCGAAGTATATATGTAGTATTTTGCTACTATAACAGATTCATTATCTATATGAATAAACCAAATGTTATCTAAATTCTTAACTATATCGATTAGTCGATAAGATACAAATCATCGAAGTTGACGAAGTTTTGCAATCGTTAATGTCCTAAACATTAGATTATGTTTAATATACAGTGTGTTCCATATCAATTGATATTGCAAAAAATCTCGAAAACGTGCGATTTTAGAAAAACATACTGACAGGTGTCTTTTAGTACCGAAATGAAATTTTAAAACAGAATGCTGCTACAATCCTGATAGAGTTATATTTAATAATGATTGCTTGACGAGGATCTGTTTTATTAGTTTATTGCTTCGTGACATGTATTCTGCTAAAGCAACGTAGTGCAGGGTTCCCAATATGTTCCGTGGCTTCCTATCTCAAGTAATCTGTTGAGACGTATTGGTAGTCCGATATATTGGCAACCCGAACTTTAAAATGAGATGAGGAAAATTTGAATAGGATCGAATGGCACCTCAAAAGTATCTTTTTTAATACATTAAATGCTGAAAGTACGATTCAGGATTTCAAATGAATTGCGTTACTTTTATTGGATGCCATCTATTTACCTTCACTTTAGACTACATCCTAAAACTTATATTAGAAATTCATAAATTAAAAATTTTAGTTATATGGGTAAATCAGGAAAACGATCGAAAGTATTATAAATTAATACAAAGATTTAACAAATCAAAATGACTTTATTCTCTGACGTGTTACCATGGTCACAGTTAGCACAAGAAATGTCTCTTCGGCAAAACATTGCCATGAGGACACCGTCACCATGGCCCTTGACGACTATTCATTATCTTTTAGCTTCGTAAAACTGTCCTTTGCAACCAGGGAAGCACTCTGACAAAACGCACATGGCCTGTCCTCACATTTTCAACTTTCCTAAATCCTTAAATCTGTAAACTCTAAATCTTCTAATGTCCAAAGGCATATTCGTAATATAGAAAGCAGTTGTATATTGGACATCTACTAATTCGGGCTTCTCAATGCGATTTGATACGCAAAAGTTTTGTGGTTTCTTACATTCACTTTAGATAGATACATCCGATTCTCGTTTCAACTTTTCTGAACCTAATCCAAAATCATATGTAATGTCGATTACCCGCATATTTCTGGTAATCTGACTTTCACCAGCCCAATTTGCTTCTACGCAACGCATACGCGACGCATCACTACTCAATGCATGCGCAATAACCCGGTTTGCAATACACTAGAATATAACTCCTTGTTGCATTATTTGTATTTTTTGCGAACGACATTATGTAGTTATATTAATAATTTTGTTCATTAATATTTAATCTATTTTTAGCTATAAATACTTTTTAAATGATCTGATATGCTATGGGTTAACTTCAACTTTAGGAAAGCTGGGATTAGCTCGGATTACCTCTATATCTTTAACAACTACACTGAACTTTTCAACTTACAACGATTAGACCGATCTCCCAATTTATATCAAAAATAGGTTCCTCGCAAAATCGTGCAAATCAAAATTATCGTTAATTACTTCAGTAAACATACGCCAAATAAGATATAATCATTGAAATATTAAAATATACTATTAAAAATTATCCAAATGTTCACTTTCGCCAATCTTCATTTTTAAATTAGTTATTTTAACAATTGTAGAAAAGCGAAATCGTATAAATAAACTACCATGTAAATCTGGAGATAAGTGTATTTGAGTTTACTTATTTATTTGATTAACTTACTTATTAATTCTCAAATTATTGTTATCATAAATAAACAGAAAACATGCAAATTTTATTATGATTAATTGAACAAAATCCGAATGCAAATAAATGGGTTAGAAATGAAAACATAAACAAGACTTGTTATTCATGGGATGATTTAGACTCTAATTAAATTAGATTTAATTATTAAAGGGTCCTTAAAAATATTTTTCTAGAAGTACTCATAGTTATCACAAAAATACTGTCAAGAAAATATTGTCTGAAAATCATTAGATACTACGTTTAGCGAATATAGGAAACGCTGTAATACTTATCAAAATTGAGAGCCAACTGTTAAATAATATGTATGATTAGCATAATAGTATCTAGAAAAGAACCATTATACATTTTATCAAAGCAGTATCTTGAAACACACTTTTTCAATCAATCAATTAATTATTTTAAAATGTGATCTCCTGATGAAGAGTTCTAAATGACGACTGCAGATCTTATAATCTTGAAATTAAAGGACAGTCTTTCAGTTCATTGTCTTGAAGTAGATATCGACTTCACTAAAAAAGTTTACCTCATTCATAAGTCAGAAACTCTGATTCCTGATAACAATTTTTCTTGACTCAAATTTTAAACATTTTACTAATAGTTTTTTGATATTGTCCTTTAAAAAGTTGGAAAGTAGTAGAGAGTTGAGAATGAAAGATTCATGAAACAAAAAAACCAATGATTTTTATGATTGACCGAACAGTTTAGTTGAAAGAAATAAAACATGTTATATTGTTTTTTTACTCTAACACATACCGATTAAAGAAATAAAGGTAAACCGAATAGCATATAGCCTTTTCCGAAATAAGCAACTGACCGGTCCGGAGCGTGTTAGTTACTTCGAGGCAATACTGAAATAGGAAAAACTTTTCCTATAAAAATTATATGGTGTGTAACATCCCGAGGAACCTTTTTTTTGTACATTACCCACCGACAGGAATAATTCAGATATCGACAGTATTAGGTAATTACCGACAGTACATTACGTATTGATTATCATATATATCAAATTCGACAGTCGGTAATCAGTATATGTATTGTATATATTTATATATTTTCGTTTATAAAAATTATCGTATGATTTTGATTTAGAATAGGTAATATGTTTCATAAAATCGAATATTAAGTTAGAATGACTAAAACAAGTCTCATGTATTAGTTTATTTTTTATTCTAATAAATGAATAATTTTGTCTGCGAAATTTCCGTTACGCTGTGTGCCTACATGCCGCGATGCTCACCCAGAATCCTTAAAATCAGCGCTAATCCTAGAAAAGGATAGAGATACTATTTCTATTTACGGCATTATTAGACATTAAATTAATTAATCAACTAAATCAATTAATATACGTAAAATCAACCAATACTATACTATTCATAGCCGAAGTCAAAATTATTTCCATTATCTAAAAAGCTGTAAATCGGAATAGATTCGGCTCACGTAGAATTTGTGCGGAGTTGATTAGAAAAGGATAGAAAATGTATTTTTCGTTAAAACACCATTATACTATTATTTTAATACCGAAATGTTAGCCATTAATTAAAGAGTGATATTAAAAATATAATTAAATCATTCGATTTTATAATTAATGTATAATAACGAATTTATATGAAAATTTATATATTTTGACGTCACAGAAATTCCAGAAATTCGGCGAACCTGCGAGTATAAAAGGGCGAGCGAAACCCGTCTAAGCAGCAGAACAGTTTTCGAAGTCGAGTACGGCAGAAGTCTCATTGCTAAGTATGACCGAAACAGTTTTCGCTGTCAAGAGCCGAAACGAATCTTGATACTTAATTGGTCAAGCGGGTATATGCCATTTAGATAATTGGTCGTAGGTCGTTTTAGTAGCTACCCAACGCAGGCTCTCTATTCAAACGATCTCGATTCTGAAACTCCTTTGAAGAGTGCTAAGAAAGGCTAAGAAAGAAAGGCTAAGTTGATTGCTATCAACTACAGTAAATATTCGATATCTGCGACTCTCTCGGGTCTGAACTGTTGCACATATCGTACAGGTCCTACATTGATTGATGTTTTGCCGAACGTAGAAAAGGACAGAAGAGAAAAATAACTCGGGCGCCGGTCGCAGATATCGTAAAGGTACTACATTTCGGGCGAAGGAGACCGAACGTAAACAAACAGCAACCTTCCAGGAGGACACTCCTAATACAAGAATAAAACTTTTTTATTTTTAATTTTTTTTTTATGAAACTTTTACCAATTGATTCTTCACATTTTTCTGGTTAAAATGAGACCAAACATGACATAATTCGGCACATATTTACTTGTAATTTCAAATGTTACGCGTACATCGATGACTTTACTCTAATAAGATATTGTAAGCAAATATAACTCAAATTACGTCGTGTTTGGTCTCATTTTAACCCTTTCGCGACGGCGCGCCTGTGCCACTCTTTGCTATTTTTCGCAACAGAGTGACTGACTATATGCCCTTATTCGCATACAAAACTCTCACTGAGAAAAATTCTTTATTTCTCTAACAATGAACTCTGTACCGTATATTGTTGGCGACAGCCTCCGAGATCCAACAAGTGACTGCCGTAGCTACAAAAAGAACAATGACCGCCGTATCTAGATGACGTCAGCCTCTGTGGACGAAAAAGTGGCTGCCGTATATATACGGCGTCAGCCGCTGTGATGCATCAAGTGACTGCCGTATATATACGGCAACCGTCTCGAAAGGGTTAATCAGGAAAATGTCGCGAATATGATGGAGAGAGTTATATAAAAAAATGGATGAAAAATACAAAAATTAGCAATGCCCAAGTATTGCAAACAATCGAACAGACTTTTGATCTTTGTCGCCTGCCATGATCGCAGCGTCTCTTTCTTTTTCACTCGTCATCCTCCTCTGCGCCAGAAACTTTTATCGTCAATTAAACCAGTAAATATAGTCAAAATTATATCGTGTTTGGTCTCATTTTAATCGGAAAAATGTCAAGAATCAGTTGGTAAAAGTTTGATAACGAAAAAGTCAAAAATAAAAAAGTTTTATATTTGCATTAGTATTGTCTCACGGATATACTAAGCCCCGGATCGCGTTACACTTCTCGGCGAGCGAACCTCGGGCGTCTCGAGGGGTCTTCCCCCCAGTGGTGGGGATAACTTCATCGCACATATCGTACAGGAGATTTTTGCAGATATCGAATATTTACTGTACTCATATTTGATTTTTGGTCGGACTGCCAACGCGCTGTCAAATTCTCGTAGCTCGCTCTGGGTCGTTTCGTAGCTAGCTAGCGCAGGCTCCCCTTTTGAGCGACTTGGTATCTGAAGCCCGTGTGTTTTGGGTAGCAGTTCAGCAATCACGATATTATATTAGAATCAGTTGATTTGCTACCCTGTCAGACATACTTTTCACCCGATTCTGGTATCGTTGGGTCGTTCTAGTAGCTAGCTAACACACGCTCCCCAATTAAGCGATCTGGCTTCGGCTGTCAGTGTTCGTTTTGGCTAAAAGAGTCATAGACAATTAGTTGTCGAGTCGAAAGAATAATGTTCTGCCTCTAGTGTAATTTCCGTAGTCGACTACACCGCGTTAGATTTTGCGAAAGCGTATTTAAGTACACTTAGAGAATTACATTTAGGTCGGATTCTTCGCTGCGGTAGACTATAAAGCGCCTGTATAAATTAATTTTGTCAAAGAACATTTATATAAATCACAGCCGTACGAATCAAGCTAAATTTTGTCATTGGGATAGCTTCAAATACGAGAATCAAATATATATTTAAAATATTAAATGTAGTAATTTTATAAAAGCGAATTCAGCTTTATCAAAGATCATAGTTAGGTACGATTCAATGTAAAGCATTAACTAGTGAGTTCACTTTGTTAAATTCACAGTTATCTATTACGTACTGTTTAATTTGTCAAGTTTTATTATTTCTATTATTATTATTACATCAAAAACTATTTGGTTTCTTTGTTCTAATTAATCATTTATAATCTACATACGTTTCTTTATTTTGTTGTTATTGTTATTTGTTAGCTTGATTTTTATCGTTTTATTGAATAAATCTTATTGTTGAAAGATATTGACCTGTCGATTTCACTCCTTAACCGTACACCACACGAATCCCACATTCTTTAGATTTAGTTATTTGCGAAAACGAGTCAATCAGTGGGTAAAAGCCGCTCTTTACCTTCTTAGCGCTTGCAACATCTGAACTTAGGTTCCAGAGGCGTTACAGGTGTGAAATGAAGTATGACATGCTCGTGGCAAATTATGTTTTGTTGGATGAATAACAAAGACCTCAAGGTCATGTTTGTCCTGTTAAATGAATTATGTAGCCATGATTAATCAATGTAAGGCATAGGGAATCTCAGGAAAATCAAGATTCTCTGGAAAACAAGAATTTAATCCAAGGTTAAAGAGATCGTACAGGAAAACGGAGTTACAAATTTTCTTTATTTCCTTTCGCAACGCAAAAATCATGTCTACTTAAAACATTTCTTTAACTCTCTAATCAAGCAGACGTCCAGGAGTAATTCTGTTCTCTCCCGTTCAAATGGTGTCCAGGTATTTTCTCCAAACTCTCCATAACGAACGGGTGAACAGGGGTATCCTCCCGTACTCTCCTGTACTTTACTCGGGGCGTCCAGGAGATGCTTTGTCCTCTCTCGATCGACAGGCGTTCAGAAATGTTCGCCAAACTCTCCATGTCCAACTCGCCACGTTTCATATAAATATATACTATGTACAATACTATTGAATGAAAAACTTGAACTTAAAGATTTTTTCAAATATCTTGATATTTTTGTGGTTTGATTAGAAGATGGAAGGGCTAGGAAAAAAGAAGAAGAGCGAGAGAGAGCGTTTTTCGTCCGGTACTAGCTAGTGGATTCATCAGTAAGGCATCCTAATTGACCCATATCTTAGACACGAGATGTATAAAAGGAATGAACAGAAACTATTTATAGAAATCGGGAGGCCCGTTAAGTACTAACGAGACGCTCGCAATGAGTTTTGATGTAAAGACTTCTTATTAGTAGTTTTGACTGTTCCGAGGCAAAGATGCTTGATCACGTTCGCGTTCAGCCGTTAGTCTCGAAACTGTTGCTTTCTTTTCTCGGCGCGCGTAATTCCCGCGCTCTGATTGGTCCGCATTTTTGCTTAATAATTCAAAAATGAAGCTTCAAACCCTATTTTTGCAGAGGGAAATCTTATTCAGGATCACATCAGCTACCCCCCATTTCAGGAACCTACACTAATTGTAAGGCACCCTGTATATGAATAAGAAGGCTTTTTGAGTACTAAGGAAAAAGTCTAGTCTAGATCTTATGCGCCGTCTACTGGAGATGAAGATTTAGATTTAGATATATGTGTTTCTACTTCATTTAAGTTTTCAAACAATTTTCCATCAAGTGAATTTTGCAATATTCAAAATAAATAAAAATCAGGCGGTGCCAAAGCAGGTGATATATAATGGATCAGATAAATCTAACGACTATACCTTTTTCTCTCGCAGTTTTTAGTAAATGAAGGACAGAATTTTCTTAACCGTCATTCCATTATACGTGAGGATGCTCGGACGATCTTCGCATAACGGATAGGCAGATTATTATTAAATGTTGTGCAAGTCGAATCGGGAATCGGGAAGTTCCGTAAAACGTAAAGTTTCGTGCATAATCCAATGCAGTATGAATTACAATACGTATCCTAACACATTCGTGAATCGCGGTACCGCGTCACCGTGATTTCTAAATCACGCCAAACTATTCGCGCGAGATATTGTCCTCTTCGAATAAACTGACTCTATTCATTAGAGCCAAGAGGTCATACGTGCGGTCACATTCATGACCCGTAGGGGAGTTGCATAATGCGCACTCGATCTGATTATTCGCACACAATGACATACACTTAGAGAATACACTTCGGTATTCGAATCTCTCCACAATCAAAAAAACCGATCAACACTTCCACACATCTACATATACATTACATACGTACAGCGGTCATACTTTCACTGTTCAATCACGAACAAACATATATATCAAGGTATTTTTTATGCCGCAAGGCTTTCTAATTTATTTATTATTCACCCTGCTCCTTAATCATGTCCAGAGAATATTTTGAAACACGAAATTTCTCCATGTTAGAAAGGTTTTAACGATACAATTCCTTTATAATCCCACCAAACCGAGAGTGAAATCATTTTAGCATAAAGTTCAGCTTTGGCCATTGTTAATGATTTTTGTTCTGGTATAGAAAAATTTCTCTTTCATTTCACATTATAAAAAATGATCAAATTCTTTTTGTCAGCTTATGCGGAACCTAAACGACATACTTATTCGTCATTCCAAACTTTTTCAAATATAATTTGAAATTTCATCATTGTCAATATATTTTGACCTGCCACTTCCTTTTTTGTGTTGCATATTAAAATCTCCACTACTAAACCTTTTAACTCCCTTTTGCATTGTGTGTTTCTTAATAATATCCTCCCAGTACATATTACGAATTAATTTTCTTATTTCTTTTACATCATTTTTCGTTTGAAAATACAAAAATACTTGTTACGGACATTTTGCTCGTTCATATTTGCACTTCGGTGACACGAAAATAATTGAAACAAAACTAGCTAAAATGAACGCAAAACGTCTTTTATATTTTAATGAGACACGTGTATCAGTTGTAGTCCAACCAAACGAGAATATTATCATACTAGCTGCCACGTGCACTGCTAATAAGCGCGTATTGAATATTGCATTGCTTACTTTTCCTGTTTAACGTGATTCAATAAAATTCATTAAAGTTTTTTTGTAAGTGGTTGTAAGATAAGGGTAAAAAAGATCGAAACATGATTCTAAATACACTGAGAAAATGCGAAGATATATTATACATACTTAGGAATAGCCACTCCAAGGGCGACGTCGCGTTTTCGAATGGATTTTCAAGAATGCCTTCTGCCAGTTCCAGGAGGTATCTTAATCCCGTACAAAACTCAAGGACCTCGGGATTGTTTTGTGGCCCTAGTATCTGGAGCCGCCGTCGAGGTAGTCGTCGCGACGTGACCATGTACCTTTCGTCCCTTGTTTATTAGGGTGTATAACGCTCGATGTGAGGTTTATTTTGGGAAAAAATTACAGATATATTTAAAAATGCGGGATTCGAAGCAGCGAAAACTGGTTAAGAAAACTATTGGCTATATTATTGCGTTGAAAGAGCTACGCCGAGGGTTCAGGCAAGGAAAGAACAACTCTCTGCTGGATTTCCAAGCAGAGGGTTTAAGGAAGACTAGTAGAAGATCCAAGTCTTTTAGGAAATAAGTCTTTTAGGAAATTACTTTTTCCGCCTCTGGTATTTCCGAGAGTGGTGCTGTTAGGGTGCAGGTTGGGAATGGTCTGACTTTTCTATGTTTTAGGAAGCCCTTTTATATAATTTGTTTCACCTTTGGCCGCCCAATCACCGTGCCGAAGTGCGATCGATAAGTTTTATAGTACTTGCAGGTAGCAAGTACGCTGAGGTTTGCGGTGCGCTGGACATGCTTTACCCGCGTAACTTTGTTTCTTATACTAATTGTAAGAACTATCTCGCTACAGGTGGAATTTGTGTGATCATATTGATATACATTTATATGTTTACATCTCCTTTGTGTACGATGCATCAGTTTTAATTTTTATAAATAATCATACAAAACCTCGAAGACAAGTCATAAAAATCCAGGTTTGGAATCTATAATTTTGGAAAGCAATAGCCAGATAATTTTGGATTGACTCGTAACGGCAATAAGTTTATCAAGCCATTGACCATTCTTCTTTAGGAAAAAATATTTTCGCGACGACAACCCAAGTTTATTGCTTTGGGACCAGCATGTTAATTTTCGATTCCGCTATTTTCAACCATCAGAAAATTATTTAAATAAAATAATTTCAAACATGCTAACACGTTTGCAACACGTCATCAGACAAAAAGGATGTCCCAAAAAATATTAAATTAGTATTAAAATTATAACTTTGTTGTTACAAACACTCTAAATAAAAAAAACTTTATGTAATATTAGTGTGTCCGAATATTTTTTCGACACCAATATCGGGTCTAATTTCGTTTATAATTTATTATGTGGAAAACAATAAAAAATAAAGTATTTAATTTTACATATTTATAAACTAGAATATGTGCTTTACCTCATTGCGGATCAGAAAATTCGATAATCACATTGCAAGTAAGGACATAAAGCTTTAATTTTGCAAATAAGCATAATGTCCGAATATTAAATCGAGTAACTGTATTTATGTATTATCCTGAACGGCATCTAACCTCTTCAGTGGCATTGCCGAGAATAATAAACTGTCCATGACGCAAATGATATTTTTTTTAATTAAAAAATCTTCGACATATAAACAAGAATTGGACACTGTATTACATGAAGGAAATGTAATGATTTAATATCGCATAACTGTGCATATTTTATTCACAACATTAAACAAATAAAATTCCAATGCTCGCCGATTATGCCGTCATTTAAATCGAGGCCTACATTTCCGAGGTTTGAAATAATAGAGTACTTACCATACATTTAAATTCGCATCCGCCTTTTATTCTCGAACATATTATAACCATCGATAACATTGTTAGCCTGTTTACAGTCGCATCTATCGCATATTTTTAACCAACTTCGAAAAAGGAGGAGCTTACTCAATTCGATCAGTATATTTTTTTTTTTTTTTTTTTTTTTTTTATAAAGAAATTTCACTTCCCTAAAAGTTTTTAAAGAACGTATTATATTTAATATCGTTAGAACCGTTTAGTAAACCATATCTTGCAGGTAAATATTCTGATATAATAATTCAAATCAAATTGACGTAAACTTAATATTATATTTTGTTAAATGAATTTAAATAATCAATGTAATTAAATTTACTTATATATTGAATATATTTATTTAATTATAATTTTACACTTTTAGTATACATACAATAATAATATATTTATTATACGTACACACTTTCAATGCATTTATTTAATATTTATATTTATTTTCATTTATTTAACGTTTTACAAGAAACTAGTTTATGTATTCGATTTTTGCATAAGACCAAAATTAGTTTTAATATGGTTTAAGTATCAATACTTCACTAGATGTTAATATTAGAAATATTAATTTTGTTAATGTATTTACAATTAATTGAAAACAATTTGATTTTTGTATGTACTATTTTATTTTAAGTAATTTTTCCCATTTCGTAAGTGATAGGTGAAATGTGGTAAAATGTAAAATTTCTCTCAGGACGGTACTAAACAATTATAGTACAAACTATTAAGAATGAACAAAGTGATTATTCTGAATTCAGTGACATCAGCCGACACTTGTACTCGTCATTTCAGAATTGCTATTGCAAACTAAACACCCATGTAGTTGCATCTTTTAAATGTTTTCAAGTAATTACTCTAAACAGTGTAAACGGTCCATTGAAATCAATCAACTATTTCTTTAAATAATCGGGAATATGCGTACGAAAATTTTCGTTCTACATGCAGTAGAGTCTCCTTGATTGCCTGGTAACATGTTGTGGTTAACATATTGTCATTGTCCCTGTCAGCTCTGAAGACCAATCTTGAGAAATGTGTTGTTCTTTACAAGAAACTATCAACACAGTGTATTATATGTCTATCTAATATACTGTAGACTAATATATCTTTTCCAATAAGCCTCTTTGGGACCTTGGAAATAATCCAGAAGCTCGTAGGGATACAGGACATTTTTGTGATTTGGCCCAATTTGACACGGTCTTTTATCTTTAAGTGGGCCCTAACTTTTCATCCTGTCAACGAACACAGTCAGCTAGTATCCAGGACTTTTAGTCGAGGTTATATTAAATAAACCACATTAAACTAAAACTACAAAACCTAACGTATTTCTCTACTAATAAACCAGAACTTAGTTTCGTTAGGATCAACGGCCCGCATCGCGAATACGTACAATCTACAACTCATTTAATCAGTACCGATACACTAGACTTTAGGTTTACTATTACTACGACAACAATTCACTTCTCGATGTCAACTCTAATACGTATAAATACTTGCCGAAATTGTTCGATTCAAATTCCTACGCGTTAGCTATTAAAGGGATTTCTCTAAAAATTATAAATCTGTAAATCTTTTTTTGCTTTAGCACTAATTTCAGAGAAATTTAATTTTGCGATAAAATTTATATTCCACAGTTCAGCAAAAACTGTGGATGAATTTATATTTCTGATTTCAGCGATATTTGTAGGTAAGTTCATATTTTTGATATCAGTTATATTGTTTAGTTATAATTAATTGTTGTTTAATTGTGCAATAACTATCGTGCATAATTATCTTCAGTTTCTTAAATAGAATCTCTCATTTTTTATGGCATATTCTTGTAGCTCTTGCCAAGATGTTTTTAAAATGCTGCCTATGTTTGCTTTTTGTGCAAGCCATTTCCAAAATATGAAGTTTCAAATTTGACATATTGTCGGCATTTACATTACCCAAGGTATACCGTACAAAGGTTACATGATCAGATTTACGTCATTTATGTGTCAACTTTGAAGTTTCATATCTTGGGGGGTTCTATTTAAGAAACTGAATAGGCAATTTTATTCAACAAATTGGAGTGACGTTCACATCACCTTCAAGCAACATGATTCCCTTTCGCACACCGTTACTTAACTTTTCTCTCATTGCCTCATATAACTCTTGAATGTCATTACAACGGTTCGACCGCAGATTACGTACAATTGTTTCTCTACCTATTGCCTCCATAACAGCGTCTTTTAAAAACAGATTAGGGATGCTCAATTTAAGCGCCCTTAGCTGTGTTGGTTTTTCAAGACAATAATTCCTAAGCTTCTAATCTGAATAATCTGCGTATATAACTACTTCCTTCAATAATCGTCCAAAAGGCACCTTATTCTTAAACTGCTTCAGAAACAATTTACTAATTGTAAGAGTCTCCTATATATAGATATTTTTGTCTCCTCATTGTATAGTCTTCTAGTAAGGCCACTCACGTGACGTACAATCATGCGGATGGTGTTAGCGTTCGTCCGCGCATATCAACGTGAAACTCGATTACTTTTTATCACCCACTACTCAACGTCAGAGTTATTCAAGCGAGGTCAAAAACTGCCACCACATAGTTATCATGTGAAGGTCCATTGCATAGATTTTTCAATTCCTTTTTCAGTCTTTTCACCACCACTCGCAAATCCTCTTTCGAGTTGAAATCGAACGAATTCACTGACGTTCACCATCACGCAACGCATCCGCCTCGTGAATTCTCACACGTCGATCACTTCATTTCAGCACAATTGTATTCACTACCCCCTCGACGATTTCGCAAACGTCCACGTTGACGGTCCCATGAATCGTGCGAAATACTACGTGACGAATCTCGCAAACGGTTAAATGTATAACACCGATCATTTAATAGTTTGGAAGATCATTTCAAAATAAAAATGATCGTTCTCGAAATTATAGAAAAATAAAATATTTTCAAAGTTACTATATTTTTTACAAACGTGGTACACTAGTCAATGAGCAGATACAATCCTGTAATTGCATAATCTAAATTAATCATAAGTCATTACACTTTATACACGTACAGTTTACAGGTTTAGATCTCGTGTGCGTCGAATACTGGTCACCAGTATGCGCCCATAATACGGAATAAACATCGATATCTGACTCGAGTCCCACGTTTTATGGAAACACCTATGAACCATCAAGTTCTTATTTTAAATAAATTAGTGTAAAAAAATGTACTATAATACGATTTTCAGAGTATTATATACAGAAATTAATCGTGTACCGAACGCAAGGTACAAAATGTACGTATAACTCAAACCATAGTAATATTTTTTGCACGAGAGAAATTAAAAATTCTTTTTTCTTCGGACCCATGGTTTACGTATGCGAAATTTGATCAAAATAGTTCAAAGTTTTATTAACAAAATTTGCAAAATAATGTTAATTTTTAACATATTTTTTGAATAAATGAATTTTTCTAAAATTCACTTACGCCATATTATTGTCCTTCAAAAACAGAAAAATTTCCATTTTTAATTTTTTGTCCAGGCCTAATAGTTCCTGAGACATTTGGGAAAAAAGATTTTTCAAACCCAACTTTAAGGGTTATTTTCACCACTTCAAAGTGGATATTTGCCGATAAAAAAATACGTGTAAAATATTTTTCCGAGTTCTATAACATATAAAAATTTCATTAAAATCGGCTTAATCAATTGGGCGATGTCCCTTGTCAGACCGACCCAGATCAACCGAAAGCTCACTGGAATCATGCAATCGCTTCGTTCCAGCAGGACATTGTCATAATATCAGAATACTATTATTTAACCAGTTAACTGTGGCGATCTTTTTGCAAATCGCGCACCAGCATGTATCGCAATAATCAAGCGATGACGAGTTAGCTCTCAAGAATTTATGAATCTATCTCAAATTATTTACACTTTTTATTTGTTTATTTCATTTCGTATTGATCTCTAAACCTTTTAAACATATTACAGTTTACGAATATAATTTAGTTTTCGCCAAAATTACAATTTAAATATCAAATTGTATCAAAATTTTACAGCATGACGGATATAGCCGTCATGAAACAATTCTGCCACATCTCCATGACGATTATAGTCGTCAAACACACTTGACTGGTTAAATACAACCTCAAAACTCCAGGCACGTAACCTACATACCCCATTTCTGATGGGACGCGTTAAGAAATTTGGTCTGTTCGTTTCTGCTGCTCTCAACAAACTGACTCGTTCGTATTTTGGCGGGTTACAGGTGAATAAATAAAGTTTACACTTATGTAACATTCTTGAAATTATACGCAGGAGTTAACATCGCTCATATGTTAAAAAGCGGCTTTTACCTACTGAACGATTCGCTTCTTTATAGTTATATAGGTCAATATCTTTCGATTATTAGTTTTATTTGGTTAACTAATGAATACGTTAATATTACAATTAACAATTATTCTTGCAAGAATATTGAAAGTATATGTGATATTGTAAAAGGGTGCGACGCCAAAATCTGGACAAATAGCAGATTACATTCAAACATAATTTTTATTGACAAAACGGAAATATTTACAACTTTTTTATACTCCATTGTTAGTAAGGGTATAAAGAACCCTTTTATTCGATATATACTCCCTCTGTTTGAATAATTGCTTCCAATCTTGGTCTGAAGGGCTTGCAGGCCCGTTTTTGTGCGTCGCGGTCCATATCGGTGAATATTACCTTGATAACGACTTTCAGTGACTCTATGTTTGGATGTCTGCATTTGTCGGTCACCATTTCTACAATACTCCATACGTAATAATCAGAAGGATTTAAATCGGGACTATTAGGAGGCTAGAATTCGTTCAACCAGAATATGTCGACGTTGTGAGACAGTCAATTTTGAATCAAACGACTGTGTGGGCAGGCACACCGTCCTGCTGGAAAACATACATTCCACACGATACACTATCCATCCACGGCTTCACTACATCTGTGAGGACATGCAAATAGACTTCCTTTATGATATTCTTCCCTTTCTCAAAGAAATGTGGTGGCATAACACAAGACTTAATACATTTGCGAGAAATTTTGTTCTGGTGACAACTGGGACATCCTCAGGGTCATAGGCGAGCTATCGATCATTTCTTCAATTGATTTTCGCATCAACGGTAAAAATGTTTTTATCAGAAAAAAATTTGATACGGCCGGCACAATTGTTTTCTAAGGAACACAACTGGAGGTTACAGCGTTCAACTCGCTTTACTCTAACAACTTTGGAAAGCATTTGCCTCACTTTTATTGTGTAAGACTTGTACCCAAGATCTTCCTCGACGATCCGACGCATCGTTTTCTCGCTCACACCGATGGCCGATGACATTTTTCGAATTAACTGCCCAGGACCCACCGAAATCAATTTTTGAGTACATTGAACGATGTCCGGTGTTCTCACAATACGCTCCTTTGAAGTGAGTCTTCCTGGCTGGCGTTACAAAACCTCAGTTTTCCGAGTCATATTTCTTGATTACATCGTTTACAGTCGATCTCGGGTACCTGAAGAAACGAATGATTTCTGTCGCTGTGCGACCAGCGCGAATACTTTCTACAATCGCGATTCTTCCATTATATTTGTTACGCGTCGGGTCAAATATTAACTTTTTATAATTGTGGTCGAAGGTTGTAAATCTTCGAAGACCCATGGCGTTTCCACAACTTGTTACGGTAGTGGAATTATATGTAAAATGATTGTTATAAAGTAGAATTTATAGAGTGGTTCAGAGTCCTCCACACTGGTGTGCCTAAATCAACGAAGGATGTAGATCATAATCCCACTAATTGTAATAATTGTTGAATGTTGTTATCGTTGTTAGAGACTATCGTTTGTAAAAGTGAGTATCTTTCACCGAAGTTAGTTTTAGACTGCCCGTCGCTTCTAAGCAGCCAGAAAAGAAAGCAAGGGAGGAAGTTCAAGATATGAAGGAGTCACCAAAAGGGACCAATCAGTACAGATTGTTATTTGTAAAATATAGTGATTGGTGAGATGGGTCAGCGAATGAAATTGTAGGACCTTTAGCATTCATTCCAAAGTTGTAAAACGCTTCGTTAATAAAGTGACCCAAACAGTTAAGTGATTTGGGTCCTTCAAAAGAACTAAGTAACGGGACCCGCTACAGGGGTGCACAGTTTCGGATCATGGAAATAAACTTCTTTAAAGAAAGCTATATTGGCGTTATAAAATATGTGCTTTTCTGGCCTGTTAGAAAGCTATTGTCAATAGTTAGGAACGTCAAGTTGTGGAGACGTTCATGTGGTCTTAACTATCCGTTTGAAAATGACAATAAAGAAACATTCTAGAGTTCGACAGAATATTTATAAATATTACATTAATTGTATTCCAAGCAACTCGTAACAATATTCTGCGCTTGGTTTGGACATTGCAACTATTATAAGGTTATGGCTGTTTAATACATATTTCAAGTTATTTGGTTACCAATCGAACCTTGCAATAAGTATTTGATGGCGGGAAATTTAAATTAAATTTTGTTCGGATTTTGGCGCCGCATCCTGTACGTATCGGATATTGTGATTTTGTATAATAAGTGAATTTAACAAAAGACCAAAATAGAATTTTATTGTTCAATAATCAAAATATTCAGTAAATTAAATAGTGTATAATTCTGCAATTGTTAAATGAATCTAATGGATTAGAAATGCAGTTTGCAAGGTAATTATTTCAGAATCTAGCTTTAAAAATGTTACAATGAATCCTAGGTTGTTTTCGGTTTTGTTTCTAAACTAAACTTACGGTGTGTTTACAAAATTCAAGTACATTGTTCAAAAGAAATATGACATAGAAAAATTTTAGATTGAATATTACAAAGTTTGGAGATACTATTTGCATATATGTATACTGTTTGATTACTACCGTTGATTTTTACCTTTGAAGTTATCCTTCGGAAGTACACACCAAAATGACAAATGGCAATTGAGGACGAAACGAAAACTAAAATTTTAACGTTATTGTACGAAAAAGTATAAATGAATTCTACTGCAAGTAAGGAAAAAGTCTTTCTTAAAAATAGCCATTTCGTAACGAATGTATCATAAACTTTCCAAGCAAAATCCTCACGTACCGTGTTGCAATGGCTGGAATATTTAGTATATATTATACGCCATAGTAAGTATAAAAACGGAATAAATATTGATTATACACGTTTAAATATGTACATTGTTTATGGTCAACATTTTCATACCTGTTTTGTGTTGTACTTCTTCAAGTAACGGAAGTGGCTACTAAATTCTATAACCATTTCGTGTGAAGAACACTATTATTACTCTTGTATCTCTTAAATTGAAGGTTTGTAGGAATCGCTCCGTTTTGTAAAATGGAGTCTACTTCTGCCTCCTGAGTCGTTTTATCATGGCCTCACGAGGATTCGTATAACATAGGCAGGCCCATAGGAGATGATTTAGATCTTTCTACTTTTTATTGCAACACTTCCTACTTTGAACTACTCCGATTCTTGTAATAAAACAGTAAATGGAGAATCTTTTTTTAAAAAATGGGCTTATAAAACAAAATACTGATTTGAGCAAAGGGGAAGTTTTAATGTTAGTTTAATCAATTCAAAGTGATTATACTGTCAACATATTATAGTATAAAATTGTGTTAAGATTTGTGGATGAAAAAAGTGAATTGCACTAAAACGAATTCTTTATTCGAAAGCTTAACAGCATTTACAATAGGTTGCCTTTAAAATATTCTCCTCCTACACGTCTGCATTTATAAAATATTTTTCTCCAGATTGTGAATGTTTCTCAGGAAGCCGATTTCGGAATCTGTTTCAATACCTTGTGCGGCTTTGTAATTATGTCTTCTTGAGTGTTGAAACTACGTAATCAATTGTTATAAAACTTACCACGCACATACAAAATTAATCGAACCATATGCTGCAAGTTTCATTTTTTTTCCATTGCTCCTAACGTTTTATATAATATTATAGAAGTACTTCGAATTTTTTAGATTTGTCCTTGTATTTAACATGTACCGTATCGAAGAAATATTTGCAGAGGATATATTTTCAGTTGTAATCCTGAAACTTCGTTTGTTTAAATAGAATTATATTTATTTCATCATATATCGAAAGAATATTAAATTTCAAGTAAAAAGGTATTAACCAATGGTGGTCTTAAACCTAATTTCAAATAAAACATCAAAGGAAACGCGTAGAGAAAATGTAACACAGAAAAATAAACTAATTACAATATGAGTAAATATAAACATTCTTATCATGCACTTGAATATAGCCAGCAAGGCATCTCAGAAAAATGTATACAATTTATAAATTTTATTTTAAGGGTTTCTGAACCCTTTGTTATATGATTTATTTGTCAAATGCATTACTCAGTACTAATTGTTCATTGCCACGGTATGAAAAGAAAGAAAGTTAAAATGTTATATCAATTTTATATTTAGCGATTTTTTACAGAACTTTGAATTAAAGCGTATTCAATATACGCGTAAGATTTATTGCAGGTGAACTGTGAGTGTGTTATGAATCAATTTCGTCGAAATAAAACAAGTTAGACTATTGGCAATTCGGATGAATATTGATGTGCGTGAAAAAGATGTTTAGGAGCAGAATGAAAAAATATGTTTCTGCATATGAACTTCGTACAGTGAACTAAGTTTTTCCGCTATGGAAGTTAATGATTCGTAATATCCTTGCTATGAATCAAACACCATTACCAATTCATTAGAAGATTATACACGCAACATTCATTTGACTTCAATAACCGCATAAATAGTCTCATCTGTATATCATCAGAGAAGAAAAAAATGTTCACTAGGTTTTCTAGAAATAACATGGAATATACAACATCTTGTTTATCTTACCTTTGACGTGCTCTATCACACTTGTAAATTAGTCTCCAATCTTAAATTATGTAATTACTGTTTGTTTAACTACACTTGATTCTTCAGTATTTAATAAAGTAGAATGTAGATGGTGATACTAAGGCAACATTGAAGAACATAAAACATTTAATCGACCAATACACCGGTAGCTCCATCCGTGGTTCCATCTAGGTCATTTGTCCAGAGTATGTATGATCGCAGAGGACCCTGAAACTAACATAGATACAGATATTCAGTTAATTGCAAATTTGGAGCCCACATTATAACATAAATTATGATCAATTCAGGTTGCTGGTCTCGACCTGTACAGTTAGTCATACCTTTCGGGATGTACGCAGACTGTATCTTTATTAACTTTATTAAACATCCTTAAAACTGTCTGTGCATATGAATTAAAGACACTTTTAAATGTGATTTATCGATGAGACTGCTGGATGATAACAGTTCTTAAATGCTATTGCAGTACTACAGCTATTACAGATACTTATACATATAAGTATATACATATACACTTGCATGCGATGTGACGATCAGTCATAAAGTTCGGCAATTATAGAGCGACTTTTGCTCCCGAATTCCACTTCATAATAAGGAGGATGTCACGCAAGAGGAGGTTTGCAGATTTGCTGAATTGCACGGTTATGCATCTCCTTGATTTCAGTCACAGCATTCTGTAACCTTTTACGCAATAAAGGGTGAAAACTGAGTCTGAACTCTATACATACCATCGAAATGATGCGGTGGTAACAGCCACAAAGAGGGTCATGTGGCCTGACTCCAAAAAATCGAACGTGATGTCACGGATCGCGTTTCATGCACAACTGGCCGCTTTTGCAGAAGACTTTCTCGTAAAGGGTACAGAGTTAGACCGTGGTTGTTTCAGTAACACACACAGAAACCTTGCAATTGTATCGATATCTTGTGTGAATACTAGTTCTCGGACTCAACATGAGAACCACTGTGATCTTATCTGCAGCATGCATGCGGTAAATTTGCATGTCGGGAAAGCACTTGCGTTGCTAATTATATGTTGTTTCAAGCGGCTATGTTGACAAAGGATTGATGTACTAGAATATCGGTTCGCCATTTAGAATTTTTGAAAATCCTTTTTATGTGTATAATAAAACTCATATAGTGAAAGTAACACTTAATAAACCTCATAAAGTGAATTAACACGTTACTTATACAAATAAAAATCACGAATTTTCTTTAGATGCGGATATTATACAGGCTACCTCACAACTAGTGGAACTCCCGGAAATAGGTGATAGCAGACGCGATTCTGAATAACTTTTCATTTTGCAAAAGTATGGTTTGAACTATGTATATGTATATTCAAACAACTTGTAAATATTACATTGGGTTCATTACATTCAAGATTGCCATGAATATTGTATTCAAGGCTACCATTCAATAATATGATAAAAATGTTGATTTTAATAGTGACTTAATCTACTTCTTCAATTTTGGCTTAAATGCAGTAAAATTAATCTTAAATGTAGTAAAATGCTAGTAACTGAAAGCTGTATTTTATTCCTTGATTATTATTAAAGTAGCAGTTTTTGATTAGGTTAGACAACGATTTTGTAAATATCGATGATTTTTTACAATATATAATTTTAATATATTAACTCGAATGGATAGTACACCTAGTATACCTAACTAGGACCTAATTATATATTTTCAGAGAATTGTATTCAGTTCAAGGAACTTATGCCCTTTTAAACATTAAAAGTTCTCTCAAGATCATAGAAAATGAGTTATTTTTTATATAACATTTACTGCCCTCACTGTGTTAGCAAATCAAACACCTTTAGAAATATAAAAATATTATCCTGCTACGCTGTCAGTTACCAATATTTTTAAACGTTACACAGATACTTAAATATTATGGTTTAAAAATAAATGGAGTCCAGCTAATTTCAAAGTAATGGATTAAAATACTAATAACTCAAAATAGACAACAATTTCAATATTTGATTAGTCATTCATTTTCAATGGCCCCTTTTCGTATACTTCTATACGCCAAATTCAACTGTAAACCATTTCACGTTTCTGGCTTCAAGTTTTGAGAAATTGTATTTCGAAACAAATGCAAGATTTAAATTTTAAACATATTTTGTGATCAAACGTTAATAAATTATTGAGTTCATTTTTACATGTTATTGTTCCTATTCTTTTAAAATTATTACTTTTTTAAGGACGTCTTTGTTTGGTAAAAGGACCAAATGGATTTACTACTAGATTTAATAAGATGCAATACCGGATGTCAGTGCAATGTTTGTACAAACAAATAGGTTGTGATTTTATGTAAGAAAATAAAATAGAAGTTTATGTTACGGCGCGGCGTGGGCAAAATGATCAATTTTAATTGTGAAAGAAAACTTTCTTCCAATCTTATGCTTGAAGGAAGATTCAATCGCTTTAATTACTTGCACTTGTAACAAGCAGGTGTTTAACATCTAACTAGTTTGATGCAGACAAATAAACGAAAACATCCCTGAGAGATACGCAAGCGAAACAAGTTTATTTCGTGTAGGTGAAACCGAACTGTTTGTGGTAATGAAATACAAAGCATTTGCACGTATATGTATCCACATGATACATTGTAATGAATGCTGTAGTTTTATTGATTTCATCCATAAACTCTGCTGGAAAGCAGAAAATATTTACTAACAAACGTGTATTATCAAGCAATACGGGTGAAACGCTGGAATGTGGAATACAGTAACAAATGTTTATGGTACTATGTAATAACACGGTTACATATCGAAAATTCTATTTAGGTAGTACTTGTTTTTATACTTTTTTAAGCTATTTGCAGTTGTTACTTGCTCGCTGTATTGCCGTGTTTTAAAATAACATTTTAAAACACATTTTAACATTCGAAAAAATACTAGTTTTGCATAATAAACATATTCACTGATAATTCTTATTAAAATACCACAATTTTGATGTAAAATATTCTTAAATTAGATAAATCACTTAAAATATAGAATATTAAATAGTATTTTTTTAAAATGAAATTTCACTTTAATTAACATTTTATGCATTTTGTACTGATAACTACAATAATTTTGTCACATGCATCAGTTAGAACTAATTATTCACTGTAACAATAGTCACACAAATAAAAAAAGTTGAAATATTATTGTTAAATAATTAGAATTATGGTAAATCATTAACAAACTGTTAATATATTATTAAACACAAACACATTATTTCATAAAAAACACAAGCAACAGACATTATAACTTAAAGATTAATTAATTAAATAAGGATTACTTTTTCTACATAACACAACTATTACAAACGCTTACATTATCAAACGAACAAGATGGAAGTACCAATATTCAATTATTTTGTTCCTAATATTCAATTATTCTATTTCTGACATTGTACATCATTTCTAATACTGTAAGATGTCACTATAAGCTAAAGCTAAATTTATTAATAATTTAACAATTATTTATATTTTTTATTCGATGGCTCTTGACTATATAAATTATAAGTGAACTTAAATTTGAAATTGAAGCATATTAAACTTATAAAAATATGGTAGACGGTTAAAACCAAAACAATATCTTGAATGTCTTATATGACATCTATCAAACCATCAGTAAATTCAATCTCTTCTTTAATCTGATTTCTTTCACGGTTTTCTTATCAGAAGACACCTTCGCCTTTTACACTTCGTGGCCAAATTCCACATGAACAATATTCCTATTTATTTAAGCAACACAACCACCGATTACTTATCTACCTAATTATCACATTTGTAATATTTTAGAGGAAACATTGTAGAAGAATTTTGATGTCCTTAATAAAGAATCCATTATTTTGTATTTTTTTTCGCAAAAGTATCAGTCACGCTTATAAAAATGACTTACTACGTCAAAAAGCGGTAAAACTGTACAATTACTACGTCACCTCAAAAAAAATATTCGGGACATGTTTTCGATGTATTTTTGCCTCCTGAATACGAATATGATCATAAAAATCGGCGGTCGGACATATCTGAGCTGCTATTTTGGAAAAACAGCAGAAAATCGTGATTTCTTAGAATTTTTTGCATTTATTTTGAAAAATTCTCATCTGATGAAAAAATGTTTCCAACAAAAAATGTAGAATGGAAAATTCTCTACAAGAAAGTTCTGATACATTTTTTTTGTAATTCTAACGGTAAGGTTGCAAATGAACGACGAAAGTGTCAAAAATTACCTTTCGAATGGAAAAAATAATATATTGTGAAATCTGAAGAAGGCGTGAACCTAGGGAACAATACCGCCGGCATTAGCATTACCCGAGCACTACCCAAGGAAGTTATTTTTTTTTTTTGACATTTCTAATATTTTATAAAATATTTGCAAAAAATGTCAATTTTTAACAATTTTTGCAACTTTTTACTAATACCTTACCGCCGATTTTTATGATCATATTCGTATTCAGGAGGCAAAAATACATCGAAAACATGTCCTGAATATTTTTTTTGAGGTGACGTAGTAATTGTAAAGTTTTACCCAAAAAGCAATAGTTTGAAGGTTCAATCATTATACGTCCTTATTGTTAACTAATCAATCGATAACACATGTCTTCTAATTCGCGAAATATTAAAATTATTATTAAATAGATTGAAACATACAAAAATGACTAATAATAAATTGAAACAAATTATTAGTAATCGAAATTAATACATCTTATTAGCCAGTTATGTGTGTTTGACAACTATAATCATCATGGATATGTGGTAGAATTTTGTATCATAACGACTATATCCATCATGCGTAATACAATTTGATATTTAAATTGTAATTTTGGCGAAAACTAAATTATATTCGTAAACTGTAATATGTTTAAAATGTTTAGAGGTCAACACGAAATGAAATAAACAAATAAGAAGTGTAAATTATTTGAAATAGATTCATAAATTCTTGAATCCAATAAATGCCAGTTGAACACAAAGTAAAGTGAATTCATTGACCTCACCGTGGCCACAGTTTGACGCAGTATGTATTTCCTTTTTCAAATGATCGTGTAAATCATGATCGACGGAATTACTCAGGAATTACTTAACCCCTTAATGCACATTTTTTTAATCAATTTAGGTACAAAAAAAATCATTTATTTTTTTTGCAAATAATTATTATTTATGCTTATTTTAACTAATTTATGCAAAATAAATTTTTTTTATTAATATTTTAATTGTGTATGGTAAATTTTAAAACAAGGTACTACGCAGAGTCCCACGTCACACTCACTGCACCAATATCTTGTTTCTTTTCTGATTTTTTTGCCCGTGCTGTCTTTTCTTGAACAACATACTGCACATTTTCTATAAGATACAGCCTTTTTTTCAGTTGAAGTCAGGAAAATGTCGTTCCGTTAGTCGTAATGGTCCCATATGTCTCTGTCTCCCTGCCATCTTGACGTTTGTACTCAATTGATATTTTTCTATCATTTCTTCTATCAGTTTTGTTTTGTATTCCAAATTATCCATCGCTCCTCCATTCTTTTTGTACAAAATAAAAGAGTTGAAAATATAAATATAATTTGAGACATATAAAATTACAGTGACCGTGACGTTCACGGAGCTGCACAATTCTGCCCGTAAACGTTGCCCGTATATGTCACGGAGGCAGTGATGGGCAGTCCCAGCGCATGCGCAGTAAGCTATCTGTAGAAATCCTCAGCAGCGTATACACTTTGATGAAATATAAGGTATCATTGGGCCCTCCTAAGAAACAAAAGTAAATCTGAAGAAAATTGCAGGAAGGAAAATAAAAGGGTTAAATAATACAACAGATTATATATAATGAAAATAATATTAAATTTATTGATGATAATTATAATTTTTTACGTCTGCAGACGATTTATTATATGAATACCAACATTTATTGCAAGGGCAAAGGAAACTGCAGAAAACTTTGCCAGTATTCAAACAAAAACATTACATAATAATAATAATAAAATATAATAATAAAATAAATAATAACTATAATAATAAAATAAATAATAACTGTAATAATAAAATAAATAAACGATGTAATAAATATTGTCTTTGTAGTCCTGCGAAACAATCACTTTCTCGCAGAAAAAATTGCTAGAACAGAAATAATTTTTGAAAAATTATGTAAGATCATTAAGGTGCCCTCATCAGTCACCACTGCGTATACCGGCTAGATACGGCACTAATAGCAAGCTGTGACGTCAGTTGACGCATGCGCAGAAAGCTCTTGTGTGAGATAAAATCTCACGA
The DNA here is from genome assembly GCA_963576845.1 of Megachile leachella. Classification (NCBI taxonomy): domain Eukaryota; kingdom Metazoa; phylum Arthropoda; class Insecta; order Hymenoptera; family Megachilidae; genus Megachile; species Megachile leachella. Next base: position 1,016,360 of record OY756259.1, on the reverse strand, counting down.
CTGCCCAACACTGCACGGAGGTGTGCATTAAGCAGTTAACTCCGTTAACGCAATGTCATGTTACTGGGTGTTGTTACGTGCGAGAAGCGCGCGTATAAAGCCTCGAAGATAATATTTGCCCTAACAAAATTAATTGTTAACGGGACTTAATGTTTTGTGGGTCCGGAGATACGCTAGTCCCATACGGGCCCTTTCACAAGATCGCAATGGTTATAGAGTATGACGAAGGCAATAAATGAAGTGTAACTCAAAATAATTGAAGTATACAAAAGATTATATTTTATGAAATATCAAATAATTAGAATGGTAGCGTATGTAATATAAAATGAATTACAAAAAGTTAAATTTTGAACAAAACAGAATTATTGTAAATAACCCGAGATGCGCAATTCAAAGGTTTGAAGAACGAGCAATTTCTTGAATACAAAATAAAAATGTAATCCAGTGAGGGTAATCCCAAAGTTAAATAATTAACTGCTGGATTTACTTGCCGAAAAATTCATGAAATAACTGGAAGAATAAAGGAAACAAACTCGCGAAAGTATCTGTATTTGAATAAATTTTGAAGTAATTAACCCTTTTTGTAAGATGTGAAATAGCTGCGTCTGGTTCCTGGGGAAGAATGCACACAGATGAAAGAATTCCACCAATTAGAATTTTGAAACGGAACTATTGTAAACTTCAAGTAACTATAAATGTTAAATGCTAAACTAACATTGAATAAATGAAAGCAAAAATCGGGATTAGTTAATAATTTATATAAAAATATGTTGAATACAAATTGTACGATTTTATAGTTGAAATTTAAAGATGCTTTACAGGATCTATAGAATATAAAATATTACCCGTAACAGAAGAACAAAATCACGTTAGAAAAATACTTTAATCGAATATAAACGCAGAATACAATATGCTGGTAAGAGCGAGCCAAATAGAACTTGTTCGTTCAACAGACAAATCTATAATGAATATTCGGGCCTCGCTCGAGCAACGTTCGCCACGCGCTCGGGTCTTTTCGATTTTCCTCGAATTCTTCCTTATTTACCATAGCAGCTTTCCTCCTAGACCAGCCTAAAGGTCCCGAAGAACCGCGAAGCGGTTCTCCGTCCACTGTCCCTAATTACCGGAGATTTTCGACATCTCCTACTGTGGGACTACCAGCCTCAGGGCGATACATACAGTACCTCCCCTAGCCGTTGGCCTGAACGGCCCCAGGTTAGCCGAAGCACCCCTGTGCACGCAAGGAGATCGCTAGCTAGGCATCGTTTCTAAGAAATTTGCAAATGCTATCTCGCTCGCTCTTCGCTCTTCGAATACAAAACAAACTTAACGCTACGTTCGCTTTACAATATAATATTCGCATATTTCGCTATATAACGCACAATTAATAACCATGGTTATTTTACATTCACAAACACACACAACCCATACTTATACAATTTTCACTTAAAACTAAATAAACTAAATAAATCTACGATAAGCCTTTAACAATAAAATAAGATTGAACTTTAAAATTAAAAAGAGTAAAATTGAATAGAATCGAATGGTAAAAATAGAATAATTAATTGAATTGAAAATAAATTTGATTATTAACGAAAAGTTTAACTAAGATTTAACTATGGTTTAACTAACAAGGGAACATCCCGAAGTGATAATTTCCGATTTTGATGAAACTTGAATATAATATAGTTCTCAAAAAAATATTCGACACGTATTTTTTTTTACCTGCCATCATTCATATTAAGGGGGTGAAAGTAGCCCTCAAAGTGGGAGGGTGAGAATCACGTTTTGTGGAATATCTGGGGAACTAGTAGAGCCGAAGGGATGGTTTAATTTGCAAAGTTGTATATTTTTTAAAGCGGAATCCAACTGTGCAAATGAATTTTAGATCATCGCATTTGTTTAAATAATATATTAGAAAATGACACTTTTTTTGTAATTTTTTTTATTTAAAAGTTGTATCTTCTCGTAATTTTTTATGTGAAATGTATACTAGTAAGTATAAAATACAGATAAAATGGAATTTTCATTTTTACACTGTAAACACAGTTAACGTAGTTGTATTTTTATCGTACCTTTGCGGGACGCAGCCTCGAATACATATAATCAAGTACGTAAAGAGCTTCTATGTCTTCATTGGTAACTGTATTGCAGTCAACTTGAAAGTATTGCCTCAGGTGGAATAAATTTGAAGATCTTAAAAATCCCAAAAAATACTACAGGTTTAATTCAACCGTTAGATGTTTTCAGTTGTCACGCTTCAAAAAATTTCGTATGAAAATTTTTAAATTTGGTCATAACATTAAATTTCAATATAAAACATGCCCGTAATACTATAATAAAAATTCATTCGCACACACACAACCAATTATCAACACTTCGATAAACAAAATTGTTCCAATATGGCATGGTTTCGATGTAGCTACACATTGACGAAAGGCTAGGAGAATTTGAAAACCCCAGAAAATTTTGTTTCACCAACGCATCAAGTGTAACTTGTAATCGTTGTAGTAGTGTTATTTGTATAAAATGTTCGTGGTGTCAGGAGCATTTATGTTTTAATCATTTTCTAGTGGAATATCATTATTGTAATCAACATATTGAATGCACTAATACTTTCATGATGTTCAGCCTTTTAAAAAATTGCGAGGACTAATATTAAAAATCAGCTTTTTTCAAAGCTCCCATGTATTCATATATGTGGAACAGCTTGGTTTCAGTTGCCAAGAACTTGAAAAAATTTGAACGCAGCAGCCTCCTTGTGCTCACGAGGAAAAATCTTAATGGTCACCGCCGGCTAACTTTTATACTTGAGGCGATAATTCTGATCTCAATTGAAAAAAATTTGTCAAGTTGACTGTAATACAGTTAGAAGCTCTTTACGTACTTGATTATATGCATTCGAGGCTGCGTCCCGCAAAGGTACGATAAAAATACAACTTCGTTAATTATATTTACAATGTAAAACTGAAAATTCCATTTTATCCGGATTTTATACTTACTAGTATACTTTTCACATAAAGAATTACGAGAAGCTACAACAACTTTTAAATAGAAAAATGAACAAAAAAGTGTAATTTTTTAATATATTATTTAAACAAATGCGATTTTTTAAAATTCATTTGCACAGTTGGATTCCGCATTAAAAAATACACGACTTTGCAATTTAAACCATCCCTGTAGCTCTACTGGTTCCCGAGATATTCCACAAAACGTGATTCTCACCCTCCCCTTTGAGGGCTATTTTCACCCCCTTAACATGAATGATGGCAGCTAAAAAAAAATATTTTTTCGAAAACTACATTATATCCAAGTTTCATCAAAATCGGAAATTATCACTTCGGGATATTCCCTTGTAAGGTTTAACGTGAAGATAGAGTCTTTGTTTGAATATTGAACTTCAACAATTTTAAGAACAAACTCGTCTCTACGCCACTTTACGGACTCCTGACACGCACCTCGCGATTATACGTCGAAGAGTGTCGCAACTTGGACCTCTCGGAGAAGACCAGAGCGGGCCTAGTCCGAAATTGTTTATGTTGCATTGATATGCGCCTAGCGAATTAGGCTGCGAGGCTAGTGCCTAAGAGATCGTAATTCGTTAATTAGATGGTGGTGGGTGTATGTGCGTTCCTCCCTTGTCCAGCTCTTATCTCTCTTTCTCTTTCTATACAGTTCTTTCCTTTACTCTTGAGCTATAGACTATTAATTAACTATTCAGTAATTTTTACACATATAATTGGTACAGTATAAAATGTTAATCTGAATACATTATAAAAATTTAGAGTCAAACATTAACTATTTCATCTTTACAATTATTAACAATTGCTTGCGCTCGGTATTGTAACTATTGTAGGACTGGTTGACGTATAACTACTCGCAATAACGATATAATGAAATACTATGAACAATTTGTATAATATTGTAGCGTTATGAAGACAATTTCTATTACAATTTTATATTGCGTCGGGGGCCCTTGAGGAATATTCCAGAACGCTAGGAGTTATCGGACCACACGAGTGTGACTTTCGTTTATGTTTGGCGGTTCGCAGAATTAAAGCGATCTAAGAGTTAGACCGTGGGACCACGTTAATTTCAAGGAAGAATCTGTTATATTAACAATCTTAGTTAAGTCGCTAAAAGATAGTCTATCTAATAACATAAAAGACCGTTACTGCGTTCGATCAGGGTGTTCCCAGAATGCAATACGCATTATCAATACACATCCGGTCGGTGAGAACTACAAAGGAAATTTTAAAAAATATTCCTGTTCGGAACGTAACAGGTGTAACAGACGACATTTAGTGTGACGCAAGCCGAATAAATAATTAAAAATAAGAAATATGCAACCGACGATGAAATACGGTGGTGGAGGCTTGATGGTATGGGGCTGCATTTTTTGTGCTGGAGTAAGGGGGGCTGGTTTTTATTGAAGTTATTATGAACAAAACCAAATATTTAGATATATTAATAAAAAAATTATTAAAAAGTGCAACTAATATGGATATACGGGACAGTTTTAAGTTTTATCAGGATAATGATCCGAAACACAAATCGAGAATAATTCAGGAATATTTATTATATGTTTGTCCAAAAGTGCTCTATTCTCCACCACAATCACCGGATTTAAGTCCAACTGAAAATCTATGGGACTTATTGGATCGTAATGTTAAGACCACCCCTACAAAAACGAAAGACGAATTAAAAATACAACTGAGGGGAGAGTGGAAACGCATTACTTAAAATTATTTAAATAAAATAATTTCAAGCATGGCAATACGTTTGCAACACGTCATCAGACAAAAGGGATATCCCAAAAAATGTAAAATTAATAGTAAAATTATAACTTTGTTGGTACATATACTCTAAATGAGAAAAAACTTTATGTAATATGAAGTGTCCGAATATTTTTTCGACACCAATATCGGGTCTAATTTCGTTTATGATTTATTATACCGAAAACAATAAAAAATAAAGTATTTGTTAGGACTATTTCTTTTTCGCGCTTCGGACATTGCGTTTTTCGTTTATATATTTCGATGTTCTTTTGTCTTGTACAGCCACGCTGTGCAGTAGTAGCCATTAACGCGTGAACGTGAACAGATCGTAATAAAGTTTTTTTCTTAAAGTGTTTTTGTAACCTAACCGTTTTAGTTTTCTTCTTTTGCCCGAATCCCAGACATTCGTACCTCAACAGTATTTAATTTTACATATTTGTAAACTAGAATATGCACATTGCAAGTAAACACATAAAGTTTTAATTTCGCAAATATCATAGTGTCCGAACATTAAATCGAGTAACTGTATATTTTGACAGTTGACGTAGCAAGGCTTCTTTGCAAAAAATTTCAATTAATTCTACGCAATAATTTTTGCTTGGTACCCCTTCAAATATGGAAAAAGAAAAGCATATGCATTTTCAGCATATTTTACTTCTTTACTATCGTAAAGGTAAAAATGCTGTTCAAAAAATTAAGTGTTGTGTATGAAAAAGATATATTAATAGAACGACAATACCCAAACTCGTTTGCAAAGTTTCGGTAGCCGAGAGTCTACGGTCCCAACGATAGGTTCGAAGAGTAATAAATGTGGAGAGAATTGTCCATTACAATCTAATTGTAAGTTGTCCATGTCGAGGCTGATGGACAATACTTTCCATATTTCTTACTTTTCGGACTTGCCCTTTCGACCGTAGACCGCGGCTGCCAATTTCGATAGGCAGAGTCAAACTTGCGGCACTTACCGTAACAATAAAACCGTCTTTATGACTTACTACTTGTTACGGATAGAACAAGTCGAACGAGGCGTCTTAGAGCATGCAACGAGAATTTAGGAATATATAAACATTTTAATGAAATTAGCGGGGTTTTCGGGGACGACTGGTCAAGAGCAGCAGGCATGGCGAGTTTTCATGCCTCGAAGCCCTACGTGCACGGGAAAACCTGTGGCCGTATTCGTCGAGCACCATGAGTGTTTCGGCATGAAAAACACCATCGTAGCACCGGGGGTAACCAATCCGCCCGGGAGTGGTGGTGCTCACCAAAACACCGAGGGCCACTCCGCTCGGGAGAGGTGAGAACCCGGGCGGGGGCGAGCTTGCTTGCCCCGCGCTTCGGCTGGCTGTCTGCGGGATCGGTCACACTCGAAGACAAGAAATAATTAATTTTTCTAAGAAATGAACACGTGCACGGGGCACGTGGCAAATAACACGTGGCAAGTGGCACGTGGCACATGCTCTGGGATTCTAAGTAAGACGCAAATTAATAAATATTTGATGTGCCGCGGAATGTCGGCGAACCCTAGTGCGCACTTCGGCAGAAAAGAAAGACCTTCCTCGACGACGTCTCCTCACGCGTAATTTTCCAAAAACGAGTACAAAGGCGCGGACCGCTCCGTTTGATGGTGGATACCGGCAAGTGCCGGCGCGACATCGGTATCGGCGCGTGGCGCGGCGGCGCGGCGGCTCGGCCGCAAAGGGCGGGCGGCACCGCGAGGTTCGGCGGCTCGATCGTAGAGGGATGGTCGTGAAGCCAAGGTCGAATGAGGGCACGTGGCAGATTTCGAAGAAATCGGCGTGGTTGCCAGGAAACGTCGTAGGGGTGTGAAACACATATAACACGCGAGGGCACCGGGCCCCGGGCTTCATTCTGTTTTTTGGCGTTACGCGATTCACTCCGTGTTTGTCAACGCGAATTTCATATTGTACAAAGTCTTTGCTTGAACAAACCTTGCATTACTTGATTGTAATACTGTTAGTCGATTGATATCGTGAAGTGTCAAGTCACTCGCTACAAACTCAGTTGTAATACTTGTTGCAAATTAATCAAAATAAATTTGTGCGTCTTCACCGTCGTGAAATTGACTTTGTTCTGATACACTACTCAAATCGTGACATCTCTGCTAAAAATCAGTAATTTCTAAACGTTATATCTCGAAAACTAATAAAAATCGAGTAAATACATTAAATCTTAATGAATTCGTCTTGAAAAGGACTATCGCCTGATCGAAAAAAATACAGTTTCACTTAAAAAATGAATCTTCACCATCATATCTTTTACATTAATAACATTTAAAAAAGTTTGTTTACGCGAAATCATAGAGCACCTTTTATTCTGCAATTTCCATATAAACACTTTTTCGGGTCATCAATAGTTCATGAAATATTGCACGGTCACATTTAGTCCTGGACACATTGTATATCTTCTTTCCCTCACTGTTTTCAAAACAAGAACAGAATTTTCTTAAACGTCAGCACCTTATACATACGTGGGGGTTGTCGGACGATCCTTACATATCGAATAGGCAGTCAATTGTCTGTTGAATCGGATCGGGAATTGAGAAGTTCCACTCAACGTAAAATTTCGTGAATAATTCAATGCAGTGAGGATTATAATACGGGTCATAACACATTGGCGAATCGGGCTACCGCGTCACCATGATTTCTAAATCGCACAATACTATTCCAGTAAGACACTGCACTCTTCAAATAAACTGACTCTATTCATTAGAGTCAAGAGAATACACACGCGGTCATATTCATGACCCGCAGAGGAGTTGCGTCATGCGCACTTGATCTGATTACTTGCACACAGTGGCATACACTTAGAGAATACATTTTGGTATTCGAATCTCTCCACAATCAAAAGAACCAATCAACACTTCCACACATCTACATATACATTACATACGTACAGCGGTCATACTTTCACTGTTCAATCACGAACAAACATATATATCAAGGTATTTTTTATGCCGCAAGGCTTTCTAATTTATTTATTATTCACCCTGCTCCCTAATCATGTCCAGAGAATATTTTGAAACACGAAATTTCTCCATGTTAAAAAGGTTTTAACGATACAATTCCTTTATAATCCCACCAAATCGAGAGTGAAATCATTTTAGCATAAAGTTCAGCTTTGGCCATTGTTAATGATTTTTGTTCTGGTATAGAAAAATTTCTTTTTCATTTCACATTATAAAAAATGATCGAATTCTTTTTGTCAGCTTATGCGGAACCTAAACGACATATTTATTCGTCATTCCAAAATTTTTCAAATATAATTTGAAATTTCATCATAGTCAATATATTTTGACCTGCCACTTCCTTTTTTGTGTTGCATATTAAAATCTCCACTACTAAACCTTTTAACTCTCTTTTGCATTGTGTGTTTCTTAATAATATCCTCCCAGTACATATTACGAATTAATTTTCTTATTTCTTTTACATCATTTTTCGTTTGAAAATACAAAAATACTTGTTACGGACATTTTGCTCGTTCATATTTGCACTTCGGTGACACGAAAATAATTGAAACAAAACTAGCTAAAATGAACGCAAAACGTCTTTTATATTTTAATGAGACACGTGTATCAGTTGTAGTCCAACCAAACGAGAATATTATCATACTAGCTGCCGCACGCATTTATGAACAAGTCTTGGCCAGACCACGTGCACTGCTAATAAGCGCGTATTGAATATTGCATTGCTTACTTTTTCTGTTTAACGTGATTCAATAAAATTCATTAAAGTTTTTTTGTAAGTGGTTGTAAGATAAGGGTAAAAAAGATCGAAACATGATTCTAAATACACTGAGAAAATGCGAAGATATATTATACATACTTAGGAATAGCTACTCCAAGGGCGACGTTGCGTTTTCGAATGGGTTTTCAAGAATGCCTTCTGCCAGTTCCAGGAGGTATCTTAATCCTTGACGAAACTCAAGGGCTTCAGGATTGTTTTGTCCAGATGCTGGTGTCCCAGCATCTGGAGCCGCCAGCGAGGTAGTCGTCGCGACGTGACCATGTACCTTTCGTCCCTTCTTTATTAGGGGAGAATTTGGGAATTCTCAACATAATATTTAAGTAAAACAATGTGTTTATTTAGTTTTATATTGCATTTTATATTACCATTGACGCGATCATATTTATATTGTTACGCACTAAATCACTCAGTTTAGGTTTTAAAAAAAAAACTTTTTTTTTCTTAACCTGCACTATTACAATAATATTAGTTATTATTACAGAGATGTTAGTCGAACAAACTCGAGTCAATCACCATATCTGGCTCCAAATGATCTGTCCGCAAAATAATCAATAATCTGTCTTGCACAATAATCTGTCTCGTACATGCCTGCCGGCTTTTGTTGTACACTTTCGCTTATCTCGAAAATTGCGCTACTCCTTTGGCTTATCTTGTTTGTGACTTTTGAGACCGTGTGTTATCTTGTTTATGTCGTTTGACCGGTGAGAATATGTATTTATATTATCCTGAATGGAAGGTTCAATGTCAATCCTCAGTAACTCACGTTAGGTTCTAACCTGTTCAGTGGCAGTACCAACGATAACAAGCTGTCGTTGACGCAAACGACTTTTTTCTTAACTAAAAAAACTCCAACACATAAACAATAATTTAACACTGTATTACATAAAGAAAATGCAATGATTTAATATTGCATAACTCTGCATATTTTATTCACATTGTTAAACAAATCAAATTTCATTGCACGCTGATTATGTCGTCATTTAAATTGAAATCTAGGTATCCAAGGTTCGAATTAATAGAATACTTACCATACTTTTAAATTCGTATTCGCCTTTTATTCTCAAACACATTAACTATTAATAACATTGTTAGTCTATTTACAGTCGGGTCTGTCACATATTTTTATAGAGAAATTTCACTTTCCTGAAAGTTTTTAAAGAACGTATTATAATTAACATTGTTAGAACCATTTAGGTGTATACCACATCTTTCAGGAAAACATATAGTGGATCGTAAACAAGTTTTTTACATTTTTTTCGAATTAAAACTTTTTACATATTCAGCAAGAGTATTGGTAAACATAGTGGGGCAATGTTACAGATAGAACTGGATTGACGAGGGAATATCAGAGCATGAAGCAGTAGCCAAAAGTACTCAGATGATCTTGCGAAATTAGTGGGGTTTTCACTGACAACTGGTCAAAAAGCAGCAGGCATGGCGAGCTTATGCCTTGAAGCCCTACGTGCACGGAGAAATCTGTGGCCGTATTCGTCGAGCACCATGAATGTTTCGGCGTGAAAAGCATCACCGTAGCACCGAAGATATAGTATCCACCCGGGAGTAGTGGTACTTACCTTAACACCGAGAGCTATACTACTCGGAAGAGGTAAGAACCTGGGTGGCGGGAGCTAGCTTGTCTCGCGTCCGGTTGACTGTCTCCTGGATCGGTAGCATTCGAAAATGATAAATAATTAATTTTCTAAGAAGTGTACACATGCACGGTGCACGTGGCACATGCTCTGAGATTCCAAGTAGAACGCAAATTAACCCCTTAGCCTACAACTACGGGCATAGCCCGTAGTAGAGTGATTGGGTCAAACCTAAATATTATAGGCATAGCTCTTCGCACGATCATCAGGACATACGTGAACCTTGTTTACGCTGTCGGCCCAAAATTCTTGTACATAAATTGCAGTTTAAGGGGTTAAGATTACAGCAATAATTAGTTAGCTATGATACAACTGCAGAACAGAATCATAGGTTAAGGGGTTAATAAGTACTTGATGCGGCCGCTGTATATCGGCGAACCCTGGTGCGCACTTCGACAAATAAGAAAGAATACATACATTCTTCAGCGACGACTCCTGATGGGTATTTTCTAGAAACGCGTACAAAGGTGCGGACTGATCCGTTTGATGGCAGATACTGACCGGCAAGACATCGGTATCGGCACGGAACATGATGGCACAGCAGTTCGGCCGCAAAGGGCCGGCGGCATTGAAGGTTCGGCGATTCAGCTGTAGAGGGACGGCCGCGAAACAAAGATCGGTAGAGGGCGCGCCACCGATTTTGTTAGGAAACGTCACATTGTAAGGGAATGAATAATATAAAATGACCGAGGACCTCGAGGTCCGCATTTCGTTTTTACGGTCCGTGTAGGCGACTTCGTTGTTACGAGTTGTATGGTCAAATTGATTAAGATTTTGCACTTCACATGTCTGATTGAGTTAATTTCGTTTTACGTTTCAGTAAATTGCGTGTTACGATTGTATTTGTATAGTCTTCTTCGTTTTAGTATTGTTCATTCGAATAAAATCAAATCCCACTGTAGTGAAACTCTTGAACAGTCGGGAAGTTCACGCAAATACAGACAAAGATACAAGCAAATACCTAATAAACAGATTTTTACCGAATAAACAGATGATTAATTATGTTTAGAAGCAATGAGGACGGTCTTTTAATTCTTTTCACACAAATTCCAAAGTTTGATCATTCGAGCTATAGGATACAAAGAATCAAAGTGATTTAAAACTTTGCACACTTTTTAGGGATACTATGAATTTAAAAAAAAAATCCTAGGCATAATCCTCAAGATGGTTATTTACAAAGGTATTGCAACTTTTGTAATTTAAGGAAAAAATACCATTTATGATGTTTCTTTACCTCAGTATTACACATACAAAAATATGTACAAACACAAAGCGATCGGCCCACCTTTGTGGACATACCCTCAGCTTTCTAAAACCGTCCTTATAATTTTTATTCGATGGAGAGTTCATGCGACAATGACTACCAAAGAAACAAGTGTCATTTTGGCTTTGAAAGTTCATAACTTCGCAACCAATCATTGAAATGAAGCCCACCAAAGTGCAAATTACAGAGGAAGAAACAAGAAAATACGGTGTGGAAGTGGCATTCATTAAAAATATTTTTCTGCGTCTGTAGAAACTTCTAAAAAAAAATTCATTTTCCTTTCCAATAACTCACTTTGGAACCTTAGAGATAGTCCAGCAGCTCACAGGGTCACAGGACATTCTTGTGATTCGGCTCAATCTGACGCGGTCCTGTACCTTTAAGTAGGCCCTGACTTTTCATCCTGTCAACGAACACAGTCAATTAGTATCCAGATCTTTTAGTCGATGTTATTTTAAATAAAACACATTAAACTAAAACTCTGTATTTGTTTCCGGACCATCCACCTACAAAACCTAACGTATTTCCCTACCGATAAACTAGAAGTTAGTTTCGTTACATCAACAGCCCGTACCTCAAACAGATACAATCTACGAACACTTTAATCGGTACCGATACACTAGACTTTAAGGTTTACTATTGCTACGATAACAATTCACTTCTCGATATTGGCTCTAATATGTATAAATACTTGCCGAAACTGTTCGATTCAAATTTCTAGTTGTTAGCAATTAAAAGGGTTTTACTAAAAATTATAAATCTGTAAATTTTTTTTTTTGCTTTAGCATTAATTTCAGAGAAATTGCATTTCGCGATAAAATTCATATTCCTCAGGTTAGCGATAACTGTGGATGAATTTATATTTTTGATTTCAGCGATATTTGTAGGTAAACTCATATTACACATTTCAGCGACAACTTTCAATTACAATTCATTGTTTAATTTTGGGATAACTATCATTCACAACAATCTATATACGGTGGTATCGATTATCAGCAAATCACATTTGCAATTAAAATGGTCTGGTATGCAAACAACCATTACTACTTTAGTGAAAATTTTAAAGAAATGATACGACTCAAAGTGATAGTGGTAATTGAGTTAACAAAGTTTTTTAGACTCGTCGACTAGATTTCGCGTGATAACATAATTAAGCTAAATATAAGTTTGGATGACAGTAATAGGTGTGGGAATTGGTGATCTTGAAATTGACATTTATCTTTCTTTCAACTAAACTATTTTAATTCTTTGTAAAAATACATAAAACCTTTTTTCCATTATTCCGACGCTCTCACTCCACTCTCATTTTTTCCTTCATCCCCCATTTTTTTTCTTCGTCCTCAGTCCTACCAATCTCCTCACGCATACCAAACTCCTCACTCATACCAACCTACTCACTCATACAAACTCACTCATACCAACTCACGCACTTATTGAAAACCAAACCTCACAATAGGGACGTGCTAGGGATGAGGTCCAAGAAAATTAGAGTGAGGAAGGGGGAGCATTTCATCCAGCACCTGCTAGTGGACTCGTTACTAAGGCATCCTAGTAGGCCCTTGCCTTAGACGTAGGGACAGTGTTGAGCAGCCCCAGCGCATGCACAGTAAGCTATCCATAGAAGTCCTCAGTAGCGTATACGCTTTGATGAAATATAAGGTATAATTGGGCCCTAGTAAGAAAAAGAAATAAATCTAAAGAAAATTGCAAAAAGAAGAATAAAAGAATTAAATAATACAACTGTCTGCAGCTGATTTATTATATGAATACCAACATTATAATAATAAAATAAATAATAACTATAATGATAAAATAAATAATAATCTTATATCTTTGTAGTTCTACGAAGTAGTCACTTTCTCGCAGAAAAAATTGCTAGAACAGAATATATATAAAGTTTGTCTCTACAAAAACGAACGTAAAGAAAGATCTAAAGAATAATAAAAAGAATGAAAAATAATAAAGAAAAGAACGTACATTAATATAATACTATAATACAGGTAGATTATTAGTTAACACCGTGGAATAAAAAGAGGATAAAATTGCTACAAAAGTATTAAAATCAAGTATGTTACAAAGCAACAGGAAGATTTTTTAAACAGTAATTATTAATATAAAACATAAGTTTAACAAAGGAAAGCATTTAAATTTTCATTATTCTGAATTGGTATTAGTATTGATATTATTCGACAAATACACATTTTTATAATTGTTCAATTCTAAATGGGTTGAATCTACTTGGAATGTCGTACAATTGACATTATCGCTATGAAAATTTGAACGAATTTTACAAACCGCGTTTAAACATGCAATATCTACTCGATTTCTTTTCTTATTCTTCACATCTGTAGCGATAGAAAACATTCTTTCTGCTTCGGCATTAGAATGTGGAAGAGACAAAAAACTAGCTGTGGTGATTCTGAACAACTTTTTTCTTTACCAAAATACTGGTTAAAGCTTAATCTTTGAATTATAACATTAATGAAAAACACTGACCAATGAGAGCGCGCATAGGTCGGCCGCGCGACAGCTTCGAATATATTTATATATACACAACTTTTTTTTTAACGTAGAGGAAATCTCTGTAAGAGACCCTGCGCCACTGGGGGAGGGCACAGGGTTATGTGGGACTAAAACCCCCACGGTGGTCCTTCTCTGGCGCATGAGGGGAGCCCCAGTAACCCTCGAAGGACACTGGGGCGCCGCGCCATATGTGTCATTCTGGGGAGGCCGAAAAGACCTCCCTCATAAAACCGGACTAATCTTCGAGACAACGGCGTCCCCCCTCGGGGCAGCGTGCAGGGTGTGATATGCCCCCACCCAGGACGCCATTACCCCTGCGGCAAGTGGAGACGTAAGTTCCCCTGGAGTCGCCAGGATGTCGCGGCTGACACCCCCCTCTCGAGTATTATTAGCCGGCGACTGCGCAGTCTTCGCCGCGATCATCATTGCGGGCCCGCTCCGCGGCCTCCTTCTGCAGCATCACTTGCTCGCAGAAGGAGGCCAGACTCTCCAGTTCCTCTCGCTTGCCAGCATCGCTCCAACTACTGCTGGCAGCGAGAAGTCGTAACCGACTTCACATACATATGAGGACACGGCATAGCGTTGAAAAGGCGGGGCAAATCTCCAGCGTGTGCTGCGCCGTGTCTAAATCCTCACCACAATGGTGGCAGACTGCCGTCATCTCCTTTCCGTTTGTGACTCGTGAATACCTGCGTCATGCGGTAGGTGAGCCACCCATACCGCCTCTCCTGCTATTCGTTAATTTGTGTATATACAGCTAACCTTTTTTTGAGGAAGACAGAAATCCTTTATCGGCACCTGGAAAGATGGACTGGAAAGTGTGAGATTCTCGCTTTCCGTACCCTCCTAGCAGGGACGGTTTCCATGCATACTCACTAAAACTGTCACCCGCCGCCGTCTCCAAGGAGGCGGGGAGTGGCGGTAACCCGACGAGCTTCATCGTCGTTGAATAAGTTCCACTCGCACTAGGCCGTCGTTTACGTTCGTGGGAAGAGACTGAACCCCTCTTTTTTGGCGTGTGCTCTGCATGCAGGGAGAGGATGCCCTTACTCGATGGCTCTTGGCCCAGGTGGTTTCGTCAAGTTCCTCGGGGAAGTCTTTGCGCAAGCACTCCAACTACCAGCTTCATCCTGTAACGCCACCCACTGCCACCTTCCTTCGCGTCCGAACATACGGCCCTAAAACCGCAACCTCTCCCCACCACATTGCACCTACTAAATTGCTAATGCTCAATATCGCGTGTATGATCTCTATGTTTAACTAATATCGCCCCTAACCTTCTACTTCAGTCTCTATTTCCCCAACCGCTACAATTTCTCCTTCCTCTCTCCTGCCGTTCCCACTCGGTCCCCATTGTCGCCCCCTAATGGTGCTATGACCAGGCTGACGACTGAGTTTCTTGTTGAATCGACAGTTGATCAGAAGGGTGATTGACACAGTTTGACCTTTCTCCCTCCTCTCGCCCGCTTCGTCGGTCCCAGTTTTGTGCCCCCTAATGGTTCTATAATCAGGTTGACACCAGTTTCCACCCTTGCAGATTTGAGTCGTTCGATCGGCCCGTCTCTTCTGCTCCGACTCTTCCTCTTCTCCCCTTCATTGTCTTCTCGCTTCGTCCCCTCCGCTTGCCATTTGAAAAGCACGCCATATCTCCGCCATCTTGCTTGTTGCCGCGTGCCTTCACTTCATCCTTAAACTTCGCCTTTAAAGGCCGCTCTCCATGTACTTGCAGCGTTCCTTCCTCCGGCATGTTGGATATTTGCGAACCGGCCTTTTCGCTCTATGCTTTTTTCCATTTTTTCATGGTCTCATCCCCTAAAATTTTGACATTTGATGAGAAAATGATAATTATAAGTTTCGGCATGATTGGATAACAGTAACCTGTGCCGCAATCGACTTGAAGTTTTGAAATTTTCACGATTTCAGATTATCGTTGGATATGTTAGTGGCCTTTTATTTAAACGTATCAGTGAATATTTTATAATGAAAATATAATCTTTTACATATATAATTTTAGTATTGGGGTATGATTTTTAAAAATATACTAACAATTACTGAATCTTATCGCTAATGTTAGTATAAGTCTCATTCTGTAGTTGCTGAAGCAGTCATCCCCAATACGAAAACTAATCTCCTATTCACTTAACCTTTAGAGGACTTATAAAAAATGAAACAAATATTCTGGTATTAAAAAATATATAGTAGGAGCTTTGCATGATATTAAAGGATTCCCGACAGTGTTGAATATTACCGTGTTTTACCTGATCAAGAGATCAGCGGGGTCATAGGTTTCTTGGTTTTTCTCAGCAGAATATTTTTTTCTTCGAGGTTGTTTTAGGATTTTACCTGGTAAAGTATCTAATGACTAAATATGTATATCTATCGTTAGTCACAGTGGTCATTTTTCATTCTGTTTTGTGAGTTCGAAATGTTCGTAACCAGAAGCTTTGATAGAATGTTTTTGTTAGGGCATGATGAAAGCCAAATTATTGGCTTCAAATTACCAAGCAACGGACAAGTTTTACGTGTTCTGTTTCATAAGGTGTGTAAAGTTAAGCTGGAGCTTGGTCGAAGTGCAGTAGTAGTAAAGGAAGCGAAAGTTTTCTGAGATAAAGCACGCATTCCTACCAGAACAACGTACCACAGCACTGAAATACCACAGTTATTAAAATTACATAGTAGGGATATGTGATATATGTATTTTTTAAATTAATTTATACACTCAGGCCTAGATTAACGCATCAATTCCCATAAAAGTGCCATTATAGCATATAAAATTCCTGCAAAATTTATACTTGTATTTTACAGTCGATAATAATATTGCCAGAATAGCAATACGCGAATTTTCTAACCATTTATGGTATCTTGCACTTGAGAACGTGGCATTGTCCTTTTTCGATGAGATAATACCATTGAATACAAAAAGGAAAATGATTGAGGTTCTAAAAAATGACAATCCGGAATATTCAATAAAGAAATTTGTAATACTTCTGGAAAACGCACAAAATTATGTAAATATGAAGATTGATAGTTTTATTTCTATTGAATCTAAAAAATGGTTTAACAGATACAATATACCGACAGATTTCTTAAAAAAAGACGCTTCTTTCTGGAAATTTAAGAATAGTACATACACGATACCGCTAAACGTGATGTTAAACTTATATCTGAATATAGGAGCCTATTAACAAAAAATGAAGAAGAAACACAAAAACATACATTTTACAAGTAATTGAAAATGATAAAAGCCTTTATGGTAGTGTAAGCAAATCTATATTAACACAGAATAATAACAAGCTACTTTATAAGACATAACTGAAATTTTAATAAAGAACATTTTGGTTATAAGTATTTTAAAAAAATTCGTTTATAAGTGCTAATGCAATCGAGATTATTGAAAAATGTTGAAAATAGCAAAAATAAATATACAAATATGTCGGTAATTTACCAATGAGTCGGTAATTAAGTTTGTATATTTATCTACTATTTATATGATACCGCTCGTTTCAATTAGATCCTCAAATGTTAAAATAAAATAACATCTATAAAATTTATTAATTACTTTTTCTCTTGGTGATTACGATATTGAACACGTATTTAAAAAGATCTTGTGTTTTATTTAAAAGCTCCTTTCTGGTTTTTGTTTCATGTTTAAAATAAATTCATTCAGTGTTAATTTGTGTTAATTGTGTTAAAGTTATTAAATAGTTATAAATGTTAGTTAATTAATTTTTACACCCACTTCCAATAAAAAATTTATCAACTTTTGTATAAATTATATACAGTTCCCAGTTGCCCAATCGACACATTCTCCGGTAGCGTAAAAGCTACGTTATATTTGTGTGTAAATGTAGCGTACATAAATAGATAAGTATGAATGTATTGTAATTGTATGTAAATGCTAGTATTGCATGTGAACAAAATTATATTTTCGTTACAAAATATTCACTAATACTCACAAAATAAGAGGACACCAACATATCGGACGATAACCTGAAATCGTGCAAATTTCAAAATTTTAACGCGATTGCGGCACGGGTTCGAGTTGCGGCATCGTTTTTTCACCAAGTATCAAAATTATAGGGGGTGAGACCAAAAAAAAATGGGAAGTCGAAAAATAAGCCGAAAAAATAAAAATCCTAATGGACGCGCATATGCGTGCTTGTTTTGTTTTTGGCCGTTATTCCTAACAAATGTATAGTTACCTGCTAATAAAAGAGAACATTCACGCATATACAGTGCATGCCAACAATAATTGTCGCACGCAACCAATAGTTAATTGTTGTAGATACACGTTTTACTTTAACCAGACGTAAGATATACTATTTAAAAAAAAATAAGTAAAACACAGAAAATGACTAAAACGGAGAAAATTATAGATTACAAATAAAAGGAAATAAACACAAGCGCATATTTTGAAATAAATCTACGAGAAATTCAGGTTAATTTCCGTTATTAAAGATAAAATGAAATTATAACAATTCTCAATATTCAGTTACTGGAATTTTACTAAAATTATTTTAGTAAAATTTAGCACAATATTTAGGTATATTTAAGGTTTTAAAAATTCGTTATACGGAAGTAGAATATAGTAAAGTATACATGTAATTGTCAATATTGTTTTCACGGTAGATGCAAAAACATTGTAACGCAAGCAACAATAAATCTTTTCTGGGCGTGCGTGGATTACACACACTGAAGCAAACCCTTTTCGTAGTTGTCGAATTTTTAATTGGGTAGGGAGTTTATTCCTTGTTTCTAAATAAGATGGAAATAAAGAATGTGGGTTTGATTTTTGTATATTCCAATAGAAATGTAGTGAAAAATTAATCACAAAATTTCAATGTAACAAAAAGAACAATCTAAGTTGCAAAACATGTGTAAAAATAAATATGACTGATAAATTTTACGCGTGTATCGCATAAATTTACTGCGGATAAGTGGTAAATGATTTATTGGCAACGATGTTATATTATTATAAAACAATTAGGAATATCACATGCAAACTGCAAATTGCCGGAGGAAGTCAGATATCGCTTCCTCCAGACGGGACTACTTCCAGTAATTAATACGAGCAATGAATACTAAGGCATTATTATCTTATCTCATATACATAAGATTATTTCTACACGAGTAGATATGGGAAGATAGTTAACAAGGCAATCTCACGAAAATTTCCAATGTACATTACTCATCCCGTCTATAATTCTTCTGCCGAAAGCAGTGTTACATTCCGTGGATTTTTATAGGAGAATGTACACAAAGAAATTTTAATATAAATTTCAATTTATCCAACTTTTATGGATTTACACTCTAACAATGGCTCATACTTATACACACATGTAGGTAATGAAGTAACGGTGACTCATTATTATTATAAGACTTGTTGATGTATTCGCCACTACAATATTTATTACGTTGTGTATCTGTTACGGTGAAAGACCGAAATTAGTGAATGTCGACATACACCAAATACGTCGGTGAAAGACCGAATATTTTATTACATTCTTGTACATTCGGACCTTCACCGGTGTATGTCGACAATCACAGATATGCTCTGGTGAAGGTCCGAAAGAGAGGAGCCGACAAAGAAGCGACTGGCTCTCTCCCGCCAAATCCTTTTGGTCTACTGGGACTCAGTTAGATTTGTCAGTTTAATGCAAGCTTTGATGATGCGAGTAACGTTTTCTTAATTTTTTTTCCGATACGGTAACTAATACTGAATGGATACTGCAATAAATCGTGATCTTTTTCTTGAAAAATTAAATGCATTAATTGCGGGTAAGCGAGAAGACAATTGTTTTTATTTTTCTCAAAGAAAGTACTGTAAAATACTTTCTGAAGTGGTTGGGTTAAATCTACGACATGTTCAACATTCACCATTAGTGCATGGTGAATGTCGACATTCACCGGTGTAAGTCTGAAATAAGGGTATTGAGCAAATATTTCGGACATACACCATGCGACTATGTGAATGTCGACATTCACCAGATTTCGGTCTTTCACCGTAACATATCCACTGTTTTGCATGAAACAATTAGCTTATAATACAAAGATTTCTTATAACTCTGCCAACTTTCAATCCACCTATGCTTATTTACAAAATTAAAGCTTCCTGTACTTACTTGCAATGTGCTTATCGAATTTTCTGGTCCGTAATGATATACATATAGCGCATATTCTAGTTTACAAATATATAAAATTAAATATTTTTATTTTTTATTGTTTTCTACAACATAAATTATAAACGAAATTAGACCTGACACTTAATATGACATACAGTTTTTTCTTATTTAGAGTGTAGTAAACAACAGAATTATAATTTTAATATTAATTTAATATTTTGTGGGATATCCCTTTTGTCTGGCGACGTGTTGCAGACGTGTTGGCATGTTTGAAATTATTTTATTTAAATAATTTTGAGTAATGCGTTTCCACTCTTCTCTAAGTCGTATTTTTAATTTGTCCTTTGTTTTTATAGGGGTGGTCTTAATATTACCATCCAATAAGTCCCATAGATTTTCAATTGGATTTAAGTTCGCTGATTGTGGTGGAGGGTGGAGCACTTTAGGGCAAGCATATCTTCTCTATATAATAATAAAGGCAAGAAGCTGGTTGCGGCGAATGTCCCCTTCCTGATTTTTGTTTACCTTTTGTTTTAGTAGATTCTTCTGCTTCACCACAACAACAATAATAATATTAACAAACAACTACATAATACTTACACCACCACACACATTTTTATAATATTCCTCCAAAACCAATATTATTGTTTAATAATTAAAAACAGAGTCTTTTTAAACCTAATCGGCGTTGACTGAAGTCAACGAATAACTGGCCTACTAGTAACAAATATTTCTGAACTCTTCTCGATTTGTGTGCCGAATCGTTGCACTTTTTAACCGACTTCGAAAAAGGAGGAGGTTACTCAATTCGATCAGTATATTTTTTTTCTTTTTTTTTTTTCTATGTGTGCCCGCCTATTACGCCTAGCTGGATGGACCGATCGGAATGAAACCTTTTGCATCTTGTAGGTCCTGACTCCCCATTGGTACCATTATCAAAAAATTTTTCATTTTTCAATTGCAAAGTATTGTTATTGCAAAAAAACCGGCAACTTTTGAAATAAACTTTTCTCGATTTTAGTGCGCTTTCAATATCTTATCACGGACATGATTCTGAACAATTTTGTTTCTATAAAAATTTCGCGGAAAGCTTTACTTTTCGAGATATTAGCGAAAACTTGTTATTAACTTTCGAAATCAACTTTGGACGATTTTAATGTCCTTTTAATATGTTGTCAGGGGCATTGTTCTGGACAACTTTTTCCTTATGCATAATTGACGGAAAGCTTTACTTTTCGAGATATTAGCGAAAACTTGTTATTAACTTTCGAAATCAACTTTGGACGATTTTAATGTCCTTTTAATATGTTGTCAGGGGCATTGTTCTGGACAACTTTTTCCTTATGCATAATTGACGGAAAGCTTTACTTTTCGAGATATTAGCGAAAACTTGTTATTAACTTTCGAAATCAACTTTGGACGATTTTAATGTGCTTTTAATATGTTGTCAGGGGTGTGGCGTCGATTTAGCGGCCGCCACGTCCCTGCCCAATTTATTGTATTTAGTCTAGTTTTTAGATCTCCGGTGTGAATGAGATGTGATAGCGAGTTGTTTGTCTGAGTCCGAGCGAATGCTGCGCGAGAGGATGTTTAGATCATCGGGTCGAGTGTCGCGTTGGGTGTCCGAGTTCGAAGAATGCCTGTGAAATACGCGTGTATCGTTGAATGATTGGTTTAGAGTGAGAGCGATTCGGTTTGGACGAGGAAAGAATGATTCTGAGTGAGAATGAATCAGGGTGTGTGGGGGTGAATGAAAAAGTCAGTTAGTCATTGTAAGTCGAGGAGTAAGGTCGCGAACCTACTCGCGAAATAAACGTGGTAAAAGGTGGAAAATAAGTATTATTTCTCCCTGCGAGTTCACATCCCATATATTGGTGACCGCCGACGTGATACGTCGAGTGCACAGTGCAGGTTTTGCGTGTGCAACGTGTGGGATTTGTGTTTTTTTTTTATCGCGTTTTTCCGAATTAGGGCACCGCCCAGGGACACTGAGGTGACGCGTGATAACGCGAATAGTGCCAGTGCAATTAAAGACTAGCAGTGACTAGAACTCATTTAGTTAAGTTTAGTGTTTAAGTGTAGTACGTAAGGTTAGAACATTGACAATGTCGCTCGGTGAATCGTCGACCGGGGGTGATGTACCCGCCGTCGATCGGGTCTCGGTGCGGATACCGGACTTTGCACCCGCCGATCCGGAACTGTGGTTTAGTATGGTGGAACGCAGTTTTGAAGCGAGTGGCATAAAGACCGAATTGACAAAATTCGGGTACATTTTAGGGGCTCTCAGCCCGCAGTACGCGGCAGAGGTTCGGGATATTATTATGTCTCCACCCCCTGAGCCGTACCAGAAATTAAAGTGCGAGCTCATTAAAAGACTTAGCTCATCGCAAGAGCAGAAGACGCGCCGACTGCTAGAACACGAGGAGATCGGCGACAGAAAACCGTCGCAGTTCCTTCGCCACCTGCGAACTTTAGGAGGCGCCGCAGTGTCAAAAGAGATCCTGCGGTCACTTTGGATGGGTCGCCTGCCGTCCAGCATGCAGGTCATTTTGGCGACACAGCGGGACACTGACCTGGATCAGGTGGCGGAGTTAGCGGACGTAATCGCGGATACAATGGGTCCGCGCGGTCACGTCGCCGAGACCTCCACGAACGCGCCCGTTCAGCAGCCGTCGGCAGCGCAGGATTTAGAAGCGCTGTTAAACACGAAAATGTCGCAGCTTACATTGAGCTTCCGACAAGAAGTTGCGGCGATTCGCGACGAAGTGCGGGAGTTTTCGCGACGCGAGGCTACCCGTCGGGGCCCGTCGCTGTCACGCGCGCGTCAACGTTCGCGATCGCGATCCCGGCAACGCCGACTCGAGCAACGCGGCGGTAGGTGTTTCTACCATTTTAAATACGGCGCGAACGCGTATCGGTGTGAACTGCCGTGTAATTGGACAATGCAGGGAAACGCGTCGGGCAGTCGTTAATGACGGCCAGCGATTCCTGCCCGTCATCGCGCCGTCTGTTCGTGATCGATCGGGTGACAAAGACGCAATATTTGATCGACACAGGGGCCGATCTTTGTGTTTTTCCTCGATCGAGGTTACGGGGATTCCGTGATAAGGCGTCATACGCGTTGTACGCCGCGAACGGTACGGAAATCGCCACGTATGGTACTGTTACGTTAAATCTGGACTTGGGGTTGCGCCGTGATTTCGTGTGGAGATTCGTTGTCGCGGATGTGTCAAAGCCCATTATCGGTGTAGACTTTTTAGCGCACTTCGGGTTATTAGTGGACATACGGAATTGTCGGTTATTAGATCAGGTGACGACGTTAAAAGTGAACGGACGCTTAGCGCAAGAGTGCGGACCGTCGACACCGACCGTGAAGACAATTTTCGGTAGTTCGAAATATCACGATCTCCTACAACGGTTTTCGCGTATTACGCGGCCAGGAGGAACTCCGGCAACAGTGAAACACGAAACGGTACACTATATTCGTACAACCCCAGGCCCGCCGGTTTCGTGTAAACCCCGTCGCCTTGCGCCGATTCCTTTACGAGAGGCTCGTAAAGAGTTCGGAACAATGATTCGTCTCGGTATCGCGCGGCCGTCGGAAAGTGCGTGGTCATCGCCGCTCCACATGGTGCCGAAAAAAGGACAGGACACGTGGCGACCGTGTGGTGATTACAGGACTTTAAACGCGCGTACAGTGCCGGACAGATACCCCGTGAAGCACATTGAAGACTTTGCTCACGCGCTTCACGGAAAAACTGTATTTTCAACGTTAGATTTAGTGCGGGCGTATAACCAAATCCCAGTGGCCGCGGAAGACATTAAAAAAACTGCGATAACTACTCCCTTCGGTCTATTCGAATTTCCCTTTATGTCGTTCGGTCTTCGAAACGCGGCACAGACGTTTCAGCGATTTATTGATGAGGTGTTGCGCGGTTTAGACTTTGTTTACGCGTACATCGACGACATATTGGTGGCTTCGTCAACAGAAGAGGAGCACATGCAGCACCTGGAAGAGGTTTTCACTCGGCTCGACAAATACGGCGTACTGGTTAATCCGGCGAAGTGTAACCTTGGCCAGTCGCAGGTTAACTTCCTCGGTTACGCCGTATCTTCTGAAGGGACTCGACCGTTGGAGGACAAGGTGGAGGCAATTACCAACTACCGGCAGCCGACAACCGCTAAACAATTGAGGCAGTTTCTGGGTATGTTAAACTTTTACAGACGTTTTATACCCAGGGCTGCACAGGTACAAGCTCCATTGAACGAGTTGTTGCGCGACAACGCCAAGGGTCGCACTCCGCTGAAATGGACACCGGAAGCTTCGGCGGCTTTTGTCGAGGCAAAGAGGAGCCTGAAAGATGCAGCGTTATTGGCCCACCCGGTAGATAACGCACCGCTGGCGTTATTTTGCGACGCTTCCGATTACACCGTGGGAGCCGCGTTACAGCAACTCGTCGGAGAGGGCTGGCAGCCGCTAGCTTTCTTCTCCAAAAAGCTCAGCAACACCGAGCGGAATTACGGAGCGTATGACAGGGAATTATTGGCGATATACCTGGCGATCAAGCAGTTTCGTCACATGGTGGAAGGACGGAGCTTCACCGTGTTTACGGATCAGAAGCCCATCACGTTCGCCTTCCAACAAAAACCCGAGAAGTGTTCTCCAAGACAATTCAGGTACTTGGACTTCATCGGGCAATTCACGACGGATATACGCCATATCGCCGGTAAGGAAAACGTCGTCGCCGACGCACTATCTCGGCTCGAGGAAGTCTCCGAGCGGTGCAACTTCTCGGACCTCGCCGAAAGTCAACAACACGACGCTGAACTGCAGTCCTACTTGCGTGGGGAAACCAGCAGCAATCTGCAGCTCAGAAGAGTACGTTTACCGGGCACGAATACGGACATTATTTGTGACGTAACGACGGGAACGTGTAGGCCGTTTGTAACAAAACCTTTTCGGAGAACGGTATTCAACTCAGTGCATAGACTAGCGCACCCCGGTGTTAACGCAACAATTAGACTCTTGACAGAGCGGTATGTGTGGCCGGGCATTAAAAGTGACTGCCGGAAATGGACGCGTAATTGTGTTGAGTGTCAACGGTCAAAAGTAAGCAGACATGTTTCCGCGCCTTTAGGTAGTTTTGGTGTGCCGTCCGGTAGGTTCGAACACGTGCACATAGACATTGTGATTTTGCCGGTGTCGGAAGGTTTCAGGTACTGTTTAACGTGTGTTGATCGGTATACGCGTTGGCCTGAGGCCTTTCCACTTAGGGACCAGGAAGCCTCGACCGTGGCACGCGCGTTTTATGACGGTTGGATCGCACGTTTTGGAACCCCGTTGCGCGTAACAACGGATCAGGGCAGACAGTTCGAGAGCCATTTGTTTCGTGAATTGTCACAACTAACAGGTACAACACACTGGCGTACAACGGCCTACCACCCGGCAGCCAACGGCTTGGTGGAAAGATTCCACCGGCAATTCAAGGCGGCAATCCGCTGCCATCAAAATTCTCGATGGACCGAAGTGCTCCCGACCATCTTGCTGGGCATTCGCGCAGCCTGGAGGGAGGATTTGCAGTCCACCGCAGCAGAGCTGGTCTACGGCGAAACGCTGCGTTTACCAGGGGAGTTTTTGGCGCCTAGGAACCGGGACCCGGAACCGCTGCCGAAAAACTTTGCAGGGAAGCTACGCGAACATTTCGCAACCCTGGCCCCGACACCGGGCAGCAACCACGCTGCGAAGAAAATTTTTGTTTTCAGGGACCTCGCAACGGCGGAGCATGTGTTCCTGCGGAACGACACCGTCCGAGGCATTTTGCAGCCCCCTTACGATGGCCCTTACAAAGTGCTGAGTCGAGGTACTCGCACTTTCACCTTGGACATCCGTGGGAAATCGTCCACGGTCACCATCGACCGATTAAAACCAGCGTACCTGCTGGCTGATGAAGAGGAGCGCCCAACTTCGCAGGAAGCGACGCGGCCAGCGTCACCTGCCCCTTCATCAGGCCCTTCACCACCTATACCGACCGAGAGTTCGGCGCAGCCGCCTCGAACACCGTCCATCTTGGTGACACCGAATGCGGGAATTCGCGTTACGCGATCCGGGCGAAGAGTTCGTTTCCCGGATCGATTGCAATTATCGTGATTTTGTCAATCACTGGCAGGGGGGTGATGTGGCGTCGATTTAGCGGCCGCCACGTCCCTGCCCAATTTATTGTATTTAGTCTAGTTTTTAGATCTCCGGTGTGAATGAGATGTGATAGCGAGTTGTTTGTCTGAGTCCGAGCGAATGCTGCGCGAGAGGATGTTTAGATCATCGGGTCGAGTGTCGCGTTGGGTGTCCGAGTTCGAAGAATGCCTGTGAAATACGCGTGTATCGTTGAATGATTGGTTTAGAGTGAGAGCGATTCGGTTTGGACGAGGAAAGAATGATTCTGAGTGAGAATGAATCAGGGTGTGTGGGGGTGAATGAAAAAGTCAGTTAGTCATTGTAAGTCGAGGAGTAAGGTCGCGAACCTACTCGCGAAATAAACGTGGTAAAAGGTGGAAAATAAGTATTATTTCTCCCTGCGAGTTCACATCCCATAGGGGCATTGTTCTGGACAACTTTTTCCTTATGCATAATTGACGGAAAGCGTTACTTTTCGAGATATTACTGAAATAATTGTATCTTATACAATTCTCCCCATTCCACTAAAAAGCATGAAATAAAATAATTTTAAGAAAAAAAATATACCGACTTCGAAATGCACTAAAAAGTGTAAAATAATTTCTATTTCTTAATGAAGTAATTTCTATTTTATTCAATCATACAATTACGTAACAGATATGAATGAAACCTATTTACTCGTTAGGTAGTATATTAAATATATTTCAACCTTTTCGGAGGCGGCGCAAAATTAAAAGGTTTTCTTGAACATATCAAACTTGGTACAGTCGAACAATTTGCGCCGCCTCCGAAAAGGTTGAAATATATTTAATATACTACCTAACGAGTAAATAGGTTTCATTCATATCTGTTACGTAATTGTATGATTGAATGAAATAGAAATTACTTCATTAAGAAATAGAAATTATTTTACACTTTTTAGTGCATTTCGAAGTCGGTATATTTTTTTTCTTAAAAT
Organism: Megachile leachella; assembly: GCA_963576845.1. Classification (NCBI taxonomy): domain Eukaryota; kingdom Metazoa; phylum Arthropoda; class Insecta; order Hymenoptera; family Megachilidae; genus Megachile; species Megachile leachella. The sequence goes on along the minus strand of OY756259.1, from coordinate 989,130 downwards.
TATTTTATTAATAAATTTGCTTTAATATGTCTAAATATTTGTTCTTGCAAGTAAGTACAGGAAGCTTTAATTTCGCGAATACCATAGTGTCCGAATATTAAATCGAGTAACTGTATTCCTATATTCCCTAACCTATACCGGTAGACTATTAATTACATACTTCATTGTTTTAATCTACAACCGCTACAATAACATGTATTAATTTGTTGGTATGATGCTATTGGCATAACATAATATATCACAGCTTCTATTTTTGCTAAAATGCACCATTCACAAAACTATTTCCACGATGCTAGTCAATGCATTAACAAGTTTAATACTATTTTCTTTAGGAATATCTGCTATAATGGTACTAAATTACGTGAACAAATTACGGGAGTTTACAAGACAGAATGTTGCACGACATAAAGACAGAGAAATTGCTAGCTATTTCCTTGATCGACATTTAACTGGTATAGCGGAGTTTGTCAGTTGTGCACGCCTTAACTGTTGAGATAGGTTTTGCGGTGAAGGGTAATGTAACTCCACAGATCCGGTAACTCAACCTTTACTTTGCAGCAACTATTCTCTGCAAAGTCCTGAGTAAAGTCCTTACAGATCTAAACGTACGAAGTACTTATTAACTATCAAGAGACATGGCCATTATTGTTAACCCCTTAAGCTCCTAGCTTGTGATAGTGAAGAGCTAACTCGATATACATATTAACTATTTAAGTAACTTATTACGTATACAATTCTGAACATATCGTCCCTTATTTTCATTGCAAAATAGTGTAAGTGACTTTCTGTTGTTACATTCTTTATGATACAATAGCATGGACGAGATCAAAGTACATTTGGACATGGGGTATACTTGGACCCCAGATTAAATTTATCTCTTCAAATACATTCTGTATTGGTGTAATACCAGACTCCTTGATACAATTATAAACGAATGTCGATTAAATGATACGATTAATCGAATGGAGATTCCTGTTAGAAAATACTTTATTTTACAATAATGATAACATACATCTATATTATTCATAACCAGCTAATATTTGTTTGCGTCAAGCAACTGAAATATTTGCCTTCGTGCTTAAAGAGACCAACATTTTCATACTTTTACATCTATAAATTCACAAGTTACGAAATATAAAAACATAGGAGTTTGATTTTGTAATGTAGAAGTTTACAAATTTTGACCGTTTAAAATTGAAAATCACAAAACATAGAAATCTGAAGTCATTAAATTTAGAAATTTAGACATTTTTGAGTTTAGAAACTTTTATATTATTTAGATTCTGCATTTAGAAATGTTCAAACCTTTACATTTATAACCTGAGCACTTCTTAAATTTCGAAATGTCAATATTTTCAATATTACAAATTGTCGGTAGAAATGTGATAATTTGCAAATTTGCAAACGATCAAATTTTTTACTTTAAAAATTTAAAAGACCTAAAAATGACAAACTTGAATAGTGTAAATCGGATACACTCGGACATAAGATACGTTTGAATAGTTTAAATTTGCCAGCATAAATGTTTTGCGTAATACCAGCCGCAGATTGTCTACTCTTAGGTAAACAATATTTTAACAATAATGTTTAGCTACTGTTAAGAAGTTGATAAGTTCAATAAAAAAGAGAGGACTGTTTTTCTTTCTGTATGTTTAAGTATACTGCAATTACGAAAGTTGAATAAATATTCTGTATAACATTTTTGCAACATTGTATATTTACATATAATTATGCCCCAGATTTGTTTAAAACAACAACAATAAAATAATGTATGTATTATTTATTAATTATAGATTTTATTATTATTTAAATTATATATTTTATATAAAATATTTAAAAATGAAATTTGGAGTTTCGCAGTCAGAATGGTAACGGGGGTTATGCCGAGCCTGGATAATATGATACCACTATGCAATACTGTGTCGTTTTCTCCAAAAAATGGAGATGCCTTTGCCATAAAAAGAATCGGAAGAACACCAGAAAAGACATTACAATATTTGTTTTTCATTCAATAAAGGAAAGAGTAGTCAGGCGAGAGTAATAAACTTATTTCAAAGATGTTAATGTTATTCTATTTTGTATGAAACTCAGTCATCTTTACGCATAATAGTCACATAACAATTAAAATTGTTAAAGCGATAATCAATCCTTTATCCGTATTTTTAATACTACAAAAATAAATAAGAGTAAGTTTCGCTTATATCACAATATGATAGCAAATGCCACTGTAAGAATATATGTAAATGTATATCGTACTTGCTAATGTTATCGTCGTCAGGTGGGCAAAAGTTAACGTTAATAATTTTGGGATCGATGTTGATTTCAGTTTCCAAAATTTTTGGAAATCAACATTTTCAATAGCGTGATAAAAGTTTTAATGGCGCGTTTGGTTAGGTTAAATTGGCTTATCTGAAGAAATGTTGAGTATATTTTTATAGTCACTAAGTACTGTTGTGAAGATTTGAATGGGAGTCACATAAGGTACCATATGTGAGGTTGTGTTATATTGCAGTTAAATTAAGAATTAAGGGTTAGTTTCGATTATGCTCAATTCATAACTTTACATAATTCTGTTAAAGCATCCACCTTGAACAATATTGTGATAATTCTTATCGAATCTATCGTCTGTCGGGGTAAGATTGCATTTTGTTGATCATTTCTTAATACGTTATCGAGGTTATCGCACGTAATCGTGGAGATTGTATTAGAAAGATAGATCAGGTCAATAGTATTTAACCTTTACTAAGTCAATAGTAAAAGTTCCTAATTTGTTGTCATCGTTATCACTCTGAGTAATTTGTAAAGTTTTGTAAAATACTTATCGACCCATTCAAGTACTAAATATTGGCGGAAAATACAAGTACATACAAATTTTATCTTATGGAGTTTTGTGTTCTACGTACAATTGACATGTTCGAACACAAATATTATAACAAATTCAAGTATTCTCTGTTCATAAATACTAGTTAGTGTGCTACTACATGATTTATTTGTTACTCTTTTATTTGGTTTTCAACCATACTGAACGTACAGGTAGGTAACATTGTGAATACCATGCAAATTTGTAATCACGCATTAAAGCCTCAGAAGCACAAAAGTACATGGAATGTTACGTTTATTTATACTCTAATTATGTTCTAACTTAACCCCTATTAAATATTAAAACTTTCAGGTAAATTTTTATAAAAATATATGTATAGGCAGTGAAGTCCTGCTAATGCCTTTAGAAGGAGCTGTAATGAGTGTTCAGCTACTGGTGGGTATAATTTTAAAGGATGGTACCTGAGGCGGTACTGAACAATTTTTTCCTTTATCAAAATGTTCATTGAAGCTTATCGTTAGTTTTTGAATTAACGAAGAACTCTGACCAATCAGAACGCGAACAATAGCGCGCACCCAGACGCGAAAATGACAGCTTTCATGACTGACGGCTGACCGTGATCGCGAACAAGCACATTTGTATAGTAACCGTGTAATTGCTAATAGAATGTCGCTGCTTCAAAGATAAATCAAAGATCAAATAAAACAATCAAGAATAAGAACGGGTTATGCATTATTTATAGATAAACCAATTTTTATTATCCACTTAAACCGAGTGAATTTAATTTCTTCGATACCTGTATTCGTTACTCGAAAAGAATAAGGAATAATATATCAAAAATTGTCCTTGTCTATTGTTACAGAAATAGTGTAAAATAACAAATTCGCAAATTTTGAAGCAAAAGGAACTTCTCTATTGTAAGAAAATTTGAAAGCTTGCATTTCGTACATTAGAAAGTTAAACGTAGACCATCGACGCTTTGCTCATGGCCCTTGAAGGGAACCATTAAAAGCCATAAACAGTTCGCAGGCTAGACTGGCGAAGGAGCTCCTAGGGCTAGAAGTGTCCTTTTTGGGGCATTCTTGTTATAGCCGTCTTAGTGAAAGCAAGGCACAGATTCACAGAATATATACTTTAGTTATTTTACGCCCACATACAGTTTCTTATTATTTAATTAAACCCTTTACGCTAACACTCGATCGATTTTCTTTCCACTATTCACCAGAAAAAGTTTTAAATCTAATAATTAACAAATTTATTAATAACTATCTACTTTACATGGAAAAAACATATAAAAATAATTTAAATTGGATTCAGATATTTTTTAAAAATAATCCTACTTCGGTCAAAATGCATCCTTGTGACTGGGTCACCTGTCTTTACCTACCACAAAAACGATACACACCGCATAACAGCTGTTGTCACAGTCAGATCAATAAACTTTACTTCGCTGACACTTTTCATTACCAGTTTTCACTGCAATATTTTGTTGTCATTTTTAAACTAGAATGTGTAAACACAATAAATATAACTACCGGAACATGTCACTCTGTACACTGTTTTGCCTATAAGTAAGCATGGGGGTTTCCACTTGCTCCCACCACGGTGCAGGTGGACCCATCACCACCAAATTCAATAGGGTTCTTTTACTACGTATAGAGAACCTATGTACCAAGTTTCAAAAGAATCCGTCAATGTGGCGAGGAGTTATCGTGATGACGGACGGACGGACAGACAGACAGACATCGTATTCGCATAAACTACCTTTTCAACATTTTCAATGTTCCGGTAGTTAATAACTTCTTAACACGTTGACTGCTGCGCGCGTTTACAGTGAAATCTCCTTCAGGCCACGCGTATCGCTGTACGAAGCGTATTCTACTGGGTATTCTCATTGGTATTTTAAAGTTGCAACAAAGAAGGATGTAAATATTAGAAGATTTAGGAAAATATTAGCCGCAAAATTATTTGGGTTGATTGAAAATACAATTTTGGCGGTTCAGCTAAATATGGTAGGGAGGCTAGGAAAAGTAAAGGAGAGGGAGAACGTTTCGTCTGGGACCTGCTAGTGGACTCGTCAGTAAGGCATCTTAGCAGGCCCTTGCCTTAGACGCGAGGATGTAAGGAAGGGATGGACAGGAACTATATATATGAATAGGAAGGCTCTTGGAGTACTTGCGAGAAAGTCAAGTCTCGATCCTATGCGCCGTCTAGTGGCGATGAGCGTGGGAGTGAAACCGCCACACAATAAATCCTTGTCTTCGTCAGAGTCGGCATAATATCGCCATTCGAAAAAATGATTCTGGATGATTAGACGCATTAAACGCGCATGCAAAACATGTTATGCAGATAAAAGCCGTCGAATGGGCTAATCAAAGACACAAGAGAATTTAAAAAAAGCAACAATTTATTGTCCAAGTTGTCTCGACCAACCCCAGCTTTGTATAGAATGTTTTAAAGTTTTGCATTTTACATAATTTTCTTAATAAACCATCTTCGCATTACTTTTATAACACTAGTTTATACTAACGAATATTCTATTACAAATGTAAGTTATATTAATAAATATAGTTTATATTAATTAATATTCAATAGTTTTGTTACTTCCTCTGCGAAATATCTTTTTAAACACATACGAATATTCTGCGCAAGTAGTCAAATAAGCGTTACTCCAATACGGGTGACGCGGCCCGATCAAAAACTTTACCATCACCGGAATACGGGTGACGTGGCAGTTAATGTGTGGCTATTCTTAAACATCCCCCCACGCCCGATCTTGATCAAACTTGACACATTAATCGGGGGATGGGTGTTGAATATGATGATGCAATACCAATCTGCGGAAACGCCCCCTAGCGGAGATATGAAAAATCGAAAACTGCCATTGCCGGTCTCACGCAATGCCTATATAGTACTGTATCAATGCTGTCCCCATCACGATCGAATATTCCTCACATCGAGAATCTTCGTTAGCCCTCAAATCTCTAACACCTGAAGGTGAATATCGGTTTCATGCTGTCCCTGACTCGTAACGCCGTCACTTGTTTAGACAATTGCTCTTCACTCGCTCACTCGCTTGCTCACTTACTTGCTCACTCACTCGCTCGCTTACTCGCTCACTCACTTTCTCATAGCCTCATCATTCACCTACTAGCATTCATTCCGTTTACTCTTCATCATACAATAACTCAATCTCCATCAATCCGATCACCAGAATGTGGAGTCATTCGAGACTCGAATTCACGTCGTGCCAACTGTTTGAACTGAGAAGGAGTAGCATCCCAAAGCGACAAGGGTACGTCTGAATGTTAGGTAAGGTTAGGTTAGGTTAAGTTCTTCAATGTTAAATGATTTCATCAGTCTCTTTTTGCGATTCCTGGAAGATCATCTCGCTGATCGAGCTGCAAGGCCATTCCGAGCAAAAGAAACTACTTTTCTTGAAAAATCCCCCTCAACTCGGGGTCCAATGTGCCCTTTCCCCATCAAAAGACTAGTCCAAAGCATAGAAATGGTTTCTTCAATATCTTCGCTCTGGTGCGTTTCCGCAGATTGGTATTGCATCATCATATCCAATACTCCCCCCACTACTGATCTGTGAAGTTTCATCAAGATCGGGCGTGGGGGGCATGTTTAAGTCTTACCTAATGTGTTAATGTAATGTTAATGGATAAATAAGCGAAAATACGTAACTTTAACCATTTTTTTTTCTCTTTAGTGTTGTGCTTCGAACGTTTTGTCCGGAACTGCCGATTATGACCCCCTCGATTCATCTTCCTCTCTTATTCCGGTATTAAATGTATTTTTCGAAGAACTGTTGCGTCGCTGCGCAGTAGCTCATCCGTTTTTTTTTCCTCAAGGATGTTTGTTGTATTACGATCGACATTTGAGAACAGACCGTTCAGTGTTCAACGTCGTAGGGAAAGTGAAAAATCGTTAAAATTATTTATAAATAATTTTTAAGGCGTTTTCATTTGCGTTTGTCTTTCTGGTTAGGTTAATTAGTAAAAAGGGACAGTAAAATGTTTCAGCGAAATGTGAAATAACTTGAGTTCCTTAATCCAGCTGCAACAACTGCTATTATGCGGTATTTATCGAGTTTCATTTTCATTGAAACAAGACTGTTTTTAAAAAATAAGTAAATCTGATTTCCATGTTGTAAAACTATACTAAATAGTATTAAATGAAAGATAACCTTGAAATAAATGTTCGTTTGAATACATATAAACGCATTTAATAAAATACAGAATATTTGTTAACACGTTGAGTGCGACTGTCATTGAAGCAGTTGAATATCTGATTAGGCTGTATTTTGATTTTTAATAGATCTTACAATATTTTATTATATTTATCATTCATAGTTTCGTGTAGTAATACGAGTATTTTTAATTAGGTAAGTTTAATTAGGTAATTTTCAATAATATAGGTAATAGATTCGTATGTATTAAAGATCTGTAAGTTAAGGAATAAAGATTGACACAATCGCTTGCTGAAAAGGGATACGTTTAACAATAAGTGTGAATTACAGAAACACAGAGACAAAATTTTGAATGAAAACCGTCACTCTCTTCAGGATTGTCGTTTAAAAACGCGGGAAAACGTTTGTCATTATAATGTCGCTGAACTTCAGCGAATCCATGTTTTTTATTGCCTGATTTGAGTCTATGTACGTTAAGTGGAGAAAGATGTAACGGAAAAAATTAAAATTCAAAATACAATCTATTCTCAATAGTATAGATATTTAAATGTCATCCATACATGTGTAACAAGCCAATAAGTATTAATTAGTACAAAACTGTATCTTTGAATGTAATAGTTAATACAAATTTTTACCTGAAAAGAAAATGTTAGTCATGCTTTACAAGTATCAATTCAGAAGTTATTATTATTCAAAATGTATTACAGTAACTATTCGATATCTGCACAAATGACCTGTACGATATACAGTAAATATTCGATATGTGCATATCCCCACCACTGGGGGGAAGACTCCTTTAGACGCCCAGCAGCTCGATCGCCGAGAAATGTAACATGATCCGGGATCGGGTATATCCGTGAAGCAATACATATACAAGTATAAAACTTTTTTATTTTTCATTTTTTCGAGATCCAACTTTTATCAATAGATTCTTTACATTTTTCTGATTAAAAGAAGACCAAACACATATAATTTGGACTATATTTACTGGTTTAAATGTTGATAAAAGTTTTTCACGTCGAAGAGAATAGCGAGCCAAAAAGAAAGAGATGCTACGATCGTGGCAGTCAGCAAAGATCAAAAGTCTATTCGATTGTTTGCAATACTTGAGCATTGCTAATTTTTTTATTTTTCATCCATTTCTTTATATAACTTTCTCCATCATATTCGCGACATTTTCCTGACTAAAATGAGACCAAACACGACGTAATTTGAGTTATATTTGTTTACAATATCTTATTAAAGTAAAATCATCGATGTACGCGTAATATTTGAAATTATAAGTAAATATGTCCCGAAGTACATCGTGTTTAGTCTCATTTTAATGAGAAAAACGTTACAAATATGATAGAAAAAATAAAAAAAAAATAAAAAATAAAAAAGTTTTATTCTTGCATTAGAAATGTCCTACCGATAGGTTACTATTTGTTTACGTTCAGTCTCCTTGGCTCGAAATGTAGAATCTGTACGATATCTGCACCAGTTCGGACCCGAGAATAGTGCACATATCGAATATTTACTGTATTTTATTTCGATGTATAAATAAATATCATTGAATATTTATCTTATAACAAAATTTGGATCTTTGATCATACTCTAACAATAAGTACTTTTTATGCTTTATTTCATACTACCCAATATACAGGGTATTCGGCTACTGGTGGACATAATTTGAAGGGGTAGTAACTAGAATGATACTGAACAATTTTTTCCTTTATCAAAATGTTGACTGAAGCTTAGTTTTTGGATTATTAATTAAAAATACTGACCAGTCAGAAACATAAATAAAAAGCTTAAAATTTAAATAACTTTTGAAATAATTACTTTCAAAACATAAATGCTTTCGTACTTTCTGCATTATATAATGTTAATTAACATATAACATCCAGTATGAAATATATGTATAATCATAGTTGTGAAATAATAAACATAATCCCAAAATAGACCTAATCTTACATTGTTTAATTTTATTTTATGTTGGTTTTGAATACAGTGTAGAGTAATAATTTCGTCAAACATGAATATTCTCGTTATTTGTAATATTATGGGGAAATGTTCAAAACTTATGTGATGTGGGAAGAGGGATACAATTTAATATGAATATTTTTCTGAATGGTTAGAGGTATAGAACAATTTTAAGGTTATCTTTGCTTTTTCGAATCGAATGTCGTATTTGGTTATTATAATGTGATAGCCGACATTGGACCAAATTCTTCTAGTTGTAGTTAAAGATGATTTAAGATTACATGCATACGAAATAAACTTTCTTATATTACAAGAAATCTTCGAAATGTGACCATTTTGTCGATGCAAAGTTGGATTTCTGTATTATTGAATTCAATGCACGTTTTATGGTTTTTATATTTATTGCGACATAAATTCAAACAGATCGTTGTCATATTTCTTGATATAATCTGCACTTTTTGGAAGACGTTTTTGAATAATCTTTAAAGAACGAATCTAATAGATTTGGGTTTAGAAAGTAAGTTAAAATGTGCGCCTGACAGTTCAATTTAATTCCTTATATATTTTTTATATTTAGGGATTTGAAATTTAAAAAATGTAGACATTGTTTAATGTAGAAATCTTTATATTTAAAAAAATGGTTAGGTGAAGTTTAAGAATATGAATATTTAATTTCAAATTTTGAAAATTTGGAAGCTGGGAAATTTGTGGAACTGGAAACTTGGAGAATTGGAAATTTAGAAATTTCTGAATTTAGGGACATAAATCTGCATAAGTACATTTATTACACCTCAGCCTTTATTCGCCTTAAAAATATTTAAATAATTTTATCGAAATATCGAAGTCGACAATATTTCAATACCATCGATGTTTATTGATAGCTTCATCTGCACTTCTACCACGGACAATTTGATATTGTTACGACTTCGTATTAGTAAAGCCGCACATCGTGTTCAAAGGTACATACCAAGTTTGTTATTAAATGATTCATCAATCAAGCACTCGTAGAGTGAATAATCGTTACATCTCCTGTTCTGTCAGCAGATATTGCAATATCTCGTTCGCCATTCTATAATGAATATTATATTGTACAATCGTCAATGTATTATCAATTGCATATTAATTATAAAATATTCATTACGAAAAATGACTTATTTATAAATAAATAGTATGGTCATATTTTCTTTAAATTTATAACCTTCGCAGAACAACCACATGGAAGAATTTAGATATTAACAACGAAGAAATTTTTCAATGTACCTTTTTTGTTATATTACCGACCACACCATAAAAATTCGCGCGGTTATAGTTAAGAGTGGATTACGCGTTACGTGCAACTTTGTTAAATTAGAGCACCGATTGATGGTGCCCGCATTAACTGGTAGAGGCGGAAAATATACATCGAAAACAAATTATTATAAATTATGATTTAAATGTTAAAATTATTAGATATTAGTTCACTATAAATCCGAATGTATTTTTAATTATCATTTTATGTATTTTTTCAAATAATGACTTTGTACGGTAGAAACTCTTCAACATGAAGAGTTCCAATTTTATTCGATTAGTGAAGGAACCACTAAGTTATTGAATTTCAAAAGATTGGCCGATAGAGCAAGGATGCGATTAGTTAAATGAAAACTCTGTATTATGATGAGTTGAACTGATTGTTTATTCAAGTTGTCGAGCAAAGGAAAAAGCCCGAAGGCATAAAAAACCCTTGACGTTAATTAGTGAAGGGAAAAAGTCCGAAAGCATAAAAAACCCTTGAAATTGAGATTACATACTTGAAGTCGTATGATTGAAGCATGTATGAGTGTGTCACGTTTAATAACAATGTGTACACTTACGTTGGGCGCCCATCAGCGATCACTTCATCGCGTGACACCGGGTTTTTTGGGAAACAGTTTCCTTTGGCGATTTTGTATCGCGATCGTGCGGAAACCAGGTTCCGTTGGAGTCTCCAGCTTGGGTGACGTCCCGACGTCGTCGAAAACGATGCCTATTGTCTGATTGTTGCCGGCAGGGCCCCGAGAGTAATAGTAACGCGAACCGCGGATTATTGTCGTCGCGAGAAAAAATAGAGAAGAATTTTATTACCCGGTACACGTCGAGATTGAAGACCGAAGACTCCTAGCCACTGTTTTTCCTATTATTGAGGCGTGGACATCGCGCCCCCTCCACCCCACATTTCGATGTTGTTTTCTTTCTTTGGCGAACGTTTCAAGGTCCTTTTTGGACGGCTTCGATTTTAATCTCATTGTCAGACAGACTTTCTTATTAAAATATTAATAATATACGTCTAATTTGCGTATAAAAAATTTATTAAAACTACGATTTAACGAATTAAATTATAAAAACTTAATTAATAATAAATCAAAGTACATTTTTATTAATCAAATTAATGCACATTCTCTACTAATTAAAGTATAATAAAATAATAACGGTTTTTATACGTGTTTAAAGCTTGTCAAGCTTTTTTGACTGCTCCAATTGGAACGGATAATGTTAGGAATTCGCACCTCTACCGTAAATGTTACATCCCAAACTTTCATGACTTGTTACATAAGTAATTATGATCGTAATCATATCGTGTTTGGTGTCATTTTAATCAGAAAAACGAGACAAATGCGATGGTAAAAGTTCCATTGACGAAAAACCAAAAATATAGAATTTTAATTTTTGAATTTAAAAGACAGAACACACATGAGCCTTTCATGTTTGCCGAACGCGTCAACCTTCTGCCTCTCTTTCTTTTCCATTCGCCGTCCTCTTTTATGTTAAAAACTTTAATCACTCGTTACACACGCAATTATTAACGTAATTATATCATGTTTGGTGTCATTTTAATCAGGAAAACTAGACAAATACAACAGTAAAAGTTTCATGAAAAAATAATAAGAAATAAGAAAGTTGCAATCTTTTTCTTAGCTTGCATTAGTATGTGTCTCACCGACATTCGATCCTCGTCGTTCAGCGACCGATCGTGTTTCATTCTTGACTGATTTCGAGGGGGATCCCCCCCAGTAGTGGGGATAGAATTTTAACATTTACGGCAGAGATCTTTTTCACATTTACGGAGGGAATACTGTATATATTTTTTATATCATTGCAAAAGTAATTATTATTAATTGTAATTCTATTTTCACCCTTAATTACTTGAATAAACTCAATTGTCGAATGGTATTAACTTTTAGAATACAAAAAAATACTTCAAGTAAATGGTGTTGCTTTTTATGAAAACTATCAGAATGAAAAAGAAATTGTGCCCCATTCCAAAAAAAAAAAAAAACACGCCCTGTTGCTCCACTAAAGCCCATCAAATAAATTTTTGTACACGTTGAGCAGTTAATTCTCAAGCCTCCATTTAATTAAAAAAAATTAAGTGAATATTTTCAATATTTTTTAAAATAGCTTATAACAGGTTACGTGGTTCACTCCGCATATTGTAAGGATGGCTGTGTTTCACATAAAATGAGCAGTTTAAATTTTCAAAATACGTTCATTAATATTGCTTGATTTCTTTCTTCGTTACCGTGTTAAAAACTAAAGTCATAATGCCTATATTCATCTTTCTCGAATACTTCTTATGGGGAATGAATCCCCATTTTTTCAGGGACTTCACATGCGCCCGTCATGTTCGGAATAAATCCCATCGCTTGCTCTTATACTATAAATATATATATATATATATATATAACTCTTTACATTTATTATAAACAAATCGAACTGAAAGGAGAAAATTTACAAAGATTAAAAAAAACTGAAAAATATTGGACAGGATTGTAACTTGTATAATTTAATGTACTGTTGTTATTTTCTAGGAGATATACGGTACAGCAGCAACAACAACAGCGTGGGAGCAGAGGGTATCCTGGACAACCTGGAACAAAAGGTTTTCGTACAGGTGCTCCTAATTGGTCCTTCATCTTCGATCCTGCAGGACGTCTTTGTTACTACTGGTCGATGGTGGTTTCTCTTGCCTTTCTATACAATTTTTGGGTCATAATCTACAGGTTCGCCTTCCAGGAAATAAATGGTTAGTTTGTCTTTTTGCAGATTTTTTAAAGTATGTAGATATATCAGCAGTATCTATAATAATTAGATTGCAGATGTTTGTGCAAGTAATATATGTCGTAACATATGTTAATATGCAAAGGGTGTTATATTGAAAAATTCAGTCTTATTATTCTAGAAGATATTCATCTTTTCTAACATATTTTCAAGATTTAAATACTTTCCCGACTCATATTTTCCTTTCGTACTTACTAAATCAACAACTCCAAAGTAGGAAATGGCATCTCGTATCATAACGGAACTATAAGAGATGAATGATGACAAGAAAGAATTTCTTTTCCTTACCGTAGATTGTGATAATAATGTACAGATCCACCTAACTCCTCTAAATTGAATTTTTTCGCCTTGGAAAATTACACTGATCAATCTTACTTCTGCAAATTGAAACAAAATTTCAATTTGTATATCCTGATGAAAAACAATCTGAGACAAGATTACTTATATTGGAAACAATATCGATTATTTAATTTTAAATGACTGTAGCTATATCCGAAGCACCGGAAACATTATTACTCTAAGTATGTTAAACACAGGTTTATTCTACTTATGAGTTAAAAAAAAAACATTTTTTGCATTTCTAATGGCCTTTCCTGTTGAATATTATACAAAATATTTTTAATTCCGGTAATTAATTATTTTAGTATAAATAAAACATTGCTGAATAAATATGAACTTTATATATATTAACGTTAGATTTTAACACAAGCTAACTATTTCATTAAGTAGTGTGGGCTAAGAGATGATATTCTAAAGAAACTTAAAGTCAAGAAGCGATGCATTCAGAGAAAGTTTTGTGATTACTTTATTAATTACAACTGGAAATGGAAAAATTAATAAACAATTTAATAACAAGTATGTTTACAACGTAAGATTTAATATGTATAACTAATTCCACTATATATTTTTCCATTTTATAAAACCCCGTTGAGTTTATAATTTAGGAAGTATTGTGTACTTGTTACTCGAACAACAGGTACAAACAGATTGAACTTTTATATTTACTATTTGTGTTATGTTTTTCCTCTATTTTACAGAAATATATCTAACTATTTCACTTTGTTCTTTCCTCAGAACGTTGATCTGAAAAATACATAGTTTCATATTATTAAACGTAGCTCCACGTTGCATTAGAAATGTTTTTAATGCACAATATTGAGTAAAATTGTTTTTTTTTCTTTTCTATTGCAACTTTTATTTGTTCTTATTTTATATTTTATCACATCGTTCTCACAATCATCAAAGAAATTATTACTTTTTTTTTGTAATTTCACGGTTTTAATTTTTTTATTCTTCAAAAGTGTTATCCCTTCAAGTTGTTCAATACTCAATGAAGTTTTGCAAAAAAATTGTATTTATATCTAAGCATACTTTGCTTAGAACTGCCATGAATTTAGTACTCCACTAATACAAATCTCAACTTTTGTACTTGATGAAATTTACTTACTTGTTAGTGTTCTACAGACATGCAATATAATGGATCAAAACCTTTATGATTTCAGAATAATATTGAATTTGTTACGCGAAAAGATACAGTAAATCCTCTTACAGTGCAACGCTTGTTTCCCTCCCACAGTGCAAAACGTCTCTTCCTGCGCCTATGGATGTGGCATATCTGTGTCTATGTTAACCTCGCTCGAGCAAGTCCAAATGTAACACGAAACTCACCGAGGTTCCTTTGATACGAGCTAACAGATTTTTAGCTCTTAATATAGCAATATAATTTTTTAATTCTAACTTTTTTTTTTACTGCAAACTTTTTTAACATATTTGTGCGAGTTTTCCGATTAAAATGAGACCAAACCCAATATAATTTGAATAATATTTAATATTCATTAAAAGAATGGATTACTCCAACAGATTGACTCGAGAACTGTGATCTCACTGTGAATTCTCACTTTGCAACGCGGAACCGGTATCGCTTCTTATTGTTAGATCGGCCCGAGAATACATACCGAATGTTCACTTTGCAATGTGTCCCCCAGATCCAATTCCTGTATTGCTCCTGGAAACGCTGTTAAAATATCGTCAAACATTTAAATGTCTTGCCGTTTTTTATTTCATTTAGATTGGTGAGCCAGCGACGGCTCACTTTTGTCTCCGTCGACAAAGGCTAGCCGTGGCGAGCAAAGAACAGCCGCCGAGTTTTAAATTTCGTGTCCATTATTTCCACAATGAGTATTTTCAATTCCAACCTTCGATGCACTGTGAAAAGAATTACTGTATTATCGAAGTGTTCATTGCTACGTCTTATTCACTTAACACGAATAAATTGTGGTTAATTGTTTATCGAAACTTCGCTTTCAGACACTATTTTTTTAAAAACTTTTTACATAATCAGATAGATTTTGATGAATGTAGACGAAATATGTTAACTTTGAATGTCGGAATTTACTAGGAGGAATCTCAAAATCTAGTTCATTAATCGTTATTCTGACACATGATACAGGTATATGTAAGTATAAACGAATACAAGGAGTAGCGATTACGCTGAATATTTATTTAGAAATTTATTTTTGCATGGTTTTAATGATTGACGAAGCGTAATTTTTTAACACGAATATCTATCACACAACAGTAATCGGAAATTGTAAAACGTCCACTATACAATTGATTATAGTAAAATACGATAATATCGGTAGTGAAATTCACATGAAGACATACAAGAGCATACTGATCCTGGTATGTGTTTTAGTAAAGAATAAAACTAACATACTTTCCACATTTATAGCAAGCTCTACAACGTTAAAACTTCCAAACTTTAACAACATACAACTTTTAAAAATGGATTTCGATATTTAAAATCGTTTGATTTCGTTTATATTTATTGAATATTATCAGAGTATGTAAAATAGTCAAAAAAAAATGATGTCTCAAAACGAAGTTTAACCATAATATTTGCCAACGTTGCTCTAATTGACTACGAAATGTAACCGTTGCGTTGGTAAGAATAATCTCTGTGTCTAAAACTTATGGGTGTATTTCTAGGCAAAACTGTTCAAACTGTTCAAGTGAGAAGCAGTGTACATATATGTGTGCACCTCGTATAGAATGTATTGCACAAGTTACGATTTTCATTTGTTCGTTCTACTGGAATGTATGTTTCTGACGCTACGGTACAGTAAGTTCTGTATGTTTACTGTTACTTCCTACCAGTTTAACTTCGAAGAATTCCATAGGTGACTGAATCAATGAAAATATATTGAAAAATAACAAAGATATTGCTTCAGCACGTAGCGAAAGTCCAATAAAATATTATCTGTTTGATATGAAGAAATCTCATTTATTAAAAATATGAAATACCAACAGTTTTTTATTGCACAGTACAATATATTTTTAACAAATAATGCAATATTGGATAAAAATATGAACAATAAATTCGGACTCTTTTATTAAACTGAATAAAAAAATACGTGTGCTTATATTTCGTTAACAGTGTAACAAAATTGAGTACAAATTTCTCAAAATTACATAAAATAGTTAGTATTTGTTACTTTAATAATTAGGTATGTACTTGTAAATGACCCTTATTGAGTTGAGCGTTGAAATTTTTGTACATATGCAACTTTTCGTGAGCATTCTACATCTGTTATCAAAATCAACGAGTCTCTTACCTAAGTCTCTCAACCTAACGTAATTTTAAATATGGCCAGAGCTTTGTTGAATTATCCAGTCAACACCGGGGAGGAGTAGAGTCGGTTTTTGTTGATCATTGGGTAGTTTTGTTGACTCGAGGACCTTTGCCTGCCAAGGGTCAACTCCGATCTGTTTTTTTTTACTTCTATTCGTTGTATTTTCTTTGTCTTTTTCGTTTTTTGGTTTCTTGAATTATCTTATTTTTTTTTATTTTTTTTAATTCTCTTATATTTTTTATTTCTTTTTGTATTTTCTTTGCTTTAGAAGTTGTTAATTTCCTCGTCCAGAATAAACTTGTTTAGTGGCTTTAGTCAACTCAACGAATTGATCACTTCCAGACTTTCTTATTTCTTTATTTCAGTGATATTCGCAAAGATGGAAAGAGTTTCTTTTGGAACACAACCTATTTGTAACTTCATTCTGAGTAGTTGCGATTCAGACTCAATCATTTGAGTGTTAGCATCAGTTTCATAGTTGGTAAATTCATTCGAATGCTTGACATCTCTATTTAGGCATCTCTTTTATTCCCTGGACATATCCCGGGCCTAAACTCTTTTGTATCTGTTTGCACAGCACCGAAAATCCAAGAATCCTCGATCACTCTCCGCTGCTCTTACTTCCTTCGTTCAAATATCATCTCGTGAATTTCAGCGATACTTCTTGGCCAATTTAATTTCTCGCGACCTTGAAATCGGCTATCTAAATCCAACATACATACTTCCCTCAAAAGGAGTAGATATCACATATTGTTTCTACCAAGACACTAGGACGCCTCACATCCGCTACTTCCTTTTTCACGGTTTCTTATTTCGATTTAATAACGGAAAAATACGTCACAAGTAAAATATCTTGAATACAAGGTGTCCGAACCATGTGTTTTCGGTAATTATTTTTTCAATGTTGAGCTTGCAACACCTAAAATGCAAACCGATTGCCACATCTCATCCATTATAGTTGCGAGAAATTGGATCAAGAACCATTTGCTCTCGATTGTTTCGAGAACAGATACGAGATGTTGGTAAGAGTCCAACATCTTGGTACCATTGTATAACACATCTTTACACATTAAAAAGAGCACAAAGCCTTTTCAGGTTACATGACCCATCTAACGCCCATCTTAGTATGATTTTCGCTTGGCGAATATTTGGCAGCAAGCGCGATATTTGGAATGGGATAAATAAACAGAAGACTGCCCCATTTCATTTTATTCTGTTTCTTTTGAACTGGAACAACTATACAACTTCAAAAGACGGAAGGAAAGGTCCATAAAAGACGCTAAACTTGATGATATTCAAGTTCAAATGTGAATATCTCGCAAACCGTAAGAGACTCGTTGATTTTGCCAACATATTACGAAACGCTCATAAAAAGTTGTACATCTGTGTACAAAATTTCAGTACTCAACTTGATGGGGGCAATTGGAAAATACAGCCATAGATTTGACTAACCGTTTAGTATTTGATTTTGAAATATTTTTTAATATTCTCCCTAATTTAGATTTTTACATCGGTATTCATAATTTGAAAATTGCTAAACTGCGTTTTACTTCGTTTTGTAATGTACTCTATTAAATTTAGAATATTGTAAACTGTTCTCTGGCAATGTATGTTGTAATGAAAGTATTATTACATTGTTGAGATATTTAATCTATCATTGGTATTCCAAATTTTTCAGCTGAATAGTTCATATTTATTAACACAATATGCAGATATTTCGTCTCTTCATCGTTGAGTCCGTAAATTTTTATGTTTACATTACTTTAATTGCCATAGATTTTACTGAACTTTACTAAATATTCAGTAATATTGAATTTCTCCCATATTTCATCATTGATATTATATTGCTGATGTTAAATTCAGTAATCGGTTTGTTTCCATACTAATGAACTGCATTTTTGATGTAGATATCAAAACACATTTTCACGGATGTAATCACAAGAAAGTTGTTATATTACAACAAAAATAAAGAAAGATACAAAGTTCTATATCACGATGACTGTTAAGGACTATGATTTATATAATATGAAATATACAAAGCAGTTGTGAAAACGCAGTTATAAATTATTATACACAAGAGTTAGTTGACGCGTCCGATCCGCGTGATCGCCAGGAAGAGAAGAACGAAGCTCGCAACGTGCATCGACGTGAACACCAAAAGACAAAAGCCTAACGCGATATCGATATTAACATTAACCACGCGATTATTGCCGCGCATTTTAAACGAACATACTAACAATGACATTAACACATTTTATTAATTAAAATTATAAAATAAAAATATTTTCTCAGTTATAATTCTTCGAAATTTGGTTGGGTACTCTTTACTTTTAACAATTTCTTTTTTTAGCATAATACACTTTGCGAAAATCCATTCTATAAAATCAATATTTTCTAACTTTCCATTCGGGATGGTGTTACTCATAGGAATGATTATATACCTTTTGTATTATACTATTTTCAAAATAAACATCTTTTCAGTAGGGTTAATCACCTAAACTTCCATTATTAAAAAAGCAGGAAATTCGAATTAATTTGACCATACACTGCTTACAGATAAAAATATTATATGAAGTTTCATCTATTGTTATTATTATCATTTTTTTTTTAAATGGACTTGTCGCACTTTAAAAAAAAAACGGTTCAATTTATCGAAGCCTTTCACTTAATACAATGTTAATGTATGATATTAAACGAATGATTAGTTTGTGAGATATTCTAGATTAAAAAATCAGATATTGCATATAAACACTGGAAATATTTCATGAATTGCTGTCTCTTCTAACATTGTACTCTTACACTTTTCTATGTAGAATATTCTAGAAATTCAATTTGAATATCAAAATCAAGAACGCAAAATTTAATTTTTCTGAAAAAATGTATTTGAGTTTATTTTCATATATTTTATATATTGCTTATTAATGAAGTTATATTTACGCATTTTATTCTTCTTTCTATACATTAGCACAGACTCTGACTAATTATTTATATATTGTGCGGTTTTGTATGATTTGCAGACATTGGTATAATATAAATGCATAAACGTCCGTCATCTACTTATTACACAAATTACTTTTTGAAACATTCTATCTAAATAAATATTAGCGTACAATGTTAAGGAAAATAATAATTTAAAAGGTATATCAAATATTTGTATAAAATATTTCATTTCTTAATTGTAAATATCCCAGTACTTATCATGTTTTAATACATTTTTAAGTAGAATATTCTGAAGATATCACTATAGAAAAACGTATGCCATTCTATTTTGGGGTTTTCATATGACCTTCACAGAATTCTTTAGGGTTATCGTCAAATTAAGTGGACAAAAGCGTAGGGTGTAATTATTGACGACATATAGTTTTTGTCTAAAACACATCCTTTTATCGTTTATGATTTTCAAAATATTTTTGTGCATCTAAAGTAACCAGACATACTATTTACTTCTTAAAATATTTAAATATTTATTTTCATCTACATTTTAGTACTCACAATATGCAACCTTATGCCAATAGCTTGCGTTCGTTTTTCTATCAAATTTTCTTCTAGTAATCTCTTACCCCCTCTCCCCCGATACCATAAAGATTAAACTTACCTCCATTCACAGAAATCAGTGTTCTATCACTCATTGCTAGTTTCTTTCAAATTGAAATCTCTTTTTGTTATTCATGCCGTTAATGTACGGTTCCTTTCTGATTATCTTACTGTGATAACTTTCGGTTTTAGATACTTTTCTTACATTTTGTGCACCGATTACAGTCCCTAAACTCTTTATATAGTTGAAATGCAACTTTTGAAGGACTCACTTTAGAAACTTTCTTCATTTTCCTTATCATTACTCCTAGACGGTCTGTCTTAGTTCTACATATATTAAATTAAGTTTTTGTTTCAACATCTTTTAATAGTGTTTTATAGAAAATTTCGTTCAGAAAACTTCACTACTTTTCGTATTGATTCGTGTATTTCATAATTGAAAACCGATAACTTTGATATCTTGAAAAAGATATTTTTAACAACAACCCATTTTATTCAAATGTGCTGAAATAAAATTAGTTTCAATAAACTAAAATTAAACGATGGAACTAGCAAATTGAAGTAAATTAATAAACCATTAAACTAAAACATTAAGTATTGACATCGGAACTCGAAATTGAAAATTTCTTTACTGATCTAGGTTTAAGAATAACACTTATTTTTCGTTTATATATTTTCTTTATAAAATATCTTGCGATTTGATATGAATAAAATTGCACCATATTCACCGGGACCTAAGAAATTAACAAAGTCAGAAATATATTCAACAAATACGCTACAGATCATAGGATACATTTGCAACAACATTCTAATGCGGCAGCCGAAAAATTACAAAAAAACCGAGCGCGCAAAAATTGAAAAGGGAGAATTTTCTAGATTTTAATAAAAATAATATTTAAGATTATAATTGAGAGCTTCTAATTGGAAACAATCTCATTCTCGTTAACAATAGAAGTAGAATAGCTGTTAATTAATCTTGATAGAAGATTTAAATGTAGTGGAAAATATAAAGGTAAAATTAGATTGAAGGTTGCAGATTATAAGTACTTGAGCTATTCATTGGAGTAATTTGATTAGTACTTTGTATTTGTAAACAATGAATTGCGGTAGCTGATCATAATTGTCCATAATCGACCCATAAATGTTGTATTTACACAGAAATATTTTTTAACCGAAGATGTAGAAACTGAATATTTCTCATAAGTCTGGTTTTGAATTCGCTACAAAATTTGTGATGTACATTAAAAGACTTTAATAAGTAGAAAAGAATAAATAGTCTAACGCAAGAATGGAGCAATGTCAACAGAAAAGTTTTAAAGAAAATTCTTCAGAACTCAACAAATCGAATAAAAAGGGAAGTCATTTAAAGAAAAGATACCTTGTTCGGTTTTCAGTATTACTCTTATTTTCTAACTTAATTTAATAAAGTATTCTAACCATTTAATATACAATTTTGGAGTTTTTCCAGTTTTTTTTTGTAACATAATGTAACAACGTGTAAAAAGCAGATGCTTTCAGTTTAGAAAATTATTTTATTATAGGAAATATTTTTTCTTGTAAACAATACTCATAGAGAAACTCGTAATTATTAATTATTAGTATTTTATAGGCATAAAGCAACGAATAAGGCTTTTAACTACAAAAAAGTTTTAATATGGGTTTAAATTTTTCCTTATGTTGCAAAAAAAAAAAATAAGAAAAACCAATATTTGTAGTTAACAGATATTTACATCAGTAAATAGCTATGTTTGATTTATTTAATAAGAGAGCTATAATTAATCAACGATGGATGAATTAATGGTATTTTTAAAATTATTCTTTAGAACGATACAATAAAAACTGTATGTACATTCAGTTTTATATTCTATAAAACTAAACTTGCACAAATTTGATGATAATAAAATATTAATAAAAATTAAAATAAAGAGTGTTCACATTTTAAAAAATGAATCTTTGTTTGGATTGTGTAGGCGACACACGCTGGGTGTGGTTCTGTTTGGATTATTTCTCCGATTTTTTATACGTACTGGATATAGTATTTCACATTCGAACGGGATACTTGGAGGACGGTGTACTACAGACCGATGCAACAAAACTACGAAATCACTATACAAACAGCACCACGTTTTATATGGACATCCTATGCCTGCTGCCTCTCGACTTTTTATACTTATCTATAGGATTCAACAGTATACTGCGAAGTTTTAGACTCGTAAAAATATATCGGTGAGTAAACTTCATTTTTCTCTTGCATATATTAGTTTTATATTCGTCGGTGAATTAGAATTAAACTCTTAAATTAGGAGCAATATTTTTTGCATTTGTTTCTTCAAGATACAATATAAATTATTACACTGCAACAATTTTAATAAAGAGTCAAATTGAAGTTCAATAAATGTAATTATAAACGTTTTATCAATATTCTGAATTAGTTAGCTTTTTTTGTAACAAGCAAGGAATCAACGCGCAGTGTATTAGCAATGTCCGTTCTATCTTTCTTTACATATTTCATATATCGATTATTCTAATTTCTCTCCATTTACTGTACCGGTATAGTTTATATGTGTAAATTTTCAGGAAAAGTCTTATTGCTACTCTCAGTAAGAATGCATTATTTTTAATGCTTTTCTAAATAAATTGTTTTTTTTTTTAAACCTCGATAAGAGTAGTAGTAGTATTCAGTAGTTGTGAAATGTAAGAATTTATCACAAACTGTGTGATAAGTGACTAAAAAGAACAAGTGCCTAAGTTAAAAATATTTTAGTAATTTAAGCGTCGTCTTAATGATTTAAATTTGTCCTAATTTGATAATTACAATAATCGGTTTATACAACACAAAATGTTTTATATTAAACGTTATAAAAATGACAAAAGTAATGTAACAGGTAATCAATTTCTTTTATTATAACTTTATCATATTAAAATTGATATTTATCATAATGAACAAATTTTCCTTCACTATAGTTTCAAAGACGTCATAAAGCGACTAAGGATGGAGATATCTGCTGTCATGGCACGTGACAAATTAAGACGTGACCTACGTATTTCTACTAAGAAGAACAGCGAAACACTGCACGCACAAGACACGAAATGGCGTGAGCTGACGTACAGCGTGAACGCGCGCCATTTTGCTCAGTGGAAATACGTACCTCACATCTTATTCAGCACGTGTTCCTAGCAGTGTGTTCTCGGCTAAATCCTATAGAAACGCTTACTACAGAATTTGCCAATTGAATTTAATACGAAACGGAAATTGTATAGTTCAAACAAAGGACAAAAGCCAAAATTAATGACTAAATAATGACTAATAAAAAAAATACTAAATTCAATTTTTGATTGAGTTCGAAAAGATTACTCAATTCGATGATATATCTTTTTCTTATAAAATATAGTCATTTTATACTTTATTCATCTTACTTCTTGTATTTCACACGCTATAACATTTTTATCATTAAAAAAGGAAAAAACATTGTATAAAATAGGGGTATAAGTGATGGAAGCACAATGCTAGATACGAGGTGCGATCATTAAATTCCGGGATTGTATCTGCTGTAACCAAACGGATCATACGATTGGCATGCGCTCGCAGAATATAAGAATAACAATCTTCGAGACATATGCCACGAAGTTTGGCAGCGATATCTTCGTTCAATCCTGTGTTATACAAGTTTATGATAGCATACGTACGCTCTCCTCTGCGAAATCACGATGGATTCCAAATTCGAACAGAGGGACATAAAAAAAAAGAAACTTGAGAAATGGTCGTCCTTCCTCACCCTCAGTATTCACCAGATTTGGAACCCTGGTATTTCTTTTTGTTTCCCAAAATGAAATGGAAGCTCAAGAGTCGCCGATTTCATACGATGGACAATATTCAACGCGAATCGCAGCAGGTGCTTCACACATTTGAACAAGAAGACTTCTAGGAAGCTTTCCGAAAATGGCAGAGGCTCTGAGATCGGTGCATAACTGCACAAGGGGACTCCTTTGAACGAGATAGCAGCCAAATTTGAAAGAGATGACTTTATCTGCATGCACGAGACCAGTTCCGGAACTTAATAACCGCACCTTGTACATTGAAAAAAATGCCAAGACATTTAACAATAGCCACTCCATAGGCGAAGTTGCGTCTACGAAGGGTTTTGCAGGAATCTGAAAACCTTTTTACCACTTTCTGGAGGTTTTTTAGTCCTTCGCGAAACTCACTGGCCTCGGGGTTGTTTTATAGCCCTGGAATCCCAGTGTCAGGCCCTGACGTTGCAATGGTCGGC
The DNA here is from genome assembly GCA_963576845.1 of Megachile leachella. Taxonomy (NCBI): domain Eukaryota; kingdom Metazoa; phylum Arthropoda; class Insecta; order Hymenoptera; family Megachilidae; genus Megachile; species Megachile leachella. Next base: position 964,638 of record OY756259.1, on the reverse strand, counting down.
GCGTCTTGACCATGTATCTTTCGTCTTTGGTTTATCCACGGGTAGTTTAGGAGCTTCTAACAATTGATCCAACATAATCCATCTTAAAACCAGCTTAAAAACTAACTCCACTTTAACATTTACATTCCGTAAGAAAAAAATAGTACAGATAAATATGTCGATAACATTAAAGAAATGATCATTTGTAAGAAATTATAATACATCAACAATGACAAATTATTAAGTGACAAAATTACATCAAATGACGTGAAAATGAAATGTTTAATTCAATTATTATCTCTTCTAGAGTCAGAATTAAGTAAAGTTGGTAACAAACTAGATCTTGAACTAGAAGCTAGTTTTTATTCCCATATAAATTGATTTATGCAACTCTTAGTATAGCACTGTAACTCATATACAGAATGTTCCATTTAAAGTGTCATTGTATACAAGAATCTCGAAGTCGGATGATGTGAGAAAAACAAACTGATACGTCTTTCTTAGTATTTTGAGTGGAGGGTCGAATGATGTTACTAATTTTTTAATACATAGGCATACTCGAGGATATTTCAAGGTCATCTTGTTTTTTTTTATCATAAATCCATGTTTTTTATTCTGGAATCATATTCTACATGGAAAAATCCATAAGTTTTCTTTGATACATTTTGTTATAATATGTGCATTACTTAAAAATTTAAACCTAGCAAGCAAGCAAAACATGTGGTTTCAACGCGACAGTTGCCCAGCTCATTATTCACATATTGCATGGCAAATACTATATCAAGAATTTAGTGGTCGTTGGATACAACGAGGTGATCCAGTTTCCTGGTTGGCGAGATCACCTGATGTAACATCACCCGATTATTTCCTGTGGGGTTATTTAAAGGAAAAGATATAGTCCAATCCATCTACTACACCAGGAAACACGAAATAGTGAACTATAACTGGGTGCTGTAGTATCACCAGAAGAATTTTTTATCTGTTTATAAGTCTTTCATTAAACGAATTAATAAGTGTCTAGAACACTTATTAATACACTTATGTATGTTGTTATGTTAACAGAAAAAATATTTGTTAGATACTGTTTTCAAAAAAGAACTGTTCCCAATTAAGGTGCTGGGGTAAGTGCCGAGAGGTCAAGCTCAGTCCTCTTACCAAAGGCATCCCTGCCTCCCCACTCCGTGGCCAGATCCTCAAGGAACAACGTCCTTATTCGACTCAGTATTGCAATAGCAAACTATCTATCCTTTTCTAGAATCCCAGAAGCTAACAAAGCACACAGTCCTACGACATCTGATGACCATACGACTCCAAGTCAATAGCCATCATCTATCGCCACACTTAGACTCTCATAAACGACCTTTCGCCCAGTCCTCACTCAGGCTATCCCTGTCATAAATCGTTCAACGGCAAAATAGCACAAGCTAATTGCCTCCAATGACCCTCCAAAACACGTTGACGCTAACATATTTTAACCGACTTCGAAAAAGGAGGAGGTTACTCAATTCGATCAGTATATTTTTTTTTTTTTTTTTTTTTTTTTTTTTTTTTTTTTTTTTTTTTTTTTCTATGTGTGCCCGCCTATTACGCCTAGCTGGATGGACTAATCGGAATGAAACCTTTTGCACCTGGTGGGTTCTGACTCCCCATTGGTACCATTATCAAAAAATTTTTCATTTTTCAATTGCAAAGTATTGTTATTGCAAAAAAACCGGCAACTTTTGAAATAAACTTTTCTCGATTTTAGTGCGCTTTTAATATCTTATCACGGACATGATTCTGAACAATTTTGTTCGTATAAAAATTTCGCGGAAAGCATTACTTTTCGAGATATTAGCGAAAACTTGTTATTAACTTTCGAAATCAACTTTGGACGATTTTAATGTCCTTTTAATATGTTGTCAGGGGCATTGTTCTGGACAACTTTTTCCTTATGCATAATTGACGGAAAGCTTTACTTTTCGAGATATTAGCAAAAAAATTGTTATTAACTTTCGAAATCAACTTTGGACGATTTTAATGTCCTTTTAATATGTTGTCAGGGGCATTGTTCTGGACAACTTTTTCCTTATGCATAATTGACGGAAAGCTTTACTTTTCGAGATATTACCGAAATAATTGTATCTTATACAATTCTCCCCATTCCACTAAAAAGCATGAAATAAAATAATTTTAAGAAAAAAAATATACCGACTTCGAAATGCACTAAAAAGTGTAAAATAATTTCTATTTCCTAATGAAGTAATTTCTATTTCATTCAATCATACAATTACGTAACAGATATGAATGAAACCTATTTACTCGTTAGGTAGTATATTAAATATATTTCAACCTTTTCGGAGGCGGCGCAAAATTAAAAGGTTTTCTTGAACATATCAAACTTGGGACAGTCGAACAATTTGCGCCGCCTCCGAAAAGGTTGAAATATATTTAATATACTACCTAACGAGTAAATAGGTTTCATTCATATCTGTTACGTAATTGTATGATTGAATGAAATAGAAATTACTTCATTAGGAAATAGAAATTATTTTACACTTTTTAGTGCATTTCGAAGTCGGTATATTTTTTTTCTTAAAATTATTTTATTTTAACATAAATCTAAAAATCAACTAGATGTATTAGGAAATTTTGTAGTAAGTTTAATATTGAAGAGAATATGATAGAATCGTTCATTTAGAATATGATTACAGAATAAAAAATATGGGTTTAAAAAAAAAGATAAGATGACCTTTAAATAACCTCGAAAACGCTTCTGCATTAAAAAATTAGTAACGTCATTTGATTCCGCGTTCGAAGTACTAAAGAACACATGTTAGTTTGTTTTTCTCACATCACACATCTTCGAGATTTTTGTATACAATGACAACTTAAATGGGACAACTTTGTATATGAGTTACAATGCCATACCAAGAGTTTAGATTCTAATCTAACAATAAGTTAGAAGCCTTTTTCGTGTTTCAATTTTGGGAGACTCACAATTAATTTCTAAGAATTGATATAATATGTTTATATTGTAAAATGGTAGTGTGGATAACTTGTTCTCTTCTATTTATAGTAATTATATAACAATTTACCTTAAAATTTAGTATAGATGTTCTTTTCACGTATACATATAAAACACGAAAATGTGTGGGAAGTATATTACATGTAAATTAAGTTTACAGTTATTCTGTAAGGTTAGATTCGTATTTTTAGTTATGAGAATTTTAAAATAATAATTTCCGCTTTTGCCGCAAAAAATGATAGTTGTACTCCCTGTAAGATTACTATACTGTAATTTTACTTATATGTCACATTATTTGGACCTAAATCAGTGACTATGAGTAATAAATATCTAATTAGTTTAAATAGACACAATTATATAGTAAAATCCTCGCTTTGGTTCGGTGTGTGTAAGGGGAGAAGGGTGTCCCCTAGTCTTCTCATTAATCGCTTTGGCTCATTATAAGAAAGTTTGATTCTCTGATAAAAAGTCGTATCTGGCACGGTTCAGCCTGTACATTTATATAAATTAGTGAATAGTCGGAGTGGAATTTTATAACATTTTGATTTATGTTTTTCCGTCAAATGAAAACAAATTGAAGATGCGATTACATTATTTATTTTAATATTCTTGTACATTATCCACAATTTTCCATTACTTTCAGAACATACAAAATAAACTAATAATTCTCCTTTTCCATTTAATTTCAAAATTGGTTAATTGTTGCGATGCCCTTTTTCAATATACGTGATGCAAAGTTATTGATTCTTTTCGTACAAAATGCAATAAATTGCAGATGCAAAAGAGATACCAATAAGCAAGCAAAGTACGGATATTCCACGCCACTGCTTTCATAACTATTTCCTGCCCCCTTTGTGGTTTAACGAAAATTCCTTAGCTTAAAGTACAACGAAATTCTTCGCGTAATATTTTAACGGGAGCTTTAAAATTTATCACGACGCTATGACGACTCCGCTGGAATTTCATCCAATTTTCTCTGTTCGTTGTTTCATAGGTTTTGGGCGTTCATGGATAGGACTGAACGACACACAAACTATCCAAATTTATTCCGCTCCACTTCCTTGATACATTATTTGCTAGTGATCTTTCACTGGAATGGGTGCCTCTATCACATTATTTATAAGAACAACGGCTTTGGCAGTAAGAATTGGGTGTTCAGTGACTCTGAAACAGCGGATGTTGTGAAACAGTACTTGCAGAGCTACTACTGGTGCACACTGGCCCTCACAACTATTGGTGATTTGCCAAGGTAATTTCATTTTTATCTGTACTTAAGCTAATTATTCGTTATGAGCAATCAATTCACTACCATAAAATTGCATTCATCTATTTTTTATTTATACGAACACTACTCTTACTTACTCATTGATAAAAATTTGCGACTCAACTTTTAGTATCTGAACAAGAGCGAAATTATCCTACTTTTTAATCGTAAAACTTTAGCAGTATATTCCGTACGTAAAAATAAGAAAAAATATTAAGCTAACATATGATTTTAAGCACTTTATTAAAAACATATAGCAAAAGTAGGAAATAACTTCGGATTGCTTTGTTTTTAGATGTCATATACACTCTATCTCAGTTTTATACGTAAAACTTTACCAACATTTTCTACCAATAAAAGTGATTAAAAAACATCGTATAATATATGCATTTAAATGTTTTATTAAATAATATTGGACAATTTTTTCCTTCAGTACTATATATAACCAACTGACGAATGTAATTTTTGAAAAACTTTTAATAATACCTTCAAGAGTCTATATTCATATAAAATATTTTTTATTATTCATATAGATTTTTGTTATTTTTATTTACATTTTACATAATTATGCTTCGTGACATTTTTGCTATAATTTTTTAATATATTGTTTGAAACCCTAGGTTGATACAACATTCTTTTCTTAATTTTATAAATAGAATATATCAATAAAGATCGGCAGTAAGAAACTGACATATCTTGCATTTTATCATAATAAGCGTGTGTAAATACCTTCTTTGCATTTAAAATAAATGAATATATCCGGTACAAACAAATTATGGTATAGTCGCATAACCCAAAAGGAGGGAAATCTACATTAAATAATAAGCAAATACAAATATGGAACCACATTTTTCATATTCTGTTCCATTTTCGATAAAAATTGAATTTGCTTATTTACAGAAAATCACTTAATAATTAATAAATATTATAAAGCAAATATTATAAAGTTAACTCAATAATTAATAAATATTATAAAGCACCAAATGTAATAATTACTGTCATTAAGATGAAAGAAATTAAATGCGTTTAATTTTATAATTTTAAATAAATATTGTTACTTACGTGTGTTTTTAACATGGATTAAATTCATTAGGTCATATATCAGTACTTATGCCAATGTTATAAGGAAAAACGACTAATAATAAACTTTATTAGAATTAATTATTATACTTCTTCATTCAAAAACGTTCATTCGTTTTTAAATCAATGAAAAAGTTGTTACATTTATTATTTTTCATGTTATGATTAAATTTCTTTATACATATTTAAAAAATTTACTGATTCAATTTTTTTTAAACAAAGCCAATTGTAAAATGATGTATATTTTTGACTTTGTTTTTCATGCAAATTCTTTCCTATTTTAATTAGTCCTCCAGATTAAAAACCCAATATACCTACTACTAATTGTAACTGTCGCAATAGACGAAACGTATGATCCTATTTGTCCTTAGCATTCTGAACATAGCAATGTTTTAACACGTATATTAAAATCAATAAATACTAGTATTGTAGATAGATCATGCATTCCTCTCTTAATAAAGATTTTATGGCTATAATTCGCATATACTCTAATGTATATTTAATACAAATACCAATTGAATATGTAATAATTTGTTTGCATTATTGAATTCCTATATTTCTGTTATCTTATATTGGTTTAAATACAGTTTAATTTCTAATAATACGTTATGCAATATATATAATGTATATCAATAATTTTACAGATTCAATAAATCAAATACTATTATATTGCAATGATCGTAATCAAGAATTCAATTATTATTATTATTATTATTGTACAATACAATCTATGGCATAATATGATTTAATAATTTAATGAAAAAGTAATACAATAAAATCTCTGTTACTTTAAAACAACATGGAATTGATGCATGTAATATTTAATCAGTTAAATATGTATTTTTTTATTTTTAACACTTTCAGACCGAGAAGCAAAGGTGAATATTTGTTCGTGATTGCTCAGTTGCTGTTTGGACTGCTGCTATTCGCCACCGTACTAGGCCACGTGGCCAACATCGTAACTTCCGTCAGCGCTGCTAGAAAGGAGTTTCAGGGTGAGTAAGAATCAAATCCAATTATTTTGTGTGCACATGATTTTTTTGATCAGCAGAAACTTCAGCTTCGGTCAGCAACTGTAACAATTTTCATGGTGATTGTTTCTCAGAGAGAAACATTCGATAAAGCGAGGTGATTGTTCGTTTCCGTCACGGAAAATTCTACGTCGTAAATTGCTCTGAATACAGTTTAGTGCTGACACTACCGAAATGCGTACTCGAATAAAATCTTAGTTATTACATATTTTTTATACGACTTTTAAGTGTAAACTTACTTTTAAAAATTATCGTGTAAATAATATTTAAGGTAAGTACGTTGTTTAAGAATTATACTATATAATACATAATAAAATTCTCAGTTGACTGACAAGGACAGGCACGCAAGTGTTCCCTTCCGATTTTGATAAAACTTCGTAGGTTTGTTAAGCAGGCAAAAATAAAGGACATATATTGTTTTTTATCGGCTGAGACGCAGGTTTAAAGGGTGAAACGAGTCAAAGTTTCGACCCCTTTTGGCTATCTCGAAAACCATACGAGATACATTAAAACTTCTAATAGGAAAGTTGTATGGTTTTTGCGTACAATAACAGGATGTTAACGAATTTTGCAAAATACAATTTGTTTATAACAAAAAAATTTGTCATAACCTTATTTTACAATTTATTCAAATTTGTATAATGACAAAACGTGTAGAGAATTTTATTACAAATCCATTGGTATATATATATACGATATTGCCTCCTCCAATTCCTCTAATTGTTATCATAAATGTTACGCGCGCGCGCCCACTGACGCTCACACTATACTAAATTGGATGAAGTCGGACGATATTACACTATCAGTCAATATTATTTATAAGCATAAATGCGAAACAATTACACTTGCGTTATAATTAATATATATTATTAAAGTGCACAGGTATTCTATATGTTAATTTTATTAGGTAACGAATAATTTGAATAAATTAGGGACCATAATCACGGGAATGACGGTATTGCTCGAAGAAATGATTCAAACGGTTTTCGATGCACCATGCACATGAAATAATTGCTACATCATGACATATGTGGCATAGTGGTTCATTATGTGATGCATAGCAAAATACGGAATTTTGAAAATGAGGTGGTCTTGACGATATGTATCCCTTTAATGCCATGGAGTATTTGAACTTCTATTACAAAAGAAAATTTTTAAACCTGGTTAACAGAAGTTTATTCTCCAAATATAAATAACAAAACAGCTTTATTATTAGATTCTTGGAGCGCACATTGTTGTCGTAAGGTTGACGAAGCTATTTCAATAATTAAAGAAATAACGTTATTTATGATTCTAACTGGAACTACAAAATATTTACAATTATTATACGTGTGCGGATTTCACGTATGGAAAAATTTTGTTCGTCGCATTTCGGACATAGTTGTTGTATTGCAACATGGCATTAATCCCCACACACGAAATAGCATTCTAAAACTACAATAACGTATTCATAATCAGTTTTCTTCACCGCAATTTGAAAATTTCATTAAGCGTTCATGACATAAAAGTGGATATATATCATCAAGACCATCTCAATTTCAAATACAGTAGAATTTTGCTACGCATCACATAATGAACCACCATGCCATATACATATGCGGTGACGTAGTAATTATTACATATACTTAATATCGGAAACCGTTGTGTTTGAAACATTTTTTCGAAGAAACCATTATTGCCACGATTATGTTCCCTGATTTATTCAAACTATTCATTACCTATAAAATTGACACGTACATAGAATACCTATGTACTTTAACAATAAATGTTTTGTAATACAAATTTAATAAAATTAACAGTTATGTATAACGCAAATACAATTGTTTTTTACTTATGCTTAAAAATGACGTTGACTGGTAGTGTAACATCGCCTGACATGATCCGGTTTAGTATCATGCGTCGCGTCGCGGGCGCACACGCGAAACGTTTATAATAAAACTCTCAGGAATTGTGGGAGGCAATACCGTATATACATATATACCAATGGATTTGTAATAAAATTCTCTACACTTTTTGTCATTATACAAATTTGAATAAATTGTAAAATAAGGTTATGAAAAATTTTTTTGTTATAAACAAATTGTATTTTGCAAAATTCGTTAACATTTTGTTATTATACGCAAAAAACCATACAACTTTCCTATTAGAAGTTTTAATGTATCTCGTATGGTTTTCGAGATAGCCAAAAGGGGTCGAAACTTTAAGGGCTCGTTTCACCCCTTAAACCTGCGTCTCAGCTGATAAAAAAGTACGTATCCCTTATTTTTGCCTGCTTAATAAACCTACGAAATTTCATCAAAATCGGAGGGGGACACTTGCGTGCCTTTCCTTGTGAGTATAGAACAAATTAGTTAAGAAACAACGTTCAATTTATAGTTATTATTTATGTGTGTATATACTCATATACAATATTATATATAAATGATTTAAGGCAGACATGGACATGTGCATTAAAACTGCATTAAAACTGCACCTCGCAATTCAGTATGTACATAACGTTAATGTTTTTGTACTTAAAAAGGAAATTTGCATATTTGAAAAATTCATTCTTGGTATAATGTAATAGTAAAATTATAGTTCATTAACACCATTTTTTTCTTCCTTAAATCGTAACAGTAATATTTCGGGCTATAGACGTCATTGTTAGATTTATTTAATGGTATTTTAGAACATGCAAAAAAGTAAATAATATTGATTCATACAAAAATGAACAAAAATACGGTTAAAAAGGTAAGTACTATGTTATTATTTCGCGATATTTACATTAACAAAAATATTTAATTTATAGCTTCCTTAAACTCTGTTTTATCTTACCTAGAGTAACTTAATACTTTTTTGTATAAAAATATAAGTTGTATTGAATATCGTACTCAGGAGTGTATAGGGCTATTTAAAAAAAGTTGACGTTAAAATGAGTCTTAAATTTGATTCGTACGTCAAAATTAAGGACACGACCCTTCTTGATATTGGCACTTCTTGTATATACTTATTTACAAAAATTAAATACCTTTATTCATATTCCAAGTGAGATATCATAGTACTACGTTAGTTACGAAGAAAACACTATTAATATAACAGTAATCTATAATTTTAGTTTTCAAATTCAGTTCTCGTTTGTAGCTTCCAACATACTGGCCTGTTCAAGAATTTCATTAGCTCTTCAGGCTTGATTACACTGACTGATTAATACACACAGTACGGACTTGCAAACTGTGCTTTCATTAGTTCACTTGGATACAAAAACATGTTATTTCACCGGTTGTGTGAGCATTGGTTAAATGGAAGTGAACTGGATAAATCAGTAACTCGGAACAGTAGTTCCGTAAATATTTGTGGATCCTAAAAGTATTCAAATATTCTCTATGTCATAATTCCAGTTAATAAATACAAGAAAAGGTTTCCAAAATTTAAATATTATATTAAGATAGTGTATATAAAGTTTACTAATATATGTTGTTGGTTAATTAAATAAATGTCTGCAGGGTTGAGTGAGTAACTAAAGATGTATATTTAGAATAACTTTGATATTACATTGTCAATGTTCAGATAGAGACTACCATATCGTGTACGGGTTCGTACCAAAACTCCCAATAGATGGCGCGCACTCTACTACCATGTACAAGCCATAGAAATAGAAAATTCTACATTTAGATTTATATATAAATATTTATTTTAAATGTATTTTAAATACTGTACGAAATGCCTATAACTAGTATATCGCCACTTGTATTTGGTAAATATTTAAAATTCACGAAAACAGAACGATGCGCTTATTTATTAGCAATAATTCATACGATTAGATATGATTGCAGATGAGATAAAGTAACTTTCAACTAACTTGAAACAAAATGAATACGAGTGCTAAAAAATGTTATACATTTTGAATTAAATAATGAATCAAATTACTGTTATTCAATTGCTTATTGATAGATCAGATTATTGCTCCTTGATGGGTGACCTACCGAGGCAACAAAGAACAATTTTAACCTTTGACTATAATTCATTACTATTTTTAAAATTGTAAATTGTGAGAAAAATGTTTGCATTGTAGCTAATAACATCGTGAAGTGTGTTGTCAAGGACAGTGAGTAACTTTTTCCTATGTGTAAAACTAACGATCTACTTTAGCTTATAAACATATTTCACAGATTCTTAGAACCCTAATGTATGTGGTCAAAATCAAGATCTTAACTAATTTTACTCATACATGTATGATCATATCTTGATTTTAACTTTTGAGATATACCCAAAAAGCTTCAATTAAACTTACATTATTATAATACTAACAGAAAATTATAGACTTTCAAAAAACGAATACCAATATATCAATATAGCTTATTCTATCGCTATTATACTTATTATACTCTTTGTTTTTTTTTAAGAATATTCGCAGTGCAGCATATACAACGCAATTACAATATATTTCGGTATATCGTTATTATTGTTTTTAGGTTACCGCATGAATTCAATTTAATATAAATCATGATGTCACCTATAGTATAATAGATATATGAAAAAATCAAACAAATGAGATGCTACATATACAGGGTATCCGTGAATTTAGCAACTTAAGTAATTTAGTAACTGTTACAATTTTTTAATCAAACTTTAAGAGGTCTATGTTTACATAACATTTCTTTCTTATTTCAATGCATAAAATATACCAATAATCTTTGGGTACAAAACTTGGGATATCTTGAATGTATAACAAGATATACATGTATGTCAACATCTCTAAATTTTTTGTCAATATTTTTAGAAATAAGAATGACCAGGGTTATGTGTATTGTGAAAAGTTCATCAGAATATTGACTTTGACATATTTCAAGGCTATCGTGATCGGAGCATAATACTTTTTTATATATTTTTTCCGCTTTTACTCTGAATATCTCAGAAACTACATATAAAAATCTATAGATCAAGTCATTAGGAAAAGTTTTACAAAATCATGTTTTTGATAATATGTACAGGCCTTATTTTTTTATGCATTTTTACTTCGATTTAATTCATAGGAGTGGAAAGTATTGCAAAAGAGGAACTTATATTTTTAACGTAATTAATAAAGTGTAAATAAATGGTTTTCATTTCTTGTGCTAACGTTGACGTAGACGCAAGATTTATGGTCATGATCATTATAAAATATAGATTGCACAATATTTTTCTTTGCTGTAAAAACGCATTAAGTATCATTTCTCGAAGAATAGGAAACTTAAAAAGAACATTTGTTATGGTTGCACGTATGGTTCACTTTCCTATATTTACTTGGAAGTGTCATTTATATACCTTCATCATAAATTTGATCGCATGCATTGAAGAGTAAATAGCGAGAACTCGTACAATATTTATTTTGCAAATATTTCCAGAATATTCGGACTTCGAATTAATTAATCAATGAGTAATTTAATACATTGCATTGTAAAGTATATATTTGAATAGGAATTCATCAAACAGAGAATAAATATTAATTTTGCTGCATATTTTAAAGAGAAATTTAAGCATATTAAGGAATTAGTATAAAGAAATATTTTTATATCAGGCTTTGTTTTACGCAAATTTATTAAATAGCATATTTTGTTTAACGCAAATTTACTGTGAGAATTTAATAAATAGAATTTCTCAAAAGGAAAATGAAAACGGTTAAGAATTGTGGGGTTTGCACTCACAATAGTGTGAGTTACACATTGCATTTATTCCATTAGCGCAGTGATGTATCAGCACACTGAATTTTAATAAATTTTAGACTGTGAAAGTAACAAATTATTTTATCTCGTGTCTAGGCTTTATCCATTCAGCACGTAGCATTAAATTGGATGAAGAACTTACAAGTAACTTGCCTTTAAAATTTTAGAGCCGCTGCGGTAGAAGAAAATAAAAAGAACATCGTACATGTAAAAATATTATATATGTATACAAAGTGTACAAACAGAGTCATCAGTACATGCAATGTTTATGGGAAGCAAGCATGTGGCAAATGTCTACCAATAATATGCAAATTGGATGACGGTAAATATACTGTGCCGCCTAAAGTTCTGATATAAAAGTACGAACTGAATAATGTTATTATTAATTCCACATTAGACATTTGTTTTATATTGTACCTAAAGGCTTCTTAATTTTTCTTCAATTGTGATATGTAGTTTTACATATTTCTAATAGAAATGTATTAGTACATACAATATTATGGAGCATTCAATTTATTTCTTTAATTTGCGTTCTTATATGGTCTTGAATGTCACTGTCATTTATATGTAAAATTAAAAAGTACATAATATTATTTTTGAAAAAATAATGTAAACATAGAAAGTGAAAATATGTCAAGAACTAAAAAAATATTTTCCAAATTGTTCTTCTTTCATGTTTTAATATCTTTACTCTACAAGAAAAATACTACTTCATAACATCGCGAACACCTTTTATACTCGTACATTTGACAATTTTTCACTATATTTGTAATCTTTCAAAAATTAGAAAACTAAAAGAAGTTCTTTTCGTCAAGTAACATATCGCCTTTCTAAATAACATATTTGGTCGTTCTAAAGTTTTATTATTATTAAAAGAAATTAAATCAGAAATATATGTGTCCATGAATTATATTAATTTTATGCTTACCACTTTCTAATAATTCCGTTAATCTTTAACCAGTTCAATATATAATTATATGTATATACCTCAAATTCTTACTATAATACATATGATTGTATCACAGACATTACTGTCCTTAACATGTTCTTCTGCCTCACAAACATGACTTCTCCATGTTAAGTACCAAAATGGGATCCTCCTCATACCGCACGCAGTGCAAAGTACTTACACATTGAAATCTCTGTTTATCCTTCTCCACTTTGGTCATCATACTGGCCAGGATAACGAAAACAATACTCCCATATGAAAAATAATCCACCGAATCGACAGTTGTGACGAAGAACTCTCGATATCAATGGCCTGAGTCACTAAAGCGTAAAGCCTCTAAGACATTGAAAGCCATTATTCATTATTCATTCGCAGTTTTTATATTCTACTGCATGCATTTAAATCTACCTAAATAGAAAAAGCGCCACAATAGTTTTTTAATTTAATTGGAGATAGGGTATTTCATATAATAAAAAAGAGGAAAACCCAGGCCTATATGATTTGCTTGGATAAATATCTTTTGTTGATGAACAAATGACGATATGAGTGAAAAAAAAGGCATGAAATTCGCAGTTTCTCTGAAGCAAAAAGAGCAATTTCATTAAAATATATAAAAGTTTCCTTTATAAATATTAAAAACCTTTGTTAAATTGTTCTAAAAGTTCTTGTTCAATAGTTTTTCATGAAATATTTAGTTAAATACATTTATCTTTACAAAGCACATAATTATTCTATAGCAATTTTTGTGGATTGCAGTGAAATCCATAAAATCTAAAATCCCTTGGGTTTTAAACAATTATAGAACGTTATCTTGATAGTCAAGGATCTCTAATTGTATTCAATTATTATTACACCCAATTCTATGACAGTTATTGGAAAAAATGCGTTTGTGTGACACTTTTATTGCATAATCTATACAGTCAAATAACATACAGGGTGTGCATGCCTAAGTGTGACAGCATGATATTTCAGGAACTACTGATAAACGAAATGTGTTTATATAGGAAATGCACGATAAAAAGGACTCTATGTTTTGGCGTAAACAACATTTTTTTTGTTATCAATGCAAAGGATATGACGATGCAACTACATATCTTTTTCCAATCACGCGATACTGCTTTTCAAGACGAATTCATTAAGATTTAATGTATTTACCCGATTTTTATTAGTTCTCGAGGTATAACGCTTAGAAATTTATTAATTTTGAGCAGAATCGTTTTGGTTTGAGTAATAAGTCATAAAAACGGTCTTATTATTGCGGTAAGTGCTACACGTTTGACTCTGCCTGCCGAAACGGATAGCCGCGGATCTACGGTCGAAAGGACAAGTCCGAAAAGTAGGAATTGTAGAACGTATTGTCCATCATCCTTGATGCAGAAAATGTAGACCATAATACACAATTCTCAGGAAAACTCGTACGAAAGAGAGGTGCGATAGTATGGTCAATTTAGTGTGATGAGAATTTTGGGTGACGTCATTGGTTTCAATAAAGAAAGCTAGACAAAATTAATAATAGTTAATGGGCTCTAACAGTGTCATGCAGCTGATCTGAAGAAAGTTTACTATTTAACAACATTAATTTTCTTTCGATCATAATTACTTATTTACTATACAATTTAACAGTATAATTACAATACTTGCTGAATGATTTAACGATATAATCAATTACGAATATCATTTGCATACAGCTGGAACACCTCGTGATGTCTTATACATCACAAAACGAAGGTAGTACAATTTACATTTCCTTCTCATTTTGTACCATAAAATAAAGTAATTACAAGTTTCAATCATCAATAATTGCAAACATGATTATAACGCGTTGACTGTCATCGACAATATTCGTGCTCACGTTGTTATACAAATAAAGGTGTTATTTGTTTATTATAAAACTATGTTTGTACCGCTTTCGTAGTATGCACTGCTGCATTATCGCGTTGGAAAATATATTTATCTTCGACAATTCGCGTCGTATATGTATTTATTTGATCACTGTAATTACTACATGGAATTACTACATTTAGTAGTTTTTACTGTTCATTTTGTCTGATAAATTTTTTTGTCTTCGATATCCAATACCAGTCTAATTCATCAGACTGATGTTTCTTATACTATGCCTACTTTAAGTCTGTTTAATATTAGTAAATACCATCAGATCCGTTAATATTAAACTTTTTCTCATCAGCAAATAAAATCTTTTACATTTTTTTTTATCTGTTATTTGCTCTCCAAATTACAGACAAATTTTATGTTGTTCATTTCATCAAGCTTTTCATTGTAATTTTATTTGCTTTCGATGTTCACACTTACTTAAAACATGAACATTTTTAACATAATAATTCAATATTTTTAGCAGTTTGTTTTATAGATATACTCCAAGTGGAAGCTGCTCATATGATTGCATGCATTTGTTGGGTATTTTTGTGTTCACGAATTCTATATCTTTTCATATTTTTCAAGATTTTTTACAAAATTCAGGATCACTTTTCGACTCCGATTAATTATTTTGGCTATTTATGTAATTGAGTGTCGTTATTTCCTTTTTTTTCTCATTATAAACAGTTTATATCACTTTCACACTAAATTTATGTTATTCATGTTATCCTGTTCACTGAGCAACTACAACTAATTGTAGGACATGTAAATTTCTGTTACGTCTGTGTTATTTTTTGCTAATTGTGTTTTCTCTTTGTTTATATAGTGGAGCATAATTTTACAAAATATGACAACTCTTCGAAGAAGTACTTGCGAACCAACTTTCAATCAAGTATATTACAAAATAAACTCTAATAGTTCAAAATCAAATTCATTTCTTAGATACAATCTATTTATATCTACTCGTTGGGATCCGTAATGATTGGACGCGTAGTTTAATTGTCACTCATTACCATTGATGCTATGACGTAAATACAGAAAGTGATCTTTTCACCTCAATAAAAATGCAAAGCAACAGCAAATTAATTACAATAAAGTTAGTAGCAAATGTGTTACATAAAAAGTGTAAATTTATTCAATAAATTGTTGCAGCATATAATTAACTTCACTGGTATATTAATTATGACCTAACACGTGTAACGATTCTGGAACTTAGGTTCGGATGTAAACAGCGCTCGTGAGGTAAAGAGCGGCTTTTACCCACTGAACGACTCGTTTTCGCAAATAACTTAATCTAAAGAATGTGGGATTCGTGTGGTGTGCGGTTAAGGAGTGAAATCCACAGGTTAATATCTTTCAACAATAAGGTTTATTCAATAAAACAATGAAAATGATGAATTTAACAGATAACAAATAACAACAAAACATGAAAAGTATATTGGCTTAATCAAAACAAAGTAAATAATGATGTGGTTATATAAATGAAATTGAATCGACTTCGTTCGCATGTCGAAGCCATGGATCTAAGAACCTATAAACGGAGCCCACGACGCGGGAATTACCAAATTTGCGCCGCCTCCGAAAAGGTTGAAATGTATTTAATATACTACCTAACGAGTAAATAGGTTTCATTCATATCTGTTACGTAATTGTATCATTGAATGAAATAGAAATTACTGCATTAGGAAATAGAAATTATTTTATACTTTTTAGTGCATTTCGAAGTCGGTGTATTTTTTTTCTGAAAATTATTTTATTATAAATCTTTACCTAAAAATTATTCGTTAAAATTAGTTAAAATAAATTAAATGGTTTTATGTCTATTTTGTAATGATGTATAATGTTAAAATATTAATGATTAAAAACTGCTTGTTTCTCAAAAAGATACATCTGCCTCAATTTACACAGTACTTACTTTATTTGCACTTCAGTTTTTGGCGATTTTTAAAATAACAAATATAAATACAGAAGAAACTGGTAAAAGTGAAACTTTTAGATTGAGATTTAATTTAAACTATATTTATTAGTGTAATTTACAATAACTTCAGTTTATACAATTTCAATTTACACGGTTTTCTAAGAAACCTATTTTCCGCCTACAACAAGGGACAGGAATATATGTATAAATATTGTAGTTGGTTGAACAGTCATTAATATCAAAGACGCAACAAAATTAATATTTACTGAGCAGTTTTATTAATGTTATGCAACCTTCTATCCATATTATTTGCCGCAACGATCTTGACAGTTTCATCTTCTGCCGCTGCTTTGAAAGTTATTCCAAGTCCGAAAAGAACCGCCGTCGTTATTTAAAATGTAGCTGCGGACCACGAGCAGATTAATGTGGTAAATGTAATTTCTGAGAATCCGTAGAGACGTAAAATGGTTCGTAACGGCGATGTAATGTCGGGGTTCTCGTTCTTACAATTTCGTTTAGGGAATTGGACTACATTTTCATAAGATGACGGATTGTTGATGGAATATAAAATTTCATTTGCCATTAGCGTTTCTCGATTTGGAAACACTTTAGGTTTATATAATAATTTTACATTTAACAATTCCTTTATATTCTTAATTGATATTATCATTATTACTCTCTTCATCTGTTATTAAATACGATTTAATTGTATATAGCAAATACTTGGTGTATAGGTTGGGGGCTGTAAATGTAAACTTATTGGCACATGTATATTCTACTCTTACAATTTCAATAAAATTACAAATGTATTATTGGCATCACCAATATGCTACCTTCAATCAAAAATACTTTTTTTAGAATTATTGTGCTAGTTAGTAAAATTGAGTAATAGAGCTTTTGGGCTATTCATTGATTGCCATACTGTAATTTACTGTTGGAATATACAAAAATCAATCTCACAATATTTCTACTTTAGTTTATTTGAAGGCAAAGGATAAACATCCTGCCTAATTAGGAACGCGACGAACTGCGTGGTCCAAGACGATCCTTCTAGTGTAAGCATGCTGAGATATACAAAAGTATCAATGAAGCATGGGACCTCTCGAGCACGAGGAAAAACGGTCCGAGGATTAGTCTTAAAAGCGCACGTGTAGAGAAAGCATCAGCCATAGAGTTCACTATTCAGTTTCCAAAAAGTTAAATTTAACAAACGTGTTTTATTCCAAATAGCACCTTTTGCTTCCATAATCCCAATATTTACTTTATGGAAATAAGAAATATAACTTTCACAATTCAAATTTGTAAAAATATTCGTAAAAAATTTGTAGAAATAATTAGTTAAATCAGGATGTGATTCGAATGCTCAGGGAAAAGCTTGTTAGACAGGTGTCGAATTGATTTAAAAGGAATGTAAAGTAAATGGCGGGAGAAGTACGAGGGTGAGGTAAAAAGGGTGTGAGTGATTAAGCAGCTAGCTCAAGAATAGAACAGAGTGAAGATAAGAGGGTTCAGAACAATAGGCGGAGAGATTAGGAGAAGATGCTGGAAGAATAGTGAATAGATAGAAAGGGAGAAAGAAGAGGTCACTTTGTGGTTAATTATAAGTCAAGATATTTAATCAGTTGCTTGTGCTATTTACAAAAACCGTTAAGAATTGTTTAAACAGTCAACGAACAATTCAATAAAAGCAATTCTTTCTAAACTGAATCACAATAAAAATTTTTTATTCGGATAAGGAATAATAACTTCCTTTACATTTCATTGCACTCTTGACCGATATTTTTTGCTAATTCATTTTTTACTTTCATATGTATTGTCCATTCATAAATAGTTTGTAATTACTAGCTCATTATAAATTTTCCAGATTTTCATTAGTTCTAATTTAGAAAAGCGATCGTTATTCTATATCTTTATGAAATAACACTGCAATAATTACTTAATTCTTATTCCCATTATTATTTTCCTCATAAAATATGCAATGTGTCTGCTTTATTCGAAAACAGTAGAATTTCTGAACTTCCGAATTTACAAATTCTTATTACGAAACTCGCAAAGTCTTAAATTCCTGATGTCCGAAATTCACAAATTCACAAATTTTCATGTTACCAAATTCACAAATTTTCATGTTACCAAATTCACAAAATTCTCAAATTCTCAAATTTTTTAATTTTTAAATTATCAATTTCCAAAATTTCCAAATATTCAAATTCCCGCAATCCCAAAGTCCTAAATGTTTACGATTATAACATTTGTACATATACATTTTACGATTAAACATTTATAAATATCTCAATTTAAGAGCTTTGATTTTAAATGTGTTTTTTTACAATTTTCAAATCTGTTAAATTTTAAAATAAAGATTTTTGAATTTCTGTGGTTGAAAATCTAAGTTTGTCTAAGTTTTCGCACTTTTGCAATTTGAGAATTGTATAAATCTGAAACTTTCAAGATTTAAATAACAGAAAAGTGATTAGCATATTAAGGAAATAGATGTTATTATTGTAGCAAAATAAATAGAACATATAGGATTTCACCTACAAACAGGAATTTCCGTTCGATTTACTACGTGACAAACAACAGTGGCTCGAACTGCTTCAAACATATCGGTTAATATTCTGTACATAGAAATGCAATTGGAGTTGAGAAAGCAAGAGTGCAGAATATTGTAACAGTAGGAAATGTTCAACTGTGATTAGATAAAGCAAATATTACCGTCTCTTGACAGTTGCGAAAGTGTTCCTGTAATTGTAGATATTCCCAAAACACCATTACTATACCACCATTACTATATCCCCCAAATCCCAAATTTCCCAAATTCCAAGGTCCCCAAATCCCAAATCTTCCAAAGCCCAAGGTTCCTAAATTCCAAGGTCTCCAAATCCCAAATTTCCCAAATTTCAAGGTCCCTAAATTCCAAGGTCCCCAAATTCCAAGGTCCTCAAATCCCAAATCTCCCAAATCCCAAGGTCTCTAAATTCCAAGGTCCCCAAATCCCAAGGTTCCAAAATCCCAAATCTCCCAAATTCCAAATTTCCAAAATCCCAAATCTCCCAAATTCCATATCCCCCAAATTCCAAATCTCCCAACTTCCAAATTTCCCAAATTCCAAATCCCCCAAATTCCAAATCCCCTAAATTCCAAATGCACCAAATTCTCCAAATTCCCCAGATCGCAAGTTTCCCAAATCCCACATTCCCCAGATCTGGAATCCCCCAAATTCCAAATTCCCCAAATTCCAAATTCCCCTAATTCCAAATCTCCCAAATTCCAAATTCCTCAAATTCTCCAAATTCCCCAGATCCCATGTTTCCCAAATTCCACATTCCCCATATCTCAAATTCCCCAAACTCCAAATCCCTCAAATTCCAAATTCTCCAAATTCCCCAGATCTCAAATTCCCAAATTCTAACTTCCTAGTCTCTAAACCTCAAAATCCCAAAATTCCCAAATTGTGCACTCCAACTTCCTTTTATCAGATTTTCCATTTCCATGAAATTCCACAAATAATTAATCAAAGTACAAGAAAGTCCGATAATAGATGCAGACCCAAACTTGAGAGAATAAATAAAATAAATCGATCTCCCAGATATACTTTCTGTTTGAACACTAAACCTATCATTACTATACGGGTAGCGCTTCGGCGCCCGATTTGAATCTGTTCGATATCGCTTTAATTTTTCTTTTGATTGGGCGCCGACGCTTCTCAGCGTCGCGATAAGGAACTTAGGCGCGTACCGGGATTCTACGGTGGAACGCGAAGAAATTCTCGAAGATCTGTCCCGGAAAAGCGCGGAGACTCGAATCGGCGACGGAACTGCTCGACAGCTCAGTAACCGTACAATCGGGTAGAGTGGCGGGATTCTTTGTGGGTAAAATAACTAACGCGGAGGCAAACGAAACGAAACATAAGGGATTTTACAGAGAGAGAGAACTCGACTCAGCGTTATACAGTAGGTCAAAAAAGTATTTGTACACCTAGTTTTTCTGCAATAACTTTATTTACATAAGTAACAAATACAAAAAAAATTGCTTCCATTAATAGCCTCCTATAAACAAAAATAATATGTACATTAAAAACTTTTAATAATATGTTATAAAAGAATAATACAATAAATATAAAAATTTGAGGGCCAAAAAAGTATTTGTACACTTACGGCTTCAGTAGAAAATTTCAAATTATTAATGGTTTAGGTCCTAATTAATATTTTGTATGCATTCCTTTTGCATTTATAATGGCTTGTAGCCTTTTTGGCATAGATTCGACCAATTTTTTTGTAATTTCTTTAGATATTTTTGGCCACTTTTGTAAAATAATTCGTTGTAAATCTGTTTTATTTGATATCTTTCTTTTTCTTATTTCAGTATTTAATAGGTGCCATAAATTTTCTATGGGGTTAATGTCGGGAGACTGGGGTGGTGTAATCAGTTGTTTTGGGACATTGTATAATAACCATTCCTTCGTTTTTTTAGCTGTGTGCTTTGGGTCATTGTCTTGCTGAAAGTAGTAAGTCCTATTCAGACCCAATTTCTTTGCACTTTCGGGTAAATTATTACGCAATATGTCGATATATTTTTCAGCATTCATTGAATCCTCGATAAACGCAATGTTTCCAACACCATTGTACCCCATGCAGCCCCATAACATCACATTTCCTCCGCCGTGCTTAACGGTTGTGTGGATGTTCCTTTGCTGAAGTTCGGTATTGGGTTTTCGCCACACAAATTTCTTCCCATCCGAGCCAAAAATATTAAATTTACATTCGTCTGAGAATATAACGCTTTTTCAAAATTCAATTGGTTTTTGTAGGTACGTTTTAGCGAATCCTAACCGTTTCTCCCTATTCACATTATTTATAAAGGGCTTTTTTCTAGCAGCTCTACCATATATTTCAGCGGAGTGCAAAATGTTGCGAATAGTTTGAGGACAAACATTCTTTCCTGATGTTGATGCGGCATCATTGCATAAAGTTCGAGCACTAATAAATGGAAATTTTGTAACTTCTTTAATAACACTCCGACGTTCTCTATCTGTAAGTATTTTCGGCCGACCTGATCGTGGCCTATTGTCCGTACTTCCCGTTTCTTCATACTTCTTAACAATATATTGCACTGTTGTGAAGTTTAAATTTAGAGCTTTGCCAATTTTTCGGTAACTTTCCCCACCTTTCCGAAGAAAAATCACACGATCTCGCAGCGATACAGATATTTCACTTTTCTTGCTTGCCATGGTTTCTCTACGTTGTTCACAGACGTACTAACGTCGTGAGAAGGTCGAAACCAATGTGTAACATCCCTGGAAGAGTTTTTTCTTTTTATATTTTGCAGTTCTATGTTCAGTTCAATTACCCACCGTGAAAATAGTTTAGTTACCGACAGTATTAAACTATTACCGACAGTATATTATGTATTTAGTTCGACGGTCGGTAATCAAGTATATATATATATATATATATATATATATATATATATATATATTTATTTTCAATAATTATTTTATGTTTTCAACTTAAAAAGAATAATATGTCTCTCTAAACTAATCAAATGTTAAGTTAATTTATTTTAAAAACAAAGTTAATATATTATTTTATAAGCTGTTGTAATAAATGTACTATTCTATAAGGAAAACTCCGCAATGCTATGTGTTTACGTGCCGCGAAGCAAGCCCCGAATTTCCTGGAATTCTTGCGTTACCCTAGAAAAGGATAGCAATACATTTTACAATTCGGACATTATTAATTATTGAAAACTATTAGTTAAACAAATCAATCAATACAGATCAAGCGTACTAAAATTATGTTATTCGGAACTAATGTCAGATATCAGTTTAGTGTAGTATATATTGTAAATTATAATATTATTCAATAGAATATTCTAGAAGCATCGTACGCTTATACATCTAGCTCTGATCCGTATAGAAGTCGTGCGTAGTACATAGAAAAAGATAGAAAATGCAATTTTATTAAAACACTACTAAATTACTATTTTATTATCAGAAATATAGACCATTATGTAGAATGCGATATTAATAATGTAATTTAACCGATCGTTTGCTTAATTAATGTCTAATTATGGATTTATACGACAATTATATATTTCGACGTTATGGGGGTTTTCCGAGAATTTGCCAGACTGGCGAGTATAAAAGCCGGAGCGAAACTCGCTCAAATCGCAGAACAGTTTTCGAAGTCGAGCCAGCCAGAAGTCTTCAGATAAGTATAACCGGAACAATTTTCGCTGTCAAGAGCCGCAACGAGTCTTAATACTTGACTGGTAAAGCGGGTATACGCCATTTGGATACTTGGTCGTGGGTCGTTCTAGTAGCCAGTGAACAACAGGCTCCCCAATTAAGCGATCTGGTTTTGGCTGTCAGCGTTCGTTTTGACAAAAAGGGTCATGTACAATTAGTTGTCGAGTCAGACTAAAAGAGTAATTGTTCCGAGGTAATAATTTATTAGATTCAGACAAATCTTGGAATTTTGAATTAAGGAAAGAATATTGTTCTGTCATCAGCGTAATTTCAGTAGTCAACTACACCGCGTTAGATATCAGATAAAATTGTTAATCTGTCTAACTTTGCGAAAGCGTATTTAGGTACACTTAGAGAATCACACTTAGGTCGTGTTCCTCGCTGCGGTAGACTATCAAGCGCTAATATTATTAATAATTTCGTAAAAGATCTTTTTCATTATACAAACTACAAACGTATTAATCAATATAAACTCTGTAATTGCGATAGCGTTCGAGACGAGAACCGAATAATATAGGATATCGAATTCAATTAATTATATAAAAGCGAAGTTAGCTTTATACGAAAACAGACTTAGGTACGATCTAATATAAAGTATTACCTAGCGAGAGTCATTTAGTTAGATTCATAATTATCTATTGCGTATTGCTTAATTTGTCAAGTTCTATTATTAATATTATATCAAGTCTATTTAGTTTCTTTAATCAAACCAGTATACTTTTCATATTTTGTTATTTGTTACTTGTTATTTGTTAAATTCATCATCTTCGTTATTTTATTGAATAAACCCTTTTTATTGAAAGATATTGACCTGTGGATTTCACTCCTTAACCGCACACCACACGAATCCCACAATCTTTAGATTTAGTTATTTTCCAAAACGAGTCGTTTAATTGGTAAAAGCCGCTCTTTACCTTCTTAGCGCTAGTAACTATCTGAACTTAGGTTCCAGAGTCGTTACAAATGTGTAAATAAACAAATGTTTACACTTTGATCAATGTCACGAGGGTATGTGCATTCTTTCAAAGTTTAGCAATAGAATTATAAGTGTACAAATACTTTTTTTGCCCTTAAATTTTTATATTTGCTGTATTATTCTTAAAGAAGGCATTATTAAAAATTGATAATATACATGTTAACCCTGTTTATAAGAGGCTAATACCAGAAACAGTTTTTGTCCGTGTATTATTTGTTTTTAGAAAGTTATTGCAAAAAAACTAAAACAAAAAATTTATTTATGAATTAACTCGGCTGCGACGCGCTGGCGATCCAAAGTACTCTGAGCGCGGAAACGCTCGTTTTACATTCGGCGAAAACCGATATCCGATTTATTTGGAATCTCACGCGACGGAAATCGCAATTGCCAATTCCTAGGTCACAAGATGGTCGTGTATTTACGCTCGGTTCCCGGACCGGTACGTGACGCGACGCAATTAACTATATCTAACTTAGAATTAACGAAACGTGGCGCGATTTTCTATTTAACCGCAACGCGACGCAACTATACTACCTAACCGAAACGCGACGCAACTTTAATATCTAAACGCAATGCAACTCTATTGTCTAACAGTAACGCGAAATAAATTCAAGATCTAACTATAATGCAACGCAAATCTATTATCTAACGGTAACGCGACGCAATTATGCTACGCGCAACAAAACTAATATACTTAAACTATCCGCGACACGCTTTATTCGATTTTACGCGACGATTCCGAAACGATTCCGTACCGATGACCGTCTAGAGAGAGAAAAAGACGAAGAATCACGCGACAAACGAAATACACGGTACGATAACATGCACCTACGTTCTACCCCCGCACCAAGGGTTCGTGAGATCGAGACGTGGGAGGGCCCGATATTGGCAAAGGCCTACTCGAGACGATACTTTAATCGCGGCTAACGCTATGATATTCCCCGAGACAAGTTCAGTAATCCAGTCGGGTGGCGATTCGAGAGATCGTGAAGCGATCTCTCGCCGAAACGATAAAGTTCGGACGCTAGGATCCGCGAACGCCCGGACAGGGGCCACCGGTTTTGAACCTTTTAACTTAAACTAATTCCCTACGAACAAAAGCCACCCCGGTCACACTTTTCAGAGCCCGCCCGTGAATATCAAGCCGGGTGGTCTACAACCCACGTGGCGGTATTCCCGATCTCACGACCCCTTTCACACGTCAAGTAAGTGGAGGAGACTTACCAAGGTGTCCGCACAAAGGCTGTATTATTTCTCACGGAACGATAGACGCTCAACGTTTTTACTATTTGCTCAATTTACTAAATGACTTTCACTCGGCAATTGCCAGTAACGGAATAATGGAATCATCGGTAACGAGCCCTTGTGCGAGATCGTGAGATACCTCGTGGTCTCCCCCACCCACGGCCGGAACCCCCGAATTTTCACGAAGTCTTTTTCGGTCGGCTCTCCTCCGGCTCCGCAGATCTTCTTCCTGGATCGTTGGGCCGCTGCAGGGAGGCGGCAAGGTAACGTCGTTTTCCTTCGCCGTACGTCGCTCGCTTGCTGGTTCTTTCCTCTTGCTCCGCACCCTCTCCTGGCCTAGCGTAGGGTCTGAGCGGGGTAGCGGCAGGGTTCTGGCGTCTTCCAACGACGTACGACGTTCCCTCGGTGTTGTTGATATCTCTCCCCGGCGGTAATTTATCTGGTCAGGGTATGCTTTACAGCTGTTTTAAATACATTTTAATGTTGTCTTTATGAAGTATATTTTTTCGATCGCGAATTAAGGAGAATTTTTTTATTTTATTATTAATATATAATTAGATAATTACAATATATCGTTAATTGAGCGTCATTACATTTTTTTAAATGTTTATTCAACGTTTATTTATTATTTATGAAACGATTGTTGAAAACAACTGATAATTAAGCAAATTATCTTCACGTGCGGTACATTACACATGAATAAATGTTTATTATTAATTTTACCTTATTATATTGTTGCAAATGAGTGCAAAATTCTGTGTATCGTTAACGTGAATATCCGTTATTTTTAATGTGCTGCTCTTAAATTATGGTTACTGTGATACAAAAACAAAACTATTTTAACTGAACATACATTACAGTCTATGAATATTAGAACACTTGTAATTTTAAATGTATCAAACATTTAATAGTTGTTCCTTAAATATGAAGAAGCATTAAAATTTGATTTTGCTCTATCATCTTTCCATTCCTTTCATAAGAGAAATCACACAGATATTAAATGAGTTTGGCAGTTGAACCATTCTGTCTGCTCGTTAAAGAAATAAGCATACTGTGTTCGCAAAATTGGATGTCATGCAGAAAAAGTCAACATCAAAGTATGCCATGGGCTTTGAAAATGAATAAAAATCAATCTTCGTAAAATAAATGCCGTGATGCTAAGGCGAGTTCTGATAACTAAAAATTCACTGGTATTCTTTTTTAACAATAATATTTCTACTTATTTTTAATACTTAAATCAATTCAAATGTAACACTAAAATGTATTAGCTTTACATAGATAAATTTCTATAATTCTGCACTAAGATTGTACAAAAATATTATTGCATTGTAAATCATTATTTATCACTTACTTATAGAATGAAAATATTTTTTTATTGTACGATTCATGATCGAATCTAATAGATAGCAACTTTATCTGCACAATGTACTGTATGAAAAAATAAATCGAAATCAACGTTTTTTAATTCACAATTTGATATTATACCTTTAATAGTTGAAATTTTAATGTCGCAACACTTTAAGGCCTCAAATCTGAATAATATTAACAAAACCATTTTTTTACTGATAATTGTTAAAAGAATTATTTGTAATGAACTAGTTATAATTTGGTGCAGTAAGTTTTAAAAAATCTAATTTTGCATTTATCACGTTTTTAGCTGTATATTGTGACCACACCGATTATCATTTAATAATCGAGCATAATCTTACAATGAATTCATCGTTGCAACGATCCTCCTATTTCTGAGGGAGAACGGAAGCGGAATTGTCTTCCGGCAACCACAACGCTCTGAATGTTGTTTTGGCAATTGCAATTATTCGCTTAGAATAGTGTTAAGTTCGTTGGACTAAACGTGCGATGCTTTAATGCTGTAGTTTAAAGCGAAAGACTTATTCACACCGTTCCTTGTTACGAAACTTTTTCTAGTGTTGTACAATGATTGTATTAAATAACATTATTAGCTTTTAACAGAAATATGTATTTAAGAATTGTAATATTATTATTATGCAATGAATAGTAATTCTGAAAATGATTAAGTATTTTATTAATTGTAA
The DNA here is from genome assembly GCA_963576845.1 of Megachile leachella. Classification (NCBI taxonomy): domain Eukaryota; kingdom Metazoa; phylum Arthropoda; class Insecta; order Hymenoptera; family Megachilidae; genus Megachile; species Megachile leachella. The sequence goes on along the minus strand of OY756259.1, from coordinate 937,332 downwards.
ACTTTCTTTGAAAAATTAATCAATTCTTATGAAATGTACATATAGCTGTGTTATCACAAGTTAACAACCTAAATGGCATTACATAGCTATACATAATCACAATTTTATAATTCGCGTATCATATCCAAAACTAATAAAAAAAGTAGTTGATCTTCACTAATAGCTTGATAACCCACTTTTGTATGTTCTAATACCTTTAATTTACTTTGACGCTATTTTGAATAATTGATAATTATCCGAGTTATTAAAATAGAATACTATAATACTTATTTGTCATACGTTTAAGACTAATTGATAATTATTTAGAATAGCAGATTTTTGATCAGTTATTATGACTTCAAAACAAAATAACAGTGGTTTAGGTTAAGTTTGAACTGAATTTGAATTTAACTAATAAAAGAGTAATTTAAACCGTAGCTAATTTTAATTCATTGACGAGCCATCTGGTAATTAATAGAGCTGAAGTTTGATTTCAGTTAGTTTGTGTTTCATTAGGTTTCGGATTACGATTGATTCAGCTGTTATCATGATATGGTCCACCTATAATTTGGTAACTACAGCAGTAAACTCAAACTTGAATTAAACTCAAATCCATCTAATTATGCAATATAAACTAAACTTAACTTAAATCTAGCACAAGCTTAATTCAAACTATCTTACACTAATCCCAAACATTCGGAATATCATTTACAGAGTGTCCCAGCTTTTTACTCCTTTTACTTTTCAAAATAAAAAATCAAAAAAGAATATTATTGTGAAAATGTTAGTTGGGTACTAGGATCGTTTGAATAAGAACTGATGGACTTCATTTGGCTATAAAACTATACAGTAAAACCTCTTTTTGTGCGGTGGATAGGGACCGTATAAAAGAAATCGTACAAAAAAATATTCGGAAATTTGATAAATACTTACATATAATAAACAACTTTGTACGATATACCACCCAAAATTTTTTTTATGCGGCGGACAGGGACCGCATAAAAAAAGTCGCGCTTAGAAAATACATTAATTATTTACGAAAAAGATGAGAAAATGCTTTCAAACAAATTAAATAATTAAATTAAACCTGAAAATATTTTTAAAACATTTAATTGTTTATTGTATACATGGAGAAGCTTTCAAAATGCATATTAAATAATTCACTGCTACTCGTCGTAATCCAAAACGCGCATCTCCTTGTGATGAATTGGTTGAAAATCGCTTTCGTCGCTTGAAAATACGATTTCAATTGATTTATTTTTTGGCACCATGAAGTCAGTGATCAGTTTTTGTGACGACGGTCGATTGGTCAGTTGCTTGTAAATGTCACGATAGCGAGACATGCATGATCTTAACTCTTTTTGGAATTTCAAGCTTCTTTCGGCATTAGTGTCTATTTTAAAAAAATGCGTTTCCAATTTTTTAGAAATTTGGATCCCTGCATATATTTTATCTGCTGTCATGTATTTCGGTTGTTCTTGTTCATCTTCATAATCTATCAAATTATTGATAATGCCACTATCATTGACAGTTTCGTCCTCAATCATTTCGTCTAGATTGTTTTCGCCGAAAGAATCAAACCTTCTCCGCTGGTGTTGTGTGAATTTCTGATAATAATATACCGATTCATATACCGCATAAAAAAAAATCGTACGAAAAAAAAACGCACAAAAATAAAATCGCACAAAAAGAGGTTTTACTGTATTCAATAACTACTAGTCTTGCACAAGCGATACATCTCTCTTAAAATATTACAAATAACGACCCGTCATGACGCGTGCGCACGCTCACACATATCTGTATACAGCATACAAATTACTCGTATATCCCAACAATTATATTAACCCTTTGCCCTCGAGGACTTTTTCGTTTGGGTGAACCAGCAACTCGAGACGATTTCGGCTAAATTGGGAGGCGTCTTACGGGCACTTTGAAATTAGTTTATACTCAAACAAACATATATAAATAATAAAATTTCGCCAATTTATTTATTTTAACATTGAATACAACAAAATCTGTTAAATATTATACTCTGTAATTGGTTTTCGTGTGACATTTAGTGAAACAATCCCCAAGATGCAACCTCGGTTTGTTAGGACACGTATCACAATAATACGAGGTTTCCTGTCTATCGCCAGGCTTGCTACGATGAGAGCAAACCTTGCAATCCCTTTTTGGCCCTTTCTGCAAAATATGGAGCTTTCCGTTTAGTCGGGCTTCATCGGTCGGTGCCGACGTTGTCGCTTGTTCACGATGCTGGCGATAGGGTCCTCTCAATTGCTCCACCAGCGTTTTCAGAAAGCGCAAATTATTGAGTGGCCTTTCCCCTCTTTCTTTTTTTTTCTAACTTATATATTATATAAGAATTGATTAGACAAATTTCCATGCGCCAAAAAAAAGCTTATCGATTTTCGGAGGAAACAATATGTCGATGCATATTGGTCAACACCACCTATATATTTTATATAATTTAGTACAATATTTGGTTTCTTGATCATTTCCACACTACCTCTTGTGGGGGTGTCCCACTTGGACGTCGACCGATTGGACGCGTTCCGTTTGGACGGTCCCGATTCGACGCGTTCCAATTCGAAGCGGTGCCGATTGGACGCGTCCCAATTCGAAGAGGTTAGATTTGGTTAGGTTAGATTCTATAAGCCCTGCTTAGAATTGGAACGCGTCCAATCGGCACCGCTTCGAATTGGAACGAGTCGAATCGGGACCGTCCAAGCGGTCGGCGTCCAAGTGGGCATCACTCCCTCTTGTAATCCTTCTGACGGTCTCCATTCCTGTGTCACCTCTAGTAGTCAAACAAGTGACGGACCTTTTGTCCTTCCACGCTAAAAGTAACGTGTTCTCTCGTCGGTAAGATACCGTGGATTTTTTTATAAATTTTGGCTTTTTTATTTCATTGGGCAATTCTTTCCTATTCGTTAGAATCGTTCTGGTAATATGGCATTCCTGTTTAGCTCGAGTGGACGCATTAAATCGCTGACCGCCGTAGCGGCGCCGCTTGAGTGCAAAGGGTTAAGATAGTTTATCAAATATTTTATTAAAAAGTTGCAACAAAAATATATAATGACAATGGATTGCTTTGTCGTGTGATACCGCGTGCAAGATTTTATCTTATGCATTATCGTATACAGTTTTGTTCATACAAAGTTTCTAACATATTCTACAAATAAAAGTAATTAAAGATGTTTGCGTATACATATTCTTTTAAATGCATTGTTAAAAGTTATTTAACAGATACAAAATGTAAGAAATTACCGAGGTATAGCCTAAGGTAAATTAAATATGAAAATTGTTTGTGAGCGTAAAATAAAAGATAAATGTATATTCTAATAAATTGTAATTGCCTGATTCACGCCAAATCGGCTACAACAAGAATACCCCGAAAAGGACACTTCTTGTCTTACAAGGGACATCACCCTATTGATACACGGCAATTTTGATGAAATTTTTATATATTATAGAACTCGAAAAAATATTTTACACATTGTCGCGAGGTAGGTAGGATAAATAAATATTACTCGCAACAGTATGTTTGCAAGAGATGAGGTATTTAATGAGAACTATGGAAACTATATGTGGAATAAAATAATTTTCAGAAAAAAAAATACACCGACTTCGAAATGCACTAAAAAGTATAAAATAATTTCTATTTCCTAATGAAATAATTTCTATTTCATTCAATCATACAATTACGTAGCGTATATGAATGAATCCTATTTACTCGTTAGGTAGTATATTAAAAATATTTCACCTTTTTCGGAGGCGGCGCAAAATTAAAAGATTTTCTTGAACACGTCAATCTTTGGACAGCCGTACATGGGCAAGGCTCGTATAGCTATTTTTTTTTCTATACATATGCATAACTCGACAGCACGCCGCAAAATATGTGTTAGTGCGTATAGAATGTAACTATGGTCTATCTAGATTCATAAAGTATGCACGGAAGGACTCGATCGCCCCATATACAATAAAGGTAGGGCTCATCTGCCGGAAATTTGGTTATTCCCGCGTCGTGGGCCCCGTTTGTAGGTTCTTAGATCCATGCCTTCCACATGCGAACGAAGTTGATTCAGTTTCATTTATATCAGCAACGTTGTGAAATGAAGATTCAGTCGTTACATTTGCGTATATCACCAGATATATCTATAACGGTTCGTATTCTTCCTCAGGATTTATTAATATGCTGTTAAGAGCGCCGTTAGGTTATAAGCAGGAAGGGTCTCTTTCAAATCTTTAATTTTCATTTTTATATCCACATCAATTTTTCAAGGAAAAAACTAAATTAAGGTCAGCTTTTCAAATCTTAATCACTTCCCAGTTATAATCGTCCGCAATAAACCACCCCATAAGCGATCGGTAAAAATATTCTCTACCTGCACGCCAACTTGGGTTTTCCCAAACACGTACCCCGAGGAAAGGGAAGAAAAACCCCCGATATTTCCAAAGAAAGGCGATTGGTCAACAATTTCACCCCACCTTAGTTTCAGCCTCACCTTCGAATATACGCCCACATACAAAAGTTAATGAAAAGACAGATCCGCTAGTTTTAAGACAGAATTTTTGTAACAACCAAGCAACACACTAAATAAATCAAATCATTAGTAGAAAGGCAAAGTGAGCATTTGCTATATCATCTAAAATTCAGTACAGCAGAGCATACGAATTTAACAATGCCATACGTCATGCCACAATCACCTAGTTATTGGCAGCAACGTTCACTGATGTATTTTTGATTTTGCGCCGCCTCCGAAAAAGTTGAAATATTTTTAATATACTACCTAACGAGTAAATAGGATTCATTCATATACGCTACGTAATTGTATGATTGAATGAAATAGAAATTATTTCATTAGGAAATAGAAATTATTTTATACTTTTTAGTGCATTTCGAAGTCGGTGTATTTTTTTTTCTGAAAATTATTTTATTTCACGCTTTTTAGTGGAATGGGGAGAATTGTATAGGATAGTGTAAGACAATTGTTCAGGGCCTTTTTTGTCTGCGTAAGTGCCATGAGCATAATTAAGTATAATACACCAACGTCCGCGGAAACTCATCTTGATGCAGAAGTCGGGGTTAGAGCGGTAAATCTTATTTAGCGTTTTGGGACAGTGCATTGTGATTGCCCTTTTTTGCTTTTCTGATGCATAGCGCTTGGCGTTCCACTAATATTAATAATAATAGTTTTTCGCTAATATCCCGAGAACTAAAGTTTTCCGTGTAATTTGCATATGAACAAAATTGTTCAGAATCATGTCCGTAACAAGACATGAAAAGCGCACTAAAATCGAGAAAAATTTATTTCGAAAGTTGCTGGTTTTTCTGCCAAAAAATACTTTGCAACTAAAAAATGGAGAATTTTTTAATACTGGTACCAATGAGGAGTCAGACCCTACCAGATGCAAAAGGTTTCGTTCCGATCGGACCACCCGCCTAGGTGTAATCGGCGAACATACATAGAAAAAGTTGATTTAAGAAACTAACAACAATTTTCGCTGATATCTCGAAATCTGCAGTTTTTCCTGAAATTTTGGTATGACAGAGTTGTTCAGAATCATGTCCGTGATAATATATTAAAAGCGCATTGAAATCGGAGAAAATTTTTTTCAAAAGTTGCCGGTTTTTTTAAAAAAAAAATACTTTGCAAGTAAAAAATGAAAAATTTTTTAAGAATGGTACCAATAGGGAGTCAGACCCTACCGAATGCAAAAGGTTTCGTTCCGATTGGTCCACCCAGTTAGGAGTAATCGGCGAACATACATAGAAAAAATATATATATACAGGTCGAATTGAGTAACCTCCTCCTTTTTCGAAGTCGGTTAAAAAATGAAAAATTTTTTAAGAATGGTACCAATGGGGAGTCAGGCCCTACGAGATGCAAAAGGTTTCGTCCTGATTGGTCCATCCAGTTAGGAGTAATCGGCGAACATACATAGAAAAAAAAAAAAAAAAAAAAAAAAAAAAAAAAATATACAGGTCGAATTGAGTAACCTCCTCCTTTTTCGAAGTCGGTTAAAAATACAATGTTACTGAAACGGAGGCTCGGCGGATAATCTATGATTTTGCGCCTTTCCGCAGTATACATATATGCGTTAATTTCTTGTTTATTCCAACAGTTCCAACATTGTAAAATTGAAGAGAATTCGTAAATAATTTGCATGAATGCAACCTATTGTTTAGAACTAATTTAATTTCAAATTAATCCAGTTTAGGACCAGAATTAACGACGTAGACACAACTACACACTGCATTTAGAGATTTAAAACTCTCCGAATATTTGATACGTTCAAACTTAGTTATTCCAAATCAATTGTAATAAACGTATCGTAATCTCACGATTTTAACGACGATAACCCGTGATTGATCTGAATTAGCAAATTACAACTCGTGGGACAAACTCATTGTCAGTTAGGTTTTGAATCTCTAAAATATCAAAAAAATCTTTATGTTAATATATTACAATGATAACACATCATGAAATTTTGTAGAAAGGTAGATCTACTATTGAATCTTGCAAGCGATATACATACATATTGTATTTTAACCGCGTATATTTTAACCCCGCGAAATGTGTAAACCGTCTAGTTGAAATTATAAGATTGACAAGGATTGATAAAAATGCATATATGTATTTTTCAATAACAAAAAAGCCTAAAAATATCTAATAATTTAGTTTCTTTGAAAAACAATTATCGAGTTAGAATATTTGCATTAAATAATTGAACTACATAAGTGGAGCTTTTATAATAAAAAAAATGTATTTACACATTGATTTGAAAAAAATTAAATACATCAAAAATGACATTAAAAACATGTACCTGTACAAAAATTTGTATTAACTTTTAGAAAATTGCGCTTCCTAAATTGTACTGAAACAAACAACTTGTAATGAACTCCATTTTAAAGCAATATAATACTCTAACGAATCGGAAAACAGTTTTATGTGAAATATATATGTTACGGTGAAAGACCGAATATTTGATTACATTCTTGTACATTCGGACCTTCACCGGTGTATGTCGACAATCACAGATATGCTCTGGTGAAGATCCGAAAGAGAGGAGCCGACAAAGAAGCGACTGGCTCTCTCCCGCCAAATCCTTTGGTTTGCTGGGACTCAGTTAGATTTGTCAGTTTAATGCAAGCTTTGATGATGCGAGTAACGTTTTCTTAATTTTTTTTCCAATACCGTAACTAATACTGAATGGATACTGCAATAAATCGTGATCTTTTTCTTGAAAAGTAAATGCATTAATTGCGGGTAAGCGAGAAGACAATTGTTTTTATGTTTCTCAAAGAAAGTACTCTAAAATACTTTCTGAAGTGGTTGGGTTAAATCTACGACATGTTCAACATTCACCATTAGTGCATGGTGAATGTCGACATTCACCACATTTCGGTCTATCACCGTAACATATATAATACATATTATTATTTCAGCATTTAAATATTTGTTCACGTTTGAGAATTTTTTTTAAATGTAAGATAAATCTGGGCTAAATAAAGTGTTTACAAATAATAATTATTTGACATCTTCACACTTCTTTTAGGAGCTGATGAGAAAACCCTGTTTGACTAAACGTATTGATAAAAAACGAATAAAATCAATAATTCACAGTTATTCAGACATTGTTATTACAATATTTAAAATAATCATAAGTTGTTGAACTTTCCTTTTCGTATGAGTTTCTTTGTTATGAAAAAGTTACCATTCAAAAAATTGAAATAAATTGTAAGTATAACAAATATGTTTTTACAAATATATTTTTTAACAAACATATATTTTCTTGAATAACTATGTATACAGTACTGACTTTTATGTTTCTTATTAATAATTTTAGTCAAATATGCCTTTTTGAAGAGGATAGAAGAGAAGAATTGAAACGTCAAAATAGAAAGATTGAAATGAGCTTTATGTTTTTTGTTTGAAAATTCACTACTTATGTTAGTATTTAATACCAGGTTTACGGAATTCGTTAAAATGTTGAATTCTAGATTTTTTACTCTAAGTTACACAAACTGTTAAGAAGCTTTTGTCAAAAAAAGTACATTTTATCGAAATAAAGAATCACTATTTCAAGTAGTTTTCGTATCATCCTGTTTTATGTATATTTATATTTCATTTTCAATATAAAATTAAGTGGTCATCAAGCGTTTATATATCTAGTATTAACTCCTTCAAACGTTTTAACTATTTAACAGATGTCTCCTTTTACTGTTTAGAAACCTATAGCAACAATTTACACACAGCACTACACATATAGCATCATCAATCAAAGCCATTGCTATTTCGACGTTAGAAACACGTGTTGTTTGCAAATTGATTAGACTGATAACCACGTTTCTGCAGGTACTGTAGTTTTATAAGATCGAAAATTGAATAAGGTTTTACCTAACTGTTGTACTACAAAAATATCTTCATTGCCGTAAACAAGTATTTATACAAATAGAAAATTCAAAAGAAACAACATGGACAATTACTGTAATTTTTTGTCCATATAATTTTAAGCGATTGGTAATAACGTTTATGAATATGAACGTTTTTATATTAGTTTGAACAGGCTTAGTAAACTCGAATAAGATCGCTCTTAGTTAATTATCGCAAGGGTTACTGGGGAAAATTATATTCCATAGTCAAATGACCGGATCAGCACTAATGTCGTAATACGGTGGTGCATAATTAATGAAATTAATATTGGCTTAGCCAAGACCAGTCACCTGGCGTATTGTGGTTCACCACGGTGGAACGTGAACAGAGAGGGCCAACCAACTACCGAAATTGCTCTTATAGGCAGGTTTATAGCCCGCTTTACATTGTCCAGCTAATTTCCTAAAATTACCTTTTCATTAATGAATAAGCATTTTCTGCTATAATCTTTGGTCAATTGCATTTGCGTAGAACCATATAGTATATTTACAGTTCGATGTAATTAAAAACTGCATATCCATTTTCTCCTTAATATTCAACTAATTAGTTTAATTTTATGATAGTTTCATCAATATTATAATGGAAATCGATAACAAGAGTTAACACATACAAAATCTCTCTTACGAAATTATACTTTTAATTAATAGATTTTTCATGATTGCGAAAATTAATGCAGAAATAATTACCGCTTAAAATTAAATGTAGGTTAATTCTGAAGAAATAAATAATAAATTTATTCATTTGCAATGAAGTTCTACAAAACATAAATTTCAATTTGTCCAAGTTATAGTATTTCAAGATACATTTGCAAGACATAGAAAATTATATAAATGAGAGAATATAGAACATAACGTTTTTGGGCATTCATTTTTTACAAGTTATTTTTTTTCTTAAACTAAGCTGGAGACGTCCGGAAGGTACTTTCGCCCATTCCTTGGAAAGCGACCGGCGGTAAAATCGAGCCATTCTCGCATACGTTCTATGATCTAATAGGTGACTGGCGACAAAATTTCAGCCGTTTTTTCCTGCACTCTATAATCTAATATAGACGACCGGCAATAAACTCCAGCCTATAACCCCAATCTTTCCTATAACCCTAAAGCGTTCAGGAAGCATTTTGACAATTGCTCCCCCTGGATGGCTACCAGCCGAAGGATTCGGTCATTCCGGAAAACTCTCTCTCTCTCTGGACTTTCTCGGACGTCCAAGTAGTTCCACCGTCCATTTCCTGGTAGGCGTTTGGTGGTAGAATTCTGCCATTCTCTTCATCCCAGGGCGAACAGGTAGAGCCCCCGTACTTTGCCGTGCTGAACAAGGCTTCCGAAAGCTAGTCTTGATATTATCATTTACTCTAATGGGCAGTCGTGGTATTTACCTTGTTCTCTCTCAAAATTGTAAATCAGGAATCTGCAGCACTCGCGGCCACGAGAGCGATATTTATAATACATTACGGCGTTACTAAAGACCCGCGATCAATCAAGAAATTCGCGTCGCTACGCGCGGATCATTCTCACGACTTTTCAAATGCTTCACAAGCCGCGAGTTTGCTATCAACATTCGCGAAATTTCTATGCGCTTCTCGGCGCGCACCTCTTCGTTTCATGAGATGGTCTTCTATATTGTTGGGTAGCGAATGATTGATGCTGTTACAATGTTTATTTCTTGAAGAACTTTATTTAGTTAAATATTTATTAAATCACTTAAGGATAAGGTGACTTAACTGTGACACGGGGTAACAGACAACAAATTATATTTAATAAAACAATAGCAATAATAATAACAATAACAAATAACAATGATAAGTCTGTGAACTATGTGTTAGAATGTAACTTTTATTCGATATTACGGTCGTCGCTCGTTACAATCTTTCTTATAGTTTTCACGCACACCCCTTCCACTTCCCTTTCGCACATCACTCATCCAATCATACATACCTTACCTTATCCTCGTTGTCATTCGCTCTCATTTATTGGCGCGCATTCTTCTCGCATTCAAACATCTTTCATACTACATATGTACAAAGACAAGTACAAAACTGTGAACTTGAATAATAAATGTCGGTAAAATAAGCGTGATGCGTATACTGCAAAGGTCAGGACGATTCTGCCGAATTTTCCAACGACTCCTAACCAGGAAGAAAATACAGTGGTCATTCGTTATAGGCAAAAATGTCCTTTCCGATATAAGCAAAAATGTTATCCCCACCACTGGGGGGAAGACCCCTCGAGATGCCCGAGGTTCGCTCGCCGAGAAGTGTAACGTGATCCGGGCTTACTATATTCATGAGCCAATACCAATGCAAATATAAAACTTTTTTATTTTTGACTTTATCGTTATCAAACTTTTACCAATTGATTCTTGGCATTTTTCCGATAAAAATGAGACCAAACACGATATAATTTGGACTATATTTACTGGTTTAATTGACGATAAAAGTTTGTAAACGTAGAGAAGGATAGCGATTGTAGTAGAAAGAGACACTGCGGTTGTGGCAGTCGGCAAAGATCAAAAGTCTGTTCGATTGTTTGCAATACTTGGGCATTGCTAATTTTTGTATTTTTCATCCATTTTTTTATATAACTTTCTCCATCATATTTGCGACATTTTCCTGATTAAAATGAGACCAAACACGACGTAATTTGAGTTATATTTACTTGCAATATCTTATTCTAGTAAAGTAATCGATGTACGCGTAACATTTGAAATTACAAGTAAATATATCCCGAAGTACGTCGTGTTTAGTCTCATTTTAATCAGGAAAATGTCACGAATATGATGGAGAAAGTTGTACAAAAATTAGATTAAAAATAAAAAAGTTAGCAATGCATTAGGATTTTAAATAATCGAACAGACTTTTGATCTTTGCCGCCTGCCATGATCGCAGCGTCTCTTCCTTTTTCACTCGCTATCCTCCTCTGCGCCAAAAACTTTTATCGTCAATTAAACCAATAAATATAGTCCAAATTATATCGTGTTTGGTCTCATTTTAATCAGAAAAATGTGAAGAATCAATTGGTAAAAGTGTTGGGGCAATATCGTTCTTGACAATAAACGCTAAGAATTGGATACTGTTCCCGAGAAAAAATAAACGAGCGTTTTGCCGGGCTTCCGACAGAACAATAAACTTATATATTTTAAACACAAAAATAAACTGTACAATAGTCAAAAGTATTAAATATAAAACGCACGATACACACAGAAATCGAAAAAGGTCTTTTTTACTTAACTAAATGTCTTGTTCAATACAAAGAAAGATTCCGAAGCAGTACGGATTACTGTTCGACGAGATTTTCGCGAGGATATAGCGAAAAAGAACGTTATCGTGTTATTAGCCGAAGTTGATCGTCACAATTCGGAACGGTAAGTAGTTTTGATCGCACGGTTTGAAAATATTTTCGGCCGTTTCTCGAACAAAAAGTTTCAAAAAAGAAAAATCAAAAATAAAAAAGTATTATTCTTACATTAGGAGTGTCCTTCTGGTAGATCGCTGTTTGTTTACGTTCGTGTACCGTCCCTGATACTAGTGTAACGACTCTGGAACCTAAGTTCAGATAGTTACTAGCGCTAAGAAGGTAAAGAGCGGCTTTTACCAATTAAACGACTCGTTTTGGAAAATAACTAAATCTAAAGATTGTGGGATTCGTGTGGTGTGCGGTTAAGGAGTGAAATCCACAGGTCAATATCTTTCAACAAAAAGGGTTTATTCAATAAAATAACGAAGATGATGAATTTAACAAATAACAAGTAACAAATAACAAAATATGAAAAGTATACTGGTTTGATTAAAGAAAATAAATAGACTTGATATAATATTACTAATAGAACTTGACAAATTAAGCAATACGCAATAGATAATTATGAATCTAACTAAATGACTCTCGCTAGGTAATACTTTATATTAGATCGTACCTAAGTCTGTTTTCGTATAAAGCTAACTTCGCTTTTATATAATTAATTGAATTCGATATCCTATATTATTCGGTTCTCGTCTCGAACGCTATCGCAATTACAGAGTTTATATTGATTAATACGTTTGTAGTTTGTATAATGAAAAAGATCTTTTACGAAATTATTAATAATATTAGCGCTTGATAGTCTACCGCAGCGAGGAACACGACCTAAGTGTGATTCTCTAAGTGTACCTAAATACGCTTTCGCAAAGTTAGACAGATTAACAATTTTATCTGATATCTAACGCGGTGTAGTCGACTACTGAAATTACGCTAATGACAGAACAATATTCTTTCCTTAATTCAAAATTCCAAGATTTGTCTGAATCTAATAAATTATTACCTCGGAACAATTACTCTTTTAGTCTGACTCGACAACTAATTGTACATGACCCTTTTTGTCAAAACGAACGCTGACAGCCAAAACCAGATCGCTTAATTGGGGAGCCTGTTGTTCACTGGCTACTAGAACGACCCACGACCAAGTATCCAAATGGCGTATACCTGCTTTACCAGTCAAGTATTAAGACTCGTTGCGGCTCTTGACAGCGAAAATTGTTCCGGTTATACTTATCTGAAGACTTCTAGCTGGCTCGACTTCGAAAACTGTTCTGCGATTTGAGCGAGTTTCGCTCCGGCTTTTATACTCGCCAGTCTGGCAAATTCTCGGAATACCCCCATAACGTCGAAATATATAATTGTCATATAAATCCATAATTAGACATTAATTGAGCAAACGATCGGTTAAATTACATTATTAATATCGCATTCTACATAATGGTCTATATTTCTGATAATAAAATAGTAATTTAGTAGTGTTTTAATAAAATTGCATTTTCTATCTTTTTCTGTGTACTACGCACGACTTCTATACGGATCGGAGCTAAATGTATAAGCGTATGATGCTTCTAGAATATTCTATTGAATAATATTATAATTTACAATATATACTATACTAAACTAATACAGTAATCCCCCCTATAACACGATAGATGCGTTCCGCGTTATAGGAAAACGCGTTGTACGAGTATTCTCGTATAACGCGCTCGTATGACCTCGTATAACGCGTTATGTATGTGAAAATGATTCACGTTTGTCTTTTCTCGTTAAGAAGGGTTTAAATCGAATACATATTAAGGAAAAACTATGTTACGAACGAAATATGTGCATTTTATTTGTGACACAAATTGAATAAAATAATTTTATTTTATTTTATAAGAACACAATTGATACAATGTGCAAATGTACGCGAAATTGATTGTGAACTGTCAAATTATAAATTTCGCAGTACAGAAATATAACGTGGGAATCCCCGCGTTATATGGGGGAAACACGTGTTATACGAGGGACATGAAATCGCGTTGTATGAAAACGCGTTATAAGAGTACCGTGTTATAGGGGGGTTTACTGTATCTGACTTTAGTTCCGAATAACATAATATTAGTACGCCTGATCTGTATTGATTGATTTGTTCAACTAATAGTTTTTAATAATTAATAATGTCCGAATTGTAAAATGGTTTGCTATCCTTTTCTAGGGTAACGCAAGAATTCCAGGAAATTCGGGGCTAGCTTCGCGGCACGTAGACACATAGCATTGCGGAGTTTTCCTTATAGAATAATACATTTATTAGAATAACTATAAAATAACACATAAATCTTGTTTTAACTATTCTAACTAAACATTTGATTGTCTTTATGAAACATACTATCTATTTTAAATGAAAATCATAAAATAATTAATATAAATCAAAAATGTATATAACATCAGTTACCGACCGTCGAAATTTATACATAAGGTAATTATATACTGTCGGTAATAGTTTAATACTGTCGGTAACTTAAACTATTTTCACGGTGGGCAATTGAACTGAACATAGAACTGTCAAAAAGAAAAACACTCTTCCAGGGATGTTACACTAGTATCAGGTATTTACAGCACTTATGAAGCAAAGAGCGGTTTTTGCCTACTAAGCGACTCGTTTTACTATAACTAATACTAAAAGAATGTGAGATCGTGGTGGCGTGTGGTTAAAGAGTGAAATCTACAGGTTAATACCTTTCATTAATTATGTTTATTCAAGTAATTACGAGAAAAAGAATTATAATTATCAATTTCTTTAGTAAATATTAAAATGTATATGTATGTAACTGAATTCTAAACGTAAAAATAGAGTATAATAGACTTGTAATTGTTGCAAATCGCGGAACGGTAGCTAACTACTTCAATTATGCGGTTTTATAATGATATACATAACGCAAAAGTACAACGCAATTTATAATGGATCTAGATCCTAACAAAACTGACAGAACAATATTTGGTTATTTAAATTAACTCTAAAATTCGTATTGGACGTGGAACAGTTACTCTTTGGTTGACTCTAAACTAATTAGATCATGGCCCTTTTTGTCAGAGCACAAATCGACACCCAAAACCTGATCGCTTAATTGGGGAGCCTGCGTTAGCTGGCTACTAGAACTACCCAACGATGCAAGAATCAAATGACGACGTGTGACCAACAGGGTTGCAAATAAAAATGACTCGACTTTAATTAGTAATTGAAGTTATTGAAACGCCACCCAAAAGACACGGGCTTCAGAGACCAAGCCGCTCAATGATGGGGAGCCTGCGTTAGCTGGCTACTAAACTACCCAGAGCGAACTCCGAGAATCTGACGGCGAGTTAATAACTCAGATAAAATAATTTTAAGAAAAAAAATATACCGACTTCGAAATGCACTAAAAAGTGTAAAATAATTTCTATTTCCTAATGAAGTAATGTCTATTTCATTCAATCATACAATTACGTAACAGATATGAATGAAACCTATTTACTCGTTAGGTAGTATATTAAATATATTTCAACCTTTTCGGAGGCGGCGCAAATTGTTCGACTGTTCCAAGTTTGATATGTTCAAGAAAACCTTTTAATTTTGCGCCGCCTCCGAAAAGGTTGAAATATATTTAATATACTACCTAACGAGTAAATAGGTTTCATTCATATCTGTTACGTAATTGTATGATTGAATGAAATAGACATTACTTCATTAGGAAATAGAAATTATTTTACACTTTTTAGTGCATTTCGAAGTCGGTATATTTTTTTTCTTAAAATTATTTTATTTCATGCTTTTTAGTGGAATGGGGAGAATTGTATAAAATACAATTATTTCGGTAATATCTCGAAAAGTAAAGCTTTCCGTCAATTATGCATAAGGAAAAAGTTGTCCAGAACAATGCCCCTGACAACATATTAAAAGGACATTAAAATCGTCCAAAGTTGATTTCGAAAGTTAATAACAAGTTTTTTGCTAATATCTCGAAAAGTAAAGCTTTCCGTCAATTATGCATAAGGAAAAAGTTGTCTAGAACAATGCCCCTGACAACATATTAAAAGGACATTAAAATCGTCCAAAGTTGATTTCGAAAGTTAATAACAAATTTTCGCTATTATCTCGAAAAGTAAAGCTTTCCGCGAAATTTTTATAGGAACAAAATTGTTCAGAATCATGTCCGTGATAAGATATTAAAAGCGCACTAAAATCGAGAAAAGTTTATTTCAAAAGTTGCCGGTTTTTTTGCAATAACAATACTTTGCAATTGAAAAATGAAAAATTTGTTTATAATGGTACCAATGGGGAGTCAGAACCTACAAGATGCAAAAGGTTTCGTTCCGATCGGTCCATCCAGCTAGGCGTAATAGGCGGGCACACATAGAAAATAAAAAAAAAAAAAAAAAAAAAAAAAAAAATAAAAAAAAAAATAAAAAAAAAATATACTGATCGAATTGAGTAACCTCCTCCTTTTTCGAAGTCGGTTAAAAAATAAGAAATATGTATGTGAGTGACTGGAGAGCTCTCGTTGATGTCTTAGTTTCTTCTGGGGCTGAGCATAGCACTCTCCATACGGAGTTTCAGATACAAGACCGTTTGAACGGGGAGCCTGCGTTAGCTGGCTGCTAGAACTACCCAACGATCGAGTATCCAAATGGCTGATACCCGCTGTCCAGTCAAAACTAAGAATCTTGTAGGCTCTTACCAGTTAAAACTGCTCCAGTTGTCGCTTCCTAAGAGGTCCGGCACGTAGTACTGCAAAGATTGTTCTGCTATGACAGCCGCTGCTGCACGCCCTTTTATACCCCGAGAATCATGGGTTTTTCCCGCTCAAAAAGTAGTTATTCTTTTATTACGCTTTATTTAGTAGCAAATATATATTAATTTGATTAGGAAAAATACGCTTTGATTTACTATTAATTAGTTTTTCACAAGTTTTCTCGTTAAATCGCATTTTTAATAATTTTTAGATACGCATATTATAAGTGTTTTGATAGAAGAAATAGTTAACCGCGAATAATACATAAAATAATAATTAAAAATATAACGCAATTTATAATGAATGAATAATTAATAATATATATAATATAAACATTTAAATAATAATTTATTTTAATTCTGTTTCGAAGTATATCTTCTGTCTCTTTCTAACTAACGCGCGCGCCATCGATCGGTGATCTATTCTAAACAATGTTGCACGCGTAAGCTACCCCACCCCATTACCACGCGAATTTTTATGGTACGGTCGGTAATTTGCGGTCGGTAATAACATAGAAAAATTTATTATCATTAAAGTACTGTCTTTGATTATCGGCCGGAACTGGTCTTCCCCGGGGACGTTACATTCGGTCTCATTCGCTCTTCTGTCCTTTTCTACGTTCGGCAAGACATCAATCAATGTAGGACCTGTGCGTTATAAGCCAAACCTCAGACCCGAACGATTTGCTTATAACGAATCACCACTGTAGCCACATGGCCCTAAAAGGCAAACAAGGGTTAGGTTGAATCCCTTCGTTCTTGGAATCAAGTTTAAATTTCTTTATTGCATTTACGTTTTACATTTAAGCATAAACTGACATGTTAACTGCTTCATTATACATATTTTAATTCTTATGTATTTAGAAATGCGTTGCTTTCTTTGCAGGTATTGCAGGTAATATGTACATTTTTATGGCATATATCACCGTTTATAATCCTTTATAATATCACAGTTGTATAACCTCAAAGTTCCATTTTGCCAAATTTAGACTATATTTTAACATATTACGAATACCGTTATTGTTGCGAACAGTATTGTATATCTCTGTTAAATGTGTTCGAGTAAAGGACATTATGATAAATCAGAAGTTTTTGAAAGTACAGATTTATAATTATTAAAAAAGAAATATCAAATATTACGAGAAAAAAGTAACCAATTCAGTAAGTGATTTAGCAATACGTAGAATATTCCGAAAAATCTGCAGTTTTTCGAAGTCGGAAGCTATAGATTCGCCATATGAAAACAAATCGAAAGTTCCTTTATTATTCTACAATTTGAAGGTTTGTTTTCAAAAGAAAAGCAATTAACTCTTTCCACTCCAAGGTATTTTTTCGCGGGAGAACTAGGAACTACGCGATATTTCTAAAGATAGATCGAAGTAGTATCTATTCAAATTGAAAATAACCTTTTTATTTGATGGTTTCATATGGTATTAGGATTTACAAAAAAAATATAATTGTAACGTCCGATTTTTGAATAGCTGGCGATCGAAATGTTAATGTTACTATGTAATAAAAGAAGCGAAAATAGAATTCCCAACAGTATTGTGAAACAGTACTTGTATAATAATATGATATTAATGCGATAATATTAATGTGAGCAACTGTACATGTTATTTTCAATTCTATACACTTTAGCAATGAGTTTCATTTACCATGTTATCTTTAGCGTTCACTTTAACGATGAATTTCATAGTAAATAAATGTAATTCCCAAAATCTAACACTGTATGAAATATTCAAATAAAAGATAGTGTGTATGCATAAAATGTAAAAAAGACTTATTCTTATAATATCAAAGTTATGTGGTAATTGTAAGAAGTATCATCTTTCTTGTTAAGTTTTTCTTTGATATAGTACATATTGTCCATCTAACACAATTCCTTATTGCATTAAACATTCTATAAAATTCAACTATTAATAAATATTATTTATCTTATGCCAGACTTGCATCTATGAAATAGCCACTTTTAGAAATTTATAATTTCGTAATTTTACAGACTAATAAATTAAGAGTATAATTCCAGTTACTATACAATAAAGTTGTATAGAGACAAAATAGAACACTTAACACGTACTTTATCTTCGAAAGTGAAAATTTTCACATTCGTCGGACAATATCATATTGTCCGGGGACAGTATTCAGACAGAGAGGCGTGTGAAAGGATAGGAATGTGCGCATTCTTTGTCCTTTGATTGCGTAGAGCAGTCGTTGGTCCCATTACTCTTTTCAACTCTGGAAGTAGAAGAATGAAATGCCTCTCTTGCTCCTATTATTATTTTATTTCAGTACTAAAATCTTAATTACAGTTATATTCTGCAGTTTTAATTATAAAATCTCCAAGAAATAATGAAATGTGGAAATTCGTTGCATATATACACGCTTAAATAGTCTTATTTACTTATAAGGTATTCCATTTAACTTGTGCATCTTGACTAGTTTATTTTTTATAATAGAGAAAAATGTCAGAGATAAACATTATTTTGTTCGAAGGGACAATTGTTATGATCATGAAGAAATTTTTCTCAAAGTCATTTTTGACGAGATTTCTGTTCATTAATATTATACATTAATAAACTCTGTATCTGGTAGTCCTACTTGAATTTTAATCTTAATCATAATTCCATTTTGTGTTACTCTATGCTACTATTTAATTTTAATTTCGATTTTATTATTGTTTTTTGACTTTTGAATTCTTTTTCGACACTCCCTACAATTATTGTACTTAACACAAAAAGTGATCTATGGAAAATTCTAAGTTCATCAGTTAACGAAAAAACTTGCCGCAAAACTGTTAAATATTAAAGTAATTAATTGAAAGTGCTTATTAAGTATTTTTCTTTTTAGATTATCTTTTAAATTGCTAATTATATCATACATGTATCCCATGTATACGAACATTGTATATACTTATAGAAGGAAATAAAAATAGTTTCCTCATGTTGCACTTGAATACCTGCTATTCATTTTTAACTGCATCTGGACACACAACATCTTTCCTTCCAGATCGAGAGGAGCTATAATCCTCCCCATTCTAAAACCCGGCAAAAACCAACTAGACACACACAACTACGAGCCAATTTCTCTAACCAATACAATGTGCAAGTTAATTGAGAAAATCGTCAACCTAAGACTCAGATGGTTTCTGGAAGTCAGTTCACTAATATCTAAACATCAAAGCGGTTTTCTACAACTTCACTGAACCTACGATGACCTTATTAACCTAGAGAATCGTCTCAAATACTATCGAGTATTTGACACCTTTGTCAACAACTAACATGCAATCGATGTATGGCTTGATATAGGCTTATGATATGGTCCGGAGAAACCGTATTGTAAGAATTCTCCAAAAGCAGAGTGTGAAAGGAAACATTTTTTCCTGTTCTCCACAAAAGTGTTAGACAATGGAATCCTCCAGTGTTCCATCCTAAGCGTCACGCTATTTCTAATTGCTATTTACCTTGAACAACATAGTAAGCCCTACTATTTACAGATAACCTTACCATAACATGCAGAGGTAGAAATCCCGTAACTTTTCAAGTATTACGTCAGGAAATATTAAACAAGCTTCAAAAATAGTGCCTTATCTCAGGATGCAAACTTTCCACTTCTAAATTTACAATAATTGTCTTTAATAGAATGCAATGCCCGATAAAAATTCAACTAACGCTCAAAAATTAAACTCTTATTGTTTAATTGTTATTAAACTCGCGCGATTTGTTTGTTCACGACCAGTGTCAATCGTCACGCTTGCACCCGTCGCTCTTGCATCCGAGCGCGCGCTATTCTCGCCCTCTGATTGGTCAGTGTTTTTCATTAATAATTAAAAACTAAGCTTTAACCAGCATTTTGGTAAAGGAAAAAGTTGTTCAGAATCACCCCAGCTACCATCCCTTAAGAGGGTTCCCACCTGTAGCCGAACACCCTGTATACAGTGGTCATTTACGGAACGTCAACTTGGTGCTTAATCCGGATTACGTGTGGCTGAATTGTCTCAAGTTTCAGCGCAACAGACATTCTTGGATTTGAGTGGCGTAAATAGTACTATCGCTTGTCTTGTTTGTTGGTATATCCGTATAAAGGTAAGCTGTGTCAATCGAATCGCCAAATTTATTGTGTCTCTGAACGCTCACAATGTCGAATCCATCGGGGTCCAATCAAGCTCAGTCTTCCCTGCGTGGGCTTAATATTAGTACTTTGAGACGCAAACGAGGTAGCATTATAGGACAGATTTCTTCCTTCGTGAACTTCCTTGACGCATATGAAAATTCAGACCACCAAGGTACATTTTTATTGCAAACCCACGTGAACGGTCTCACCGAAGTGTGGAAACGTTTCGATGATATTTAATTCAGCATAGAAGAATTAGATAATTCTGAAGAACCTCGGAGATTTGAAATCCAAAACAATTATTACTCTGTCATAGCTCGTGCTAATCGTTTGCTTCAAGGTCGACAATCAGTCAAATCACCTACCCGTGGCGTAAATGCTTCACCCGCAACAAGCATACCTGCTCCTATGGCCATAAAATTACCTGAGATGCGATTACCTGTTTTTGACGGTACCATTGAAAAATTGGCTTCGTTTTTTGATTTATTTTCATCGATGATCGATCGAAATGAGGGCCTAACACCGGTTCAAAAGTTGCAATATTTGCGGTCAACGCTCACAGGAAAAGCTGCAGCTTGTATTCAAGCGCTGAGCACTACTGACGCGAATTATCTGAGCGCAATTGAAATTCTTAAGGAAAAGTTTGAATGCACCCGTAGGATCATTCTAGGACACTGTGACGCGTTGATAGGAATCCCCAAGCTCACAAAAGATACCGCGGAAGCACTCGGCGATCTAGTTGACCCGATAAATCAACATTTAAGGGCTCTGAGTAATTTAGGCGAAAAGGTTTCGGATTGGAACAGTATCATAGTTTCTATTGTCTTGTCGAAATTAAACTCTGATACTGTGTGGCACTGGGAGATGTTGAAGGATAAGAAAAAGGTGCCATCTTATATTGAGTTACTTGCGTTTCTGGAACGTCGTGCAAGTTGCATGCCGTCAATTTCTTCGAAGACTCTAATAACATCCAATCATTCAGGTAAGCACGTTGTAGAAAATCTTCGAAATCCGAGACAACGCTATTTTAAAAATCATGCATTCTTAACTTCAAGGGGTAATCGCATTCACCCTTATAATGAACGGGCAAAAGGAAACGAATCCGGAAGGTTGCCTGTGCGATGTTTTCATTGTAATGGTAATCATTACATCGGTGTTTGCAAGGATTTCCGGAATTTACCTGTTCAGGCAAGGTGGACCATTGTAAAAAAAAACAGCATTGTGTATGAATTGTTTAAGTAGAAACCACTTGGCCGCGTCTTGTTCTGAAGAGCCTTGTCGTCTTTGCAATCGGCGACATCATAACTTATTACATCAAGAGAATGAAACAAAAAACTCCATTATCAATAAGTCAACCACGTCTAGTTCCGTTCCGGGACCCAGCACATCAGGAGAAACAACACCAGAACCCTCGTCAGCATGACTAGGCAATTTCAAATTATTCAATGACGCAAGGACTCGAAAGATTTTCGTCGTAAATCCAATAACTAACGAGCTTCTCGTTACTGCCCAAGTACATATTTTTGACCGAATCAACCAGCCAGTTCTAGCTCGGACTTTGATTGACACCTGTGCATCGACTAATTTCATGTCAGAAAATCTTGCAAAAAGATTGGGAATTGTTCAAAACAGATGTTCGATTGCCATCAATGTCCTGAATTCCATGTCCACAACCTCGAAACGCTCAATAGTTGCAACAATTCAACCTAGAATTAATGAATACAAGCGCACTTTAACGTTCTTAGTCGTTCCGAAGATCTCATCATTAATTCCAGATCAACCTATTGATCGAGCACTAATAGCTATTCCAAAAAACTTAAAACTCGCTGACCCAAATTTCCACCATCCAGCTCCAGTCGATTTATTGTTAGGTGCTGGAGCATCTTTAATCTATCGATTGAGACGGTAGAGTCCTTTCCTCTCATTTCGATCACAAATGTCTTGTCTCCGCGCTTAATTACTCTAAACGGCCCGACGTACGGTGGGTGCAACGGACCCTTGAACGCGTCGTGTCGTAAAAATACAAAAGGGCACGTCGACAGCTCCTTAAACACGAAAGTTTTGTTTGTGCCATGGCGCGAAGCAGGTGGTGGTTTTCGAAACGTCTCGAAACGTCTTCGCAGCCGATCTGCGTAAACTGTCTACGTATCTTTCTTGCCTGCAACAAAAAATTCACCCGGTAAACGTACTCCCGTACCGTAAACGAGTTCTGCCGACGTTGTTTTCAAGTCTTCTTTATATGCTGTGCGAATGCCAAGTAAGACAATTGGTAATATTTCAACCCAATCATCCGTCTCATGACATTTTACCGCTGCTTTGATCTGCCGATGTAACCTCTTTACCATTCCATTTGCTTGAGGATGAGAGAAAGTTGTTCGGAAATGCGACGCACCGATTAGTCGCGACAATTCACTAAACAGATTCGATTCGAATTGACGCCCTCGATCTGTTGTAATTTTTAAAGGAACTCCAAAACGCGCAACCCATGAATTCATAAACGCGTTCGCGACCGTCTCCGCGTCAATTTCTACGATCGGAATAGCCTCCGATCAACGAGAGAATCTATCGACACACGTTAACAAATACCTAAAACCTTGCGATACAGGTAACGGTGCAACTATATCAATATGGACGTGCTCAAATCTTTCGGTGGAACTGTCGAAGCTTCCGACGGGCGTTACTACGTGCCTCGTAATTTTCGATCGCTGACACGCAACGCAATGTCTCGCCCAATCGCGGCAATCCTTATTTACTGAAGGCCATACAAACCGCTTGGTAATTAATTTTTGCGTTGCCCGAACCCCAGGGTGCGACAGTCCATGCAGCGAGTCGAAAACCGCACGTCTCAATGACAACGGAACGAAAGGTCTTGCCGCCTCGCCCGATGTATCGCAAAATAAATATACATTAAATCCCGGAAAGTAAATCTTTTTTAATCTCAGAGCGCTAGAATCGGATTCCAAGATCTGTTTCAACTCGACATCATTCGTTTGAGCTTGCTCCAATGCACTATGATCGGGAGCATGCACAGCCTCAACTCGCGATAAAGCATCCGCGACCGTATTATCCACGCCTTTAATGTGACGAATGTCCGTCGTAAACAGCCCTATGTAATCTAAGTGGCGAAACTGGCGCGGAGAACATTTGTTTAAGTTCTGACGAAATGTGAGGTCAGCGGTTTATAATCGGTATATATGGCGAAGTCCCGACTTTCTACGAAATACCGGAAACGTTTTACCGCTGTGTATACCGCCAACAGCTCCCGATCATAGGCACTGTACTTCCGTTGTGCCGCGGAGAGGGTTTTTGTCAAAAACGCGAGAGGTTGCCACGCCCCGTCCACGAATTGCTGCAAGACAGCACCGACCGCGTAATCCGCCGCATCTACGACTATGCTAATGAGTGCACCAGGCACCGGGTGGGCTAACATTGTGGCTTTTGCAAGACTCTCTTTAACCTCCCCAAAAGCTTTATTCGCAGAGTCGGTCCAATTCACGGGCGCATTTCCCGATCTAGCGCCTTTTAAAAGGTCGTTCATTGGCTTCATTAACGACGCCGCGCTAGGAATAAACCTACGGTAAAAATTTACCATGCCTAAAAATCTTCTAAGTGTTTTTATATTTTCAGGCATTGGAAACTTCGCAATCGCGTCGACCCGCTCGCACATCGGCTTAATACCCTCGCTGCTAATTGTATACCCCAGAAAGGAAATCTCACTCGCGCCGAACTCACACTTAGCCTGGTTAATGACAATTCCGTATTTATTTAATCGTTGAAACAATGTCTTTAAATGTTCATAATGTTCGGCCTCATCTGTGGACGCAATAAAGAAATCGTCGATGTAGGCGAACACAAAATCAAGTCCCTGCGTTATTTCATCTACGAATCGCTGGCATGTTTGCGCCGCATTACGCAAACCGAACGGCGTGAACACGAACTCGAACAATCCGAACGGTGTCGCTATCGCAGTCTTTTCAATATCAGCCGGCGCGACCGGCATCTGATTGTATGCCCGCACTAGGTCCACTTTGGAAAATACCCGTTTTCCGTATAAAAAATGTGAGAAATCCTCAATGTGAGGCGGTGCATACCTGTCTGGCACAGTACGGTTATTGAGCGCGCGGTAATCACCGCACGGTCGTATACATCCATCCTTCTTCGGCACAAGATGTAACGGCGACGCCCATGGACTTTTCGACAAACGGATGACCCCCTGCTGCAACATGAGGCCTATTTCCGCCTTGGCCAGTCGATCCGGAGCAAGGCGCCTGGGTTTGCAGTGTACAGGTGGTCCCGGTGTCGTCTCAATATGATGCACCGTGCTGTGCTTAACCGTGTCTCTCCGAAACACTGCCGGTTGAGTCAGGTCTGGATACTCTGCGAGAAGTCCGTGGTAACGCGTATCACTCGCGATCGTCTTTACTATCGGGTAACTTGCACTAGCATACCGGCCGATTGAAAACAAATTCGTCGTACCATCGACTAAGCGTCTATTGCGCGAATCCACTAGTAAGTTATAATGTGCTAAAAAGTCCATTCCGATAATCGGTCCTTCCACGTCCGCGATAATAAAACTCCACGTAAACTCACGGCGCAACGACAAATTCAAATACACGGTCATTGTTCCATACGTGGCAATGCGTGCACCATTTGCCGCATACAACGCGTATGCACTTTCCCGTGCACAGCCACTTGTCTTTGACCGCGGAAAAACGCACACGTCTGCGCCCGTATCGACAAGAAACCGAACTTTTGTCCATTTATCGGTAACGAAAATGCGGCCGGATTTACTACCGTTGAAGTTTGCCGCGTTTAAGCACGACGGTTTTCCGCGTTTCCCGAATTCCACGCACAGGGTTCCTTACACGTCGTTGCTTTTTCACCCCATTTGTAGTGATGCCAACATAACCAGTTTGGGGGTTTCGCGTTTCGCGCCTGCTGCCGATCTTTGCTTACTTCCCGCGATAAACCACGTGCCGGTGACCGGAACTTTTTTCGTGGAGTCCGCGTCTGTCGTAACACCGTATTGAGCTGTATTTTCAGCTGCTTCAGCTCCTCGCTCAAACGGTCGATCTCCGAGGTATTGGCCCCCTTTCTGACGGGATGTCGTGGCATCCTATCCGCTATTTCGGCGAGCTTGGTGCCGTCTTTGTCCGATGTAGCGGCTAACACGAGTTGCGTCTTCACCGGGAGGCGATTTTTCCACATCTCCGTCAGGAATTCGTCGTTTACTGAGGAGCCCGCCAATTTCTTTAAATGACGCCAAAACTGCGTCGGCGTGCGATCCCCGATTTCTTCGGATTCCAGGAGCTTTCGGACACGCGTACTGTCGGAATCCGATAGTCTCTTGATTAGTTCTTCTTTCAGCGTCTCATATCTATCTTCGTCCGGTGGATTGCATATTACGTCTTCCACTTCTTCGGCGTACTTTCCGTCGAGTTGTGCCACGACATAACCAAATTTCGTTTCGTCCTTGGTTATCCTGCCGATAAGAAACTGGGCTTCTAGCTGCTTAAACCATAAAGCCACTTTTTGCGGCCAAAATACCGGGATCCGCATAGCACTGGTTGACGCAACACTTATATTTTCACTACCAGTGCCCTCACTGGGTCCAATTTGTCCGGTCACAGACATTTTCGCGCATAAACTACACTAAAAACCACAAAATATATAAAATTCACCTCACGAACCAATTTTTTAAAACGCGGGGTCACCAATTTAGGTTATTGCGTAAATTAAATGAAAGATTTGTGAACGTTAACAAAAAAAACGAAATATGTAACAGTTTATGAAATTGTAGTTAGCTTTTCCGCGCGTGTGTTTAGTCGCGAGACTCCGTACATAATGCCACGAGGCCCGCGCTTGTGGCCACGCGTACATCGCATAAAACAAAAACCTATCACCCCCTTGTAACCGTTTTTGGGCATATTCCGCTCCGTCGTATAACAGTTATTCGTAACGGTTCTGGAAAATTCCAAGAGGCGAAGCATTGGTACGCTACAAACTCCACTGTACGTTACAATTTGTCTGGTAGAGACATTAAGGTAAGTTGCCCAATATCTGACACTCCACCAATAACTGACACTTTTAACTTTGTAATTAATTAATAAAGACTCTATAAATAATATCTGTTTCTCATTGTGTGTATAATGAAGTGTGTATTATGCAACGCCATTTCTGATTTATGAGAATCGTTATGCGTGAACTTATCCAAATTTTGCAATTATTGTCTACAAGTCGGTACGTAATTTTCATTAGCGGCTCGATTCTTCTATCACTTAAGGTTAGAAACACGTCATGATATTTTGCTTTGTATTTATTTTATTAAATTATTTTGAGAGCAACCTTATATTTCCCTATTCTAATTAAAGATTATAGTGTTGTTTTTTCTTTGAAGACTTTAAATAAACCGTCTAATTTGAAGGATGTCAGGGGTGTCAGTTTTTGGGATACGAACATAAGCCTGCCGACCAATATCTGACATCCGTGTCAAATATTGGTTGAAAAGGTCAACCAACAACTTTTGGAGTCAACTTTTGGACTCTGTAGAAATGTTGATGAAAAATTTTAATAGACCTAACAATTTTATTAATAATCGGCCTGCAAATAAATGGTATTCCTGTTTTTTTTTTATAATATTTTTTTTTTAAATGAAGGCAGCAGAAAAACCGAATTAGAAAAAGAAAACTGCAAAGAAATACAAACGACTTATTATAGAAAGTGATACTTCTACATCATCTGAGGAACTTTAAGTTCAAATTTCAATGTATTTTGAATAAATTAACGTTATATTTTGTTATTTTATTGTGGAAATAAATTTTGTTATTTAAATAAATAATTTCTGTTTACATTTATAAAAGTGTCAGCTATTGGAGTATCTAGATGTCAGATATTGGATATACTACATTTCGGCCATGTCAGTTATTGGTGTAATTACCATAACCTTGTTTATTTAATTTTCTTAACATTAACAAAATTTAAATAGCTTTTGGTTACGTCAATTTAAAGATAAAGGATCAATCAATTTTGATTAAATATTAGCGACTGTTTTTATTGATTTTAAATATATTTTTATTTAAATTGTTTGAATTCTTTCTCTTAAACTGTCAGGTATTGGGCAACTTACCTTAGGTAAATTGTTCGAACGAGTTGAGTGATTATAACACGTAGATACACTTCCCGTTGGACGGCATCTGAACAAGATTATAACGTAATTTGTTGTAACAGTAAATTCTTTGGATGCTTCCTTTGTAATCTTCTCGGCAAATCCTCGGTATACAGGCCATTTACCAATGCGCTGGAATGATTCTCCAGTCTTAATTTGTATCGCTCGAGTAGTCTTAACACTTCTTCTTTTACGGAGATTAACTGTAGATCTTTGCGTATGTCTACGTTACGCATATGGGATGTGGACTCGCAGGGGAGAAATAATGCTTATTTTCCACCTTTGACTACGTTTATTTCGCGAGTAGGTCCGCGACCTTACTCCTCGACTTACAATGACGAACTGGCTTTTTTCCATTCACCCCCACACACCCTGATTCATTCTCACTAGGAATCATTCTTTCCTCGTCCAAACCGAATCGCTCTCACTCTAAACCAATCATTCAACGATACACGCGTATTTCACAGGCATTCTTCGAACTCGGACACCCAACGCGACACTCGACCCGATGATCTAAACATCCTCTCGCAAACGCTCCGCAGCATTCGCTCGGACTCAGGCAAACAACTCGCTATCACATCTCATTCACACCGAAGATCTAAAAACTAGACTAAATATAATAAATTGGGCAGGGACGTGGCGGCCGCTAAATCGACGCCATACGCACATACCTTGGTGCGTTAATTATTGTTCTGAGTATGATAGATTGCATGGCTTTTAGTTTATTTAGCTGCTGTGCCCCATAGTTTGATTCCATAAGTCCAGATAGGTTTTATTATTGATTTGTAAATTAAAAGTTTATTTTCTGCGCTTAATTTAGAATATCTGCTAATGAGCCAGTACATGTTCCTTCTTTTTATGTCATGAAAATTTTTAGATCATCATGCATTGATTTGTAACATATTTATTATTGCCACTTATATCAAGTTTGATAATGTTGAAAATATCCCTAGGCACTAGGTGGCGGCAGTCGCTATTAAAATGTTTGTTGGTGTCAAGCATTATATTGTAGCTGATTATATAAATTGGTTTTAATTTATTATATAAATAATGATGTATAAGTATTAATTGCATAGCGGACTGATAAATGTAATTAAAGAATGTAGATAAAATATGTATGTATATATTACAATCTATTTCCTCCGTTATTTCACTGAAACCTTTTTAAATGAAATTGGTTTCCTTTGTCACTGAAATAATGATTTTACCTACGGTTTTTGTATGTTTATGTAAATATTTAATCATACTAAACAATTTGTTATTAGTATTCTTTACGGAATCCTTTCAAACCTATGTTATTTTCATACGTCCTTGGAATTTAATTGACAACTGTAATTACAGCTTGGAAAACTATTTTGTTCGAAGAATAACTTTAGAGTATTTACAGAGAATTATACATGCAAACTTTGATTTCCATTTTGTGCTAGGTACTCTACGCAAAACTGCTTGCGATATTTATGAAGAAAACAGACGTTGTTGATACATGAAGATTTTAGAAGTTATTTAGTAGGAATATCTGGACTTTTTAATGAAACTTTCATTAAACTTGAAACGTTAAATTATGCAGGTTCAATGATGAAAAGAGACGACGAAGTAAAAACGCGAACCTGTAGATTGCAATTTTGTTATTTCATTATTAATGGATTCTAATATCGTAATAGCTGCATACAAATATCTGACTCGTATTTTTCATTAGTTATATTAAGTTACTGAATCAATTTACGTATTTTTTCTGTAACATTATAATAGCGTTTTGTCTTTCTAAAGAATTATAACAGTATTTTATCTTTCTAAAAAATTATAATAATTTCTTTCGTGGTACTTTAGTAATAACATTTTTTGTTAAACGTGATGTTATTAATATTCATAAATTTATTCTTGTTGACATTTATCGTATTTACATATGTGAAACAGCTGTATTAAAATGTTAAGCAGTGATCTACTATAATTTCTAGCTTTAATGAAGTTGTTTTAGTATTAATTTTTTAATATTGTATACTCCTTTCTTCGTGAATTTTCTGACAAATTGCTGACCATATCATGAAATCGATCTCGTTTAAGCTGCATACCCCATCATTGTGGAAATCCATCCTAAATGATGCGATGTGAGGTCCGATGCATTACTCTTTCGAGATCCGACTTCTGAAATCACATTCCACTCTTGAAATAAGATCTGTCCGGTATAAAGGCACATCCTGTGAAAATGTCATTTCCTCACTTAAACCTTTTTACGTACGAAAAAAGAATAGAATAAATTCTATGATGCAAAATCTGTTCTTAGGCTAAAATAGTGCGGTGAAACTTTTCGATTATGCAGTTTATATGGACAACAGTGTAAGTATAGAAAATTACCAATTTTATATCAAGAAAAATTTTGTATCTTGTGGACTTGTTAGTTGTTTACATTATCCGCCATTTAAATATTTTGAACTTCAAAACAATTAATTAAAGGCAAGATCCGATTATGCATTATTTACAAATAGCGGATAAACCAATTATTTCTTATTAACTTAAACCGCGTGAATCGAATTTGTTCAATACTTGTAGTCGTTATTAGAAAGGAATAAAGAACAAAACCAAAAATTGTTCTTGTTTCTCTGTTTTGAAGAAAAAATAACTTTTCTATACATCAGAAAAGATTTTAAATTGAATAACTAACATATTTATTGATACTTGTCTACATTAAGTAAAAAAGCCATGTAGAGATAATTTAAATTAAACTCACCTACTGTTTAAGAAAAATCCTGCTTCGGTGAAAATGCATCCTCGTCACTAGGCCATTTTACCGGGCTTGACGTTCCATAAAAAAAATGCATATCGTATAACAGCTATTGCCACAGCCAAGTCAGTGAACTTAGTTTACTTCAATGTCAATTTTCATTATCACTTTTCACTGTAATATTTTACTGTCACTTTTGAATAATTATCTAATGTGGTAAGCAAGTGAAAACACTTAAACAATTATCCAAAAATATTTTCAGCTCTTTTCTCTTTAACGTTGCATATCGAATGTTTCATCCTAAATTATCGACCGTAACATGTGTTGTCACGGATGTACTAAGCCCCGGATCACGTTACACTTCTCGGCAAGCGAACCTCTGGCGTCTCGAGGGGTCGTCCTCCCAGTGGTGGGGATAACATTTTTGCTTATATCGGAAAGGACGTTTTTGCCTATAACGAATGACCACTGTAATAAGGTGAAGAAGCATTCTGACCCTGACTATGATGGCTGAAAATTAACATGCTGGTCCCAAGCAATAAACTTGGGTTATTGACGCGAAAGTATTTTTTCCTAATGGAAAACGGTCAATGGTTTCATAAATTTATTACCGTTAAGGTCGGTTCGAAATTTTTGGTCTGTTGCTTTATAAAATAGAGGAAACAAATGAATCGCACTCCAAGGTGATGCAACAACATGATCGACACTCGATTCGTCTTTCTCTTTTTTCCCAGTGTCAAACATCCTTGTTTCAATCGACAATTTAGAACACAGCGCCGATATTTAGCACCGAAGAGGAAATGATGAATCACAAAAATTATTTATAAACAATCGTTTATGCGTTTTTATTCACGTTTTTTTCTGCGATTATTACACGAGACAGTTGTTGAAAAGTGACAGTCAAATGTTACTGTAAAAGAGTTAACTGGAACTGTTATGTGATGTGTATATTTGTGTATGAAAAGTTAGGCTTCACGAAACGACCCAGTCATAAGCACACATTTTCACTGAAGTAAAATTATTTTCAAGTAAAAGGTGAGTCTAATTTAAATTATTTCTACATCTTTTGTGAATAAAACATAAACAGGATATAATGCAATTGTTATTGATTAGATTTAAAATCCTTCTTGCTAAATAGGATAGTTATTTTTCCTTCAAAATTGTTTATTTTGAAGTATCTTTAAAACGAGAGACAAGAACAATTTTCTACAATTTCATTCCTTTATTCCTTTAGAATAACAAGGATCGAACAAATTCTATTCATTTGGCTTACACGAATGAAGAATAACTTAAACGAAAATTAAAAAGAGAAATTAATAATAGACATTATTTTCAATAGTTCTATTTGTTATTTAACTGAATTTTTACATTAAGACTTTCTATTAGGTAATTACATTGTCCAAGAGCAAAGACGGTCACGATTGATCTGAGAGAGTTCTATAAACTTAAGTTACCGAGATTCAAATGTGTTCTTAATAGTTTATATTGTAATATGGCATATAGAGCAATTAAGATAATGATTCATATTGCGTAAAGTTCTTATAACATAAGAATATACCTTATAATATTCTTATCACGTTAAAAATAGTTTAAAAATAGTCAAAAGTAAAAATATCAAGTCATGTAAAAAATATGTCTGTGTTTGTAATAGGAACTTATTAGTATGTCATGCAAACTTCTTGTACGTAACTTTTTATACATAAACGTTTATTAGTAAACGTAAATTATGTATAAATTAGTAAATTTTAATATTTAAGAAATTAATTCCCTTGAGATTTTTCCCTCGCACTGTTCTAAACTGTTAATTATAATATTAAAATCATACAAACAAGATGTAAAAATATTAACATCTCGTTTGTATGTTATTTGATATAATGCCATACGCGATAATGTAATCGTACTTGTGGATGGTATTAACCATCTTTCTGGTCCTTTCTAACCGCTTTCGTAGCAATAAATAGTAGGTACATCTAGAAACGAATACGATACATGTATAAAGTATCAAAGAGATTTAATCTTCTATCGCCATTGCTACTAGTGTGTTTAAAAGTAAACCAAAAGCTGGGTTGCCGCAGATAGAAACTGTTTTCCAGCTTGCATTCACTCGCATGTTAGAAACTTTCCTACGTTTTACGTTCGATAAACATGTCGGTTTGCTTGCCTAAATTTCATTGCAGATCCTATACTGTATACTGTAAAACAGATATTCGTCTAAATAATAGAAAACATGATAGTAATATACATAAAATTAATGCAAAATGTTCAGTTACATCAAACTAACAAATTATTTTGAAAAGTAACAGAAATGTGGTGACATGTGGTGAATAGAAACAAAAGTATATCAAAAGTATATCAAAAACGGTCACTAAAGTATATCAAATGTACCTTTTAGTTATTGTAGTTTCTTGTAATATTACAAGAGGTTGTTAAATTCCGAGTAATGAGAATTGAGTTCAGCTCTTATTAAGAGACTTTATAATTGTTGGATCGAAATATTTAAAGCTTGCGCGACTGGGCTAGTCGCTCCTGAGGTTCCTAAAACGAGCACATAAGAAAAAATATTAGCACCATGTCCTGGATGAATGCGTCGTCAACGGAAAAAAGAAAGGGAAAAAGGGACACAGCTTACCTGCGCGAGATGTACGCGAGTCAGTTTTGTCTTGTGCACTGCGCTTTAGAGAATCATCTTTGATTCATCATACAGTGTTCAATTCTAAGATACCTGCAATGGAATCCAGCTTTATTCGGTAGTTAGGTACATGATCCAGTATACGTCTGCCAAATTTTAACAATAGAAAAGCGACCGCAAGGCCTGACAGGCGGTCATACTCATGACACGTAGAGGAGTCGCACCCCATGCACTCACTCTGACTACACATTAGGATAGCCCTTAGCTGTAGAGCTTGATTTTTTTCCCAAATTTTTTCATCGTCTCACTCCCTAAAATTTTAACACTCGATGAAAAAATGATAATGTCAAAGTTTCAGCATGATTGGATAACAGGAACCCGTGCCGCAATCGAGTTGAAGTTTTGAAACTTGTACGATTTCAGGTTATTGTCGAATATGTTAGTGACTTTTTATTTTAAAAGCATCAGTGAATATTTTATAATTAAAATATAATTTTTTACACGCGTAATACTAGCGTTTACATACAATTACAACACATGCATATTTACACATTTACATACAAATACATTTACACACAAATGTAATGTAGCTTTTAACATAAGTAACCGAAGAATGTGATGGTTAGGCAATTGGGAGCTGTATATAATTTGTACAAAAGTTGATAAATTTTCCAATAATCTCGACTGTATTAGCACTTATAAACGATTTTTTTTAAAATTCTTATAAACAAAATATTCTTTAATGGAATTTTAGTTATGTCTTATAAATTAACCTATTATTAAATTGTACGTAGCGTTTAATATATATTCTGTGTTAACGTAGATTTGCTTACATTATGACAAAAGCTTTTCTAATTCTCAACAACATGTAAAATGTATTGTTTTTCTTTTTCATTTTTGTATTCAGATATAAGTTTAACACCACGTTCAGCGGTATCGTTTACCACTTCTAAATTTCTTGCAATTTCCAAACCTTTTTGATATGAAGTATCATTTTTCCACAAGGAAGGGTCTTTTTCGAAGAAATCTGTAGATATATTGTACCTGTTAAGCCACTTTTTGGGTTCAGTAGAAATGAAGCTATCAATATTCATATTTATATAATTTTGTACATTTTCCGGAAGTATTACAAGTTTCTTTGCTGAATGTTCCGTATTATCATTTTTTAGAGCCTTAATCATTTTCCGTTTTGTGTTCAATGGTATTATTTCATCGCAAAAGAATAATGCCATGTTTTCAGATAGAAGGTACCATAAATGGTAAAAAAATTTGCGTATTCCTATTCTAGCAATATTATTATCAATTGTAGAGTATAAGTATAGATTTAGATCTTGTAATGGCGCTCTTACGAGAATTGGTGCATTAATCCAGGCTTGAATGTATAAATTAGGCAAAAGAATACATATATCATTTATCCCTATGACTTCGTTACTATCCAAAAAAAGTTCTTGCCAGAATAAATAAATTTTTAGCGCGTAAATTGCTTTAGCCATCCACCTAGCATTATGAAACGCTCCAGGAATATAAAAAGTATTTCCTCGTGGAAGAGATCCACCAAGAAAAATTATCATCAACTCCAAAAGTTCTTTGTAATTATCTCTCAGCTGCTTTTGTCGTAAATGGTACAAGCAAAAATTTATTTTTTTTTCTACATGCTGGAACTTTCCATAAGCATAAAAATCTTGTATACCTGTTTTAAAATTTGAGAAATTAATCTTAGGCCAAGCTTTTTTTTTAAAAATTTCAAATGCGCATATTAAATACACGACTTTTACGGAGTCTTTTGGCCACAAGGTCTGTTTCCTCGGTGTTTACTCCTAAAATTGTTGTTGTTCTATCAACACCTATCTCTTTACACGTATCACGTGACTCAGACACAAAGTTTGAGTTTCGACAGCTCAACAATAATACTTTGTTTCGCGATGGGGGGGGATCTATAACGTGGTACGAGTTACCGAAATCTAAAGTATTGCTGCAAAAACTGGTGTATATGAATAAGGATGCATGACCAAATAAATAAAAAGAAGACACTGGAATGATTCTTATTTTGTACTATTATCACATTATACGTATAACATAAATATTGTTTATAAATTATGACATTTGCAGGATTAAAGTATGTAACAAGAAGTTTTACAATATATTAAAAGGTAAACTCGTAACTCAAAGTATGATATTTATTCAGGTTGAAATATTTAATTCGCAACGAAAGAATGAAACAGCTGGTCCGCTTCGCGGTTCAGTAGTGAGTGACTTCTTGACCTTTTCCACTTCTTCGTGCGGCGTTTTGTTTCAAATCTCCAATGGAGAAGATTCGTCACCGCAGCATCGTGGGTCACGACGACGCCCTTCGTCAAATTTATATCTTTTCCTTATTGACTCGTCACATTATTTAACATAAATATTATTTATAAAAAATGAAATATATATTGCAACGTTGCATCGATGTTGTTATCGCTTGGAACATCTCTTGTAATGTAAGGTATTCTGTTTCATATTATTATCTGTAATCGGATGACCTTGTGTGAGGCGTCATTGTAATCTATTTTACTAGAAATATAATAATATGACGTGCCATTTAAAAAAGTGGAGGTTACCTCAAAATTTTCGAAACTCCATCGCTTAGAAAAAAATTATTATTTGAATATTACGGCTCCTTTTGAATCATTCAACTCTTGTACAAATAGTTTTTCTGTGCTTCTAAAAATAACAGAGATATTCGTGGTGGACAAAGTTACTGGACCACCCCGTATACGAATGAGGCACATAAATTGCTATTGAGTAATAAAACGTTTCAACGAAGCAGTAAACTGTGACATTTAATACTACGACACTAAATGTCATGGCTTCTGTCGTTGCGGAAACTGCAAGTCATGTTCTTATAACATCAAAATTCATATTGCTATAATAATGTCATGAAATCAAATCAATATATTTATGTGACATTTGTAGGCAGTATGATATAAAGGGTGATTGGTAACTGGTGGTACAAGCGGAAAGGGAGTGATTCTACATGAAGAAATAAGTCGAATATATAGAATAAAAATTTTTCGTTTGAGGCTTTCTTTCGAGGAAATCGATTATGAATTTTTTTTCATAGATATTTAATTAGAAGAGCAGAAATATGTGTTCGGCAGAATGAGCAACATTTTTAATAATTTTTGTAATAATAATCTTCGTGATTACTTCGTAATTTACGTGTCCCATCGAGACAACGATCTACAGTAAGATCAGTTATAACGAAGCATGGCCAAGTGCACGCGTACTTTGCGAAAATTTAAAGTCGATTTTCTCGAAAACAAAGCCTCAAACGAAAAATTTTTATTCTATATTTTCTATTTATTTCGTGTAGAATCACCCCTTTTTCACTTGCACCACCAGTTACCAACCACCCTGTACTACACGTAAAGCGGACTATGTCGTAATCTACTGTAACTAAGCTATTTCAGTTTAAACTTTGTCGAGGTTGTTATGTATTTACTTTATGTTTCAAAAGTCCTTAAAGCAGAGAGCAAAATATAAAATTTATATCACTTTTACAACTGTCATTGCAAAAGTGTTTTTGTCTCCATAACTGGTGAACATACTTTTAATTAATTTTTTATTTTATTTGTGATTAATTCTGAAGTACTAAGTTATTTTTATTTTATTAATTTGATCACTAATTTAAATATTTAAAAACAATCAGATAAAATATATGTAGGGTATTAGCATTCATATAAAGGACCCAGTATATAGAATTTATAAAATGTTTTTGACATACAAAGCACACGTTGACTAATATGTAGTTACAGACAGAATGATGACACAGGTGAAAGGACAATCATGGGTAATTGTGAATATGATGAAAATAGAAATGGCGCAGCATTGCAATCTTTAGTCTATTACCAATAATATGTATTGAACCCGTATTGAACTGAATGGAAATTATGAATCATTCTCATTATATAACCCAAACATGAAAATTTGATTTTTCCAGTTAATTAACTACAATAGAGTACGAACTATTGATAATTATTAGAAATTTTTGTTATTCTAACTAGTTAATAAATAAATAACATTTTTACAAATGAACTTATATTTCTATCTTACCTACTAATTATTTCTATAAGAGGAACTATCATTCATTGTGCATATGAAGGTTGTAAAATCTTCTCTAACAATGTTGTTTTTCTTGTGTTCTGACGCGATACTGAAAAGGGGAAAAACAATACTATCCGTAACTGAAGACATGTACTAAAGATTTTGCTTTTTAACGATGCTTGTACTTAAAGGGTAATTGCAGAACGAAATGCAATTTATAGTTTAATATGTCCCACACATTTTTCTTTTATGATTGATATCTTTCACGAAAATCGGATTAAGACATTGTAGCGACACATGGTTCGCAGCGTTGGTAGAAAGTTAGCATTGACCGTTTACAGATGTTTAGGTGTAGGCAGTTAAGCCTACCCTAAAGTCTGTAAGTTGGCGAAATTATTTTATGTTTTTTAGACGTGCGTAGCTCAATAGGCTACCCTACCATAAACGCTGCCAGCCATGTCCCATTACGATTCATTAGGCCATATGGCCAACACGGGCCGGAAGGACATTTTCGATTAACAAATTGGTGATTTACAATACTCTTTCCCCCGCCGAAAATGGGAGGACTCTGCGAGAAAAATAACTCCACCCTCTAGTGTCTAAAGAGTTACGCCTTCTTTAGGAAGTTAATATATACTGCGGAAAAGCGCTAAAACATAGATTATCCATTGAGCCCCCGTTTCAGTAACATAGTATTTTCCATATCATTTTTGTAACATCACATATAGTTTCCATAGTTCTCATTAAATATCTCACCTCTTGCAAACATACTGTTGTGAGCAATATCTATTTATTTATCCTACCTACCTCGCGACAGACATTATGTATGGATTCTTTTGCACAATTTATTAGTGATATCAAAATTTGTTATCCTGGTTACAAGAAATGAGTAGTTTCTGTCACTTATTCTTTTATTTTAATTTTTACAGCAAATAGTTATTTGTTTTATTTTGAATGGATGGTTTAATTTTTGCCATTACTTATACGACCAGATTAGGTTAAGGTTCTGGCCGCCGCAGGAAGATGTCAAAATTATTGAAATTAGTTCATTTTTACTTTAAACTTCCCCGTTATAGGATCAATAGCCGGGCCAGAAACAGTGCAATAGCGATGGTCACTTGCGGGCGAACACAACCGCGGATGTATTACTCGGAGGTCCAAGTGCAATTTAAGTTCATCGCAACTTTCAATCTCTATCTTTGGCCCCTTAAGGCTTACACATTTGAAATCACCATGTTTGTGATTCTCATCCTTCAAGCTTGTATACGTGTAGTATATATACATATAAAATTGGAGCTCAGATTTAATCCAAATACAAAAATAGTGTATATCTATAAAAAGTACATTTGTT
The DNA here is from genome assembly GCA_963576845.1 of Megachile leachella. Lineage (NCBI taxonomy): Eukaryota > Metazoa > Arthropoda > Insecta > Hymenoptera > Megachilidae > Megachile > Megachile leachella. The sequence continues at coordinate 898,815 of OY756259.1, read as the reverse complement.
TCGTAATGGCAAAAATAATAACTTCACGAAAGAAATGTATATAACTGGTTTCACATAGCTTTTAACGAGTTTCATTTTTTGTTTGAAACTTTTTTCTAAAATCAATATGTTTGGCGATGGACAATAAAAACGTTTTAAAGTTTAAATGGGGCTGGAGGACTAACGAGGCTTTATTGCTAAAAATCCTGTTAGGGATTTTGTTCTGTACTCACGTATAAGCTTTGGTAAAAATTTCATTCACATCGGAGGCGGCACTTTTTCGAAATTCCATTTTCGTTTTTTTTTTTTTCAAAAGAATGTGGACCTAAAGATTAATTTAAATCTTCGAATAAATAATATATAGCAGAAGAACTCAAACTTCTTGAACACAATCTGTACATCGCATTTATAACTTTGTAGATTTAATTAAAAAATATTGTGGACGTGTACTAACTGTCGAGAACACAAAAGACGGTTACGAATGTGGAAGAAAGAAATATAAATAAATGTTGTGATAATAACTAATAGCAGTGCATTAAGTGGCACGAGTGAAAGTGTGTACGTGCATGCGAGAGAACGAATGTTGTATGGATAATTTCATAAAACTGGACGTTAGCGATTAGGAGCAGGAAAACGACTCTGTATTTAAACGAAGAGGCAATTTATAACGAAATTTCGAAGAGAGAACATACGATACGGTACAATACGATGCAGACTGTTAAAGATGTACGATGAACGATTTACGGTTGGCTATTTGAATTTGTGTTGTACAATTTGTGTACGTCCCTACACAATTTTTCTGTTCGTTTTGTGTATGATACTAAAAGAGAAATATCATAAGTGTGCATTTTGTATTGTTTATATAATACTTATTTCAAATTTTTGTATTTTTAAATGGCGAATGTAAGTCATTTCAAGACAAAGGATTAAAGATAAACAAGATGGGCAATACCAAAAGATAATTCAACTATGTTACTGGCGAGGAGACAGCTGAACGCATCAGCGCCCGCAGAGCTGTAGTTATATCATTTCCGGTGGTAACTCGGAAATAGCAGTATGTATTCACCAGTTACCGAGAAACCGCCAGATAGGTTATTCGAGTTGAACTATATGCGGCCAAGTGAAATTATGTGCAGCGCAATACTTCCTTGCTAAAATTACCTCTTATTTGCATTTATTCATAATTTTATTCAAAATAATGTCAACTTTATACATACTTTAGCTGTTTAAAATTCGAAACCCCATTAACAATGATTAACAGTATGTTACGAAATAAGGTTTTATAGCCGGTATTCATGTTTCTTTTTTCTATTAAATAAATTACTTTAGTTCTTTAGTTCTTCCTCCTTTATGAAGTAAATTTTAGTACTTATTATTATCGCGACATTTCACTCGGAAAAGTAGTGTAATTTCCTTTGACGCAAGTTGTAATATAATCATTAATAATTATAAGCAAATTTTTGTTAAATCGTTTTCTTTAAAATTGGCTAAATAGCTCATCAGCCTACTTAGATAAGTATGAGAATCCTCTAGTAATAATCTATTACTAAATAAAGTAATAATCGAAATACAAATATTAATATTTGGCCGTCACTTTGTTAAATCTTAATTTCATCGTAAACTTAAAAAATAAAGAACAAATTGAATGAAAATTATTATAATGACGAGTAAAAGAAAGATAACCTTTTGTGATACAATGTTGATGTTTAAGTTGTACGAATAGCTGTTTTATTTATTAAATTTTGTTTAATCGAGAACTAAAATTTTTACAGAAACTAGGTAGCATTTTACTCGGAGAGAGGTTACTTTTGAAAAGTGCTGAATAGGTACTCAAATATGTAGATTTAAAATATCTTTTAAAATGCATAAGGAATCTGTTGATTTGCATTCGTTTCAGTACACATATTAACACATGCTGACTGATAATTTTATGGAGAAGCTATCTTATGTCAGACTTTCATCTCGTAATTCAATATGAAGCTAAAACAATACAAACAAACTTTAGTTTAGTTTATTTATACATAATAGGTTGAAATGAAGATTTGTGCATATTTTCTGCATAAATTGTAATAATTTTGGTACAAACTGTACGCCAGTCAGATACAGTATCTGCATACAATTCGTTGAAAAATGCTTCATTATAACCATCTGTCATGGCTGAAACGTATGTAATACTAGAACTTTCATAAAAATCCAAACACCAAGAAAAGTAGTTATTTTTATAATAAAACAAATACGACTTAATACTATAACGAATGTTTTTACTATAATCTATATCACTCTATGTTCTACAAAATTAAAAAGACTGGTAAAAATGTAAATACAGTAAATACATTTTCGGGTCTAAACTGGTGCAGATATCGTACAGTTCCTACATTGATTGATGTTTTGCCGAACGTAAAAAAGGACAGCGAGCGAAGGATACCGAATGTAAACAAACGGAAACATAGTGAGGGATAATACTAATGAGTAAAACTTCTTTATTTTCCATTTTTTCGTTATCCAACTTTTACTAATAGAACCTTCATATTTTTCTAATTAAAATAAGACTAAACACTAAATAATTTAGACTACGTATAGTACATATTCGATATGTGCACCATTCTCAGGACCGAACTGGTGCAGATATCGTACAGTTCCTACATTTCGAGCGACGCAGACTGAAGGTAAACAAACAGTGACCTACCAGAAGGACACTCCTAATGCAAGAATAAAACTTTTTTATTTTTGATTTTTTTTTGTAAACTTTTTTCCATCATATTTATAATATTTTTCTCATTAAAATGAGACCAAACACGACGTACTTCGGGCTATATTTACTTGTAATTTCAAATGTTACGCCTACATTGATGACTACTGTAATAAGATATTGCAAGTAAATATAATTCAAATTACGTCGTGTTTGGTCACATTTTAATCAGGAAAATGTTGCGAATATGATGGAGAAAGTTATATAAAAAAATGGATGAAAAATACAAAAATTAGCAATGCCCAAGTATTGGAAACAATCGAACAGACTTTTGACCTTTGCCGACTGCCACGATCATAGCGTTTCTTTCTTTTTGACTCGCTATCCTCTTCGACGTGAGAAACTTTTATCGTCAATTAAAGTAGTACATATAGCCCAAATTATGTCGTGTTAGGTCTTCTTTTGATCAGAAAAATATAAAGAATCTATTGGTAAAAGTTGGATCTCGAAAAAATCAAAAATAAAAAAGTTTTCTATTTGTATATGTATTGCTTCACGGATACACCCGACCCCGGATCATATTACATTTCTCGGCGATCGAGCTTCTGGGCACCTGAAGGGATCTTCCCCCCAGTGGTGGGGATAACTTTGGTGTACATATCGTACGGATCATTTGTGCACATATCGAATATTTACTGTATTAGTTAAATCGTGAACTATTAATAATGTTACAATAAAGAAACATGAGCTAACACGTGGCTGGATAAGATAAATGACTTAGTGCTCAAAAGACTCCTAGTAATTAACATTTGAGCAGAAATTTTGTTAATATTTTTAACATTTTAACGTTTCTGCTTCTTTTGAACGAAATTATGATGTGTTAATTTTACATAAATATAAGTTTCTATAATTCGGTTCTTATGTCGCAAAAATATTACATATTAACTTATTTCGTAATGTCTGAAGCAAGCCGAGTATTTTTGTTAAACTTGTAAGGTTATTAATGTTATATAATTTTTTAAATAGTAAAATTGTTTTAAATTTACTAAGTAATAGAGAATTTTAATTTATCTTATTACCTTCTACTTTTGTTTAAATTAAATATATATTTTTCCATTAGCATGCGATAGCACGACATTGATCGGTCATTAAATGTCATCATGTAAAGATGGCAACGTTATGTGAAACTGAATTATTAAGCGTTTAGTACTTTATTATATTATTAATATTGATTGCATTAAATAAGTATGTTTTAATATGAATGTATACTCTATACATATATTTATATTAATAACAACGGATGCGTCGCGCTCTTCTAGATTTTTCTCGGTGATTGCCACTCGATATTTTCGTTGCTGGTTTAGTTTAATCAGCGTTAAGATGTGTTTGGCTGGAGATGTTGCTTGTTACTCTATTGAAGTATTCCCAATTTTTTCACATTCTCGTACAATTGATATATGCAATCTTCAAGTTACAAAATGGTAGTTGAAACCAATTCCCAATTATCTTCCAAATTAACATGGAGAGACTATGTTAGCGTTTCTTTTCATAGGGTGAATTTACGATACGACATTGTAATAAACATTAATCATGACCGTATCATAAACGTGGCGCAATAAAAATATTTGATTTATTCCGCGTGGCGGAAAAGGTTGAAATGTATTTCAAACGAAAATTGAAAATTCAACCGAAAGTTGAAATGTATTTAATATACTACCTAACGAGTAAATAGGTTTCATTCATATCTGTTACGTAATTGTATCATTGAATGAAATAGAAATTACTTCATTAGAAAATAGAAATTATTTTATACTTTTTAGTGCATTTCGAAGTCGGTGTATTTTTTTTCTTAAAATTATTTTATTTATGTTTATAAGAAATCAGGTCCGTAAAAATTGATAATCAAAAAAGAATCCTGGAATCAGAATACGAAGATGATTCGGGCCAAAATGATTCAAAGAAATAAAGAAAAATAACTGAATAAATGAAACATTATCCGTTTTATTAATGATTACAAGAATTCATTAATTTTGAAAATGAGGCAAATCCATTTGGATATAAAAAAATCTTTAGTCTTTGACTAATACTTTCTACACTACTGGATAGTAAAACGTACATTGACTAATACTGTAAAATATAAGAAATTGTCTATTAATACTTACCAATATTTTTAAATTTGTTGAAATTCATACTCTCAAATATCTTCTAATAATAAAAAAGTGGGTTTATCGCATTTTCGAAAAGAAAAGGCTGAATTAAGAACTAGGACATGTCATGAATATAGTTTAATTACTGAACTAAATGACCATTTTCAGACCTTAAATAACTTAAAACATCTTTCTTTCATAAATATAAATTTTTGTTATTTTATTTCAAAATAGAAATTTTACTGTTTTAGATAGACATATTTAGTTATAACTTTATATTGTTTAAATATAAAAGGAATTACAATTATCTTAACTGTTTCCTTATTCGTTTGATCACTGGGATATTTACCTTATCCTGAATAATAACTACATTTAGTGTAGTTACATTGTCAGAAAGAAAGGAATTTTATAAATTTCTGTATTGTACGCCATGTATGTATAGGAATCGAATACATCTTTCATGTGTTCTTAATAACCCTAATATGCATTAGAAGCATGTATGGATTATACCGTAGTTACGACGAGGTTGGTGCAAGTACAGGAAACGCAACGTATTATCCTAAATTAACGTCGTGGACGTTAATTATTGGATAACGCAGATGGTCAGAAAATGACATTAAAATTTGGCGGACGTTAATTGCGTTGGATTCTCAGGCGAACACGTGCATGTTATTGCACTTGACGTGTAATTTTATTAGGCACATCCTCCTGTCTTGCACTGCTGTTTCATAATAATGTTCATTTGCGATATTACACGGTTAAAAGATCTATAGTGGAAAATTTTAACACTGCAATAATATAACGGTAGTTTGTACGCAATTGATAACTGTACTTATTGTTAATATTAATAATAGAAAGTTGAAACAACAATCTACAAAAAAAGTGAAAAATAAGTAAGATATTATCTTTTAGTACCATTATTCTAAAATTCATATGACTATTTTGGTGTTAAACTTTTCTGTTTGAATGCTTTGTTCGCGCGATGGGTAAAATATGAACTTTTTATTGCTGTTCTCGAAGGTTGTGAATCTTCGATCCATGGTGTTCCCACAACTTGTTACAGTGATGGAAATTATATGTTGAATTGTTATTGTAAAATAGAATTTATAAAGCGCTTCAGAGTCCTTCACACTAGTGTGCCCAGGATAACGAAGGATGTAAATCATCGTCCCGCACGTTGTAATGATTGTTGAACGTTGTTGCTCTTGATGGTTTTTATGATCCGCAAAGTCGAGTGAGCGCCACCAAAAGTACTGTAAGACCTAGTTGCCTCTAAATAGCCAGAAACGAAAGAAAAGGAGGAAGTTCAAGTCGTAAAGGCGTTACCACAGGAGACCAATCAGGACAGATTGTTATTTGGAAAAAATAGTGATTGGTGAGATGGTGCAGCGAATGAGATCGTGAGACCTTTAGCCTTCACTCCAAAATTGTAAATAACGTTTTGTTAATAAGGTGACCCAAACAGTTGAGTGATTTGGGTTCTTCAATGGAACTAGGTAATGGACCACACTACGAGACTGTAGAATCGTCGAGTTCGAGTGCCTTCGCCCGCTATGTAATGGGGTACACTCTGAGACTACTGAAAGATCAAGTTCAAGTGCCTTGGTCCGCCATGTAATGGGATACACTGCGAAACTGTTGATCGATCGAGTCCGAGTGCCTTGGCCCGTTATGTAATAGGGCACACTGCGAAACTGCAGAATGATCAAGTCCGAGTGCCTTGCTCCGACGGAAAAGCAAGGATTTGGTAAATACCGCGTACAGCAGAGGTGCACAGTTTAGGACCATGGTAATAAACTTCTTTGTTAGAGTTTCCTATAGATGAGGTTTACGACATGACGAGAGAATGGTCATTTTTGAACCCCATAGTTTAATATCCGTACCATCTGCGTGCCAGCACTACGATGGTACGTGACAATTTGTAGTTTTTAGCAGATTTGTTTATTGCTGCACTAGTCTTTAGAGTTTTTGGCTTCAGTGACACAGGTCATGTCATAAATCTCCCAGCTTAGAAGGTCAGAGGGTGATCTGGCCCTTAGAAGTAACGGGTCCCGCGGACCGGGACTGACGTCACAGGATCTGGGAAAACGCAGATTCTCCCCGGAATGCCGTCCTCCCCCGTAGGAACCTCTGTTCCCCTTCCAGAAAAGTACCACGCTAAGGGCGCAATGGAAGGGAGGACAGAGGTGTTGACGAATGCAGAAATTTCCAATTTAGTTAGATAGAAAGTAGACAGATAACCAACAGTTTAGATAGAACAGTATCGATAGACAGCACAAAGTTCAATTAGTATAGAATAGAACTAGTTTGATACTCTAAAAATATTCGAACATTTCGACACACTAAAACACACACACACACACATACACAACCTCCGGATATATACACACCTACGTCTTTATTAAAACCATTTTCTTAACACAATTCTGTGAGTGTTTCTACACGGTCCCAATACGTAAAAACATTGGGTGGTCCTTCGAAATCCATATAGACTTTAGACAGCACGAAGTGCAATATTCAGGGCTCGACCAAACCCTAACATTCTTTAAGGAAAGATATATTGGCACCAGAAAGATGTGCTTTTCTGGTCTGTTAGAAGGCTATTGTCAATAATTAAGAATGTCAAGTTGTGGAGACGGTCATGTGGTCTTAATCATTCGTTTAAAATTGTAACAGTGAAACGTTTTTGGTTTTGACAGAGTACCTATAAATATTTAGTTAATTATATTCCGGGCAGCTCGGAACATGCTTGTTAACTTCTATTTCACTTCTATTTCACTTCTGATTTACTTCTAATTCGTTTCTACCTTTTTTCATCAAGTTCGAACCTAAAAGTATTTTTTCTTTTTAATTGCTACTGTGCGTACAAAAGGGACTACCAAGTATTCGTTCATTTTAAAACTCAACAACATTAATTCGTTTCCTATTTCCTAGAAATATATGATGAATTCCATATGAATTTAACGATTGACTATTTCTATTGGAATGGCAATTTGCTTGAATTTTATCCTTTGACTTTTTTATCAATTAGTGTAACAACTTATTTTAAATTCCGTAGCTACAGAAATTGTTTATAGTGTGCTGTACTCAAACATATAAAAGATAACCGGAAACAAAAAAACTGAATTAAAAAAGGACTCCGTCATTCGAAGAAAGAATTTCCATTATCAACACTAAACCTACCAGCATATAATGTGCACTTAATTTGAAATTAAACACCTTGTACGTATACATTGCTAATATCCCAGGCTGCTTCAGCAGCTTTTTGGCCGCGATGGAAAGCGAAGAAAAGCAGGTGTCGAAAGTGCTAATTTTTACCTCTTGGATATTCCATTTCTGAGCCTCAATAGTAATGACGAATGAAACTACTGAAAAAAAGGATTAACACAGTTTTGTAGAGCAGAAAGAGCTCTATTGAATGAATATTATAACCCCTTTCAAATTGCAAAATGTCGCTGTAAAATAAAGAAAATGTCAAAACGCTACGAACTTATTCCCCAACCTAATAAGTTATTTCGCATAAAAACCAAAGAACCGATGGTAATTACAGACACCCTACTGGATGCATTCGATAAAGTTTCATTAGATATACTATATTATTAGTATATACTATATACGATATTATTAGTTAAACAAATCAGTACATACATATCAAACTTACTCATATTATGTTATCCGGAACTAAAATCAGATGATAGTTTATTCCAGGATATATTGTAAATTACATGTATAATATTACTCTATAGAATGTTCGAGAAGCATCATATGCTTATATTGTACATTTAGATCCGATCCGTATGAAAGTCGTGCGCAATATATAGAAGACGATAGAAAATGCAATTTTCATGAAAACACTATTAAACTATTATTTTTGTATCATCAACATAAACTACCGAGTAGGATGCAATATTAATAATGTAATTAAGTCGCTCGTTTTCATAATTAATGTTTAATTACGAATTTATACGACAATGTATATTTCGACATTATGGGGGTTTTCCAAGAAATCGACAGGCCTGCGAGTATAAAAGGCCGAGCGAAAGCCACCTAAATTGCAGAACAGTTTTCAAAGTCGAGCACGATAGAAGTTTCCTGTTTAAGTATAACCGGAACAATTTTCGCTGTCAAGAGCCAACATGATTCTTAATACTTGATTGGTAAAGCGGGTATACGCCATTTGAATACCTGATCGCTGGGTCGTTCTAGCAGCCAATGAACAACAGGCTCCCCATTCAAGCGGTCTTACATCTGAAACTCCGTTAGGAGAGTGTTATACTTAGCGCCAAGAAAGGCTAATTGTAAGACATCAAACCGAGAGCTCTCAGTTACTCATATTTGATTTTTGTCGGATTGCTAACGCGCCGTCAGATTCTCGGAGTTCGCTCAGGGTAGTTTCATAACCAGCAAATAGCAGGTTCCCCAATTAAGCGATCTGGTCTTGGCTGTCAGTGTTCGTTTTGACTAAAAGGGTCATGGACAATTAGTTGTCGAGTCAGATAATTAAAAGAGTAACTGTTCCGAGTAAAGTTCATTAGATTCAAACAAATTTTGGAATTTGAATTAATAAAAGAATATCAGATAAAATTATTAATCTGTCTAACTCTGCGAAAGTGTATTTAGGTACACTTAGAGATCACACTTAGGTCGTGGTCCTCGCTGTGGTAGACTATAACGCGCTAGTACTATTAATACCGTAAAGAACATTCATTATAAAATACAAACATATTAATCAAGTTAAATTTCATCATTGCGATAGCGTTCGAAACGAGAATCAAATAATATAAAATATCAAAATTAGTTAATTTCGTAACAGCGAGGTTAGCTTTATTTAGATCAGATTTGAGTACGATTCAATATAAAGTATTAGCTAGTGAGTTTCATTTAGTTAGATTCATAATCATCTATTACGTATTGTTTAATTTACCGAGTTCTATTATTTCTATTTTTAATATTATATTAAAATCTATTTAGTTTCTTTTGATCAAGCCAATATACTTTTCATATTTTGTTGTTATTTGTTAAATCCATCATTTTCATTATTTTATTGAATAAATCTTTGAAAGATATTGACCTGTGGATTTCACTCCTTAACCGCACACCGCACGAATCCCACAATCTTTAGATTTAGTTATTTGTCAAAACGAGTCGTTCAGTTGGTAAAAGCCGCTCTTTACCTCACTAACGCTGATAACATCTGAATCTAGGTTCCAGAGTCGTTACACATGTATTTTCCTTTAACTGATTTACCATCATGTTGTTGTGTTGTAATTGACATTATACGTCTGGAAACATGTAAGGTCCTTTGTCGAATAAATATAAAAAAAATTAACTTTTTATTGTTTTATTTTATCGTATTGAATATGTAATAAATTACTCAACATAATTTTAAATGTGTGGACATGATAGTGGTTACTATTTAAAAACGAGTAATAAAACTTTTCCCAAAAGTTTCATTATAATTAGTAAAACAGGAGTAATAGTCATACTCATAATGATAGTACAATTGTAGCATATTATAATTAGATAGCATATAATTATGTTTATAGATATGATATATGATAAATAAATTAATAATCTACATTGCGTCATTAAAGTTTGATGAGACGTATTTTAGCAGATGAAATTCTGTATATAAATCTTCTACTGTACAAATTTAGATCTCTAACTCTTTGATTAATTAACTTTTCAAGTGATTATATTCCGTTATAAATATATATTGCATATGGGCATATCTTTTCATTCCGTTTCCTTTAAGCCTAAACGTATTTTTTGTAAAAAAGTCAGTTACATTATATTGTATATGTATTCAGTATTAATGTCAACTTCGTTAAAAAGTTAATTGAATTATATGTGCATGTATGTATGTACAATATTATTGTTAATAGAGTTTTACTGCGATTGTGTTAAAAGTTAACTTTTAACATGTAACGAAATATAATTTTATATTCATGTGTCATAGCATTGTAAAATTGTTCGCCAAATATGTACGCAAGCTTAAATATAAATGTTTTGCAAAAGACGAGCGCGTTACCAAACGCAACAACGAGAACGACATGACACAATGATAATCTGTTCCGACTGCAATTCTGTCTTTTTTAGTTATTAAATTCTTCGTTCTTCAAAATGTATAAATTTCGACCTTCTTGAAAATTTTTGAAATTAAGTGTTTGTAACAGAAAGTCAAAAAATTGTATAGGTGAGTACATTAATAAATACGTTTATTAAATCATAATTATAATAAGTAAAATGTCTTTAATTATTACGTACATGTATCGTAAATGCTGCTGTTATTACGAACTGTGTTTAATGCATTAAGATATATTAGATATATATCATTGTGTTTTAATATTCTTTTTGAGGTATTACTGTCACTTCATGTTTTTTGTTAATATGCAAATTTCAAAATACATTTGATAGTTGCACTTTATATTATGCATTATGTACAAATAAGGTTTGACTTGAGTACATATTATATAGTTATTGCATATTATATAGAAACCAGTAAAAATGCATAAGTTTAGTATGAATACAGTAAAGTACAAAAGTATTAATATATTTATTAAAGAGAATTAACAATAGCTTATCCTTTGGCAAAGTTGTTCTTTTGAATCGGAATGCTATATAATGTTTTCATTTCATATTCGAAACACATCAGAATCTTTTGAACCATTATAAATACATAATAATGTACATACTTAAATATATACATATATACATATATAAAATCTTTCAAAAATATATTCTAAATATTTACAAGAAAACATATAAATTATTAATTTAGTAAATATGGTATTGTTTTAATTTAATTTCAATCTTAAGCGATTGTAATTTCGGTATCTCTAATATTATCGTTAAACTTCTATTACAATAAATTGAATGTTTATTTGTCTACATGGCATGCTATAATTTTATTAGGACCATATATCCTCATATAAGCATTTGACATTTAAACAATTTAACCTAAAAATGTCTTAAAAGTCCTATTGGAAAATTTTATGCGTACACATATTTTACTGTTCAGAGGTTCGTTTACTATATTTGAATTTTACATTTGAGGCTTTAACTGACATTCTAAAGTCATAGAAAATTCCAGTCAATAATCACAATATTAATTTTATTTTCAATAAATTTACTATTTTTATTTCATAATATTTTTCTTTACAGTTCCACATATTTAAGAAAAAGTATTTTTGATTCTTTACGACCGTTTTTAACAACATAGATAACAAATTCTAGTAAATATTTATACACCATTAAGATATAGATTATACGGTATACAGTATAGTTTTTGTCATATCCTAATATAATATGGTACAATTTTCCTACTATAAAAATACATATCTCTCCCTGAGTTGAAGGTAAATAAATATGGTATTTAATCTCATTTATATTTTTTTATATTTATATTCTATTTGGAGATGCAATTTCGTGTGCTAGAAATTAATTTCAGATTCTATGAAATGTATTTTTATTTTCTATGCAGATTAGTAAAAATAGAAAATTAACCGTTGTTCTTCTAATGGATGTGCCTAAATTTTTAGCCAATAGTGTATATTCATTTCTTGGATTTCTTCTTTACGAAATGCAAATTTCAGTTTTAAAATACGATTTTCTCGAAAAGAGCAGTAAATATAAAAATTTTAAGAGATTAGTGACTAACAATAAGCAATTAAGAAGAATTTGTCTTTAACCATTACAATTCGCACCAATTAATTTTTTAAATAATTTGTGTACAAACGTCCTCTTAACTGAAGAAATAATTAAATGTACGTAATTACATCAAATATGTCGTACGAATGTTGATTAACCAAATTACTGACTACAGTACCAAAAATATCAGGCATAAACAATTCTATATAATTAAGTGACAAAAATTTCAGTCACATAACATAGAAATATGTTATATTAACAATAGTACTTGGTAAATTCAAATGTATAGCTGCTTGATTTTCAATACTTACTTCGTATCATAATTTTGTTTAAATGATTCGCTTTAATGTATCAATTAGAAAAATATGAAAACCCGTTTTCGGATTAGAAATATTCCTTTTGCTTTGGCAATTGAGGAATCATCTCGGATGAAGAAGACTTCGAAAATACTTTGTGGATAGGAATCGCAACAATCGTAGTAAATTGTGTATTTGCAATGGCGGACCTGCAAAGTACAAACCGTGAAAGTGCTAATAATTCTACGATCAAACATGATACCGTTTCGCAAGAAGCTGGCAGTAAAGGCACGCCTGATCTCTTCGATTGTGATCCGCAGTGCGAATCTTCGGGCTCAACAAATGATCCAACATTGATTGTGCGTAGTAACAAATTCTTAATACAATGTATCTATGACCATAGTTTAAAACATTGTGTGTATGATCGGTACGCATGTTAGTAATCATATTTATGTACTAGTCAATGTCCCAGAGGTCAAACGTTAGTTAAAATACTATAACCCAATATGTATTGCAGATTATAACTAATTGCGTTTATACAAAAATGTAAAATTTTTACTTTTAGATCAAATATTAAGAATCTATATTTATGAAAGAAAAAGTTTTACATTAATTAAAACCTGCAAATGTTCATATGGCCCAATAATTAAATAATCAATATATGGAATGATAACATTTTATTTATAATAAATTTATCTAATTAATTACATTGGATTTCTTCCTTATGAATTAATTTTGGCACATAAAACTTCGTTCGCAATGCGTAACAAAATGCCTATTCTAAAGGTTTCTACTGCCGAGTAAACATGTTTTTGTTTATAATTTTTCTTCCTTTTTAATTCCTTTAATATCCCAAAGCTTTTTATATAACTCTATAACGTACGAAAAATGATTTGAAAAATATTCTAAAATTTTAGGTTGTGTGAATATTACGACGAGCTTAAAAATAAGCAGTGTCTTGTGAAATCGTGTTTGAGCCGATGACATTAGTATTATATTATCGCGTATTTGTAGAAAAACAAAATATTTAGCTTTAGTGTTTTAACAGAACTAATAAAATACAAATACAGAAATAATAAAATACAAAATTGATTAATTTATAAATCCAAAACAATTATACTATTTAGAAATTCACATAACATTAATTTATTAAGTTCAAGTACTCCTTCGCTTGCTGGAGTCTATGAAACCAATTTGAAAACATTGAATTTTTTTTTTTGTTCAGGGTTTAAAGTCGCACCAACATCAAGGTTATTAGCGACTATCGACTGTTTATATACTTATTGTCTTTAATTGACTAATTAGAAGAAGGTTGCAGGTTCTATAGAGATTTATACAATGTTAAGGTTTCCGATCGTTTTGCAGAATGTAATTAGGGTGTCTCGATATGCTGTAGAGGTGATTGCTTCTGAGAGGTCGTCCTTGATGTTACATTTTCTACGTTCTTTGTTGTATTTCCTGCAGTCTAGTATAATATGCTTGATACTTATGAGTTCATTACATGATTCGCATAGAATGGGGGGACTGTTGTTAAGAATATACGAATGTATCAGTTTGGTATGACCAGTTCTGATTCTAGTTATTACTGTTTGTTGTCTCCTGTTGAAATTGGAATTTGTTTTGAGGTTGTAGAAACTATTCGTTGATTTGTGAAGTGTGCTTGCTTTGTAGTTTTTCCATGCTCGATTCCATGACTGTTTCCATAGTGACTTTAGATGTTTATTGATATCCAGAGAAGTGTTGCAGGGAGATTGATTGTCCGGGTGTAGTGTTGTTGCAATTTTTGTTTCGAGATCGGCCATGACATTCCCGTGGATGTCCATGTGGGAAGGGACCCACGCTATTATTATTTTCTTCCCATGTGTAGTTAATTTGTCGTATAGTTCTTGTATAGTTGTGTGGATTTCCATGGTCTGCTTCAGGTTTTGGGCTTTAGGATAGTAGAAAGGGAATCGGAGAGTATGATGAATGTAGAATGGGGAGATTTATCGATGAATTCAAGAGCTAAAAGGAGCGCGTAATTTTCGGCCGCGTGGATGCTATTGAAAGGGTTAATTGCGTGTTTTATTGTAGTACTTTGCGTGAACACAGCTACACCTGTATCCAGGATATTTGGCACATAAGGTGTTAAATCAGCCTTTCCAATCCTGTGTAGTTAGTTCTGTCTTTTTATTTTCTATAAGTGATAGATCGATATTGGGTGTCTTCAGTGTCCATGGGGGTGCTTTATGGAATATAGTTTTTTCTGTGATTGGTAGATTGTATTTCAGTTCGTTAATAAAGTTTTTGATTCTTTGATATAAGGGAATGTTACTAGTTTGGTGTTTGGGTTTGTGGTACGTCGATGTTGACGCTCGTACTACATACTTTAAACTTAAAAGTTTTCTTCTATATTCTAAGGATGTTTCAGCAGATTCTATCATTATACTTCCTATTGGGCTTGTGTGGAATGCTCTTGTTATTATTCTGATCGCGGTATTGTGTATTACATCAAGTTTTTTTAATATACTTGGTTTAGCAGAGTTAAATATTATTGACGCGTAATCCAATTTCGACCGTATAATCGCTTTGTGCAAGAGATAGGACCGTTATGTCTGCTTTTGATTCTCTATTTACAGTTATCGGCTAGTTTGCTTATGTGGTGGTTCCAAGTTAATCTAGAGTCGAAGAGAACACCAAGGATTTTAGTGCATGCCACAGATCGTAATACGTTTGTTCCTAGTTTAAGTGTGGGCGTATAAGTTTGGTAACGATTTGAAAAAAGAACGCATTCCGTCTTGGTAGAAGACGGAATATATTTCCTATATATTCCGTAATCGACAGATGCAATTTCTTTACTTATGTTATACTTTTTATTCCACATTATTACATCTCACGGAAATACAATTTACGCATTTAGATCTTCCGTACGTCGAACACTGCCAATAGTACGCGCCCATAACACGGAACATATAGGACACCTTACTTGGTCCCCATATTTTTATAAAGGCACGTACGGATCCTTAAATTCTTTTTTTTTGTGAGTTAGAATAAAAAGTATAACATAATACAATTGCCAGAATACTATGTATAGAAATCAGTCGTGAACCGAACGGAAGGTATGACATGTACGTATAACTTCAACGACAGTAATATTTTTTCCACAAGCGAAATTAAAAATTCCAATTTATCCGTATTTTTTCTTTGGACCCATAGTTTATGCATGTGAAATTTGATCAAAATGGAACAACGTTTTATTAAAAAAATTTGCAAAATAATGTTAATTTTTAACATATTTTTTAAACAAATAAATTTTTTAAAAATCCACTTACGCCATATTATTGGCCTTTAAAAACAGAAAAATTTGCACTTTGAACTTTTGTCTAGGCCTCATAGTTCCCGAGATATTTGCGAAAATAGTGTTTTCAACTCCAACTTTAAGGGCTATTTTCACCACTTCAGAGTGGATGTTTGCCAATAAAAAAAAATACGTATCAAATATTTTTTCGAGTTCTATAACATAAAAATTTCATCAAAATCGGCGTGTATCAATTGGGTGATGTCCCTTATCAGTACTGAACCTTGCGGGACTCCATTTTCGATTGATGTTTTACGTGATAAATAGCCTTTAAAGCGAACTTGGATGTTTCTGTCGTGGAGGAAATTTTTAATAAAATGCGACATGTTGCCGCAAATTTCCATCTCTTGGAGCTTGGGTAGGATTCGGCGTCTCCAAACCATATCGTAGGCTTTTTCTATGTCTAGACTCACGGCTAGAACATACTGTTTGTTGATGAATGCTTCGCGAATGTCGGTTTCCAGACTAACTAGGTGCGATGTAGTGGAGTGACCTGTGCGAAATCCAAATTGGTTATGCGCAATAATTTTATTATGTTCAAGGAACCACCTTAGTCGGACGTTGATGATTTTTTCCAGAATTTTACACATGTTGCATGTAAGAGCAATTAGTCTATAGCTGTCAGGTTTGGCGGGGCCTATCCCGGGTTTGGGAATTGGAATAACTATAGCTGTGTTCCACTTTTTTGGAAAGGTTTTGTTTGTCCATATGGTGTTATCCAGATGGTGTTCGAGAAGTATTTTATTACCGACGGGAGATAAATTCTTGATTAAATCATTTGGAATATTGTCTGAACCCGGGGTAGAGTTTTTAGCTGTTTTAATTACTTCATTTAGTTCCTTTTCTGAAATAGGAGTGTTAAGGTATGTACAGTTGCAGGCATTGGTTTCGACCATTTCCTTCTCTTTTTGGTTTAGTATCTTTTGTTTGAAGTCTTCTGGATAATACGAGGTACTAGAATTTTTTGCGAACGTCGATACTAGTATATCTGCAATTTCTCGAGGATTCGATATGGTCTCGTTTATATCGTTGATTATAAACTGAGTGAAGCATATCTTCCGGTTGTTCCTGATTGCGTTGATTTTCTTCCATATCTCCTTGACTTTGGTATTATTGATTAGCGTTGCAACACAGTTATGCCAGCTGTTTTTCTTTGAATGAATGAATAGTAAAAAACTTCGAAACGTTGCGTGAAGTAGGTAATATTGTTTTGTTTTTAACGATAATTAGTAATTCCACGTATTTTGATTATTCACTTGTTTTTTTTTTAATACGACGGTTTTATCTCATTTGACAGAATAACTGTGAAATATACATTTAAATGATAAATTATATGCAAGACCTCTTCTGATTGCGATTTAATGATCGAAATATTTATAGGTTAATTTCAATTGTATTTTATTTTCATTAAATCTTTCAAATGACTTCGTTTTAACGTAATCCATTAGCCAATAAATATGAATTTTAAATTCATAAGGCGATTTCCATTGCAGTCATTATATTTTAAATACTACAGATTGAAATGTTATATTAAATTATTGTAATTAAACACGTTTATTAATAATGAGGTACAAATTTGAAATATTTATACAGAGTGTTCCACCAAACCTATTACAAATCAATATCTATCAATCTATTAGTGGTATTAATATGAGTTTTGTAAATTTCAAGCGTGGAAAATAGAAAGTATTTGTCAGTTTATAGAAGGAACAAAATTTTTATACGTTAACGCAGAATTCACTAAACTGGCAATAAATTATATTTGTGAATCATCTTACAAAATTTAGTATATTCCGGTATATACATATACATGTATATACCCTTTATTATGAAAGTAATCTATGTCAAGAATCTAAGAAAAGTGAGTTCATCAATTAATTCGCATTGCATTCTTTTACATTAATGTCATCTGAAACAATCTGTCCGAAATTGCAAAAATTACCACTTGGTAAATGTGTACTTCAAAGAACGTAAAATTCATTATAATTATATAATATTTAATTTATTAAAAAATATACTGTTTCATATCTTTAGTGTGAAAGATGAGTTTTGAACTTCTGTGATTGTCATAATTTATCAATAAATAATGACTAATTTTAGTAATAAATTTTTTCATTTATGTTCATAATTACTAGGACAAACTAGTTAAAAATAGAATTAAAAAATTATGTTTTTCACTCACTTGTATTTATTTGTTCGTGATATATGTATGAAAGAATAAAGTAAACAGACGTGAAATTGCTTTAGTAGGAACCAAAGTTTAATTAGCTTGCATTTACCTACGTTAAAGTATGATGTTTTACGCGAACGCCGTAAAATTTAATATATTTAACCTCGTTAAAAAGAAGTTGTTAAATAGTTAGAATTGAAATTTCGTACTTAGTATTACAATACACGAATTACAAACAATATCTTTGAATATATTATTCGCACATCCCCGAGAATCAAAATCGTTTAAAAAGTTTTATTTTTCAAGAAAAAATTTTACATTGGCAAATTTGCCTGTTGGTAGAAAATATAAGGGTGACTTTAAAACAATGCTCTATATAAGTTATTTTAGAAAATGACAATGCAGAATTCCACATTTTAAATCTTTTATGAAATATCTTTTATTCAAAAGGGCAAAATCATAAATATACGAAAACATTCCCTTACTTCCATATACACAACTATTGGCCAGTAATAAAAGAAAGGTGTAAACATATTTAGATTTATTGATCTGTATCTCGCCAATTTCTCAGGTTATTTCTAATGTTATAAAATATTCTATATTGATTCGAATTGAAACAAACCATGTTTCCATTTTCTTCATTATGATGAGAAATATGCTTTCTAAAGTATTTGAATTATACAGCAACAGAGAGTTCTATGAAGGCAGGTAACATTTTCAATGAATATACTATAAAGTGCAGAATATTCGAGGTGGCTCGACATTCGATATTCAAAGTAGTTCAATAAATACCAACTCTATTAAGAACTTTACCAATGGGTCCTAAATAATTTCGAAAGCACTACAATCTGATTTCATCTAACTTAAAATAAATTAATTCCAAATCTTAAAATCTTTCGAATCAGGGCTTACGGTGTCTGATAACGATAATAATAACGGAATGCAATTATTTCATTACAGTGAATAATATAAATAAAAATTAAAGTAAACGTAAAGATTACTTTAAATTCAAACTGATCTATTCAACAAAATAAAAAATAGAAAAGGACCATGATGCTGTAAAATCATGACTTTTGTAAATCTATTTTCCAATTTATGAATAAATTTTATTAAAGTAAACTAATTATTTTATTGTTTGCAAATGAATAAATATATAATATTCTTCGAGGAGAAGTTACTTTACGAAGGAAAATTAAGCTCTGTGGGTGAAGATCATTTTATGACTATTTATGCAGTTTCAATTTAATACTTGAATTTCAATTTATCTTAAAATAATCTTCGCCCCCATCATTTAATTTTCATCTGTGAATAAATAACTTAATCTGTTAAATTAAGTTATGTAAAGTTAAGTGTGTTATATTCATAACACACTCTGTTTATAACACCTTATAAAATATGCAATTTAATCCATATGCTTCCTAAGGTGCACCTCTCCTAAAAATAAATATTACTTTTTGATTAAATAAATCCTTTTTATTTTTGCCGTAATCAACTGGATCACGTAAGAAATTCAGAACGATTCTATGTGAGCGTGCTAGCCTACGAACAATTTTCTGAACACCAACGTTTTCCTTCAGAAATACCAAAATATTACTCTTTTTTTCTTTAGTCAAATATGTACTGCGTGCCATTGTTTAACACAGAGTTTTGTTAATTTTAATTTGTATTATTAACAGAGAAGTTAAAGTTAATAACATTGGTGCTACAGTAATACATCAGAATGTAGCTATTCATGTATACATATTGGGAATTCACATTGTCTAAACAATAGTCCATAACGAAATATGTATTAGTCTCCACATGTTTTTTCATTATGTTTTTAAAATATAATTATTGTAAAACTTTCTCCATATATGTTTTCTTTATTATAAATGTTAAATCAATGTTTATATAGGATTTTATTTTCTAAATCATTCCAGCATATGATTTCCAAGATCGTTTCTATGCGTGCACTATGCAATATATGTATAAATTCTTACACTGTATAATGCTGGGTCAAATAGTTGGAAGGAAGAGGGTTTATGTAAACTTATACTCAAAAATGTTTTATTGCCAAGATTCATAAATTCACGAGTAAAATTCGTGTTTGACGGTTCCGACTAGCCGAGTGGGATAGATAGGAAGAATGAAGGAGAGGGAGAGAGGGTTTTATCCGGGACCTGCTAGTGGACTTCTTACAATTAGTAAGGCATTCTAGCAGGCCCTTACCTTAAACGCGGGAATACATGGAAGGGATGGAAAGGAACTATACATACGTATGCATAGATGAATAGAAAGGTTCTTTGAGTATTAGTGAGAAAGTCTAGTGTCGGTCTCATGCATCGTCTAGGGGCGATGAAGGTAGGCGTGAAATCACCTCACGTGTTACAATTCGTTGTCCACAATCGTATACATGTTACCTCAATGACAGTTATTGTACATAAGAAAAGTAACTTTAAAAATGTGTTCAAAATATACGTACTATTATTTCCAATGTATTTGAAATATTTAAAAGAATTTGACAATTTTTAATGGCAACGAATACCAGTCTGCATTCTAAACCATAAATAATTTTGAAATCGTATATTTTTTTTGAATAGACATTTTTGAATTTAGGTTGGCATAAACTTTCATTTGTTTTACCGCAGTAATGCGTATTATTAGTCCCATTTTTTTGGACACTCTTTACAGGTATCTATTGGGAATTCTAATTACCATAGATGAAAAACTGTTTTTTCTAGTGTTTATTGTCTAGTGTTTATTAAATAATAAGCTTTTTATTTCTAAAACGTCGTAAATACATGTCATCCAAATCGATAAGCAAATCATCAAAAACAGTTCGCGTGCCACAAATTACGAAAGACTTGTACACATTCTCTAACAGACATGCAGTTGTTCCTTTAACGTTACTTTCAAACAGTATTTGAGCATACAAATAATTAAAATATATTTCAAGCAATTAACCAGCGTAAAAGAACATGAGCAAATTCTTTAATTGCTTCAAAATTGCAGGAAGAAATTGTGCGAAAATCAAATACTAGTTCATAAAAGTTATAAAATATTAAAACTGTACAATTACTACGTCACCTCAAAAAAAATATTCGGGACATGTTTTCGATGTATTTTTGCCTCGCGAATACAAATATGATCATAAAAATCAGCGGTCGGACATATCTGAGCTGCTATTTTGGAAAAACAGCAGAAAATCGTGATTTCTTAGTTTTTTGCATTTATTTTGTAAAATTCTCATCTGATGAAAAAATGTTTCCAACAAAAATGTAGAATGGAAAATTCTCTACAAGAAAGTTCTGATACATTTTTTTTGTAATTCTAACGGTAAGGCTGCACATGAACGACGAAAGTGTCAAAAATTACCTTTCAAATGGAAAAAATAATATATTGTGAAATCTTAAGGCAAGGCGTGGACCTAGGGAACAATACATTAGCATAATGCATATTAGCGTAATGCATTAGCATTACCCGAGCACTACCCAAGGAAATTATTTTTTTTTTTTTTTTTTTTTTTGGCATTTCTAATATTTTATCAAATATTTGCAAAAAATGTCAATTTTTAACAATTTTTGTAACTTTTTACTAATACCTTACCGCCGATTTTTATGATCATATTCGTATTCAGGAGGCAAAAATACATCGAAAACATGTCTCGAATATTTTTTTTGAGGTGACGTAGTAACCTCAAGTGCGACGTAGTCTTGGATAGATACTTCTTATTTATTATTTATATAATATAATTTCATAAAAGGTATGAATTAATATTAATACAAATATATTGCTTTCCAAATGTTTCGTAATCAATTTTTCTTCATTTGCTTTTTAACATATGTAAATATACATTAATAAACGATTGCTGCTTTCAGCTTATATTTTTATTATTATTTCCGATCGCAAGAATTGTTACATGTGGCACAACTCAGGAAAACAAGTTTTAAGTACAATTTATGAGACCACTTGATAAATTTGGACCTTTTACTTAATGTTATAACAATGTTCTTAATAAAATTATTTATTCTAGACATAAGGACTATCTATTCAATAACAAATAGCTCGTAATTAGATTTTTCTGGCGTACGTTACAGAAGTTATAACTATAACATATTTCATTTTATGTTATAATATATTTTATATCAGCCAGCGGAATCGTTCCAAACACCTGGTTGCACTCAACGATGTAAATACGCTGACGAAATTCCAGAGACATTACCTGAAAAAGATAAAAAGAAAAAGGAGCTTTGTGAACCGTCAGGAATCCAAAAGTATTGTTAAAAAGGAGTGTTTGTCATTCTCAGAGCAAATATTTCTAGGTACATAATTTCATACTATACTATTAATATAAAACGTAAGAATGTGTTCCTCGAAATATCGAAAGCTTGAAACCTTTCAAAACAAAGGAAAGTTTCGAGTTTTGAAAGTTTCGTAAGTTTTGGAATTTTATATTGCTTTGAATTCGAATTTCAAAAATTTAAAATTCGAATTTCAAAAATTTTAAATTCGAATTTCAGTTTGAACCCATGTTTAATAAAAAGTTGTGTCTGCTTTTCCAGACAAAACGAATGATCTTCGCGTTTTTCTCTATCATGATCAGTTGATGTTTTTGACAAATAAAACCATAATGATATTAATATTTTTGAATCAAAATTATGTATCAGCAAAAGTTATAATATTTTATTGTTATATGCTCTCAAAGTAAATTTATTTGTTTGCAGTAAATGAAGTAAAGAATAATAGAATAGAATAACTGATTGCTCGTTCAAAATATGAAATTTTGAAAGTTACTTAGGAACGCAAATTATTTTACAATATTACTATAGTTGTAGATATTCATGCTATCAGACAATGAAGTAATTTTATGTGTATGTTCCATTTAACTTTTAAAATATGAAATATACCATATTCCGAATGAAAAGGATGAGGTGGTGTCTACGAGATTCTGAAAGCTTTATTTATTTGTATATGAGTATTCAAGATTTATGATAACTCTTTATACCATAATTGTATTTCTTAATAAATATGACACAGCAGAGAGATCCATTGTACTAATTTCTTACACATAATTTAAGTTCATGAAACATATTATCATGCGTGATAAGTCGTTTGCGACTGCGCTGTGTTGCAAATGACTTACAAGGAAAGGCACGGAAGTGTCTCCTTCTGATTTTGATGAAATTTCGTACGTTTGTTAAGCAGGCAAGAATTAAGGGACGCGTATTTTTTTTATCAGCTGAGACGCGGGATTAAGGGGTGAAACGACCCCTTAAAGTTTCGACCCGTTTTGGCTATCTCGAAAACCATACGAGATACACTAAAACTTCTAATAGGAAAGTTGTGTGATTTCTTGTGTATACAGAATGTTAACGAATTTTGCAAAATGTAATATATTTATAACAAAAAATTTTTCATATTTTTTTAATATAAAAAATTTTTTTTCTATTTTCAGTTTAAAAATATCATACATATTATTAATTTTATTCCATATTATACTTTCACAATTATTTCAACATAAAATACCACGAAAAATCAACCTACGTAAGAAAAGATGCACCACTGTATTTAAAAATTAAAATATTGTTTTCCCAGAACCTTCCAGGGTTACCAAAAGATCAAATGTGAAAGTACAACACATTTTTCGTATTACTAACAAATTTTTGCTAGAATAACTTTTTCATATTATTTATACTTTTCGAGACATTTAACCGTTATCGAGTTTTTTTTTTTTTTTTAATTAGTGTTTACAGTCGCATCAACCACTGTTTGGGTTATTAGCTGTACTTCAATTTATAGTTTATTATACAGTTTGGTGTCCTTCAAAAAGTTGAGCAAGTTCTGTATGGTTTTATCATCCTTCAGATTGTCATTCCATGTGGGTTTTATGTCGTATTTCTGTCTATCGGCAGCATACTTTGCGCATTGAATGATGAGGTGGTCCACCGTTACACTGACCTTACAAAGGTCGCAAATTGGGGGTTCTTCTTTAGTGAGGAGGTACTGATGTGTGAATTTTGTGTGGCCAATTGTAATTCTTGTAATGACAACTTGGTCACGTCTTTGCAAGGAGCTGGTGATAATTTTCTTATAAAAGTTACCTTTTATCGTTGTTAGTCTAGGTTTACATTGCATAACCCATGTGTTATTCCAGTTCTCTTCCAATTTCTGTTTGGCGTTAAGGAAGGGTGTTTCAGGAGACGGGTGATTTGTATAGTGATCAGACATTGAAGAGTTCGCTGCTTCTTTGGCTAGTTTATCCACTGTATCGTTTCCCGTGATGCCTACATGTGAAGGAATCCAGACTATTGTAATTTTATTGTTTCTTTGTGTTGATTGAGTATAGGCTAGTTGGCATTCTTGTATGAGGGTATCGTTTGTCCATTGATTTTGGATTGTGGAGATGGCGATTAGAGAATCGCAGAAGATAGCAAAATTTTTATCTTGTTCGGTAGTAGTGAGTTCGATGGCATGTTTGAGTGCTGTGATTTCGCAATCAAATATGGTTGAATTTGGATGGAGTTTGTTACTTATTGTTACTTGTTCGTTAATTATGGCGTACCCGGATTCCTATTGCAGTTTTTGAACCATCGGTATATATGTGCGAATGATTTGAGTAGAAATTTTTGAGCTCTTGAAATATTGTCTTCAGAAAATTTTGATTTGTTTTTGTCTTATTGTATTGGAGCATCGTTAGATTGGTTTTGATTTCCGGAATGAGCCAAGGAGGAGTGGTATGGACTGCTTCACGTGTTGTGGTCTGAATTTTCATGTCATGTTCTTCTAAGAGGTTCCTTAATCTTTGATAGAAAGGACGGTGGAATGTCTTCTTTTGTTGTAAGGGTTGATTTTGTTTGAAGATTGCCTGGTACACAGGGTTTTGTGGAGTGGCGGCAATTTTGGTTGCAAATTTTATGGTTAGTAGTTTTCTTCTAACTTGTAGCGGTGGTTCTGTTGCTTCACTGAGAATACCATTAATCGGACTGGTTCGGTAGGTACCAGTTGCATAATTCTGTCTCATCTATGCGTTGGCTGTTTGGTATGTATATGTTACCTATGTGTAGGCTCGTAGAAAGTTCGATTTTAACAACAATAGCTTCGAGATTGGTAGTAATCACTATTTCTTGGCTGTGGATACTGTTTTTGACGATAGTGGCTACACTTTTGGTCCTTGAAATTAGTTTCTTGTAAGCATATTATATCAGGTTGAAGATCGTTGGTTAATAATTGTAGGTGCTCAAGGCGGCTGTAGAATCCATTAAGGTTCCATTGGATGATTTGAAGGGGCATCGTATGTAGTTGGTTGTATGTTACTAGGGATCAGGCTTTGGTTTGGAAGAATCGAGGGACTTTCATTGGTGAGGATAGTTTGTAGAGAGATAGATGATAAGTTGTCAGCTTCCAGTTTTTTGATTAGGCGGTGGAGTCTATTTTTCATTCTTTGGTCGTGTATTAGCAAGTGAGTAGTTTTGAGCATACTGATCAAGTTAACCATATCAGAAGTGTAATCTTTTGCAATTTCATATGCATTTTCGGTACCGATAGTGTTTTCTAGAAGACTCTTAAATTGGGTAAAGTTGAGATTGAATTTGTTTACAGGGTCTTCCAAAAAGGGTTTGATTGGTCCTTGTATCGTCGAAATCGTTCCAACATGGAGAGATTTCGTGTTTCAAAAAAATGAATGAATACGGTTGAGGTAGAGGGTAAATAAAAATTATTTAGACGTAATTGAGCCTCAAAAAGAATGACAATTTATTGGCTCGAATGATTTGAATTAGGGGAAAAAGCCTTGCGGCATAAAAAACCCTTTACAAAAATATGTATTCGTTAATAATTATGCAGTGAAAGTGTGTGTGTGAGTGTATATACGTTATGTATATGATTGAGTTGTTCGTTATTTGATTTGAGGAGAACAGGGTCTCGCTCAGTGTAGTTCGAATAGAGGAGAACAGAGTCTCGCTCAGTGTAGTTCGATTGGAGGAGAACAGGGTATCGCTCAGGATAGTTCGATTGGAGGAAAACAGAGTCGCGACTCCGTGTGGTTCACGTTGCGTGAAGTTATTCACGATGATCTATTCGAGGGGGTAGGACTCGCTCGAATAGTGTTGAGTGTACGAATCAACCACCCTACCGTGGCCTATTCGACGGGGTGAGACTCGCTCGAATAGTATGTAGTATGCGAATCAACCACCTTACCGTGGCCTATTCGACGGGGTGAGACTCGCTCGAATAGTATGTAGTATGCGAATCAACCACCTTACCGTGGCCCATTCGAGGAGTGCAGGGTCTCACTCGAATGGTGTTTGTGGATGATTCCGAGCCACTCTGCATTGGCTATGCCGTGTTATAATTTGCGAAACTCTAACACTCACGATTGATTTTTCGAAATTGATCTAACTCGTTCAAGACTCAACGTTTGACTAATTCAAGCTACGACGTCCGACCGACTCAAGCTACGATGTTCAACTAACCCCGGTTTCGACGGGCCCTGCAATAAATCGCTTAGTCGCGACAAAGGTTTCGGTTCACGGCCGAACAGTCCTATTATGTCATCTAGTTGGTCAATAAGTCTAGTTAACGACTGACTACGTTTGGCTTTTTTCTTCGTGGCGGAGACTGTGGGTTGGTCGTCAGATTTCAATATGTTACTAGTCGATCGTTTGGTTTTCAGGTGATGTGAATTTCCTGGTTGTTCTTCTGAGGAGGTAGATAGGGGTCTTTTGTTGCGGGGAAATTGAAGACTGATTTCATCATGTAATGGGTTGGTAAGTGAGGTTGAGTCGGTTGAGGATAAGTATGTGGCACTAGAATTGATGTCCTCGTATTTTTTGTCTTCTAAATTTTCAGTCTGGTTTCCGTGTGAGGGCAATATCGTGTTTTGGGTGTTAGTGGAGCAAAGAGTTTGTATTGGGCTATTGCATGCGTGGCTGTGAGTTGAGTCCATCTCTTTTAGAAGGTTGGTGGTTGTAAGTGGTGCTGTGTTATTGCATTGCTTAGCAATGTGGCCTTCTTCCTTACACAAGAAGCATGTGACTTTATCGGTGGATGCGAAGATTCTATACTGTGTACTGTCATGAGTAATAATAAAAGATTCTGGGATGTTTTGGACATCATCAGGATTAATGTAGATCTGTCTTCTAAAACTCATGATGTTTTAAAAAAACCCAGGTTCTTGCAGTCCTACTCGAAGAAAGGTGAGTTTCGATGTTGGCCTAATATTATGATCTCTTAAAAATTTCTCGACATGATCATGGTAGGGGGTGCATTGGAAAGAACAATTCTCTGTGACGGATTGATCAAAGATCTGACTGTGGTGGTCGTATTGTTGATAGAAAGAGATTTGTGATTGTTTGCGAAGGTCTTGGCGGCCGTTATACTGTCAAAATAGATACAGACTCTATTATTAGCTATACGTGAGACAAAGCGAATAGCGTTAGGCCCGGTGAATTTTGCAACTGTTTGTATATAATCTTTTAGGGGAGTGCCCTCTATGTTTACTGGGGAATGCATCGTTGGACGCAGCTGGAGCATAGGATTTTGTTGGTTGTTCAGTTGGAAGGTGTTGTACGTTACGGTTTGATGATAAATCGAGATCCATATTAAGATTGACTTGGTCAGGAGGTTTGTCACTGTTCCACTCTTTTCGGTTCATTCTGCCGCTGTCATGGCAGGACAACAATAAGTGTTGATCTGCGCGCCGACACGACACAATGAAATTGATTGAACTTTGATATAAACTACACTGGCTAAACACGTCTATTCTGTTTGCTTGCTCGAGAGCAACTGCGTTGTCGAGTTTCTGGCACACTACGTGTATACTGATATCAATTATGGTCGAAAAAATGATCTTCTTTTAGTTGCAAAAATGATTCTTTGAAAAAAAGATTTTTGCTTGTCATATATAGAGTGTTACAGAGTTTTACTTCAAGCTTTATCAACATAATACATACACGTAAAAATAAAAGAAAGTATTATATTAAAATTTTCTAAAAATTTGAACATCAACAATTGTTCATATATAGTATTGAAAAAGAAAATTGTTCATTAGCGTTCTGTATATTCATGATCTTTTTTTTATATGACTTTTTCTTCCTACTTTTGCATGTGGAATATGTTAGTAAAGTATGACTGTAGAAAACTGGAAGAGTTTGTACTTAATTTTCATTAGAGTATAATTCTGCAAAAAAGTAGGTCTATACATAATACTATACAACTATCATGATGTTTTCTTCTATACTTTATTTTTTAAATACTATTAGTATCGAAGGCGGAACATTATCTTAATAAGTCAGTACTTACTTTCATAAATTCTGCATTAACGTCTTCTGGCTTCTTATATACATATAGTTCAGAAACTTGTATACAATTTTTTGTGTACAGTCATGGATAATCAATTGGAAACTATATTCGC
This sequence comes from Megachile leachella, assembly GCA_963576845.1. NCBI lineage: Eukaryota > Metazoa > Arthropoda > Insecta > Hymenoptera > Megachilidae > Megachile > Megachile leachella. The sequence continues at coordinate 870,157 of OY756259.1, read as the reverse complement.
CAGGGAATTTTTTTATAAGTATTTGTATCCTAAATAAAATTTCGGAAGCGTAGAACATATCGATTGAAAAAGAACTTCAAGAGTATTTCAACCATGTATGAATACTCAGAAATATGTTTCTATGTTTTTGATAAATCGAGAAGACAAAATCAATATAAAAATTCATCCGACAATTGATTGGCAGTTCTTGTAAACCCACGATATTGTACACAAATAATGCCTCTTAAAACGAGGTAACAGAAATATAAAATGTACCATATTCCAAAGAGAATTTCATAAACTCTAATACTACTTTTATTATGTACGAATAGATTTATTCTTTCGTTTGAACAATTCAAAATGTCGTGTCAATGGAAAGAAGATTATTTGATAAGTGAATCCAATTTACACTATTTTGAATTTAAAAGAATCAAGCTATTTAGTAGATTATGATGTCCTGATACTGAATCTTGGTACAAACATATCATGTCACTTAAGGTTTTAGAAAAGTTTGTAACGGTGTATAAGTAAAAAAAATAACAATAACACAATTTAATAAATTAAAAATTTAATATGATTAGAAATAATCTTCATCGATACTATAATCTTCACTCTTTGAACCCTGAATCTTATCTTTTATCAACAATTTATTAAATCTCTAATTATTTTTTTGTTGTAATCATACTAATACTTCAATAAAATGCTATTTTTATTTGATTGAATACATTGTCGTAAGTCATGATTCGATTTTTTTCCCTGAAGTGGAGAAAATTGAATTTCGATTTTGCAACACAAGAGGTTATAAATATCTACGTGTAGAAGAGAAATTACATTAGTAATTTACGTGTAGAAATTACATTAAAGTACATTACGAAATTAAAATTCAACTTTTTCCATCTTGAAAATAACATATTGAATCATGATTTTCGATTTTGCATTGAAAAGAGTAACAACAGCATTTAACTGTGATATTACTATGTATGCTAATGAAAGTCAAAGACTTCGAGATTGTTGGAAAAAATAAAATAATCTCATTTTTCATTTTAATTGAAAATATTTCTAAAACTTTATGCGATCAAGGTCTGAAATTAGCGCAACAATTTTGATTAAAAATAACTTGGTTTATTTTAAGATTATAGTGTGAGCTAGTTTTATTCATCAAATTACTGTTTTTTTATCAATTTCGTGTCTTTCAGTCCAAACAATGAATATTTCTCTATAACTCATACGTATTTGGTTTGAAAATCTATGAAATTCCTTTACCAGTGGTATATTTGTACTTTCGTAACCGTATTTTAAAAGGAGTTATTTGCATAGAAACTCGTTTGCGATGGAAAGTTTTCAATCAATTGTCCGATGGATTTGTTCATTGATTTCGTTTTCTCGATTTCTTAAACAATATAAAAACTTATTTCTGTATACTGTATGCATGATTGATAAGCTTTGGAAACTGTCCTTAAAACGGTATGTTCTATAATTCCGTGACTTTATTTAGCACAGAGTTCTTTGCATACAAATTCACCAGTAACGGAAGTTACCAAACAATTTGTTTGGCTGCATTTTCGAATGGAACTGTCTTATTTCAGCGAATAAAAAAAACAAGTATTATAATCGTTTTATCTGTCAAAACATTTGCTTAAATTTATCCAAATATGATTATAATTTCAATGATAGACTGTATTTTTGTACAATAATTCGGAGTTGTCCAAAATGCATAATTTTTAAAGCGTGCTATATATGGCACAAATAGTCTTTTTCAGCTGAAATAAACATCTTAGTAATAAAAAATAAATGTCATCTGATCGCATTGATTTTTACTAATAAAATAATTGATGAAAGAGAAACTTAAATTTTCAATATTCAGGATTCAAGCGCAAAAGTAATTAGTAAATAATTAAAAATCCAATGCGTTATATTATATGATATGTGCCGTTTATTTTGAAAATAGAGCAAGTCCATTTTTGTTTTTGAAAAAAATATTATCTTTAGGAATTCGCATTACAATGAATTTCAAGATGTTAATAATTACTAATAAAAAAATTTTTATATCTTGTAGTGTTAGATGTCTATGTTTAAACATTTAAATGTAAAGAAGATCGGGTTATGAGTATTTTAAGAATGCTATGCGGGTTCTGAATACATCAATATAACAATGAATTAAATTAACATAATTTTCGATTCGATTTAAGCAACTAAAATAACCGTAATTAGTGATATTGTTCAGTAGTGATATTGTTTCAGAGGAAACGCCCAAAATGACTTTGTACTCAACTACTCCATATTTGGATTACTGCAGTTACTGAGATAATTGGAAAACATTACACAGAATAGTTTTTAAATGACACGTGTTATACCGAATATTTAGTACTGCAATATGTGTACATTTAAAATATATGAACGATTTGGGGCATTTTCAATTTGGAGCATATTCATTACTTTCTTTGTATGTTGAATTTATTTCAACGTATGTTTCATCGTAATATACATAATTAATTAATTTTGTTCATCTTTAATTTCTTTATTATATTTTATTAAATTTTTTAAGTTCTTAAACTTGCGTCTTTTCATCAATATGCACCATAGTACAAATCCCAGTTCGTATTTATATCATTTCTTTTATTCTGTACATTTATATGCATTGTGTCGCGGCTTACTTATGCATGTTACCTGCAAATAGTGAACATTGCAAATATTTTTCTAAATAACCATTTATTTGAACGGACATCAAATTATAAGTAATCAACATCCACAACTATGTCAGCAGGTAATGCTGACGCTTTAAGCAGCTTAAATTTAGCAGGTACAGAATGTTTTAATTATCGAAGCCATCAGACTGATATTGATCCTCTTAACTTTGCACTAATTAAAATCTAAATACATTCACGTCATTCTAAAATAACGAAGAATTTTGTGAATGTGTTGCTCAATAAAAATAAAAGTGGGTTAGTAGTTATTATTGGACACTTGTGTAAATATAAAATCAATGGTTATTCAGGTATGCTCGACACCAATTAACGACGAACTCTTCTACGATTTTCTGAATATTATTTCACTGATGGATTGTTATCGCAAAAAAATAATTCGTTACGAGAATTTCGCTCATAATGATTTCCGGAAGTTTAAAAAAGTTATATTAAATTTACATTTCAAACTATAAATATACATTTTCTACATTTCCATCATATTCCATATATATGATTATGCATTTTGGACTGCTTAAAACCTTTAGAAAATCGTTTTATAAAAATTTTTCACTGGTTTTTAGCTGAAGAATTAATCAAATTCTTTCATTTTCTTTGATTTATTAGTTTAATTGACTCGTGTCCTTAATGTCTTTAATATTTTACATTGACTTTCTTCATAATTACCTTATTTGCTAACATAACACCGCAATTTTTTATCTGAAAATTACAGTTTTCTGTATTATATTTTGCATTGTAGGATATTATACAATATCGTGCAAGTAGGGTAAGATTTCCTCAAAAATTAAATACAATAACAAAAATGCGGTGAAACATACTGCAGTTTATAAAATATTTATTAATAAAAAGTTAAATATTATATTGTAATTTGTATAGTATTATTATTAGATTGCAAACATTTATTCATTTATGATATATCAGCATGTGCGGAATAAACATAAATTATGCATTATGTATGTAATTGTACATACAAATACGCTATTTATTCATATTGGATAGTTCGAAAAATTCGTGTGGATTTTTGGTAAATGGCAAAATGTTTTTCATTGAAAAACCTAGGAAATGTTAAAAAGAAGGAATCTGTCTGTTGCGTGAGAAACGGAGAAATGTTGTAGATCAGAGTAGTACATAACTCTATAAATATGTATCGAGATATTAATTTTATAGTCTTAACAAATCAGCATGAATTATTTGTACCATCCAATTCTTTGCACGCAATATACAGGCTCTTCAAAAAATCCCGGACTAGTTAAATAACTTGAAACGAAGGTGTTGCTCAACAAAATGGTTGAGACAAAAGTTGTAGTAAATTTCCCTGGCTATCCAACCACGACCTTGTTCGTGACCTTGACCTTGACTTTTAAGATCATTTCAAGGTAAAGTCCATTTTTTTTAACGGTAACCCCCAAATTTGGGGGCAACTGGAAATGAAAAGGCGGACAATTTTACGTCTAGATACGATTTTGACCCTTCAAAAATTTGACCTCGGAAGATCAAGTATAGGTCAAGCTGTGACCGGCTGAAGATATTGAAAAGTAGGCGTCGCTCAAAGAAAAATGTTTCAGCAAAAGGTTGTAGGAAATTGCCCTGGCTGTCTCATGGTAATATCTTGATCTGTAAGGTCATATTAACGACTACATTTTTTAATGAATTCGATAAAATGAAACTTTCATTCATACCAGCCAATTAAGGTAAGGTAACGTAAAGAAACTGAGATTTTTTTAGCAACGCTTACGTTTTAAGCTATTTAACCGGTCCGGAACTTTTTGAAGACCCTGTACATAATATGTATACACATACATACATATAAACATCCGTAATCTGATTATTATGAATATTTCTATAGTATCAAAGTTTGTATTAACTTTTTTCAGTATAAAATACAAAACACGGATTTTACAAGGTCACAAATCTAAATATTGTGTTCGTTTTAAAAAGGTCTATTTATAATAATGATTTTAAATTTCTGTTTTCTTAATTTTCTTAGATTGTTTTTATTTGTAGTAGACTATTGGAAAATGAACATCATTGGATGTACTGAAGAGAACAATTGTAAAAAAATTGCATTCTTAAAAGCGAGAATTCTTGAAGAAGCTGCAGCTAAAGGTTTGCTTAATTACATTCCTTTCGCATCAACAATCAACAATATAACACTAGCTTTCAGCAAATTGTTTTTACACGGGCTATTAAGAATAATGTTTTTAAAATGCGTAACAAATTGAGCAAGTTTTTACATCATTCTATAGTTCATGAACTTTGTTTAAATAAATTTAAATTGCAATTAATATTTTCATAATAGTGTTATTAGCTGGCATTATTTTATGTAGTTAACTATGTTATTAATATTTTATATTAGTTTTCATATTAAAATATCAATAGCTGAGGTAGAACTGAACACACATAACAAAGCGTAAGAAAGTTATATTAGTTTAATTTTATTATTGAATTAATATTCTAGTTTAAACATTTTTTTGTGTTTATTTTATTTTATTAAAAATGTATTTATTTTGTTAGCTAATAAAATTAGCTTGTTGTTTATATACCACACCTGCATCTGGTTATAATTTCAGCACGTGGATTATAAATCACGCCCTCAGTTAAAAAGTTAACGTTCACTTGCATCCACATCCGTCTTTTATTCTAAAATATATCAAGTATCAATAATATTGTTAAACTGATATTTTTAAAAAGAAATCTTTTGAGTATAGTAATTTCACCAACCGCTGTAAATTCACTCTTTTAAATATCGCAAGTATAATCATCCTTGTTACACTTATGACACATAAATCTATAATAAAAGCTTTTAATATGTTCTGAACCATGAGAAATAATATTAATATAAATTTTTGTTATGGTTTTGTTCAGAATTCCTACATAAATAAAAACATGATAAATCAAAAAGACTTGGAATGTCATCAAAAGATTAAAGCTAACCAAGCAATTATCATTGTTGAGAAATAGAATATCTTTAAAGTTAAACGTTTGCATATTTTTCCAACATTACGTTTTATTCATTGATGTAGTTAAAATATATATGATATCAACTTCGATAGTAATAAATAAATTTCTTGTGAAATATGTACGTAAGATTGTGTTATTAAACACTTTACATATAGGTAAATATAAAAATAATAATAATGAAACATTTTTAGAAGAGCATGGGACACTAAAGGAAGCTAGTTCACAAATTACTGAAAAAATATCCGTAGAAACGTCTGATGCTGACCAAACTGAGCATTCGAGTCCCACAATAAGTAGCCCAAGCATTACAGAACAACCGGAAGTAAGCGAAGTGCAGTCGCAAGTCACGCAGGACGAATCGATTAAAAGTGAAGAAGTTTCCATTGAAGCTGAACAAACAGCACAAGAGTGAATCAAAGATCAATGGTACATGGAAACGGCAATTTAATCAACGTTTAGAAAAGTTCGAGATTCGTTTACAGTGAGGCAACGAGTTTACTAGAGAAGTCAAGAAACGCCTTACAAACGTGAATTTTACGCAACGGCCCATCAAAGTACGTCTCACAATTTATTTAGGTAATAAGTTCCTTTTATGTAGTTAAATCGAAAATAGTTAAACACAAATACAATAGAAAAATTTGATATTTCAAGTAAATTCGTAATACGTTGAAGCAAAATTATAATGATGCAGTATTCAAAAATAAATTAAGTGAGGTTTAATTACCCTTGGTCCGTTTAATGCAGGATTTTAATATAGGCCTTTTTTGCCAGTATTAATGCAAAATGTCTTTATACAAGGAATAGTCGAGTTTTTAAATTATTTTTATTTATCAAAAATTTTATAATCATACACGTAAAAGATTTTAACTCATACTTATTAATAAGAAGTAATAAGTGGTCCTATTGATAAACTTATTATAAACTATAAACGTGCTAAAATAATTAATTTTTAACTATTTCCATTCAAGTTCTTAAGTAACTTTCTGCGTTTCACACATTACAAATTGTTGAAAAAGTCAATTTAAGAATCATAGAACTCAATATTCTACAAAAATAATTTCCTGACTTTTGTTTATTTTCTGTTTCATCTTTCTCGTACTCTTTTGATGTTGAATTAATTTCACACACTTTACTCATCAAACCTTTGACACTGGTCTTTTCTAGTACCATAAATAACATTTTCATTTTATTTTACATTACATGTTTGTCTCGTCAAACGAAATAATAAGTATCAACACTTTGATACTCACACCATGGAATCTATGACTTTTACAATTTATGGTATTTTTACATCTAAAAAATAATTTTAAGAAAAAAATACACCGACTTCGAAATGCACTAAAAAGTATAAAATAATTTCTATTTCGTAATGAAGTAATTTCTATTTCATTCAATCATACAGTTACGTAACATATATGAATGAAACCTATTTACTCGTTAGGTAGTATATTAAATATATTTCAACCTTTTCGGAGGCGGAGTAACAAACTACGAATTTTCCGGTACCATAGAACATGCACTTTTCGATCTGCTCCCGTAACAGTGAGATCACGAAATCGAGACGTGAGAGGGCACAATATTGGCCACGGCTTTCGCGAGACTAGGAAAATAAATTATGGCTTACGCGGTACCAATCCCTAGGTCACGTTCAGTAACTTGCCGAGTGCGGCTTTTAGAAAAGTCGAGAAGCGATCTTTCTAATTCACAATACGTCCGGACGTCAGAATCCTCGACCATCCTGGACGGGGGTCCCCGAAATTACCCGTCTAACTTATCCTAATTAATCCCTAACGATTCTATGCCGACACTCCGATCACCTTTTGCGAGACCTGCTCGTGAATGGCTCGTCAGGTGGTCGACAACCCACGGTACGTATTCTCGATTTCGTGTTTTTTACAAACGATAGTATATGAGGGGACTTACCGAGATGTCCAGTACAATGGGCACTTCTTTAATCTTCCCAAAAGCGGGATCGGTAATATTTGCGACTTTTACTTTTTCGCTACTTCACCGGGCAAACGCCCAATACAGAATAATGAATCGCAAGTCCTTATGCCGGTATTCGAACACCTCGTGATCATCCCCCACCCTAAATCGGAGTCTCCGTCTTCTTGCGAAGTCGTCTTCGGCAGGACCTCCTCCTACTCCGCAGCCTCTCTTTCTCTATTGTAGGGCCGCAGCGGGGAAGCGGCAGGGTAACGGCGCGTTTCCTCGGCGTACGTCGTTCCCTCGTTGGTGGTGATGTCATTTCCCGGCGGTATATACAAAATAATAAAGCAGCAGGTTTCGTTCTTACGGTATTAACACATTCGCGACCGCTGACGTGAATTCACGTCATTTTAAATTCTGTTCCTGATTGCCGCTGACGTGAATTCACGTCATTTTAAATTCTATTCCTGGTTGCCGCTGACGTGAATTCAAGTCTTGGTTAGTTGGCTTACTAATTGTTAGGCAAACCGCCTCAGTTATGATTTGAACTACACAAAACGAACGCAGCCATTAAAAAACTCAGCTAAGTAAGCCGTAATATTGTTGATTCACTTGTCTCAGTTGCAAGTGTGGATTTTGGGAGCGAAGAAAAACAAAGGTAAGGAACAATAATGGCTTATTGTCTACCTATAAAGCAAGTATACAAATTATAAAAATCGTTTTATTTTAAACAACAAATAATTGCAACATTAATATTTCAAAACAAATTTTATCATTTTTATCCTTGCTTTAACGATACAAGTTTGCGGCAACCAGTTTCAGAATTTCATTATTTTCGCCGGTACTCAGTATTAGAAACGGAAAAAATTTGCCGGTCGCGAATGTGTTAAGGTAAGTTACCCAATATCTGACACTTCACCAATAACTGACACTTTTAACTTTGTAATTAATTAATAAAGACTCTATAAATAATATCTGTTTCTCATTATGTGTATAATGAAGTGTGTATTATGCAACGCCATCTCTGATTTATGAGAATCATTATGCGTGAACTTATCCAAATTTTGCAATTATTGTTTACAAGTCGGCACGTCATTTTCATTAGCGGCTCGATTCTTCTATCACTTAAGGTTAGAAACTCGTCATGATATTTTGGTTTGACCTTATTTTATTAAATTATTTTGAGAGCAACCTTATATTTCCCTGTTCTAATTAAAAATTATAGTGTTGTTTTTTCTTTGAAGACTTTAAATGAACCGTCTAATTTGATGGATGTCGGGGGTGTCAGTTTTTGGGATACGAACATAAGCCTGCCGACCAATATCTGACATCCGTGCCAGATATTGGTTGAAAAAGTTATATTTTTACGTTGCGTTGTTTCAAATTAAAATCAGATTAATAATTAAAAGATTAACAATTTTATTAATAATCGGCCTGAAAATAAATGGTATTCCTGTTTTTTTTTATAATATTTTTTTTTTTAAATGAAGGCAGCAGAAAAACCGAATAAGAACAAGAAAACCTTAAAGAAATACAAACGACTTATTATAGAAAGTGATACTTCTACATCATCTGAGGAACTTTAAGTTCAAATTTCAATGTATTTTGAATAAATTAACGTTATATTTTGTTATTTTATTGTGGAAATAAGTTTTGTTATTTAAATGAATAATTTCTGTTTACATTTATAAAAGTGTCAGCTATTGGAGTATCTAGATGTCAGATATTGGATATACTACATTTCGGCTATGTCAGTTATTGGTGTAATTACCACAACCTTGTTTATTTAATTTTCTTAACATTAACAAAGTTTAAATAGCTTTTGGTTACGTCAATTTAAAGATAAAGGATCAATCAATTTTGATAAAATATTAGCGACTGTTTTTATTGATTTTAAATATTTTTTTATTCAAATTGTTTGAATTCTTTCTCTTAAACTGTCAGCTATTGGGCAACTTACCTTACGCGCGCTTCGTTCTCTCTCTAGACGGTTTTTGTCACCGATTTATGACCTATTCCGTCTCCCGAGGAGGCTCCTTGTGACGGGTACAAATTATCACGTCACAATGTATATCTCATCTAGTATTTCTTTATTAGAAAAACAAGCATACTAGATTTGTATGCTAGTGATGATACCGTTGAATATTGACTTCTAACGTAGAAAGAAGTATATTATGAAAGTATACTATGATAATAACAGTAGTTGCAAAAAGAGTACTCTAAAAATATTAAAATTAATTATTTATGTACATTTATGCATGATGACATTCAAGTTTTTAAATACAACTTCGTATTATTTGCATATTTTAAATAATAATTTTAAATTTTAAATAATGCATAATTTGCATATTTTAAATATTTTAAATAATTTCGTGCATTTATCGACAATTTTATTACAAACGAAAATATTCAAGGCTGTAAATACTATTTGGGTCGTTAAAAATAATGACCGACTTACAAAGAAACATATCGAACCGGGACACACCGATTTCAATAAAACTTATGTGGAAGATAATTCTCAAGAAAATATTTAACACATATTTTTTTATATCGGCCATCGTTCACATTGAAGGGGTGGTACAATCCACAAAGTTAAGGAGATAATTGGAATCTCTTTTTTTTGAATTGTAGATATTTAGATAGAGAATTTTTTTGCAAACAAATTTTAATAAACCTTGTTTAAATAATTTTTTGAAAAATTATAGTTTAATTTTGTACTAAATGTTGAACTATTTTTTTGCAACATTGTGTACGTAAACTATGAACTGGAATAGAGAATATGTTTATGAGAGCTATTTTCATCCCTTCAATGCGAACAATGACTGACATAAAAAATATGAGTCAAATATTTTCTTCAGAATTATCTTCCACATAAGTTTTATTAAAATTGGTAAAAAAGTACTTATTTTGCGATAGAAAAAATAAATTTTGTCGAACTTGTAATATTAAATATCTTATAAACTATTGACTGTACGTGCCTAAAATTTATATAAGGATATATGTAGCAACACGTCCAATCAATTTACAAAAATTCGTTAAAATTTCAAGTGGACACTTGGGATAGTTTCCTTGTTAAAAACTTGTTTCATGGAGTAAGACTTCTGCATTACGTATCTAAAGCTGTGCCCTCACTGCAGCTGCAGCGAAGAACTTTTTGTTGATGTTCCATATTTCCTGAAAAGTTATCGCTCATTGCTGAATACTTCTCTAACTTTCTTCGTGTTTCCGTTTCTAGTAACGGAAGTTACTATTTGTTGTCTGTTTCCGTTTCGAACGATAAAGATAAGAAAGAATAGAAATATCGCTACAACATATCGTATCAAAAGCAAATATTCGTACGCATTTTTGTGCATTTTTACTATCTATTGGCTCTATTTATTACAGCCAATATAAATCACGCTTCGTTGTTCGGATTTCACAATAATCGATCAAATAATTACACACTACCTACATATACATTATGTATATAAATCACTCCACTTCTGTTTCACAGTATATATTCAAAGTGACGTTTTTTTACACTATCTTTAGAAACTTTAGATTTACGATTTTGTTTTTCACGAAGGCAGCTAACAATTTGTATACGGGTTTAACATTTGGCTTGCACATTGCTAGCGCGTTCATGGCATGCAAGTTCCAGAGCTGTTTTTGAGAGTCTTTTTGTATTTTTTAATTTACGATGTCTTTGTCCAAGTTAGCTAAGGGCGCTAAGGGCGCTAAGTGCGCTAAGGGCGCACGGGGTAGGGTGGTGTCCTTTTTTAAACGATGTTATTGGCAAATAGAAGAACCAATAAGGAAAGTCTCCGCATTTTCCGATTTTTCTCAACTTTCCTTCTTCGAGAAAAATCCTGAAGAAACACTCTTGTTAAAACGATTTTACTGTGTAGATCTCCCGGGAAATCGATCACGGAGTTCAAATCAATTTCATACTTAACAACATTTTATATTTATAGTCTTTACAATTTTTAATAGCTTTCTTTACTTTCACGAACCCGGTACACATTATTACACAAACATTTCTTGTTCTTTAGTTGAAGTGATTTTTAAAATATGAAATTGTTATGAAAAAAGTTAACCGCACTCTCATTATTGAAACAATTAATCAACTCTATCGTTGTAGAAAGCCATAGAGTAACGCGTTCGATAATTTTCGGAAATTTTTGATCGTGCGCGTACAATTTCCACCATCACGAATAAGTATACCTATCAAGAGGTTTTTTTATGCCGCAAGGCTTTTTTTCCCTAAATCGTACCATTCGAGGCAATGAACGATAGTATTTCTGTTTACTTTTGCGTTGAAATCAATCAAACTGTATTATGTCTGCGTAGATATAATTATAAGTTCATACAATCCAGTACTTATATTACGCCAAATATTATTGCATAACAGTTCACGATTCGACATCTTAAAACTCCTTTCAAAATGACTTTTGAGTCTATCGTGAGGAAAGATAAATAATTATAGATGGTAGAATAATAATACATTTGAAATAAATAATAATAACAAATAACAGGAATAAATAATATAAAATGAACAGTAGGATTTGTGTTAATCTTATGATATTGTAATGTAGTTTCAAGGGAATGAAATTATTGAAATTAAATACGTATTTCTTCACTAGTACATGATATCATGACATTGCTGAATCATTAAGCGTTATAAATGTAGACATGATTTCATAAAATTTAAATCGCACAACAAGGAGTTATTAGGTGTTTCCAAAAGTTGCACAATTTCCTTCCTACACAAATGTATTCATTTTATCTTGCATTCAATTGGCGTGTAGGTAAACTCTCCTGCTGAAGTTCCTAAACCAATCGAAGAGCAGTCGTTGTTTCTTACGAAGTCTCTCTCTCTCTCTCTCTACACTAGTAGAGAGAGTACTATTCTACACTAGTTAAAATTCGAACGCATGAACCCATCATCGAATTCATGTTATTGATTTCGACGCACACAGTATCTAGAATTTCTTTCCGCATACTGCAGTCTATCCCTTTGAACACGGAAATGTCTCGATGAGTAATCCAATATTTCTGGGCGATGAAATTGTCCGCAGTACATACTGACAATAAGTCCAAGTTCTTCCATTCCTCTTTTTATCCATGTTTGCCTGAGTCTTCGAACAGATACTAACAACGTAGTCATTCTGTATTGTTCTCCAGTATAGTGTTTAACGACTGCTGTCCGATAAACTCCACATATGTTAATCTTCATGATGTTCACATAAGTTTCCGCTTATTCAACGTGCGGATAGCTACACAAAGTCACTATTCTGGTATTCTGGTTTTCACATTACACCGTGTCTCGTTGATCTGTATATCGTTTTCACAAAAAATCACATCTTGGATGATTCGTCATGGCAAAACGAATGACAGAAAGCTAGTAATCTCAAATCGTTTCCGACGTAGTTACCTAGTTATGTTTTAAGATCTGGATTCCTCCTTTCCACCAAATTTGCCTCTGGATAATACACAGGTATGATCACTCATTGAATTCTAAAAAAAAATAGTCTTCCTGCTGCATCACCTCACTGATGAATTGAGTCCCCTTGTCACTGATGATACGCCTTGATAATCCATATCCCAGAGACACACTCGGTTAGGACGTCTGTATATACCTCTGTTGTTGTCTACTACAATGGAAATGTTTCTACCCATCGGCATGCAGTGTCTTTGATGATGAGTATGCAATGGTTATTTCTCGCAGTAGTAGACAGTGTTCTAAAGCATAACCACTGTTTCCAATCGTCGTTGCATCACTGATGTGTCTAGCGAACCAGTTGGCTTCAAACCACTACTACTCTTGTGACGTTGACATTTGACGCATGATCGGACTTATTACGCAATTTCTCGAACCATTCCAGACCAGTGATATCGGTTGATTATTCTGTGTAGCGTGTATTGAATTTCAGTCATGAGATTGTTGTGGTATGGTTTTAAAATATCCTTTGTTTCGTGCGTTAGACGAAATTAACCGCACTTCTCCGGAATACACGTTAAAAGAATGACAATATAATACTCCTTCACAAGGAAATAACCTCGCGTGATTCATTTCTTCAACTTTTCATCATTGTTGGTAGATTGTAGTAGGTACTTTGATAATTGTTTTAAAATTGTAAACCATGAGTTTACAATTCTCACTATTGAGAATTAGTGCTACTTCCTCGTTGTCTTGTACAGTAATCCCCCCTATAACACGGTATATGGGTTCCGCGTTATAGAAAAACGCGTTGTACGAGCATTCTCGTATAACAAAACAATATTAATTTAGAAAAAAAAACGCAATATGGATATAAAGCGCGAAAAACAAATAGCCCCAACAAGACATAATTAATCATCTTACAATTAAAAAACTAGGAACACAAATTGAATAAAATAATTTAATTTTATTTTATAAGAACACAATTGATACAATGTGTAAATGTATGCGAAATTGATTGTGAACTGTCAAATTATAAATTTCGCAGTACAGAAATATAACGTGAGTCCCCGCGTTATATGGGGGGAAACACGTGTTATACGAGGGACATGAAATTGCGTTGTATGAAAACGCGTTATAAGAGTACCGTGTTATAGGGGGGATTACTGTATTCTTGATTTGGTAGATCCATTATATGGCCCACTTATTACAACCATTAGCAATGCCGCCAATGGCCGATCTTTGTTGGTAGTTCTATGGTTCCGTCGGCAGTCTAGAAATCATGTCCACTACTATATTGCAACGTGCCATTCTGGATCTTCGGATAACAGGTCTGAAGTAGTGTCCATCGTACTAGTGAACTGCTTAGTGATTTCAGTGCCATCAACCATTTTAAGGGCTGATTATCCTAGACAACAGGATAATAGGATGTCTGCTGATGTTAATAACTTGCTAACTCATTCCATTGGGTGTTTGGTCTCCTCCCTCTGGAGAAGACCTTACTTCGAGTGCATAGCTGCTAGCGTTGGTTCGAAACGTGTACGGTTTATCGAAAGTTTGTTACTGTTGTGAAGACCATTCCCAAGTGGTCTTCTTTCGTGTTAGCCGGGTGAGTAGTTCTGCGACACTGGTGAAGTTTAGTATGAAATATCTATATGAAAAACATGTTTGAAAAAAAGATATTAATTACTTCAAATTCGTCGATGTTCTCATATCTTGTATCGCTTTCGTTTGGTCTGGATCAAGTTGAATTCTTTACGTTTTAAAAATGTGGCCAAAATCCTTTGTTTTGATAGCAAAAGCTTTTGAACTTTCAAAACATACTAAATACAACCGTTAGGTCATTCCGGTGTTCATCAAACGTCCACGACAAGGCTAACAGAGTGTCCAGGTAAACTAATACATTTGGTGTTCCGAAAGAAGCTCTCAAAGAGAGTGATAAATGCCACCTTGTCACAGTCGTAAGGCAATACCATTAACTGCCAATAGTCTGATTGCAGATCCAGGGATGACTTATTTTTGTTTTTCTTCATTGCACAATAAAGATCGCTGATCCTTGGTAATGAGTATGAATCACTCGCAGTGGCTATATTTAAGCGTCGATAATCGCTTGCAGTCAAGGAAGTAATACGGGTGCAGCCCAAGAGTTATTCTCTTCAATTCTAATTGCAGCGTCTCCCACCTCACACGTGATAGATTCACATGGTGGCTACTATATGTGAAAATAATCACCAATTTGAAGAATTGCCCTGGTCCCATGCCTGATCTTCCTTTAGTTTGCATACGTCGGCGGCAGCAATGTCCATTCGTTTTAATTTACAGGTATCCAGACAGGTACTTTTCTGTGGGCTTTCAGTTAGGCTTACCAAAGGTGGTGATACTATAAATTCTGCCGTCATTCCCTCCGGGTAGCCATGTGATCCACTTGAGGTCTTAATAGCGAAAAGCGACATGTCCGAACTCATATTTTTATTTTTTCCCACGATTTCGTCGTCAAAATCGTATTCCTTGTGAGAATAGTCAATAAAATGCCAGTTTCTTTGCGAAATATTAATAAAAATGGCTTCATCTGCTAGAAAATCTACCAGGAGTACGTTTATTTTTACTATTAGGCGAAACGATGAATTTCATTTTACATTGACTTTTGTTAGATGCACTTTCTGAACGCGTGGATTTCCATCAACAAAAGTGATTTGCATACGCCTCTTCATAATTGTTTATTTTTTTTTTCATGACCGAATATACATAAAGTTCTACTAGCTATGCATCATTTAATTTCGATGGTTATAGTAGGCCGTGATTTTAGTTGCACTTTTGATGATATTGCTTACTTCGCATTGCAGTCCGGGCACCTTCCTTTTTACGAAATCCGGTCGGGTTTATCGCATCCGCAGCATTTTAACGGTAGTTGTGCAATCATGTTATTGGCGTCCGCCTTCACTGATAAATTGTCATTTATTGGTTTTGCAGGAGTCAAAAATCTTCTATGTCATACTTATCTTGATCTTGTTGTTGGGCTTCTTTCTCCAATGCTTTGATCTTTCTTGCGCCATTTACAAGGTCTAAGAAAGGTGTAATTGCTTCACGTGGAATTCATTCACGTAGGTGAAAACGCAGAAATCCGTACAGCATTCTATCTGCACGCTCCCCGCATATAAATCAGGCAGTTCCGCAAGAAGTGCTATTTTTTTGCTAATAAAAAGATGCGACCGTGTCTTCGAGTGTTGCTCGGTGTTGAGAACTTATAAATTTGATGCGCTGGTTTTCAGACCTCGGGAATGGTGCATATCAATTCGGTTGATTCTTTCCAAGTGTTTACTGCTGATTTGAAGTCTTTCCACCATGTTGCTGCCCGACCTTATAGCAAAAACAGACCATGAAAATCGCTGTCGACTGATATGTGCTCTATGTACTTAAAAATAAAGATCGTTAAAATAAATTTGAAGACTGAATAATATTGTTGACATCTGTCGAAATGCGCGGGGCATTCCGTAATCCCCTGATTTTGTGAAAATAAGATTAAAAAGGAAACCTTGAACAAGGAAATGCAGTTTTTTTTTTCAAGAAATATATACTCTGTTAAGTAGAGTAAGCCCATATTTACGAATACAAAATGAATGTTACTGTTTAATTTGATAGTAATGATCAAAATTACTTCAAAAGCTGGAATTAGAAAATGCATTTGATCGACTGACTATTTTGTATCTTATTCAACAAGAAAATAATTTTAAATATAAAATTTCAGATTTTTCAGCGTTCACTGTAGCAGTAACTTTCCGGAGAAGTTGTTTACTTACAAAATACATTACATACATGTATGAAAGTTTGTTTATAAATATTTGTGAAATTCAGTGTTATAAGAATTTGTACAGAAATTAATGTTATATGGATGTTACCTAATTAATAGATATATTTACGCGTCAGATATTCATGTGAAATAGACAATTGTTTAATTATTATTTTTCTTGCCGTCTGTAGAGAGTAATTATCATATGTTAGTTAATTAGTAAGTAGTTAAAACAAAACTATTAACACGTATATGATATTTTATATTCTGATATATCGATCCCAAAATATTCAAAAATGTTTCGTAAACATCATCTGTAATTATGTTACACACAATTGTTAAAAAAATCCCCATACTTCCAGATTATTATAAGTTGTTTCACAATATAGAATATTATTACAAGTTTGCAAGAAAATTGCTACTTATGAAATAATAACAGAAATAAAAACAATAATAATAAATAATAATACTAAGCAATAATTTAAATAATGACGTAATAATTATGTATCAAGTGTTGATACGCAACAATAATGTTATAAATATTTTAAACGTATAATATATTATATAAACTGTTTATATAAATACAGTTCAACAGCAAATGTTTACAGTTTTTAATTAATCTGTTTTATCTCGTACTAATTTTACCATTAAGTTGAAATGCTAGATTTAAATATGTATACCATACACATCTTGAAGATAGTTACATACGTACTGATGAATGCCAAATGTTCCTTGTTGATTATTGTATAAGTACAAAAGAAGAAAATTTTAAACTTATTTAATATCGAATACGTTTCTTTCTGTGAAACACGTTTTTACTCCTAAACAAAAGGAGAGACAAAAATCAAAATGTTAATCATTTGTTTTTCCCTATTTCGCAACGCCCTCATCGAACGCCCTCTTTTTCATTGAAATCTTTTCTTTTTTATTTTTCTGCAATATTTAAATTTAAATAATGGAATTGCTACTCTTACAAAAAGGAATCTCTGTTCGAATTCTCATAGATTTTCTAACGTCAAGTCTAGAGGAATCTTTGTACGAATTCTTGTTTTTCGTTGAAACTAGTAAAGATCAGATTCTTGCTCCGTCGGAGAAAAGTTAATTTCCGTTATAGCTTTTAAATAAGTAGATAGTTGAATGTGTCATAAAAAGGAAAAATTTTTTACACCACACATTTTTGTATTACAAAAAACTACAATAAATTGAAAATGTACGTTTTGTATCCCCAATTTTGAAAGTTGCTTTCATTCTCTAAATATAGATAATTACCGATAAAAAACGGGTGGGCTATTTTTTTGAAAGCTACATAGCGTGAAAGTTCCACTAAAATCGATTATTAATAATTAAGTGATTTTTCTTGTAAGAAAAGTATTATTATTCCGTTTTACTGAACGTACCCATTATACTCTATTTTTCCTTATATATGTATGTTTTGAAAATATACACAAAGTTTCAAATCAATTCCGACATTATTGTTACATCAGTTGCAAAGGATAACGAAAATTCGTTTACCAAAAAAATCTTTTAAAGCTATCAGAGCTGCTTTGGTGTTCCATACAATTACTCGTTTAAAGCCTTATAAAAAAACTAGTTTTATATTTTTTTAAAATAAACGTCGCTGTGAATAATTTTGAGTCTATAACTATTGAAGTGACGCATAGAAAAAAAAATTGATATTTTGGAGCGACCAAGAAAACTATATGTGTTCTATATTATTATTTTATTTACTTCTTTTCTGTTTAATAATTTAGAAATTTATGTTAAATTAGTTTGTTCTAGTTATTTTATTTTTTTTGTCCTTTGATTCTTGAATTGCTTTTTTAAATTAATTAATTTCAATTGCTTATGCTTTTTAAAGTAATCATTCAAACCATGTAAAGATTTGCGAAGCAAGATTAAAATATTAACACATTGTCGGACTCACATAGGAGTCCAAAATAAACGTCTTTTATTTCCCAAACGTTGAAAATATGGGACATGAATTGACATCTTCAATTTAACAATAAGTGTCTTCCGATATTGCGGAGAAATGGGAGAAACATAGACTAGCAATAGTGTATCGAAATAGAAATAGGATACCTATTGAGGAGACCCGATCTGGAGAGGATGACATTTTCTCGTCAATTTTGATGAAAATCTGTAACTATTATTGAGGAATTGTTACCTTCGTTTTCTACGACAAGGTGTCTGTTTCTAGGGATAAAATATCAGGCATTATATTTTTTAATCATGTCGCTAGCTGGAAATCGTACCTTTGAGACTCATCCTTCTAAATCTTGCAGAAAATTTAGAAGAAAATTAACTTTTCGACTAATACGAATTTCAAATGTAGTAAGTGCATCATATATGTCCATTTTGAGCATCTTTTTAGCATCTACTCTATTGCGTGAACAGCGCGGATGCACCCAGCACTATTCTGACCCAGTCACAACTTAATGAACTCTGAGTCTAGTTATAATCGATATTCCGTGTTATAAGTTATTCGATTCGTGTTGCAAGTCGATTCGTCTCGTGTTATAAATGTTCAAGATAGGTATTAATTCTTTTCGTGTTATAACTACGTTGTTTGAGATATTAGTTGGATTCGTTTCATGTTTTAAGTGTTTACTATTCGATATGTTATTGAGTTCTGTTCTTTTCTGCAAAAGTAACTGTCGACATTACCTCGGGATCGGTAATTTAGAAGGGGATGTATTTTTTCATTGGCCGTGATTTTTAAGAAGCAACCGCCCTCGTACAAGAAGTGGTCACCCCTGAAAGTAGCCACGACCGAGGGGTGACGCACGAAGGATTCCGCAATTTGGGAAAAACCCGTAGCAGGTAATAAGGTGAAAACGCACTCTGACCCTGACTACGATGGTTGAAAATAACGGAATTGGAAATTGAACATGCTGGTCCCAAGCAATAAACTTGAGTTGCCGACACGAAGGTATTTTTTACTAACGAAAAATTGTCAATGACTTCATAAACTTACTGCCGGTACGGTCAGTTCGAAATTCCCGGTTTATTGCCTTTTACGATATAAAAAATAGTTGCATCGCACTCTAAGACGATGCAACATACTGGTAGAAAATTGTGGAAAGTATATGTATATAAATTTGAAGTGAAGTCTCAGTCTACTCCAAAATATACGGAGTATTTTATTTAAATCTAATTATTCAAAAGATTAATATATTATAAGATTGTTTGTGGCTATAAGAGTACCCGTTTCAGAAACTTAAAATTACAATTGTAACAAGCAATATAAATTCATTACATAAAAGTAGTATTAACTGCTAATATTTGGTCTACTTTAATTCCATATGCTGTAACAAATGTATTTTCCCTTTTCTCTATTCGTTATCTTTCTCTAAAGTTATAAATTTAATTTTTCTATTAGCCCCTAAAATGGCTGCTACAACACTTTTATATACACAGTATGATGTAACTGTATGATATGGATAGGACCATATGAAAGCTGACTCTACGTAAAAAAATAAGGAAGAATATAGAATAACGTTTCTTCATTTCAGACTTGGTACGTTTCCAAGGAAATTCATTTAATTAAAAGGTGCGTTTAAACGTTAATTTACTTTTCTTAAAAAGTGCAATCACTATAGCTAATTAATGTGTAATAAGAGATAAAATACTTTATATTAATTATTCAGAAATTTTCAGAGATACAAACTTTTAAATTATTAAATCTCTAAAATCTCAAACTTCGAAACCTCTAAATTCCTAATTTTCTAAATATCTAATAGCACAAAGACTATAGCCGGAAAAGGTAGTCAAATGGTCCTTGAGTCAAATGAGAGTCCCAATACGTCAGTCGGTACCATATCTAAAAAAAATATCTCACACCAAGTTTCAACCCCCTATCTCATCCGTGGGGTCAGTAAACGGGAAAACACGATATTCCAGTTTTTGGCCCATTTTGCCTATTTAATTTTGCACAACAATTCTAAAACATTCAGGTCCGTGTAATGCATATTATAGAATTTTTTCAGATTTTTTTATTGCAAATTGCAGTTGTAAAAGACCAAACACCAAAAGCAAATTCGAAAAACTGGAATTTTTTATTGAAGATGTCGGAGCACTACTTTTATATTAAGGGTATACGTTTATATTAGTAGTAGTTACATATTAGCATACCTAATATTCTCTAATTTTTTCAGATGTTTCGGTAAAGTGCGCAGTAGTTTAAAAAATCAAAACCCGATATATTCCTATAAAACAGTACTTATATTTTATATTCCTATAAAAGTTATTTAAAATTACATATTAAGTAATTTTAAATAGATACATATTCATAATTAATACAAATGATAATATTAGTTACAGAACTAAAATTCATTTATTAATTAATTTTACGTCGTAGACGGCCTTTCAATAAAAAAAATCTTTCAATTAAGGAGTTGGTTGAGATGTTAACTTGGCTTCTTCCACGGTATATTTTTTCTTTTTTTTTCTTTTGTAATAATATTAATATAGATTCAAAGTGTTTTTGTTGGGGCTTAGTATGAAAAATAAACTGGTCTTGTATGAGTGCACAAAAATAAATATATATTTTTGCAATAGCGGAATCGCAGGTAAATCGGAGCAACACGGTCTTAACTCGTCTCTGTTTCTTTTATAACTAACTGCCGATTTGACGGTGACATATGCGGTGTTCGCGGCGGTACATACGTGTGTTCGCACGAACGGCTTATTTTGTCGGTTATGCCTAACAGTTTTTAAGTAATTGTTATATATTTTTGCAAAAATGGTAGAAAATAATAGTAATATATACATCATAATATGTATTAAATGCTGTTGTGTATGTACAATATTAAATGCGGATGTTTTGTACCCTGTGGATATAGAAACTTGGTGTGAGATGTTTTTCTTTTTGGATGTGCTACCGACTGACGTATTAGGTTTCTCATTTGACTCGAAGGCACATTTGACTACCTTATCTGGCTAGACCCTTTAGCCACGCTAGCTCTGAAGATCGTGATGATTAAGGAACTATACCAACACGGTAAAATCAACACTGGTACACTTAATTAAAACATCTCTTACAATTTGAGTATAATGCAATGAGGTTTCATTTCGTCGCAGAATTAAATTTTTCCTATAAATTTGACAATAGGTTATCCAAAAAAGTATTGTTTCGCTTCTCACGTTACAAGGAAAAGAGTAATGTTTTATGATTTGATCTTCTATTATGGAGTGTGAATACACTCCATCTTCTTTGAAAGTTACATTGTAAAATGCATTCGACTTTTCAGATGCCCGTTGGTACGAGTTATGAATGTTGAATATTCAGTCTCTCCAGAATTTTCACTCACCTATCGATGATATTCTTAATAAAAATTAGGCATCGTTAAAAATTTATTCTAGGAACAACTAACAAAATGCCATTCATGGAACATAATCACTATTTGTAAGTCCTTGTATTTTGTAAATATGGTAAATGTGCACTTTATTCTTATGCAGTGTGCAACTAAGAATAAATCTACGACTATTGTTGTCAAGGAAGATTTCATATATTCGTACCACCCGCATCCGTTATGGCTTGTGACATGCATTCTTCCACTGATATTAATTTGGTCTGCTCCCTCGAAGCGAGTTACAGGACCCTTCACGAGACTTCTCGTTCAAAGCCTTCTGACTTATATGGTTCGTGCAACACTTTTCTACTTCGCAGCCTCTCTGCTGAGATTCTATGGCTACCTTTATAATAAGAGGAAATAATGTAACCTTTTTTTTCTTCTTGCTTTTTCTATTTGCATTCTCTGCCTGTAACTACTAACTCCTGTAGTCTGTTCTACTGACTGATCGGCGCTTAGAAAATATAAAAGTTATTCTATCATCGCGTGAAAAGTGGGGCGAAAAAAGTCACTTATAGTAGTTTCTAATTGAAAACCAAAAAATCATTTTTTCAAAAACCAGATTTTTGAAATTTCGAAACAAATTTTCAGCCATTTTGGGCAACTTTTATTTTTGAGCTATGTCCTTTCATAGCGTTGTAGGTTGAAGCATCGTTTTGGAGAGGAAGTTTGTTGTTTTGACAATTTTTCTAGGGGTTTTAGAAGACTTTACGTGGCCTCGATTCTCTGATATTTTGTCGTAACTCACCTCTTTCACCACAAACATTCGTGTACAGCGGTCAGTCAGTCATCGGAACAGGAATTTTTCTGTAGAATATTTTTCTCTTCTGTCCTTTTCTACGTTCGGCAAGACATCAATCAATGTAGGACCTGTACGTTATACGCCAAACCTCAGACCCGAAAGATTTGCTTATAACGAATGACCACTGTACTTACCACTTGTAACAGATTGTTCCAGGCAATGAATCTTAATAATTCCATAAATTCTTGTAATACAACTCGTTAAAGTATAAGACTGATCGCGAAACACAATCAACTTACGTTCTAAATTGAATCTGGAAAAATGGTTCATAAAAAATGTGATAGAATTATGACGGAGCTCTCCATGAACCATGTTATATTATCTAATAAAGTATTGGCTCGAACAAATATCAGTAGAATAATATAAGTTGATTGCGTTTCGTAGTCCACCCTATACACACGTACATTTGAAACATTTCTTATTCCTGTATTTTCTACAATTGTTTGCAAAAGAAATGATCTTAGTAGCCTTGAGATCGCTTTCAATCATTGCAATGCATTACATTTTAGATTTATCACGAGGGTGTTTTCTTCTTGTTGCCTTACATTCTCTGTTCTGCACTGTTGCTGTAATTGCACTTTCTTGAAAGCTACAAACACCAATGCTAGATACATGTTTGTTTTCCAAGCGTAGAAGAGAAAATATTTACAACTATATGTTCTATAACTTCATTATTTTTAAGAGATATACGATTTAACAAAGTAATTTTTATTAAAATCAACCTGTTATGCTTTTCAATTACTCTGTTATGCTTTGAACCAATTTTGTGTTGTTAATAGAAATAATAAAATACTTTTTTTTTAGTAGTGTCAATATGTACTACTACATTTTGTTGTTGTTTTGCCAAATTTAAAGTTCACGAAATATGTGTATGGCCTTGAAATTCGCGTGTCGCAGGCAGGATCACTCGAGTTCTTGATGGCCGGTGTACGCAACAGCAAATTGATGTCGTGAGGACTAGTTGGTAGTTAGTGTAATTGATGTCCAGTATTACAACTTAACACTTAATTTACTAAAATTAAATTTTCGAACGGTGGTTAATACAGGTGTTTGAATTTGTTGTGTCTTTACTCGTTTTTTTTACAAAGAAGGAAAGTTTCCCTGAACAGGAGTTTATGGTGGAAAAAGTAGGAAGCAGCTATGCAGAAAAAAGGGAAATTTTGAGCTGTGATTGGATTAGAATTTCTAGAAATTGGCAAAGAAAGAGGAAAGAAGCTGGCAGTAAGAACTGCAAAGTGAACGGTACTTCTTTGGATCTTTCCAAAATTTTATTGCAGATACTCAACGGACCGCGGTCTTGAGTTGCGGGCGATGACTTAGATCGTTGTTTATGGCAGATTCTAATAATAAATGCTATGGTCTGATTGCTCTTTTGACTCTGAAGGTTTACGAGCTCATAGGTACATGTCATGATCCTATGTTGCATGGTACGCTGTGACATCGTACAGTATGATGTTACGATTTTTAGCTTGTTGTTTGCCAGTTGTAACTTTATATAAACATTGAAATATACAAACGAATAAAACATATGATGCGTGAACACTAATTGGAGGCATAAAACTTCCCATCGAATTTATTGCTGATAGATAAATTAAGCAAGTTTTATCTGATACTGAACGTTATAAAACCTTCACGCATTGATTTTTCGTGAAAAAAAAAATATTTTTTCAACAGTTATGGAATTGGTGCAATTACCTTTTTTTTCGACTCCTGCTGCTGTTTACGTGTCACAAACGTGCAACTAAAACAAACGACTTAAAAAGGGCAGTTTTCCTTTCACATTGCAAAGGTAGTACCTGTATGATCAGAATTCAGTGTAATTATTTAGTTGGCTCAGAAATAATTATATAAAATTACATAAAAATTAGTGCGTCATTTACTGAACTCTTTCTGCAACTTTTATCAAGATTAAAATTTTTTATTCTAAGTTACATTTGATTAAGAATTTCATGAAATATTGTTACTTTAGGTTTTAAATGAAAGCTTTTTTCTTGTCCAAAAAATTTTATACATGCAATATTTACATTTTTTTATATAAATGTCATTTCTGTTCATCATTTTGTAGACAAAATTCTGAATGAAAACTTTGCATTGTTCAGTACTACTTTTTCACATGTTTTGAACAAGGTCGACATTTTTCAAGGGAACAATACACATATAATACATGTACAAGAAACTATTCATTGCAATAAACTTATCCTGTAAGAATTTTGCGACTGACACTTCGATTCGAGCACATTCTCATTAGCACGTGAGTCAGTAAATGTAGCCATTTATACTCGAGAGGTGACTGTCTGTCACCATTTACGATTAGTTCAATGGCACGAAAGTCACTATTTTGACTCCGTGTTCGTTACAAACTTGACAGTTGTAGCAATAGAAATACTACTTTCAAAGCTTTTGTAAAAGTTTGACTTGAACAGAAACTATGGTTCACCAAATAAGAGAAGATTTTCGCCTGACTCGTGATCGAGCTTTTCCTTTGACCTCTAGAATCGATGATATTCGTAGAATGGAACGCTACCCGTTATCCTATGTTATTCTACCCGGAGTTAGGATGGATTGCATGGTTTCTATTCAACACATAAATTCTAACGTAAGACATCAAACACATATTACCCAATACTTTGCCCGATAAGCCCAGGACGCAGTTTAGCGATTATTTTATAAAATATTGCATAAGGAGAAAATACAGGTTTAATATTTAGCAAACTGCCTCCTTTCTGATGTAAGGATACACCAAATCTTAAAGTATCATAATTTTGTATGTTAATTTATAGGTTAAATCATTTTAAGTTATAAAAAGTTCGTTTGAGCAGAAAAAGCTTCTTGTGCAAAGGGCTTAAACATAATTGTAAATATGAGACTGTTCTAGATTCGTGGTTTTGTCATTGAGTGCCTCATTCATCTACTTATCGTGAATTCAATCTTTCTTTATTACGTTAGCTCTCTCTCAGATATCAGATCAGTGATTGTGACTGATAGAATGAATATGAAACAACCAGTTGAAAGAGATCCGCAGTCAATCACATTGATGCTTAACCACCAATCCTCGTGTTGGACAGATAAAGTGCTAATTAATCACTTCCAGTCTATTATTCCTGCTGTGCTATAATAATCTTTGCATCCATTCTCTCTTGATCCTCGATAAAGTGGCACTAGTTATGGATTTCTGAACAAAGACCTCACTTTCATATTTTATAATTTTGCGCTTCTTTAAACGATACAGTACGTTTCTTGGATGTAAAAAACAGGTTCTGACAATAACAAATATCATCATGAAATATTGCGTATAACTGATCAAATATAAGTAAACTATGGTCAAAAATGGTTATTAATATTTAAGTTATTTATACAATAAAAGGGAATAAAAATTTTAAATAATTGGAATGATCAATATTTTATCCTCTATAATGGAATTCTATTATAACTATTAAATGAAAAAAAAATTATTATTTTTAATTATTAATAAAATCGAGAAAAGTTTATTTCAAGAATTGCCGGTTTTTTTGCAATAACAATACTTTGCAATTAAAAAATGAAAAATTTTTGTATAATGGTACCAATGGGGAGCGAGAACCTACAAGATGCAAAAGGTTTCATTGCGATCGGTCCATCCAGCTAGGCGTTATCGGCGGGCATACATAAAAAAAAAAAAATATACTGATCGAATTGAGTAACCTCCTCCTTTTTCGAAGTCGGTTAATGATTCTGAACAATTTTGTTCATATACAAATTTCACAAAAAACTTTAGTTTACAAGATATTAGCGAAACATTGTTAATAACTTTCAAAATCAACTTTGGACGATTTTAATATCCTTTTAATATGTTATCAGGAGCAATAAACAATAGTTGTCGAGTTATTAGCGAAACACTGTTGTTACTAATATATTAAAATAACGAAACAATAAAAAAAAATAGAAAAAACAACCGGAACAACTGTCTCACAATATCTTACACAATTCTCAGTATTCCACTAAAAAGCGTGAAATAAAATAATTTTTAGAAAAAAAATACACCGACTTCGAAATGCACTAAAAAGTATAAAATAATTTCTATTTCCTAATGAAGTAATTTCTATCTCATTCAATCATACAATTACGTAACAGATATGAATGAAACCTATTTACTCGTTAGGTAGTATATTAAAATACATTTCAACCTTTTCGGAGGCGGCGCACTCGATACAAATTTACATTCTGATCTTATTAAAGAAATTTTTTACAAAATTTGTCTTTATAAACTTGATTTTTAGCTTTATGTAGTTAATCGTACTTTTATTCTGCTCGTTCTTCAAATTCAAAAAAATTTTATTCAACGATTAGTAGTTATTATGGTAATCTAAATATAATCTTTAAAGTACCTTCAAATTTTAAACCTCCATCTTTACTGTGACGCGGAATGATACAATCTTTCACAAGTTCACCCTCTAAAAACGTATTCTATTTATCATAAATTTACATTGTTCGAGCAGAGAAACACCTCCGAGAATCGCCCTACTATCCTAAGGACACTCGTTTAACTGCATAATCAATGGAGCTGGATTAACTCTTCGACGCAAAGAATACTTGCGGCGCTTTGTTGGACGAAACGAAAGTGGCAAAGGATAAAAAGAAGGAATTTACTCTTAATGACAGCGGTTAGAGCTACTAGGTAAATTTACCTAGTCTTCCACTAACTAAGGACACCCCCTTCGGTGTTTTTCCATCATCGACTTAACTAAACGAGGATGAATGGATATCAGACAATTATTCCTTGTTGACACTTTTCAAGGTTCTTTAGTGGCTTCTTTATTCGTTATACAATGACGACAGGGAAGCATCGGAATTGAATAAAAGTGTTTGCAGGATTCCATCAGTACTTTTAAAACACTTCGAAACCGTTGAATTTCTTTCAAAGAAATTACCGCACCGACTACGAACATGGATGATAAGGAACAAGATGATCAGAGTATATACGAAGGTATTAAAACGAAGTAATACTATATTTGAAAGTTACTACAAACAAATTAAATTTTAATTATATATATGTAATTGTAATTGTGTTTTAATTGTAATAACACAACATTCTCACAAAAGCGTTAACATATACATATATCGTACAATGAACTCTTGATTACTTTAAAGGAATGACTTATTAATTTAAATATTACAATTCTTCTTCATCATTCTTAACAAAACCACGTCGTTGATATTTAATACTTCACTGATCTGAAAATCACAAATTTATTTACTTCAAAAGAATAAATTCTAAAGAATAAATAATTTCAAATTCATTTTGTCAAAAGATTAATATCACCGAGTGGAGTTGTTAACCCTCATACACTTTTTATAGATAGGAATAATTGTAATATCTATTTTAAAATGATTTGTATCTTTTTATTCGGAAAAATTGTTAGAACGGTTTAATATAAAAAGAAATTAGCGTCCACTGTAAAAGCATAAAACATCTTCGAAGATGAAGATGTGCAAATTTGATGTAAATTCGATTTATTCAAAAACTGTAAGTATTACAAAGAAATAGTTTGCAGTTTAATATTCTACATATAAAAATTTATCAGAATAGTTCAAAATTACAAAAGAGAAATGAAGTATAAATTAATTATATGTAAATGGAATAAACGGCAAACATAATAATTACAGGAGTAATTAGGAGCAATTAGGAATAATCAGGAATAATCGGAAAGGCGTCGAAACCAGTTTATTCGCAATCTTGCGACAACTGTACAATCGTGAAGATGTGTTACAGAAGTACAGTCGTGTGTGCGTCATATACAGTGCATGGGTGTTAATGAAAGTGCCACAGTGCAGTGGTGTTAGTGTCTTCACAATAATCGGCTCCATATCACTCATGTACGAAATACAGCCAACTAAAATGAAATCATCAACAGAGTACCGACAATCTAACAAGGCTTCTTAGTACAGAGACTCCTCGTCCATAACTCCAACAGAGAAAAACCCAATCCAGACAGATCCTACGCTCACGCTACAAAATACAAATCTATTCCAACTAAAGATCAAGCCGTTATCTTCGAAGCAATAGACGGGATAAGTATTAAAAAATATGCCTCTGCAATAAGAAAAATAATAGGTCCGAAATCAATAAAATTCTTATCGAGAATATCAAACAGCAGAATATGCATCTATTTAGACAAAAAAGAAACGGTGACTCTCCTAAGTTCATACCACAAATCAATAACCATAAATAACAAAACAATTGAAATGAGATCCATGCTGACACCAGTCCAGCGAATAATTTTATCCAACGTCTCTCCTATCATACCCAACTCAACAATAGAAAATATATTTAAACAAAACAGTGTTCGATTTTGTTCAAAAATATCCCATCTAAAAGTAGGACTGACCGACTCATTGTCAGAGTACCCACATATATAAATTTTCAGAAGACAAATATACATTAATCAAGAAGATGTCGAAATAACCCCAGATTCATTCTTAATAAACATAGAAAACACACAATATTAAATATTTACCACCACAGATACACTAAACTGCTTCTTATGCAAACAAGAAGGCCATGTTGCCAACGTAAACTTGAGCTCCAAGGACTCATTTCAAGCTACAGAACTGCCTACAAACAGGGACACACCGGTAACTGAAGCACCCGAAATACTGATGGAACTATCCGAAAAACAACTAACGGAATTAACAACAAAACCACTGAAGATCCAAACCACCATTAAAAAACCTCTGTCGCAGTCATCAAACGATACCAATCCCAATTATGTAAATCTAGATGAAATTATTTTCCCTACGCCTTTATCAACCAAAACCTTTAAAAAAGTCGCCACCATAAAGAAAATGATAATCAAAACTTTACGGCCTAAGTCACCAATAGATCATGAAAAAATAGAATAAATGCTCAAACTAGTAAACCAAGAAATTGAACTCCATAAAGAAAAATACATCCTAAACTATAATATATTCAGCTAAAAAGCTTCCTAGAAAATGCTTTTGAATCAAATTACCCACTCGAAATATCTGAAAGGTATATAGAACACACACTGGCCTTAATACAAATGCTAAAAGATATTTACCCCCTTCTAAGTTATCGAAGCATAAAAATCAAATACAGAGTGTAAAAACTCTTCCTTTAATTACCAGACGAAGACTCGACTAACTGGGCATCTGATACTGAATCTGACACATCACAATCATCCTAAACATCCAAAATAAATATGAAGACAATCCTACAGTGGAACATCAGTCGATGGCGATATTACGCCCACTTTGAACAACTCCAAATCATACTGAAACGACACAACCCTGACATACTATGCTTGCAGGAAATCAATTTTAAAAAGAACCACTGCCCTGTCATAAAACACCATAATATCTTTGTGAAAAACAGAATAAACGAAAGCCACGCAAGTGGCGGAATAGCCATTGCAATATCAGACAAATACTACTTAACTGAAATCCCTTTAACAACATAGAAGCAGTAGCAGTTTCAGTATCTTTACCACATAAAATACACATTTGCAGTATCTACATCCCTAACAGCCACCCCTTCGAATTTGATGAACTCGAAGACCTAATTAAACAAATCCCATCACCACGAATTCTAGGTGGTGACTTCAATAGCCACCACATACTATGGGGATCATCCAAACTGGATAGCAAAGGAGAAAAAAATCAAGGAGCTGTTAAGAAACCCTAATTTAATTCTCCTGAATACAGGAGCTCTAACTGACTTTAACATTAATAATGGAACAGCAAGCACAATAGACCTTACAATATGTAGTGCAAAACTAGCACAACACATCAACTGGGGAATCCTAAATTACCTACATGACAGTGACCATTTCCCCATCAAAATAACGTTGGAAGATGATACCCCTTCCCCGCGAACTTTCCACCGTTCTTAATGGAACACCAACAAAATCCACTGAGCGTTATACCAAACAATCATAACACACTCGCTTATTGGAAGGGAAGATAACTATGAAATAGACTCAACCAAAATTAATGAAACAGTAAATAAATTCACAGAAATTATCAAATCAGCAGCAATGTAAGCATCTGAAACTCCCCAAACCAGGAAAATAAGAAAGCAAACCGTCCCCTGGGGAAATGAAAAGTGCAATACTCGTCTACGAGAAAGTCATCACGCTTTTAAGGAAGCAGAAAAGCACACCACCAATGAGAATTTAATTGAATTTAAAAAATTAAAAGCTAAATTCCGTAGAATCAGTTTTAAAAATAATCGATCAAGTTCACCATACGGTACTGAGAATATCTACATGCTTATATCACACTTGTCCAATAACTAGCATCCTATTCGAGGCCAAGGAACCCGACCTTTAACTAAAAATATAACTACATCTTTTCATTATAGCCCAAAAAACCAAAGCTCCCATCACCTTTCCGCATCAGACTAAATAAAATCTTGAAATTCTCTATTGAATGGACTCCTACCATCGAACGTAAACAAAGTAAAATAGCTCCCTGGATTATCAAGACATCACCTACTAACCTGAACCTAACGAATTTACCAAAACCACAAATAGACCAATCGACACACAAAACCAAATTTCTTGATATAAAAAACAATTTCTCTCACTGTAATCAAATTTACACCGACAGTTCCAAATCCGACTTAGGAACAGGATACAGCATTGTTACCGAAAATACAACAATAAAACAGAGTCCCCCAAAAACATTATCAATTTTTACCGCTGAGGCATACGCAATATTTGAAGCCTTCAAATACGCCAACACCAATAACCTTAAAAACATTGCCATTTTTTCAGAGTCGATTAGTGTAATAAAAGCCTTAGATCCCCCAAACAGCAGCAATACTCATGAGATCATAACGAAAATACAAGAAGCATATACAGAATTATACAAAAATTGCAGCACTGACATAAATATCATTTGGATTCCCTCACACCAAGGTATATAAGGAAACGAAAAAACTGATGCAGCAACAAAAGAAGCAGCAACCCTACTATCAACCGAAACAACCTTTCCGATTCCATATCAAGACCTTACAAACCACATAAAAAAATTATAAAAGAAGACTGGAATAAAATCTGGACTACAACAAAAACAACAAAAATACACAACATAATTCGAGACTTCTACCAACAAATCCCAACCTGCAATTTAAACAGGAAAGAAAAATCTATAATGTCTCGGCTAAGGTCAGGCCATGCCAGGACAACGCATGAACATCTAATAAAAAAAGCTGATCAACCCTATTGCAAATACTGCCCCACCGAAACTCTCACAGTGGACTATATTCTATACCAGTGGAGAAAAACCGAACCTCAAAGACAAAAATATAAATTAAAGCCGGATACAGCCCTCACAGCCAAAGACCACATAAGAAACACTATAAACTTCCTGAAAGAAACCAACATGTACAACAAAATATAGTATCCAAGCACACAGCCGCCGCCAATTACCACGCAGTCGGCGCGACGTTAAACACTTATGAAGCAGATATTTATTCGCATTACGAATCGCTTTTTCACCATTTGTTCTGTTTTTTTTTTTGTTCTTTTGTTTTTCTCGCAATCCTTTACACGCACACGCGCACTCACCTATACTTGTTTGCACTCTCTCTCTCAAATACAGGGTGCCCACGCCTGTGTGTGACAACGCGACATTTCATTAACTATTGATATCACGAAAAAGTGTTTATGTGGAAATTGCAAGGTAAAAAGAGCTCTATGTTTTAGCGTAAACAAAATTTGTTTAATGTTATTAATGTAAAATATATGATGGTGAAGTTTCGTTTTTTAAATAGAATTATATATTTTTTTTTTTCGATCAAGCGATAGTGCTTCTCAAGACGAATTTATTAAAGTTTAATGTATTTACCCAATTTTTATTACTTTTCGAGATATAACGCTTAGGCTGTAGTTTCTGTAGGAATACTTGGTGAAGTAAATTATGTTAAACCATCACGTAAACAACAATGCTTAAGATCTATTAAAAGTCCGAAATGTCTTAGGAAATCTGCGTCAAGAATTGATCGCTAGACATCAGCGACGCAAAACTGCCACTTGAAAACACGTCTAAGACCAAGGTCTACTGTTTTCGTTAAAATGTCATAAGTATTGATAATTCAATAGTTTGCAGCATATAATTTAAAATCATTTCGATGAAACGGTCCTTTACATTCCGATTTAGGTAAGACTGAAACATCAGCACCAGAGTTCACAAGAAATCGCGTCCCCCTGGTACGATCTATGACGAAAAGACGTCTTTTTATATTAGAATCACCGACAACCATCTTTACTGACGATGGCTTGTGCAGTTTTCCTCTTGTTGACTAAAATTGCATGGTTGTTGACAGCTGAATTACCATATTTCTTGTGAAAGAAACACATTTGTTGAAAATTATGATTATTATTGCTGTTAAAATTATTATATCGTTTTCTTGGATTTGATCGATGCGGATATCTGAATAATTCTGTTCCTATTCCCGTTAACATTGACAGTAAGAGCTTCTACCAAATTTTTTAATTCTGAAACCTGCTTTGCTAATAAATCTCTGCCATTTAAACTAAATAAAGAATTAATAACATCGGTCGTTTGCAATACTATTTTCACGAGTCTCATTCTTTGAAGAAACACTTATGGTTTTTCGTCTCCTAATTCACGTTCATGGAGAAGTTTCCTCATTTTTGACTCGTTAGTTTCTGCGAACACTCCTGTGATCCTATTCTTTAAAGCTTCATATTTTCCGAAATCCGGAGACATTTCCAAAATATCTAATACAATTGGGAGGATTGATTGTTGTACTTCTTAAATTATCATTGTAATGAACATTTGTTGATTTTTTTTATCAACCTCTTAAAAATAGTGTAAAGGAAAAATAATTAAACATTACATGAACTGCTTACTAAATTACTTGTTCAAGATTGTTCTTATAAATAGAATCATTGTTTCGTTTTTTTAGTGAATTCTTTATCTTTTTTATTAAAAACAATGTAGTATAAATATTTAAAAATGTTATTAGCTAATAATAACAAACACTATTCTACTGTAGGGACATTGTCCCTGCTATCTGAATAAGAGAAGCATTTCTCGTAATTTTGATGTAAATAATTTTATTTAAATTAATTTTCCCAGTATCATTGGTTTTCGCTTACAATTTATTTTTATCCCGCTGTATGTTAACTTGAATAGTGATCCATCCTTTTTGTTACCTTTTGATTTGTATACAAAGTCTACGACATACTCGCGGACACACCGATTTTCGCAGTTATCGCCTTTTATAGTATTACTTTCTCTCTCGCATTTACCGTTTACAAGCGCTTACCTTCTAGTTATATTTACTATTTGTGTCGAGGATACCTATAGGCAACTTTTGTTCGCGTTCAGCTGACTAGATAAACGCGTTTTTGCCTTTCTTGTAATTCCTGAAGTTCTGTAACGGTTTTTATGCTGTTTTTTGTCTTCCACGTTCAAATTTGACGGACATTGTTGGAATATCTAGGTTCAAAATACAAGTCGAGTGTCGTAGCATTGTAAATGTTTCTTTATTGCCTGACAGTCCTCAGGTCAAGAAATTGAAGGCCTGCAGTTTCTCACTGCGGAGTGGGCCGAGTAGTAAACAAGCACATGGGCACTCTGAGTTTTTCTGTCTATAGTCTATAGGACCCAACAATGGTGTTTCTTTTTCCAAACTTTCTTTTTCGTTTTCACTTCAGTTCTAGCTTTCGTACAGTACAGACATCCTCCGTGATCGTAGTAGAAAATAAAGTTTCAGTTTAACGTTGATTTCGTGTGTACAATTTATTATAAACTCTGTAAAACCATATCCTATTTCCATTAGACATAATTGTTAGTGATAAAAATAAATGTTAGAAAAGTTGACCGAAGGTACTGAACTTTATGAATTATAATCAGTCAGTTACTTTATTAAGGTACACAACAAAAAATAAGTTCTTTATTAATAAAACCTATATTTTTTGAGCCAGTATTTTAAACACTGTCGGATAATAAACATATTATCTAATACTATAAAATACAAAAAAATTGTCTACTAGTGTTTACCAATATTTTTAAATTTATTGAAGTGCGAATCTTTAAATATTTCGCAATAATAAAATATGAATTCGCCTAACTTGTCCCAGTAAGATTGATAAGATTAATAAAGAAACAATTTTTAATTTTATATCAAATTATATCGTATCTTCCAATTTCTCCTGAATTTTTGGCAAACAATTTGAAATTCTTTTAAGTCGTTTTTGATTCCAATCTACTTTGTCCACCAATAACTTGTTGCTTTTGTCTTAAAATTCTTCTACAAGAAATCAACCTTTTTACGGTCTATAATTCCAAATTTTTTTCAAGATGAAGTTTGCACAACATAAATGTTTTTAAGGGGTAAAATCACTGTAGAACCTGAAAAGAGAACTAAATTTCACAATTTATTTTGGACGAAGGACAAACGAAAAAAATTTATTTTCATTGAGTTTATTTAACACATATTCAACTACGACAAATAATTTTTTTATTGTCATTTTCGTACAAAATATGGACAATAGAGCCCATCAGTGGAAGCAGCTTTTGTAAAAATACCGCCATAGGAGGATGAATTTCTCGCGATGTACCTGTATAAGTCGTGGAATGAAAAATCAAAAAAATTTAGAATCCATATAGAATTGACTTTGAAAGTACGTAGGGGTTTTTTGATTAATCAGTTCTTGTAGAAGTTATGCGTTTTTAAAGAAATGAATCGATTTTTTGCATGAAAAATGAGCATTGAATTGTTTATTAAAAAAAAGTTTGTCAAGTCAAAAAAAGTCAAATTCACTTTTTGAATCAAGTTTTTTCGCATCCAGAAAATTCATACGCTAAACTTGTTTAATATATTTGGTCATCAATGACATCCTTGATGCTAAAAATGTCTTTAACGGAAATTCTTTACATGGCGCAGCCAAATGACAACCAAATTCCGTTCCTCTAACTCCTTCCTCTATTCCTTCCGCATAATACGTTCCTTTTTTTATTTGAGTAGTATTTCTAGGCGTACTTTTTAATCTTGTAATTTCAACAAAATATAAATTATATCTTAGATCTTCATTTGTTCGCTGTTCTTATATTGTTCTTGAGGAATTTATTTGCTTTCTATTGTAGTTTCTTATTACTTATATAACTATTTATTTTCTAGAAAAAGTTTTTTAAGAAAGAAATCTAAATAAATTCAATAACTTCAGTTTTCAAGATCTGTAGTCACAGTAAAAGCGCCGAATTTCAGCGCTCTGCTTCATTCCTTCATTCCTAGAATAGGAAACGAGTGGCCGCGAGCTTGTTCCTAATTTCCTCGGAACATTCATAAGACCTTACTTGTGCTAACTTCTGAATCTCGAAGGGTGATTCGGAAATAGCTTTCTTTTACGTAGTTTATAATACTACGAAAATTTTTAATTCTATACTGAAATTGTAGAACCAAAATCAAAACGTCAAAATCGTTATGCTTTTCTATAAATAAAGAAGTCAAAACGTTCTACGTTGAGGAGAATTACACTAAAAGGTTAAAATATTCTTTTGTAACAGCTCAATATTTTCGTTAATTGTAGTTTCAACTTAAATCTGACATTAGTTATTGAAGAAAATTCTAACCATTTGTAAATATTTCAATTCCTAAACCGTACATGTATGCTTTCAACAAAAGAAATAACAACTGCAAAAAGAACATAAAAATTATTAAAGTACATGGTGTATTCAAAAAGTTTGGGGACTTCTGGTGTAAAGGG
Source organism: Megachile leachella (assembly GCA_963576845.1). Classification (NCBI taxonomy): domain Eukaryota; kingdom Metazoa; phylum Arthropoda; class Insecta; order Hymenoptera; family Megachilidae; genus Megachile; species Megachile leachella. The sequence goes on along the minus strand of OY756259.1, from coordinate 833,488 downwards.
CTTTACGACTAGCGAAAAGAAATGAAGTACTCAGCATATAATCTTAAGTATGTTAAGGTTCGTAACAAACAGCTATGAACTTGTTTAGTTTTGTCTGTTGCAGTTAACCATGAGCTGTGTCCTTGACGTTCGTAAAAATGAATCATTTCTGTGTACAAAAATAAAATAAACAGTGTACAAAGTTGTGTTCTAATCTTAAAAAAACAGAATCTGAAACGCTGATAATACTTTCAATTATTTTCGATGGTAAAAGTCGTCAACAAACTTTTTTTTTCACCTGGAGCATGCATTCAGAAAGCAATGTTTTTATACTTATACAGGATTTTGTGAGCGTAAATAATTGAATACGAAATTGTAGAAATGTAACCAATTTATTTCGGTGGATAAGGATATAAGCGTCTTTGCAATGTTATTCGCTCGGCCGTTGAGGAGAGAATGAATACCTGCTCCACGGTCGCGAGCCCGACGGAGCGATACGCGATTGTTGACGAACGCTACCGATAACGTCCGAAAATGCTTCGCTCTTCATAGACGCGAAACCTCGCTACTTACGAGCATTTCTATCGAATTTTCTTATAAATTCGAGCAATCGTTTATAATAAAAATCAACTCTGCCGGTTTCGCCGGTAGCTTAGCGGCCCCGGGTCGACTTCGTCTTCCCGTGCACGCGTGGACCTTCATAGCGGTAGATATCTACCCAAGTGAGGTCTATAGCGGCCTCGGAACGATTTTCATCTTTCCGAGCACGCGGGGAGCTTGACGGCCACAGAAAACCCTTTGGTTTTCCGCGCACGCTGGGCTACACCGTTGAGAGTTGACATAATCAGACTTTTCCGATTTTAATGCCAAATAATTGCTCTTTATGGCCGAAGTTCCTGCGTCTATGATTACAATGTTTTTGCGAATCGGTGCACCAATCGCTTACAAAATAAACGTATTATAATTAACGAATGCGCCTCTACACTTAGCATTAAATAAACTTAACATTAACATTAAACATTTCAAATAAATTTCTCTTGTTGATACATTAAATACTTAAACTAAAATCCGCACTAAACATTCTCCCCCTCGTACAAAATTCAAATGAATTTTGTACCTATTTCGCAATAAGCAACCGAATCAATTTCCTCGCTGGTCGCATAAACTCTCCTGTTGACGTGCGCACTTTCGCTATTCTAACCACTCCATCTTCGCCAGGGAAAACCTCCACAATCGTTCCGCGTTTCCAAGTATTGCGAGGCGCCTGGTAATCAATGATCATTACTATATCACCTACTGCCAACTGGTCGCCAGTGGTGTTCCATTTCACCCTCGGAATTTGAGTAGGTAAATACTCCTTGAGCCATCGTTTCCAGAATGAGTCGGCAAATGATTGCGCTATCTGCCACTGATTTTTGGGACATACAGCTCTCGCTTCGTAAGCTTGTAAATTAGGTGAACCTGATGACGTCCCAATGATGAAGTGATTGGGAGTTAGCGCTTCACTATCCCTCGGATCTATTGATACGTGTGTTAATGGGCGTGAATTTACAGAATGTTCTATCTCTGCTAGTAACGTAAGCAGAACTTCTTCGGTGGGCGCTTGTTCACGCAATACAACACCAAGTGCGTTCTTTACCGATCTAATCAAACGCTCCCAAGCGCCACCCATATGCGGTGCATCGGGTGGTATAAATAGCCATTTTATGCGATTCGTCGCAGCATACTCCTTTTGTTTGCCGATATCTATGTTGGCTATTGCGTCTTTAAGTTCTTTGCTCGCCTTCGCAAAATTGGTCGCATTGTCACTGTAAATGACTGAAGGCGATCCTCTTTTCGCAGTTAATCTCCGCAACGCCATAATCGCCGAACTTGCGCTCAAGCTATGAGCCATCTCTAAATATATAGCTCTCGTTGTTAAACAAGTAAAGATAACTCCCCATCTTTTCTCCCTTCGACGACCAATCTTTACGTGCATTGGTCCAAAATAATCGATTCCACAGTGGGTAAACGGTCTTTCTCGATATGCCAATCGCCCGGCTGGCAGCGCAGCCATCTTCGGATTAGTTGGCTTACCTCTACGTAATTTACAAATCAGGCACTTACTTATTAATGATCGAAGTAGATTTCTAAGGCCTATTATATAATACTTTTGCCGCAGTTCATTAACAACCGAATCACGGCTTGCATGAAAGAAGCGACGATGATACTCCATAACGAGAGCTCGCGTGGCTGGATGTTTTCCTTCCAGAATTATGGGATTATTATTAAATTCGTAACCTGCGATCTTTGTTACGCGTCCATTTGCTCGCAAAATTCCACGCTCATCAAGGAAAGGTTGTAGTTGTACGATTTTACTACTCCGATTAATTTCTTTTCCCTTTCTTATGGTGTCCAGTTCTTGGGCAAAAAACTCTATTTGTATTTCGCGAAACCAATACTGTTCGGCTGAAAGTACCGCATCGCAGTCAATTTCACCTCGTGGCTTCTTTTGCCAACGGTTAAAAAATCCTCGAATACGCCTGGCTACCGCGAGCAGACCCGGCCAGCCTAATATTTTTCCCGTTACCGGAAAATAACTTGGTACCATGTTCATGGTGAAAACGAACTCTTTTCGTAATTCCATTCCATCGATCGTTTCTTTCTCTTTATCACTTAGACCTGTTTCAACGGGCCACGACCGTTCATCTTGCTTAAGGAAATCTGGACCAACAAACCACCGCTGATTTGCAAGAAGCACTGCGTCCGACCATCGTGTAGCGTCATCAGCCGGATTTAAACGCGATGGTACCCATCGCCATTCTGAAATTTTTGTTAGCTCCCCGATTTCCCCTAAGCGGTGCGAAACAAAGATCTGCCGTATGCGCGGTTCGGATCTTATCCAGCGTATTACCGTAATAGAGTCGCTCCAAAATACACGTTGACTGATTTCAATTTCAAGCTCCTTTTGAACCGTGTTGGCTAATCTGGATGCTAATAAAGCAGCTTGTAATTCTAAGCGAGGTATTGACAATGGTTTCAAGGGTGCTACCCTCGTTTTAGCCATAACAAGCGCAACATGCGCTGGGGCATCTTTTACTTGAAAGCGTAGATATGCGGCGGCAGCGTACGCTTTTAGACTTGCATCGCAAAAGACATGCAAGTCCGCTTTCACATAATGTCTCCCAATCGGTGACATACAACGTGGAATGCGTACATTTTCTATGCCACGAAGGTGTTTCAACCAAGAGCGCCATCCCTCGTGCTCTTCTTTTCGGATTGGGCTGTCCCATCCAACACCGCTGCGCCATATCTCTTGCATCAGTATTTTCGACATAAGAGTAAATTTAGCTACAAATCCAAGGGGATCAAAAACAGACATCACTACTCGTAGATATTCGCGTTTCGTTGGAATCCTTTCACCATTTAATAAGCTTTTCGGAATTTTTCCAACTCCGACATTAAAACCTAGTGTGTCAGAGCGTGTGTCCCAAAAGAGACCTAATACTCGTTCCGTTGCTTGATCGCACAGATTGTTTTCTTGATTGCTCACTGATCGTTTTTGATCTGCTATTTCACTTAATGCACGACTATCGTTACAGGCCCAACCATGCATCTCAAAATTGGCATTTGCATTGATTTCTACTACGTCACGAACAAGACTTATGACTTCTTGTACTGTCTTTCGACTAGCCAAAAAGTCATCCATGTAGCTGTTACTAATTATAGCCCTAGATGCGATCGGTTTGGTTTTGGCGAAACTTCTTGCATTTAGGTTTTTTACATACATAGCGCTACATGGTGATGGTTTGGCCCCAAATATAAGACACGACATTTCAAACACTTGGGGTTCTACATCTCGCGCCTTTCCGCGCCACAAGAATCGCTGGGCTCCACGATCTTCCTTACGAACGTGAATGCGGAGGAACATGTCCTTTATATCGGCTTTAACAGCGACTTGCTCTTGTCTGAAACGGATTAATACACCAGGCAACGATTGCAGTAGATCAGGCCCTGAATCGAGTTGATCGTTTAAACTCATCCCTTCCGATTTAGCGGCAGCGTCAAATACAAGTCTCAACTTTCCAGGTTTATTTATATTTCGCACTCCAAAGTGCGGTAGATACCACGTTCTTTCGTATTTCGAGACTTCTTCTACCTTCGTAGCGTAACCATTTTCAAATAAACGATCCATCTCCCGATAATAGCTCAATGCATATTCCGGATCCCGATCTAATTTTCGTTCCAAAGCGGATAATCTTTTTCGCGCAGTAGTGAGACTATCAATTTCTGGTGCTCGATCTTTTCTCCATAACAAGCCTGTTTCCCATGAGCCTTTCACACGACGCGTTGTACGTTTCAATATTTCCAAAGCGCGATTTTGTGCACTATTAGCTCTGTTCGCCTCGCACACTCCGAAATTATCTAATTGAAAATATTGCCTTATGAGCTCATCCAGTGCTTCATCATTATCACACAACGCAGTCTGATCTTTCCCGCTTAGGCACACGAACGCCTCAAGCTTTAATGCAGACGGACAAGGACCATGTATAGCCCAACCTAATAAGGAACGAGAAATACCAAACTTGTACATTTTTATTTCGCGAAATTCACGCGTCACTATTATTTCCCAGTTATCCTGGCCCAATAGGATTTTGGGTTGGGCTGCATCGTACGCTTGTAGAGCCACGTTTTCTGCAGATTCTATGTGTTCTACAATACTTCTAGAGAGTGTTTGAGTAGGCAGGTTCAGATCTAATACAGACACAGCATGCCTAACTTTATATACATCATGGATCCCCTGAATTTGGAAATCAACTTTCTCGCTCGCCATTATAACCGCTGCTCTATCGCTTATACCATTCAAAGCTAACTTGATGCGCGGTCCTCGTGCCCCAATTTTTCTAGCTAATTTTCGATCAATTAACGTTATTGTCGAACCTTCGTCTAGTAGAGCGAACGTGCTTATGGAACCATAGGGGCCCGAAACGACCACAGGTAATACCTTCAGAAATGAATACGAAGCATCTAGTCACTTAGTATCATCATTATTTCTACTTGTCGTTTGAGTCTCACGTAACGTTTGTTGCTTTAGTGACTTCTCGGTTCCAACGTTAGCCCTTTTCGATCTGTGTAGCAAGCTATGGTGCGGTTTTTTACAATAATTACAATTGGCGCCCTTGCATTCGCTTTTCGCGTGCCCACGATTTAGGCACTTAAAGCAGAGATTATTTTTCTTTGCTAACATCCAGCGCCGGGCTATTGTATCACGCGCGAAATCACGACATTCTGATGATCTATGATTTGTTCCGGAACAAAATGCACATTTATTCATTCGTCGAGCATAATTGCTTGTCTGGGGACGATCTTGTTCAGACTGACTCGGTTGATGCATAGTCGTACAGACGGTTGCTGCTTTTGGACGCAACTGTCTTTTTGGTATGTTAGAAACTCGCGAATGTGATGCAGATGTTGAAGGTATATCAAATATACCCGTTGCCGCAGCTAACTCAGCTTCTCTATACACAAAATCTGCGAGTTTTTCAAGCATAACCTTGTCACTGCTTGTTTCCGCTGCGTACCTATTAAACGAGTACTTTAACGCACAAGGTAATTTACCAACGACGATCTTCAATAAATCATGACTATACAAAGAACCAGTCATGTCAAGCGATTTAAGTGCTGTGACAGAGTTGCGTAATGTCGCGGCAAATCGAGCGATATTTTGATTTTCCAAACCTAAATTCGGGAGAGATCTTATATCTTCAATAATCTTTTCTGCTATTATATGCTTGTTCCCAAACTGCAGTTCGAGTGTACTCATAATTATGTTCGCATCTGTTGCGGTGGCTAACAGAGTGCTAACACTCGCTCGTGCTTCTCCTTCAAGCGCATCGAAAAGTCGGGCTATATTCTCGCGATCTGAAAATCTGCCTTGTTCTGCGGATGATAAATAGGCTCCTTTGAAATTCAGCCATTCGACGGGATTACCCGAAAACTTCGGCAATTTACACGTCGTGGTCAAGCGATTCAAAAAACGAGAATTTTCTCCGCCCAATGATGCCTCTCTTACGATACGTAGAGTATCGATAATTGCATCCGTCAGACGCTCAGTCGGATTACTTCGTTGCGCTTCCGTCATATTTGGCGAGCTTGTATATATCGCACGCACACGTTGCGGTGATTCCACCTGAAAATCAGAAAATTCGTGTGCGTCGTTTGCTACGGTTGTTGCTCGTGCAGAAGCCCGCGATCTGCCAGGGTTATCAGGACTTCTACCCTCTGAAAGAGATACAGAACCGCCTTGCGTAGATAATAATTGCGGATTAATTACTGCGTGCCCTTCGCGCTCTGTGGGTACATCACAGATATTTTCAGGAGCACGGCTATTAGTCGCTTCGGCTTCCTGTGTTTGAGAATTCGTCGCTTTCGGGCGACGTCCTCTCTTTGCTCGAGTGGCTTCAGTTCCAGGAACGTCCGTGGAAGTATTCTTCCTCTTCCTCGGTGGCATTATTCCGAAAAATAAACAAGATTATAAATAAATTCAATTACAAATAAACTCGATATTAAATAACAAAATTTGCACAAAAATCCTGTCTGCAAATCAATCCGATAATGAGTCCCGGGTTTCGGCACCAAAATTATATACAGGATTTTGTGAGCGTAAATAATTGAATACGAAATTGTAGAAATGTAACCAATTTATTTCGGTGGATAAGGATATAAGCGTCTTTGCAATGTTATTCGCTCGGCCGTTGAGGAGAGAATGAATACCTGCTCCACGGTCGCGAGCCCGACGGAGCGATACGCGATTGTTGACGAACGCTACCGATAACGTCCGAAAATGCTTCGCTCTTCATAGACGCGAAACCTCGCTACTTACGAGCATTTCTATCGAATTTTCTTATAAATTCGAGCAATCGTTTATAATAAAAATCAACTCTGCCGGTTTCGCCGGTAGCTTAGCGGCCCCGGGTCGACTTCGTCTTCCCGTGCACGCGTGGACCTTCATAGCGGTAGATATCTACCCAAGTGAGGTCTATAGCGGCCTCGGAACGATTTTCATCTTTCCGAGCACGCGGGGAGCTTGACGGCCACAGAAAACCCTTTGGTTTTCCGCGCACGCTGGGCTACACCGTTGAGAGTTGACATAATCAGACTTTTCCGATTTTAATGCCAAATAATTGCTCTTTATGGCCGAAGTTCCTGCGTCTATGATTACAATGTTTTTGCGAATCGGTGCACCAATCGCTTACAAAATAAACGTATTATAATTAACGAATGCGCCTCTACACTTAGCATTAAATAAACTTAACATTAACATTAAACATTTCAAATAAATTTCTCTTGTTGATACATTAAATACTTAAACTAAAATCCGCACTAAACAATACTCAAGAAGACATAGTTATAATATGCCAGGAAAAGCTGTAATTGTAAAAAAGTACTATGAAAAGTACTGACAAACAATGTACAATAGAAGTCCTTGTATTTTTTGAGCAGAACTTGTAAAATTAAGTAAAGACTGAAATATCGTTTGACTCATTTTGTAGTTCAAAATGTGGAGAAATTGGTTTCGAAATCGAATATATCACGAAACCAAAAGAAGATAATTAGAGATTGTACATTTCGTAAACGTTTTAATAAATATATTTGAATTTAACGATAGGACCTAATAACGTCTCTTCGTAGCTTCTACATATTTCTTCAAATCAGCATTTTTCATCATAGAAGCAGCTTTTTCCGCCTGCTCTTTTTTCTTCATTGAGAATGAAATATCCGTCTTTATTTTTCATTTGACGTTGAGATGCTTCTTGTGTATCTAGAAAGCAGAACTTTCAACTAGGAGCTGTAAAAATTCAAATAAATCTGGATACGACTTTGAAATTTGAATATTTCGAATATTCCGAACACTGGTGTATATTCAAGTACATATTTGGGTACATGGACATTTGTATATAGTAATCTCTCTCGCATGTAGATGTATTTACTAATACAGTGGTCATTCGTTATAAGCAAATCGTTCGGGTCTGAGGTTTGGCTTATAACGCACAAGTCCTACATTGATTGACGTCTTGCCGAACGTAGAAAAGGACAGAAGAGAAAAATAACACGGTCGGCGTTTGCGTATAACGTAAAGGTACTACATTTTGAGCGAACGTAAACAAACAGCGACCTACCAGAAGGACACTCCTAATACAAGAATAAAATTTTTTTATTTTTGATTTTTTTTTTGAAATTTTTTCCATTATATTTGTAACATTTTTCTCATTAAAATGAGACCAAACACGATATACTTCGGGACATATTTACTTGTAATTTCAAATGTTACGCGTACATCGATGACTTTGCTCTAATAAGATATTGCAAGTAAATACAGTAATCCCCCCTATAACACGGTATATGGGTTCCGCGTTATAGGAAAACGCGTTGTACGAGTATTCTCGTATAACAAAACAATATTAATTTAGAAAAAGAAAACCGCAATATGGATATAAAGCGCGAAAAACAAATAATCCCAACAAGACATAATTAATGATCTTACAATTCAAAAACTAGGAACACAAATTGAATAAAATAATTTTATTTTATTTTATAAGAACACAATTGATACAGTGTGCAAATGTATGCGAAATTGATTGTGAACTGTCAAATTATAAATTTCGCAGTACAGAAATATAACGTGAATCCCCGCGTTATATGGAGGGAAACACGTGTTATACGAGGGACATGAAATCGCGTTGTATGAAAACGCGCTATAAGAGTACCGTGTTATAGGGGCGATTACTGTATAACTCAAATTATGTTGTGTTTGGTCTCATTTTAGTCAGAAAAATGTCACGAATATGATGGGGAAAGTTATATAAAAAAGTGGATGGAAAATACAAAAATTAGCAATGCCCAAGTATTGCAAACAATCGAACAGACTTTTGATCTTTGCCGACTGCCACGACCGCAGTGTCTCTTTCTTCTTCACTCACTATCCTCTGCGTTAGAAACTTTTATCGTCAATTAAACCAGTAAATATAGTCCAAATTATATCGTGTTTGGTCTCATTTTAACCGAAAAAATGTCAAGAATCGATTGGTAAAAGTTTGATAGCGAAAAAGTAAAAAATAAAAAAGTTTTATATTTGCATTGGTATTGTTTCACGGATATACGAAGTCCCGGATCACGTTACACTTCTCGGCGAGCGAACCTCGGGCGTCTCGAGGGGTCTTCCCCTCAGTGGTGGGGATAATATTTTTGTTTATATCGGAAAGGACATTTTTGCCTATAACGAATGACCACTGTATTACTATTCGGACACAGTGTTCCGTCGTACGTTCGGAACAATTAGTCAGACCAAATAATTAGAAAAACGCCAATATATTCTAACGTTGAATTACAAACAGGTGTTGGAGTTCCAGAGTCAGGAATAACTCGAAGTGAATTCAATAACAAATTTATTGTTCAACAATATTTTTAGCTAAACCTTAATCTAGTACTCTAGTTTTTAAAAGTAGTTGTTTCCACAGTGAAGTCTGGATAAAATCTGATGAGAAACGGTGTTGAGAAGGAAAATGTAAACTATTGGAAGGAAACTATTGGTTGGTATTTTGGATAAGGGTGTGGAAACAGGAAAAATCATTGGCTAGGTTATTTGCGAAGGAGGTGGCTTAAAAAAAGGAGTGATTCATTAGGAAATGTGGAAGTGCTTTAGCGGGACCTTGGAAAAATCTTGAAGCTATAGGAAATTCTAAAGTGGCATGTTTTGATGATATACGACAGACAGGAAAGCGCAGAAATTGGACAATAGAGTAAAGGAAATAAAGGAAGAGCCAGATGTAGAAGAGAAAGTCGGACGGTTCGTTAGGATTTCCAACACAGGACTAAAAGAAAAACAACATTCTGTTTCTTAAGAATATTTTTAAAAAATTATTTTGAATATGCACACATGACTACATATATGAAACAATAGTTTTGCAATAAAATTATAAAATAGTCTTTCCTACATTTTATATTTTAATTGTTCATTTTTCATAAAATATCCTAACATTAACGCGTCGTAAAAATATAACAAAACTACAATTGATTTTTATTCGAAAGGGTATAGCCGAATAAGGTGGTCAAATGTGCCCTTGAGTCGAATTAGAAACCCAATTCGTCAGTCGACAGCATATCCAAAAAAAACATCTCACACCAAGTTTCAACCCCCTATCTCATTCGTGGGGTAGTAAAAGGGAAAAAACGAAATTCCGGTTTTTGGCTCTTTTTGCCTAATTTAATTTCGTTCAAAAATTCTGAAAAAATTCTAAAACATTGAGGACCATATAGCGCATATTATAGAATTTTTTGTGATTTTTTGATTGCAAATTGTAGTCGTAAAAAATCAAAAACCGAAAAAAAATCCGAAAAAATGCAATTTTTTTAGTGAAGATGTCAGAGCACTACTTTTACATTAATATGGTGCGAACGTGAATCTTCTTGAAATTACCTAATGCACCTTTTATGGGAAAATGACATAAAAATTCAAAGCAGAAGTTTGTTTTTCGCGCGAAAAAATCGGTTTTTGATTTTTTTAACTACGGCGCACCTCGCCGAAAAATCTGAAAAAATTAGAGAATAATAGTTATACTAATACCTAACTACCATATTAATATAAAAGTAGTGCTCCGACATCTTCACTAAAAAATCGGTAAAAAGAGCCAAAAACCGGAATTTCGTTTTTTCCCTTTTACTACCCCCACGAATGAGATAGGGGGTTGAAACTTGGTGTGAGATGTTTTTTTTTGGATATGCTGTCGACTGACGAATTGGGTTTCTAATTCGACTCAAGGGCATATTTGACCACCTTATCCGGCTATACCCTTTGTGTTCGTATAATAATGCAATAAATATTAACGATCTGTTGTATTTTTCAATTGTGGCATATTTATTTAATGCCGCAACATCATTTTCTTTAACAAATACATACATGATCGTAAGCCTTATATTTTAGACCATTTTGTAAAAAAAGATAGTGCTAAATGTAATGTAGTTTTCCATCTATTATAAATGATTAAAACTGGAATATTTAAAAACTGATTTTAGCAATATTATATAAAATCAGTTTCATAATGTTAAGAACATTATTTAAGTTTACAAAAAACGTATGTACTATAAAGTGATATTTCATTAAATAATGTTGAATCCACATTCTTTGATTATTTCTTGACGATTACAAGAATATACATATACTGTTCACACTGTTACTAATTTATCGTTCGGAAGAGGAAAACATCATTTTATTCAGTCCTTTTTCTTACTTTTTCCAGAATTAGTACGATAAGTATTAATATGATTACTTAAGAAATTAAATAGAAGTTTGTGCAATCACATGTTTATTCTTACGCTGTTCTTGATTCCAATTTGTATTTCTCTGCTTACTAAAATTGCACTCTGCTCTTTTGCAATAGGATACTTGCCGCATAGTGTAATTTAAATTAATCGAACAACTTTCTAAAGTAAGAGCTTTACATACGATGAAATCCATTATACATGAAGCGATGCTGAACCTCGATTGTATTTCGGAATAAGGAAACATTCAATTCTTTTAAGCTAAAATTAATTATTTACAACAGTTTCTAAAGTAACATAATTATTTTAACCAAATTATTCCTTCGAAGTCAGAAGGTTTATAGAATGTGAATGATACCATGGTGTATAATTCCTTTTCTGTTTAACAATTGCACCGCAAGAATATTTGTAAAGAATTGTTCTGAACATTTTTATCTTTTAGATTCTTCAATCAATGCAAATTAATTTATTATTGCCCATCTTTTTCAGTAATTACTGAAATGCATTGCTACTAGTACAGATAACAAAAGAAATGCAAATATCTTTTTTTTATTAGAACTGCATATTTTATTTATGCCGTTAACTTTTATAAATATTCAACGTAACGAAGTATTCGAATATAATGTGAAAAATCAACAATTCGAGAGATATCTTCAATTTTTATGTAAAATTCCTCTCTATTGACTTTCAAATAACCATGAATTGTTTATTTGTTGAATATTGTACGTTAATAGATTTTCATGCAAAATATACTAAAGTGTTGACTAATTGGTATGAAAAAGTTCGAATATTAATTAGTTGGAGATGATGGAATGGATGATGATGGTAAATATTTGGGTGTATAACAATATAAAACATGCTACATTAAAATTATAATTTATATATCTATTTTTATAGCAAATGTACTTGTATATGACGAGTGTTAACTTCAACTACTTCAATTATTTCTGATATTTTCATAAAAATGATAAGATATCGACAACCCGGTACCTTCTAGTAACAAATTTTTGTAAATAATAATCTCATGATTGCTATTTCTTTCTTAATTGAGAGTGATTTTCCTAGAACCAGAAATAAAGTTCTAAAGAATAGAAAGGACATTAACATTTCATTTTGACACATCGATAAAATACTGATGACTTATTATTTCATTTTTTGTGCGATACAGGTTTTATAAATTGTATTTCTTCATATTTTACTGAAAAGCTAAAGAAAGTAACTTAATAATAAATAAAATTATAGATTATACAAAAATTATTTTTAAAGTATTAAGGAAATTGTTATTTCTTTTATATCGGAAATAGAATATGGATGTACATACATATTTCCAGTGAAAAAGCGTATAAGGATTAATAGTTGAAAGCTTCGAACAATAATATATAAAAATGGAACTTTTCTATATTGCAAACACGAAAACATACATGGTTTGTGTAATCTTTCTTAGACGCGACTGAAAGAAAAGATATGGAAGATGGTGCAACATCAATGATGAGCGCCACGGAGAAGACTTCATTAAAACAAGAAGGCTCAAGACAACCATCAACGGTTAGCAAACAATCTGCATCGTCTGATAAACGTAAAGATAATGAAAGTGAGATATTTTTCGTTTCTATCCAAAACGAGAATAATAAGAACAATAAAACTAAAGTGTTACATAAAATGTTACGGAATTAACACATTGTCAATTTTAATAGAATTTTAATACAATATTCGAGAATTTTAGTAATATTCTATGTTATCCGACTATGCCCTTTGCTACTTTTCTCCTTATTTCGTGTTGCAATAACCTCTTAATAAAGTTTATTGCTTCTGTATGATTTGGACCCACAGCATGTACCAACATCATTCGACATTTAAAACCTGGGTCACCCAGTATTCAATACCGTTTTATAGATTACTGAACACTTCGAAGGGATGAAAACAGCCTTCTCAATGTAATTTGAAATTATACTTGATTAAATACTTTAAAAATTATTTACAACAGAGAAAAATATCAATAATTATCAGTGATTTATTAGAATTAAAAGCTTTTAATGCTTCAAAAGTTTGCAAGCCTATTTAAATATAAAATAATACGTTAATCAACTCGACTTGAAAGATTGATCAACGCCATTAATTCTTTCTTCTCAATAACAATTTGTAATAACACTTGATTAAAATAAAGATTTTCGGCCTACCATAACAGAGTCCGCAAACATAGATTTCTTAGTATATTCACATCCACCTTTTTATCTTAAAATATGTCAAGTGTTAAATGACATTCTTAAACTAATTGAAATTGCGCCTGTCATATAATTTTAAAAAGAAATCATGTGAGTATAACATTTTAACCATCTATTGCTATCGATTGCTTAATATATAGATGAGTAATCGAAGATAAGGTTTGTGAGAGCGATGACAGAAATACGTATAAATTGAGGCAGCTACCGTTTCTGCTGGAAGTGTACAGTCGTGGGTATTGTTAGTTTCAAGAGTTTCAATAGTATCGGAACTTTCGGGACATTTGAAACTTCTAAAAAGTTATAATACTTTCACGATTTTTAGAGCTGGAATAAAATTTGAAATGATTCAAAGTTCCAGTAAACTGGAATTGCTTGGAAACTTGTGACAAGAAATTTCAAATCCCGATCACTATTCAAAACGTTTATTTCGAAAGGGGGATAAGTCTATTTTTTAAAGAAAGGACAATAATAATAATAATAGATGAAATTCAGTTTTATGTTTTATTGTTTTAATTATTTTTATCTGTAAGCAATCTATAGTCAAGATAATTCAAATTCCCTAATATTTGGGCGATCAAAGTTTGGATGATTAACGATATTAGAAAGATATTTATTTTGAAATTGGTGCAAATGGTTTGAGTTTTCAGAGTCGAATTGACTGCCTCAAAAAACCGATATATTAAAAAGATTAAACAGTTAAAAAATATGTATAGTTTTCTAAGACCGAGCGGACGATAGATCAATGACCATGGCCGGAATCGGTATATGGCCATCGTAAATTAGGAAACCAATCCAAGCATAGTTTGGGACCGAGTTCGTACAAGATTCGCTCGCTGTCAGTCTCTTGTCAACTAATATTTATCAGACCTTAGCGATGTTGGGTTTTTTCCAAAAAGTGGGTATGCGTTCCCCATAAAATCGTGAAAACAGCACGAAGAAAGTTTAGATAAAAACGAAGAGAGAAGTCGAATGATAAGAATATTGGTAAAATTCTATGTGAAGAAAAGGCAGCCTTACATTTTACAAGGTATTTTATGTATAATGCTAAACAAACGCGGCAAATTTAAAAGTTGATTAAATATATATATTTATTTATTTTAATATCAATAGAATTTAAAAGGAAAATATGCCTTATTGTAAGATTATCACGAAAAACGAACAGAAAAACAGAATCAAAATGTATTGTCAGGATTTAATCGAAAATGCAACCGCAATTTACAAGATCTGGGTAACGAATGAACCGCTTATATATTTATTCTCATTCCCAACGCAACTCATTTTAAACGCTTACTCTTCTCGCTCGCTTTTAAACAAACGCCTTATACATCGATACATATGTATAATCGACACAATCGATACATCATTATACCAATGAACGCTATATAGTGTCAACATTGAAAAGGTGCATAAAGAAATGTTTACATTATTATATATATGCCATTCGATACGCCTTATTCGTAATACTCTTTCAGCTACTGCAGTCATACCTATATTTTTCGGTGCACGGAAAGTATAATCTAAACAACTTGAATAACTTAAATAAACCTTTTGAAATTAGTAACTTTAAAAAGAAGTTATGTAATTTTATACAATTTAGTACAAAAAGCACAAAAAAATTGCATAGTATTTATTATTAAAATATCCTGCTTACAATATAAATTTAAGCAGAGTACTTATAAAATACTATAAGTTTTGGCAGAAATCACTCAAAACATTACCTTCATATTATCGACCCCATTAATGTACATAATAATGATGAGCAAGTGAATTTTTATAGGAAAATTAATCTGAATTGTATTACGACGTTTATGCCTTCCTCATTCATCTAATTGAATACTAATGGTAAGAAAGCTGTAAAAGATGTTTTCCAGTTCTGTAGATATAATATTACATCGATTTTGGGATTAAAATGTCGAACTGAATATGCATTTTATTGTGTAAAATCAATTAAATCCTGGAAAAATTTGGTCAGTATGTATACAGGGTGTCCGCGCCAAAGTGTTACAGCTTGATATCTCCTGAACTATTGATGTCACGAAAAAGTGCTTATATGGAAATTGCAGGGTAAAAGAGGCCCGATGTTTTGGCAGAAGCAAAATTTTTTTATTGTTATTAATGTAAAAGATATGATGGCAAAGTTTCGATTTATACGTGGAATTTCAATTCTTTTTCCGATCAGGCGATAGTGCTTTTCAAGACGAATTCATCAAGGTTTTATGTACCTACCCGATTTTTAGTAGTTTTCAAGATATAACGCTTAGCAATTTACTGATTTTCAGCAGTGACATCTCGGTTTGATGAGTAAGTCATAAAAACGATCTTATTGTTACGGTAAGAGCCGCTGGTTTGACTCTGCCTGCCGAAACAGATAGGCGGGTCTATGGTCAAAATGGCAGGTCCGAAAAGTAAGAAACGTAGAAAGTATTGTCCATTACGATCTAAGTTTTCCATATCGAAAATGATATTAATAGTTTGGAAGGTTGGGACATTTATTTAAATGTTTCAGTAGAAGGTAGGTATAAAGACAATTTAATAAAAAATAATATATAAAAAATTTATTCTACGTGCTCTCCGCCATTTAAAATACAAGTATTTATGCGTTTGACAAATTCGTTTTCTACATTTTCCATGATTTCGTATGGAATATTTATGCATACATTATGTATCCTATTCTTTAAATCATTTAAATTATTTATAGGAGTTTCATTTTTTGTTAAATTGTCTTTATACCTACCTTCTACTGAAACATTTAAATAAATGTCCCAACCTTTCAAACTATTAACCCCTTGCACTATGACTTATCTGTCAGGTGCGTCAGTCAGAACTGACTAATTACAGTTACTATATTAATACAGACAAAAAATGTAAAATTTTATGTCAATATGTTATTATGGAATCGTTGACTATGAAAATTAGAATTGGACTTGAACTTCAAATTGAAGCGTATTAAACATTTCAGTAAAATTAATCACAACCGAAGTACGAGTGCGTCACGAGTGAGAGTCGTCAAAATAGTGCAAGAGGTGAATATAATCTTTGATACGGAAATCTTAGACTGTAATGGACAATATTTTTCACGTTTCTTACTCTTCGGAACTACCATTTTGACCCTATGGTCAAAATCCCGCCTATCTGTTTCGGCAGGCAGAGTCAAACCTGTGGCATTTACCGTAACTATAAGAACGTTTTTATGACTTACTCGTCAAACCGAGATGTCACTGCTGAAAATCAGTACATTTCTAAGCGTTATATCTTGAAAACTAATAAAAATCGGGTAAGTACATACAACCTTGATGAATTCCTCTTGAAAAGCACTATCGCCTGATCGAAAAAAAATATATAGTTCCATTTAAAAAACGGAACTTTACTGTCATATTTTTTACATTAATAACAATAAAAAAATTTTGCTTCTGCCAAAACATAGGGCCTCTTTTACCCTGCAATATCCATATAAGCACTTTTTCGTGACATCAATAGTTCATGAGATATTAAGGGGTAACACTTTGGCGCGGACACCCTGTACATCTGCATAAATGCGGGACTTGCTTAAATAGTGATGGTGGCCACATAGAAGCCGGAATAGGTAACTTCTACATTTAATTCATCAAAATAGTGTGATGCTTTGTATATGCAAAAGAAGCACGAAGGAACGATTCTAAAGTAAATGTGTCAAAAATATAATGTTACAAATTTAAAGGAGATTCAGCGTATGAAAATAAATTGTAGAACTCGAAAATATTGAAGACGAACCCAATAATTCCTCTTTGCTGCAAGGGAGAAGCAAGAACCGCATTTATCGTAATCGAAACATTCCACTTAAAAATTAGCAAAGTGATGTATGAGGCTGAGATCATACCCCATATTGTATGAAATAAATTAAAATACCTATTGTGGTATAATTTGGTATAATTCATTTAAAGGACGGGAGCATACGAATTGCAGCTACGTTTCACTTGTTAATCATGTAAGCAAATAAACGGGATCGATAATGTGGTTTCCAATGATTACTGCTCAAACGTTGACAGTGAAGAGTTTTTAATTAAAACGGACAGTTCACCAAATATGACGTTATATGATCCACGTATTCGACATACAAACAATAGGAACAATGGAAGTTACATTTTTGCGGGGAGGCATCATGACAATTTGATAATCCATCATGCTGCTCTGGCTGGAACGTCGGTTTAAATCCTTTGAACATGCACATTTCTGTATGCACAATCCCCAACATTCTCCCGATTGCAAATATTATTAGTGGTAAAAATACTTTTGTATCATAGTAATACATACATTATACATATACTTAAAAAGCGTAAACCGCGTTATAAGTTAATACTATGTACTTACTGTATATCAGAAATGCCTTACAACTCTAACAAACGTTAAAAATTTACAACTTCCAAATAATTTATTTATTTACTTGTTGATTTACGAAATAAAATAGTATAATGTATACATTTGGCAATTTAGAAATTTAGGAATTTAAGATCTTACAAAGTTGGAAAAAAGACTTCGCAGCTTAGGAATTTAGAAATAAAATAACATAACAATTTGAATATCTGAAAATTTGGAGAGACGGAAATTTGTTCTTGATTTTGAGTCTGAAGTTAAAATTCTGCATTTTAAAACGTTGATCCAAAGTAACGCAATGATCGGTTTAAACTATGTTTTCTAAGATAACTTGACTTACGATACATGGTTTCCTCACGATTTTTTATCTTCATGACGAAAATAAAAGACGTAATTTCTAGTATAGCATTTATACATTTTCATTTTCAAATGTTAGATTTCATAGTAATTACGCGATAATTATTGTTACAACAGAATATAATTTATTCTTGTATTTTAAGATGAAAATATCGTATATCTATCTGCTAATGGAATTTCATTTATTATCAGTTTGTCATTAAATAGACGTTCAGACGGAAATTAATAATAAATGAAAATTAATAAATTAGTACATAAATTAATAATTAATGAAAATAATAATAAACCTCTGTACTTTTGCCACTTTCGTTCTAGATATCAAATATTATGTTTCACGAAACATCTCCTTAAATAATCTGTGGATTACTACATAACAAAATTATTAATATTTCAATAATTAGAAAACTGTTTTTTTAATTGTTCAGTCGTTGGTATACTGTGACGGATCAGTGGGGAAACGGAGAAGAGGTTGCCCAAGGTGGAGGTCGACCAAGGAAAGTGGTTCTCCACAAAAGCTCACACTCATGGACGATTTCTACTTTTGGGTGCCAGTGCACGTGCACGCGTCCGGGGAAATCGCCCTTCCGGCTGCTCTTTTAGGAGCGAAACTCAGAGGGGGACAAAAAATGAATAGATTATCCGCGAGTATCTATGGAACAATGAACTTTATTTCAGATCGAAGTGGGCCCTTAAAAAATAGCGAAATAGAACCCCTCGCAGTTTAAAGTACGGCAAGGAAAAAGATGGCGCTCGTCACCTGCAAAAAGGGGTTTCGTGACGCGGGGGCTCACGGTACGCGCGATAAGTACAGCAACGAAAACTGTGAAAAACTGTGGGCTCGTGGAAAATAGGACGGGCGCTGGCCCTAAACACGAAATATAAAGAAAAGCGGAAAAAAGGCAGTTCGTACCGGGGTTCACAACTCGGGAACGCGGAAATTGTTACGATCTAAAACGAGAATTACAAGAATCCACGTTCTACGGTCCCTAAGGTCCTCGTCGTCAGAGCTGGTGGTCCTATCGCCAGAGGACTACCTACACGCGCACACGCTCACACACGCACGCAAGTATCCCGTAGGAGGTAAAGACCCTACCTTTTTGCGAATTTGCGTTGTCTTCAGTCCATGGATGTCGGTGTCACCTCACTCCCACACAGACACACACGAAGACAAAAAAGAAAAAGAAAACACCAAGGAAACTCAAAAGAAAAGCTAGGGAATAAAAGAGGCGTTGGCTTGTTACTCTCGTCGCAGCTCGCTGATTTCTGCCGTCTCGTTATCCACGGTTCTTAGATGCGCGGGGTTCCTCCTCCCCGAGGATTTCGGCGCCAGGAATGGGCCACAGTTTTCGTCTTCATGGCAAGGTCTTGGGGCCCCCTTCGGGTGGTGGCTTATCCCAAGGCTTGACGGGTGACTCGGCGATCGGTTAGCAGGTTGTGTTCTTCTGTGGCTCCATCCTGCGTCTCCGTCGCTCGGGTTGAATTTTTCCGCGACCGGAGACAGCGGACTTCTTCTCTTCACGTTGACGACCGCCAAACAAAGAAAATACACATACATATACTTGCACACACCCTTCGGCGAGGGATTTGGCAGGGCAGAAGAGTGAGGCCGGCGGGCCTGGTGGCCACTCGTAACGGGACACGAAGAGATGCCTCGTTACAATACCGTTATTATACATAATTTAAATAAAATTCTTAATTTCCACTTAAAAATCAATAAAGATTTAAATAAAACAGAGGTAATTGAATTTCACAGTTTAATTTTAAAAATCAAAATGAAGACATTAATATCTTAAATTTGCAAATTCCATTAAGAATATTTAAATATATAGTAATGAGCGAAAAATTGACACTTTTTCGGTTTGTCTTATTGTTCATTTTTTGTTTATATCAGAATAAAACTCTAGTGTACGTTTCATGTATATTCTAAAAGAAAATAAGAAGTTGTATGAAACCAAGTTACGATGGAATGTATTTAACTAACGCATAAATTTTGTACAGCAATATTCAAAACACACTTTTAAAGCTGGCAAAAACTTATCACTTTTCAAGAGTACAAGTACATTTAATATTTTCTATGCATACCTTTTATTTATAGTACAAACTTACTACATTTTGACAATAAATGAATCGATTTGTCACTGCGGTGTATGAAAAAATCACATCACACTTTCGATATTGAACTTTTTTAAAACTATTAAGATTTAGATTGAAAAAACAAAGGGTATCGAAAAGACCTAATAAATAGTTCAATAAATTATAATAAAGAAATTAAAGATGAACAAAATAAATTAATAATACATATCATAATAAAATATATGTTGACCAATTATCAAGGAACCTCGAAATGTGTCATTTAAAAAAACCATTCCATGTGGAATTTTCCAACAAACTCAGTATTTAGAACAGAGATTACATTTAATAATATCCTACAATTTTCCAGTGACGTTTAAGGTTGGCGATTATGGTGGCCAATTCACTATTTTCACATTATTGCCCGAAATCCATTGTGAAATACACATTGCAATGTATTTGGTTCATTATTGTGCTGGAATATTGACCAACAAGAAACCAAACGTCCTCCACACTATTCTATTATATAACCTTCTCTACGTTTACCGTACAAATGATATATCGAAGACTAAATCTTCATTTATTAGACGCCGTGGAGACTTAATTCCATCGTTATATAGTAAATTAAATTTGAAATCATTAAACGAGACTTCTGTAGTTGAGATTTCACTATAATAAAAAGAATCGATTAATTTAACAAAAAAAAAGTGTTACAACAAAAAGTAAAGACTGTACTTAACGGCTGCATCATATCATATATTTTTTATTTTTGCTAAAAAAGAGCAATAATCTGTCCCAATTTCTAGGATCGCCTAGTACAGTACCTATGTTTTGATTAGGTCTTTATGGATGCGCTTTAGATAAGTGGTCAACCAATTAGGTATTAGTAATTGAGTGATGGGAAAAATTCTTATATATATATAAATTTGTAAATTAAACATTCATTTTTAGTCAATGTTCCATTAAATTTTAAATGAATTATTTTATGCTACAAATATTACTGACTTATAAGAAAACATATTAAAATATTAGTCTAGGGTTGTACATTTCGTAGATTTAATAAGCAGATAAAGGGCTTATTTGTTTAATGAAATATTTGATCAAATATAGTTTTAAATCTAACATTGAAAACTGATTTCATCCTTTAAAATGATTAGTGATAAAATAATACTTACCTACTAACAAATATTTCAATGTTTTTTTATATGTAATATAACGTTAAAATTTTATCAAAATAGACACATGCGAGTTCCGTAACATTTTTTATAAATATATGCGCACCAAATAATTGACAAGAAAGTTCGACACAATATTTCATATTTCTCGGAATATCAGTTTTTTTCAGAGTTACAAAATTTCTTAAGCGATTGAGGGATTTAAGCTTAAACTCAAATCCCTGAGAAACCCTCCGCTGTCGACAAAATGCCAAGACGAAAAGTTAAACGGAATTTCAAATTCGCCGGTTGTAATCGGCTTTATCAAATTTCATAAGTTACTTGGAACTAAGTCTTAAAATGGTGCACTGAGACCTTGCAATCTATCACAAACACATCACTCTCACATTTTAATGTTCTTCGATTGAAAATTGAAATAAAAGTAGTGTTCACGTTTCTGAATAAATATTGACAAATACAAATACAATAAAAGGATAGTAAATACCATGTACTATAGTATATATTTTTAAATCCTATAAAAAAACTATGTTAAATCTATATTACACAAATGATAAGTTAAATACTGTTCTTTTAACCTTGTAATAATTGTGTAATATTTTATATGGCACTTGTGCATTATTATTTATATTAATAAGAACATATGTAGTTGTATATTTATTCATTGTTTTTGAATATTATGAAATTCCTATCGTTTTGTTTTTCATCGGTGCGTGGTATTGTATATGTATTTTAATAGTTAATTCTCTGTTGTCCAAACTTTTATTTTTATAATAATCTTTATACTACTGAAGTTATTACAAAATAATTTTAGTTTATATGTCTTATTTATATTTATAACTTTCTTATTTATTTCTTGTTTATTTACATTAGTACAAGTCATTGGAAATTTCTTTTTCGTATGTAGAGTTATATACATTTTCCTAAATCTTTTTTTATTTATAATATTTAATATAGTTAACACATCAGAACTTTAAAAAAATATTATCAGTAAATGTGTATTTATACAGAACAGTGACAATAACAACTATTTAAATTCAATTTGACAATATTTAACAAATGAATACATAAAATATTTAAATATTACATTTCATTTATTTACAATGCCATTTACAAAAATGGAATTATCAATATTTTATGTAGCAATATTATCCAGTACCACTACAAAATTACATTATATTGCTGCCGTTCGAATGTTTAATTAAAGATAGAGTTTTAATCTTACACTATATTGTTGCTTATTATTGAAAGTTATACTGATCCAAAGTTTAGTTAGCACAATACAGATTACTATTAAGCTCAGAAGTCTTTTATCATATTTAATACTATTCTTACGTTAATTTCAATTACTCATACATTTTATCATTTACTGTTAATCTTTATTTTCAATTTTCACGTTTCTGCCACGTAATATAGAATAATTAATCGATCGCTGATAATAAACAATTATAAAGTAGGTATAAAGTATTAAAAAAATATTATAGATCTCAGTGCACTAAAATTACTAAATAATAAATGCAGTTACTCACATTAATATAATCGGGCACTGCGATACTTCTATGTACAGAATGAGATGAGTTATACATCATACTACAATATTTATTTTACAAAAACATGACTCATTTACTGTATATTTAAAATATATAAATAATTTTTTTAATGGTAAAATTTCGATATGTAATACACTTCAAATAACGAGCTATCATATTTTCAGGTCATGTCAATGTTCGGACATGCAATAGTTGTTGGGAAAAAAAGGAATAAAATAAAATAAAATGATTGTCATATTTGAACGAGATGCAACATAACTTGTTACACTTCGAAAACTACTCGCGCTCATGTTATTTTACTTACTCTCCTGATTTTCGGCAGCTCGCACTTTTATTGCCTTTTCTTTTTTTTCTTTTCTCCCCCTCTTAGGTTCTCTCGTACTCATTGTGCATTCGTCATTTCGTTCGCTCTCATCGTTCGCACACACTTATAAAAGCTTGTATAACATGATTTATTTATTTATAATGAACTAGAAACTTACAAGCGACATTACCTAATCGACAAACGCCGATTTTGATGCCCTTTGAGTATGATATATGTAGAACGCAAAAAAATATTTGACACGTATTTTTTTTTATCGGCCATCATCCATGTTGAAAGAGTGAAAATAGCCCCCAAAGTTGGAATTGCAGCACATATTTTCGCCAATATCTCAGGAACTATTAAAAATTAAAAATTCAAATTTTTCCGCTTTCGACGGCCAATAATATGGCGTAAGTGGATTTTTGAAAAATGACTGGTACTAGAAAAAAATGAAAGAAGAAAAGGTGATAGTGTTTTTTATGATCAACATAATAAAGTATGTATTTTTTTCGTGTTTATGCTATTTTTCAAGATATGAAGGTAACCTTCAGTTTTTTTAATGGAATGGTACATATTTTTTTATGTGATATGAAAGAGCGTATCAAAACGAATTCAGCGATGTATTATATCATGACCTTGAAATCCATTCGGAGTCAAAAGCAAACGAAATATTTCAAATATTTCATATTACTGTACTTACGTAGAATTTTGCCATTGGTTACTTGCAAATAATAGAAACGACTGTAATTTTTATAAAAAAATACTTTGGACTGATGAATCCAGTTTTGATAATAATATGCTGCCTAACCATCATAATAGTCATCTCTGGAGTGTTGATAATCCAAAAAGAAAAAGGGAAAAAAATTTTCAAGTACAATTTCGTACTAATGTCTGGTGCGGTATGATTGATAATGTACTCTCGGGACCTTATTTTTATAGTGGAACACTGAATGGTGTCAGTGGAACATTATCACTTTTTCCTCTTTCATTTTTTTCTTGTATACTTACAATGCTATTCTTCTTTCAGTCTGGTTAGTAATTCAACTATTGAATTTAGTGTTGTTTTCAATTCTTTAGTTCAATTCTTCTAAGAGATTTTCTATGAGATTTATGTTTGGGGAATGTGGAGATTATTGTAAAATTTTTTAATATTTATATAACAAATGTTCCTGTACTATTTTAGCTCCATGCTTTAAAACACTATGCTGATATAATTTGAAGGTATTTTGTACTCTCATATTCTTTGTAGTTTGTAGTTATTTTTTTTAATTTCTAAATATCTTTTTTATCTGAAATATTGATAAATTCAATGAACACCAATGCACTAACACGTTAACTAGAAATACATGCCTGTACAAGCTCTTCATATTCATTATCTTTCTTCCCTTTCGTTCAAAATTCTGTTTACTAATATCGTCTAGCGATGCTAAATCTGCTATAGTATTCTTCCTTATTACTAACAACTATACTATTTCTCGGAAAGTTTTACCTTTTTCTCCATAATAAATTATTAGCTGTCTCTTGTGAAAACTAGTATTCTTTCCTTTTCGTTTTATTTGTTTTTCGAAATACAAACTTATACTGAAGCAGAAATATATTCTAAACGTCTGTACACAAAAAAAATTATTTCACAGCTAAAATGGTTCTAACAATAAGTATTTCTGGCTCGTAAAAAGTACCTAATGTCCATACGTTAACGACGCATGAAAATACGGCAATATGTTGTTTAAAATTTGTTCGGCTAAATATTATAACAAAAAAAATTGTTGATATATTTTTAATTTACAACAAATGATGAATCTTTTTGTAACATAAATGATATGATGTTTATATCAATATATTATGTCAAATCAATTTGTGTCTATATCAATTTATGGAAAACAAATATATTAATAGTATTATCCATAAAAATCAATGTGAGTAATTGCAGCCTGTTTCAAAATTGAAGTTTACTTTGTTCTTCGTAGGATTCGAAACAGCGGTATTCACCTTGGCCACATTTGCTGCAGTTTTAACTGTGTATATTTTCATCGTGTACAATTTAAGCAGCCCACCGACCGTAATGCATCAAATGTGACGACTTCGATAAATCAAAAGTCTATGGTAACCATCTATTTGTGATGATTATGGTGCAGAATAATGTATCTAACATAAGAAATACAGCAATGATAAAATAAATTTCAGATAAAGATATCTTCTATTTTATGCATAGGACTGTCATTAATAATGGTATTTATTTTCATAAATAACTGAGCTTGATGAAATTACGGGGAGGAAAAGTTTCCTCGTTTTCTGCCGGACAGTGAACCGGTTCATTGTGTTCCGGATTAATTAATTTTCCTTCCTCATCGTGTAGGTCAATTAACTCTTTCTAGTTAAATAGTTAACGTAACTTTCATACCATTAAGCGATAATCACTCTATTTGAATTTAATATTTTAAACAAATTGCGTAATTGATTTAAAATATAATGCGATGTTGAAGAAAAATTATTATTAATCAGGTATAAGATAAACGAGAAGAGTGACTTTTAATTATCATTGCTAATTAAATTACGCTGCAGTAACTTCAAATCGTAAAACAACAAAAATATTACAATTTTTTACTGCGTTTGTGAAGTTCACAATATTTGAAACAATATTATTTTTAATAAGCGAACTATTGATCTGAACCGCAAAACATATGGAACTAGTAAGAAAATTATGAAGTTCACAATCATCGTACTTTCTCATTAAGGTATTTGAAATTTTCAGATTATTATTTTATCGGTATAAAAATTCTTCTTAAGAAATGTCTTCTACTAAGAATTAGATTCTTAAAATTTTTTTGTACCGTTAATACAGTGATATCACAGTAATTAAATGTGACGAATGACATGGCATAAAATATCAGTTATTATTTAAATTGATAGTTTTTGTAGCTGATTAATGAAATTTGTAGCTTTATATTATAAATGAATAGTACATTTGATACATTCATTCATTTGAATCATTTGTAACCTTTGAAACGTTTCCTTACCCAGAATGGCACATCCGTTCTGTTCAGTAGCACAATCAATTCTTTACTTATCAACAAATACAGCTATTTATAGGAAACTGCAGAACCGACTGAGGGCTCAACTCTGCTTGATCGAAAAGTCAGTTTTCAAGGTATGACTTCTGGTAATGGAAAAATCTCTTTTAATCTTGTCAAATGCACCGTATTT
Organism: Megachile leachella; assembly: GCA_963576845.1. Classification (NCBI taxonomy): domain Eukaryota; kingdom Metazoa; phylum Arthropoda; class Insecta; order Hymenoptera; family Megachilidae; genus Megachile; species Megachile leachella. The sequence continues at coordinate 806,982 of OY756259.1, read as the reverse complement.
TTTCTTCTTTCAAAAACGACTCCGGCTTGTATATTGCAACTATCGCTTTACTCGCACTTTTAAAATTTTTGGAGTTTATGGTAACTCCAAACTCATATGGTAACTTCTTACGGTACTGTAAATAATGAACTTCGGATGAAAATATAATATTGTTAATAAGCATAATATTTTTTAATTAATTTATACAATCGTCGTCCGAAAACTACCTCAGTGAAAAATACAATGTTCAATTTTAGTATGTAGAAACCGTGAAATGGGAATTCGCGAAATCACGCGTGTGCATAAACGATCTCATAAAGTTTTATTGAATTTCTTAGTCAATCCTACTAGTCTCAAGAAATATAAGGAAAGAGAATTTAAAATGAAATTCTCGCCTTGCACTGAACGATATCTTATTAAAATCGTATGCAGTATATCAAAAAGTTATTAATAAATTGTGAAGAAATGTAAATTCGGCGTATTTGGCTGGACTTTTTAGAATCATAATTCAAATATTACAAGACAAAAAATAATGTTTATACATACGCATTTAAAACGATCCAAAATAACCATAAATAAGTATGCACGTTACATCGTAAGTAAGAAACAAAACAATGTAAGTTGGCCTTCGACATTCATAATTCGAATGGTGACATTCGTAGTTCCAGTTTAATATCTCGTATTTAAGTTACAAGGAAACATATCGAACCAGGGCACATCGATTTTAATGAAACTTATGTAAAAGATAGTTCTCAAGAAAATATTTGGCATGTATTTTTTTTATCGGCCATCGTTCACATTGAAGGGGTGAAAATAGCCCTCAAAGTTAAGGGGTTGCAATTTTACTTTTGGGAATATCTGTGGAATTAAAAGAGAAAATTGGAATGAATTTGTCTTGCAATATAGTGGAACAAGTTCAATTATAATAAATTTCTTACAATGCAAAAAGCAAAATTCTATTTTGCTTATAGCCTGTCGTTTTATATACAAGGTGTATATAAAAATCTGTGGCTTAGAGTAAGAAACATTGCACATAAAAGAGTAAGTTAGTCAGAAAAATCACATTTTTAATGCTAGTTTTTTTTTTCAAGAAATTGAATTTGAAAATATTTAAAAAAATGTTCAATATCTTAATTAGTTCAATAATTAATTCATAATTTCTATTAATAAATGTGATTATTAATTTCATTTGTTTGATTATTCATTTGTTTCATATTCTTACAGTTAGTTAAATTTGCACATTATACATATATTACTATATCCTGAATATTATAAAAATGATTTATCTAAATTAATTTCAATGATGGACATATTTACATTTACTGATTTAGAACATTCAATAATTAATAAGTTAAGGAGAAAAATATAGAAATTATTTTTACATCATAAATGTAGGATTGGAATATGGTAAATGATCGAAATCACTGGTTAAACACGATAATTATAGTTTCTCTCTCTCTCTCTCTCTCTCTCTCTACTCTAACTTTCTCTACTCTAACTCTCTTTACTCTAATTCTTATAAAGGTTTTCTTAAAAATCTACCCATCACCGCCACTTATCCTCCCGCACCGCATGTGTTGCTTACATTTACGGTCGTTAACCCAAAAGGTGTTTAGTCTTTTTCGGCTCGAAGCAAGAACTGTTGCATCGCCTCAGAGTGCGATGCAGCTGTCTTTTCATTTTTACAAGGCAATAGATTAAGCATTTCAAACCGACCGTACAGGCAATAAGTTTATGAAGCCATTGACCATTTTAGCTAGCAAAAATTACCTTCGCGTTGGCAACCCAAGTTTATTGCTTGGGACCAGCATGTTTTAACTCCCTATTCCGTTATTTTTCAATCATCGTCGTCAGGGTCAGAGTGCTTTCTCACCTTATTACCTGCTACGGGTTTTTCCCAAATCGCGGTAACCGTCGCGCGTCACCCCTTGGTCGCGGCTAATTCCAGGGGTGTCCAGCGCTTGTACGAGGGCGGTACCTATATCTTGTACGAAGGTGTCACCTCAAAAAACTACTACCAATGAGAAACCAAACCCCCTTCCTAATTACCGATTCCGAGGTGATGTCAGAGAGTTACTTTGGCGGAAACCGACAGAACACATTAATATCTCAAAGAACACGTTAATACTTCAGCGAACACATTAATATCTTAAAGAACACGACAATATCTAAGAGAACACGTTACTAGCTATCAGAACACGAACATAAATCACGAATCGAACTTAGTTCTAATTTCAACAATAAACATTTAGAGTTACAAACCCACATCAGTTAATACATTAAACTTCCTTCCATATAACACGAATCGAATCGAATATTACATCACGGACATCATAAAAAATCAGAGTCAGCGTACATTAAATTGTGACTGGCTCAGAATAGTGTCGGGTGCCCGAATCCGCACTGTTCTACGCAACAAGAACTCTTGCTGTTTTTTGCCGTTGCGATCTAGTCTCCTACATAAATATATTTTTGATAAACATTTTGTGAAATGTCAAGTTTGTTGCGAGCTGGAGAGGTATAGTTGCGCAGCTGGAAGTTACATTTGGTTATGGTACTTGTTAGTAGGCTAACTCGGGTTTGTTAATTAACCTAAACCAAAAGATTTAGACGTGGAAATGAGCTGACGTATAGCTAACGTCGAACACTCCAGGAGGTTGCCTATGGTGAATTAGCCGACGTATGACTAACGCCGGATGTCACAGATAATGTTAGTATAGGTTTCACAACGAGATTTGACGGTATACCCTGAGCAGCTAAGATCCACTGACAGATAGATTGTTGGATTATGATTATAATCAATGGAGGCAGTATTTAAATATAAAAATGAACAATTTAATATATTTTCCCAAAACTGGGTTCTAAAATTACTATAGTGTACCCGTTAGTTAAGGTTGACTCTATTTTGTTAGAGTTCAAATGTTACTTTAGCTTGAATTTAATGAATGTAATAAGTGTTGACTCCGATGAAGCGAAAATCTAGTCCTTTTCAGTTTTAACGAAAAACCACCAAATGAGAACCCAAAAGAAAATCAGTAAAATGCCTAATTAGCATACTTACGTACTGTATGATTTAATTCGATTTGACTGGGACTCTAATCCAACTTTGATTAAAAGATTCTTCTAAACGAAATGACTCTAATAGAACTCGTGCAGAGGTTCTGCGTTAATCTCAGTTGAAGAATTAATTGTGCCCATAATTATGAAAGTGGTCTAAGTCATATATTTTTTGTTTCGAGTTATTTAATGAATCGCATTTGAATAAATTAAAAAATATTTTTATATTATGCGACATTTAAATTTACAATTTTGTTAGTCTTGATTAATGGAAATTTATTATAAATATGAAATTTTGTGTGAATTTCATAGGAAAATGTTGTTTTTAAACCTTGAATTGACTTAGACCATTTTCAAAATTAACTGAATGTCCTATAATTGACTTAAAGTAATAAAAAATTGTGATTTTTATTTGAAACAACAACTTTAACGAAATAATTCATAAACATTTATTAATCGTTTTTAAAAAGTAATCCATTTTTATCATAATTTCCAGGTTTTAAGATTTTTAAAATGTTCCTGAAAAACTGGAGGGATGTATGGTAGTAAACATATAAGATCTTTATGTTTTTTTTCCGTTACTGGTCTAGTGGTGTTGTATAATGGAAGTAATTGAATATTTTCGTATTTTTTTTATTTTATCGATTTATTATGTAATTCAGAAACGGGACAAAGAGGGCCACGCGGTATTTTCAAGTTACGTTTATATATTAAATTGTTGACTTAGACCACTTTCATAATTAACACTAAATGAATTCCGTATAACTTTGTAATTACAACTACTATCTAAGGGTTCATTTTTGACGATATCGTAAAAATTACATTGAATAAATTTAGTTTAAAATCATGTCGTGTAAAATAAGTGATAAATTCATTTTTTTTTTCAATTTTGACTTAGACCACTTTCATAATTATGGGCACAATTGGGCCCAACAGATCTTGTCCACAACCTTTTTTATACCTAAAAAATGGGCTTAGAAACGAGTTGTAGTGGAAACTGTGGGAACGGATCAATGTGATGCTTTCGTCGAACAAATTTTGATAGCGTTGGTCTGAAGACGTTAGAAATTCTTGGACGAAGCCTAATTATAAAACCTCGGTCGCTGGGAAAACTAGACGAAACTAAACTTTTACTTCGCGTTGGTCTTTGATTATGTTCAAACGACCAACTGTAAAATAGAAAACGTTTGGCGTATGTTAGGGTACGACCTAATTTATGGCGGGGCTAAGGGTTTCGAGAGTTGACGAAAAGCAGTCTACTTGGGATTCTTACAAGAGACATCACCCAATTGATACACGCCGATTTTGATGAAATTTTTATATGTTATAGAACTCGAAAAAATATGTGACACGTATTTTTTTTATCGGCAAACATCCACTCTGAAGTGGTGAAAATAACCCTTAAAGTTGGGATTGAAAAAACTATTTTCGCAAATATCTCGGGAATTATTAGGACTAGACAAAAAATTCAAAGTGAAAATTTTTCTATTTTAGAAGGCCAATAATATGGCGTAACTGGATTTTCGAAAAATTTATTTGTTTAAAAAATATGTTAAAAATTAACGTTAGTTTGCAAATTTTTTTAATAAAACGTTGTACCATTTTGATCAAATTTCACATACATAAACTATGGGTCCAAAGAAAAAATACAGATAAATTGGAATTTCTAATTTCTATTTTTAAAGAAAATAGTTGCCGTAGTTTTTTCTTTAGAAAATTTAAAACAGTTTGTAGTCCAAAGTTTTGAAGTCTATTGTTTTGTAAGATATGTTGGCTAGTTTTAATGTCTTTGTCTGTAATATAAATTGTGCAGTCATGTGCAAATATGACATATTTAACTGGTTTAATGAAAATTTCTGTAATTCCATTTATTGCTATTAAAAATAGTGTTACACTTATCACTAATCCTTGTGGTACTCCGTTTTCAATTATGGTTTTATTCGAGAGATGACCATTTACTCGAGCATATATCGATCTATTTCTGACGAAGTTATTGATGAATTCGAACATGTTTCCGTTTACGTTTATTTTCCGTAGTTCTTGTAAAATTCGGTGTCTCCATATCATATCGTAAGCTTTTTCAATATCCAAACATATTGCAATTAAGTGTTGTCTCTGTAGAAAGGCTTCGCAAATGTTTGTATCTAAGGTGACGAGACTGTCTATAGTTGATCGATATTGCCTACAGCCGTTTTGATTATTTCCTAATAGATTATTTTTTTTCAAAAATCATCGTAATCTTTTGTTCAAAATCTTTTCTAATATTTTACACATACAGCACGTTAATGCAATAGGTCTATAGCTATCAGCGTAGGATTTATTTTTACCCGGTTTTAGAATAGGGACAACTATTGCTTCGTGCCAACTATCAGGAAAAACGTTATTTAGCCATATACAATTATAAAGACGCAAAATATAATTCATTCTCACTTTTGGCAATTGCTGTATAAAAATGTTTGGTATACCGTCTGGTCCTGGACTGGAGTTTTTTAGTGTTTTAATCGTCAAGTGGAGTTCAGTTAATTCTATTTCGGTGTTTAGATCATTGTTATTATCTGTACTATTGTCGTCCCATAGTGCACTTTCAGCATGATTTTTGGTACTAAGAAAATCTGGATCAAAATTTGTATTACTGGAGTTCGTGGCAAAAGTATCTGCTAATATGTTGGCTATTTCTTTAGGGTTGTTTGTGATAGCATTGGTTGGTACGTATATAGAGGTAAAATGGATGTAGTATTTTTGACCGTTTATTTTCTTTAACTTAGTTCACATTTCATTATTTGATGTATTACTGTTTAGTGAAGATATGTAGTTCATCCATGCCTGTTTTTTGGTTTATTTGAAAGTTTTCCTAGCTATTGCTCTTCTAACAATAAGTTTGAATTCTAATAGGTTTGCATCCGTCTTATGCTTCTTGTATACGTTGAAGACTTGCTTTTTATTTTTTATGCCGTCATCGCATTCTTGATTCCACAATGGGAGACTTCTGTTGCATTTGTAATTTGAGGTTTTGGGAATGGAGCGAGTGGCTGCATTGATAATCAATTTTTCGAATTCTTGCAGCAGATAATTAATTTGTTTGAAATTTTCAGTATTAGATTCGATTAATAATGGGATACTTTGTTCTATTATTTCGCGGTAATTTGACCAGTCCGCTTTTTTAAATTTCCATCTAGGTGTGAATATGAAGTCATTTGTATTTTCCTCCTTTAATGCAATAAATAAAGGAAAATGATCGCTGTTGTATAGGTCTTGGGAAGTTGTCATTTCTAAATCATCGCAGATGGCGGGACTGCAAAAGACCAAGTCAATTGAGCTATAAGATCCATTTATTGGGTTAAAATGAGTTGGTTCGGTGGTATTTAATAGCACAAGGTCTGTTTTGATTATTATGTTTTCAATGATTTTACCTCTAATATTTGTGTGTGTTGACCCCCATAATGTACTGTGACTGTTGAAGTCTCCCATCAAGATGAAGGGTTTAGGCAATTGTTGTATGAGATTAAATAGATCCACATCCTGTATCTGATAGTTATTCGGAATGTACACATTGCAGATACAAATTTCCTTTCCAATTAACATAAGTGAGACTGCTACTGCTTCCAAATTTGTCTTAAGTGTTATTTCAGTGTAGGGTAAATTTTCTTTTAAGTAAATTGCAACTCCACCGCTTGCAGCTGCGGCATTTAATCTGTTTTTGAAAGCCACATTAAAACCTCTAATATTGATATAATTGTTTTCTTGAAAATTTGTTTCTTGAAGGCATAGTATGTTTGGCTTGTGGTCCAGAATTAATTTTTGTAAAAATTCAAATCGTGCATTTATACTATTTACGTTCCACTGTAAGATTTTGTTTCCCATGAATTGATCGAAATTAATTTGAAGAAGAATTAATTGTTGACGGTAGAATCTGAGAATCGTTCATATTTTCGTCTTCAGATGACAGAATTGGAAAGTCTGTTGTTATACTGAAGGGTGGAGGCTTCAGTAACTTCTTTGTAATCCTAGTAAAACGGTTTTTAATGCATCTATCTTTGAGATGAGGATATAGTTCATACATGAAGGTTGCTAGAGAGTTAGTATTATAGGTTTTATTGTAAAGTTAACTGCAATGATGGTTAGTATAAATATGTATAGGTTTTATTGTAAAGTTAACTGTAATGGTGGTGAGTATAAATATAAATGTAGGTTAATATAAATATAAATGATGCGTCTTTACGTCGCGGCGTCTCGTCAAACTCTGCTCTGGGCACGCGTGCAGGTTTCGACACGTCGGTTAAAACAAAAACCTCGCGCTTTCTGGAAAAATTCCATCGCTCCTCACTCAATACATTGTATAATATACTACGTCGCATAATATTACTTCAACCGAATTATGCCACGTTCCCTACAGTATCATGTACGTATTCTGTAGCTCTCTTTTTTATATCAGTTTGCCCTTGAGCTTTTTCTAAGAAGTTTTTAAATTGATTATAGTTTAACAATTTGCCTGGCTCGTTTAGTATATGTTGTACGGGTTCTAGTGAATCGTCTATATTTTTCGTCGTGGTTTCTGCCGTGCTTACTTTTTTCTTTGGTGGTCTGTGAACTGTCTCTTTCATCGTGGTCTCTAGATCTTTGTTCATAGTGCTTGAATTACTGCTCGAATTGTCAGTAATTTCAGCATCAGTGCGTTTTAATGACATATGAGTATGTTCTGCTTCCATATTTTCTACTTTTGGTATTTGAATTTTATTTGGCAGCTCAATGTCTATTTCCTATGTGGGATATAGTTTGTACTTCCTTTTGGGTATTAATAGATGAGTTTTCTTTTAATAAGATACTTGTTACGGGACAATCTTCATTATTTTTACAATTTTTGGCGACGTGCCCTTCTTGTTTGCATATGAAACATTTAACTGCTTCTGTAGAAGGATATATCCAGTATGTTGTTTGGTCATATTCAATTTTGATAGAGTTCGGAATTTTGTGTTCATCTTTTGGGTGTATATAAATCTGTCGTCGGAAACAGTACGTGTGTGTAACCTTCTTCAGCCATACCAGCTCTTAGGAAGGACATTTGCATAGCTTGTCTAAAGCAACATCTATGGTTGTATGGGGGATCGTTGGATACACATATGACAAAATGATGCGTTGATATTTATTTATAAGCGGTCTAAGGCAGAGATCTGTATTGCTGATTCTAATACGGTTATATTTGCCTGTGATATTGTCTGCAATTTCCTTACTTGCGAGGAATACACAAATTCTAGCGTTCGAAATTCTCGAAATAAATCGAATGTTGCATGGCTCGGTTAGTTTCCCTAATGCCTGAACATAATCTTTTATCTGTGTTCCATCTTTGGCTTCAATTACAATTGCCTGTTCCTTCTTTTGAAAACTATCACTTTGGACAACATTGGTGTAGCTTCGTTTCGGTTGTATAGTTGGGGTATTATTGGCAGAGGCCATTTCGGCGAAAAGATTGCACCGATATGTTAATGAGAGAAGGTTTGCAAGGGCTTGTACCCTCTCGCAAAAGTGTAATTACATTAGTTAATCGCACTAATAAACCGACTAGAAACTTAACGTAAATGATTTAATTTGACTCGAAATGACACTCGAGTTCACGATAGGCACGAAGTTGGTAAACACGTCCGATCGTTTCGGTTGTCGCTTCGATATTCTACGAAATAATATTATTAAATTCCTTCAATTAATTTTTTCTGCATTGAAGTTGTTTAATTTAATATATTATGTGTTATAAAATATTTCATCGAAATAAATAAAATCAATAAGTTAAAGACCATTTCCTGTTAATAATTTGAGGTGTGATGATATTACTTATAATTATGAAGAAAAAAAAATCCCCATTATGAAATAAGTTGAACAAAAGTTTATTCCCCGGTTAACAGGTTAATAGTAAATCTTAGAAATTTCCAATTATTATAAACATTGGAAATGTTTATAATGCTTCGCAAGTCGACAACTTTCCTTCAAAAGCAGAAGAAACATTCATGTGTATTTGTTGTGCAAACGTGTTTGTCTAAGTTTACGCGTTCGTATCGAACTGAACTACAAGCTCGTGACGAGGATTATTCACTTGCTTCTGTTGATCTGTCCCTCGACACCTACTCAGACTTCAATAAACTTCGTACCAAGTCTGACGCGGTCAGAGGAAGTAGAAATTAGAGGTTCTCCATTACGATTACTTCTTCTTCTTTTGATTCTTCTAACTGTTACTTGTTTTTTAATACTCTAGTTTTCTCGAAGCTGTTTTCCAGATTTTTCTTGAAAAGCCACGCTCGATTTTGTCCGTATTTATCTGTTTTCCTCAAAGATAAAACAAGTTGTAATGTTTGACAGTAACAAATATTTAAATGTTAATCACAGTTTTACAAACGATTACCCGTTTTGAAAAAAGAGAAACGATATGAAAAACAAAACAGAAATGAAAAAAAATTCTGTGTAGCATTATATTATGTCATAATAACTTTGTAAAAGTGGCTATTCATGCGGCTATACTAGCAGCGATGTCCATCTCTATTTCATGAATCACAATATAATTACATGAAAATGTGACACGATCAGTTAGTTTTCTTTTTATCGATTTCTGACAGATTAGAATTTGACGCTAAAAATTACTGCCTCGGGGATAGCAAAATATCGAATTAGTTAACTACATTCTAATAGCTCTACTTATAATCAATTTAACAAGGGAAAAACATATTGAATCAGGACACACCTATTTTGAATGAAACTTAAATGAAAGATAATTCTCAAAAACATGTTTGACACGTATTTTTTTATATCTGCCATCGTTCATATTGAAAAGGTGATAATAGCCCTCAAAGTTAAGGGCTGAAATCATATTTTGAATAGAGTCTTCAAATAGAGAATCTTTCTGCATACAAAATTTAATAAACTTTTATTTGTTTAAGTAATATTTTAAAAATTTATAATTTTTGTTTAAATTTTGTAATTAAATGTTGAACAATTTTTTGCAACTATGTGTACGTGAACTATGAACTACAATAGAGAATACGTGTTTTTGGGATTTGTTGTGTTTAGCTATGTTTATCAGATATATAATTTAAATTCACCTTCTACAAAAAAGAGCCAATTAGCATTTTGTATTAAAAATATCATCATTTTTACAATCTTTTACAATATTCTGAAAATTATATATGTTACGGTGAAAGATCGAAATCTGGTGAATGTCGACATTCATACAGTCGCTTGGTGTATGTCCGAAATATTTGTTCAATACCCTTATTTCGGACTTACACCGGTGAATGTCGACATTCACCATGCACTAATGGCGAATGTTGAACATGTCGTAGATTTAACCTAACCACTTCAGAAAGTATTTTAGAGTACCTTTTTTGAGAAAAATAAAAACAATTGCCTTCTCGCTTACCCGCAATTAATGCATTTAATTTTTCAAGAAAAAGATCACGATTTATTGCAGTATCCATTCAGTATTAGTTACGGTATCGGAAAAAAAATTAAGAAAACGTTACTCGCGTCATCAAAGCTTGCATTAAACTGACAAATCTAACTGAGTCCCAGCAGATCAAAGGATTTGGCGGGAGAGAGCCAGTCGCTTCTTTGTGGGTTCCTCTCTTTCGAACCTTCACCAGAGCATACCTGTGATTGTCGACATACACCGGCGAAGGTCCGAATGTGCAAGAATGTAATAAAATATTCGGTCTTTTACCGTAACATATATACCGTTAATTGATTCCTCAATAATTATTGGAAGTATCCTAGACACTGAAGCTTCCGTTATTCATTGTAAGCTCCTACGATGTTTGACTTGTTGTGCGCGTATCAGTGCGAGCAAAATTCCCATCTTGCAATAAATTTTCTGAGTGCTGAAATAAAGGCCTCGGTGGTCAGCTCACTGACAAATTCCAAATGTACTGCTTTTATAGCCAAACAAACGAATACCGTAACGTAGAACTTCACCTGACGATTCCGTAGCTTCCACTTTTTTATAAAAAATGGCCCACAGTAGTCTCTTCCAGGTAGTATGTCAACGGTTCAAATTTCGTGACTCTTGCGGCAGGTAGATTTCCCATTGAGTAATTGACCGGTGGTGATTGGTTCTGTAAAATTCAAAAATGGTGATTTTAACGCCGAAAACCCGCCCCGCAGAGGAAGACCTTCTGAGTTCGACGAAGAGCGTCACCGAGCACTTGTGAAGCAGGATGGTCCCCAAAATTGGTTGAAAAAATGAACTGTGACCACAAAACTATTCTCAATCATCTCCGTTCAATGGGATTTGTTGAAAAATTGGGAGCATGGGTACCTCACGAAGTGAACGCTGCGAACTTATTGCCAACCTTAGGTTGAATTTTGCAAACTATTTCCGTGCTGTCGACTCACCTATGATACCTTCGCCGTATACATTGCAAATATCCCGGCTTGTTTCAGCAGCTTTTTGGTCGCGATGAAAGGCGAAGAAGAGCAGGTGACGAAACTGCTGCTTTTACCTCCTGAATATTCCACTTCTAAGTTTCAATAATAATAACGAATGAAACTACTGAAAAAAAAAACGATTAACACAGTTTGGTAGAACAGAAAAAATATTATTCTATCGAATGAATATTATAAGCTCTTGCAAATTGCAAAATGTCGCTGTAAAAAAAAGAAAATGCCAAAACGCTACGAACTTATTCCCAAATCTAATATGTTTATTGTACAATAATCTTTACAGTGCTAACCAAAAAAATGAAGACTTTGTTATACCCGAATGGACTTGTCTCGCTTTTAAAATTAATAAATTATTGTAATGGTTGATGAGACGTATAATATTTCCGTTGTTCGGGTATTCTTTTTCTTAAGAATTCTCTCAGCGTTTAGCAAATTCCATATTAAAAAACAAACTCAGTAGTTTGACACAAAAAGAAGTTACGTTTATAGTCACTTTCACTTCCCATTAAATAATTAATCATAAATCAATAATATAATTAATTTATATTCTATTAATATAGATATATTCTGCATGAAATGCTTAAAATAATATTTCTTACTACTTTAATTTCGCACTTATAGTGACGAATTGAAAATGAGATAAATTTGAACATATATGGCTTTGCACACCAAATGACACCTAAAAATAATAAAATATATCTAAATTTACTTTTAAAAATTTTGTGTAATTACTTTTACCAGCCACTGGACTACAACGCACAGAACATATATTCATTGAAGACGCGTACATTTAAAAATTCATACATATAGTGTAGTATTATATTAAGTGGTTATCCTACTTTTCTTGGCGAAATATTCTAACTCAAAGTCTTTACTCTATTCCACTTCTTCTATTTCTGTCGAATCCGCAAATCGATCTCAAAATGCGATGTTCTCCTTCATTCTCGTTTTCTTTCAAACATGACACAGCATTTGCACTGTACAGTTTCGCATCGTTTTCCTAATAGACTGTTTGCATTTCCATGATTTCTTTCTTCCTGACATTTTATTTCAAAGTCTTATTGTTCCAATTGCCTGATTCATCTTTTGATCTGTTCTTCCAAATTCGTTTACGGGAACAAGAATCTCAGAAAAGAATTCCTCAGCAGAAATCTTCGTTTAGAGATAATAATTTTTTATAAACAATATAATAGTCAACAATTTTCTTCAGTTTGCTCAATATTCTTTTGAAATCTGTAACGTTTTCGAATTATATGCGATGTTTTTTTCGTTGTCGTTTTGAAACTGGAGAATTATTTCTACTATTTAGTTAAAAAATGTAACTGAAATATACGTGTGTCAAACGAGAAACTCAGCAACTACTAGATATTTGTTTGAAACTGGGTTTGAATTAAGATGGTTTAACTTTAAAATAATTAATTTATTGTTACACAACTTAATTTTAGTCTGGTTCCTAACTTTATACAAAAAATCATACACAACCAACATACAAAAAAGTACATACGTCAACATTACAAAATCTTCTGCCCAAAATTGTATTGGAAGTCCATGTTGTGCCAACAGACAACAAGTGCTTTCAATTAACGTTCTGTTTTTGCGCCCAGCGATTCTGTTCTGTTGTGTGGAATGGTTAACCGTTGTTGAATTCTGAAACCGTTTAATATTCAATCCATGGCGGAATTTCAAAACTCCTTTCTGTTATTCGAATGAAAAGCTTGCACTTTGAGACCTATCTGATTTTCGACAAAATTCTTGAATTCGATAAATTTGCTTGTTGTTTCATCCTTGCTCATTAGAAAATAGACTGGACATCATCTTAAATTATTATCGATAAGCTTCATAAAATATTGCGCGGCTCAAATTGAACTGTAGCGGCTGGCTTCGTGATTTTTAAGCGATCATTGTAAGTGCAAAAGGCCAGCACGGTTTACGACGTATACGGTCAGAACGGCTATTTTTGAGGATACCGTTAGATTTCCTTTACGCATGTTTTGTAGTTTTTCGTCAACGGTCTCAATAGCTACGTACGGCATCGTAAACCGGGGATTTCCGAAGGGACCACGGTTCCGGGCCTGGCGGTCCCTGACCGTGCAGGGGAGCGGTACGTGGTCACCGGGAAATCCCGCTGCATTGCCAAATTTATCGTTTGGAAGACACCCCCACCAAGGGATGTCCGACGTCTTGAAAAACGCGTCGGGAGTGTAGAAGGACAGTTTACCAGCAGTTCTTCATACGAAACACTCCAGTCCTTAATAAAGAATCGTTCCTCAGTTTAAAAGACTTTAACATTTTTATTCACGCACCAAACTCCTAAAGAACTTACCCGCTTTGATCGATTAAATGATGTTGAAGCGTTGCTTTGATTTATTAGCCCTAGATAAAAATGGTAAACTTGTTGCTTTTCGTGTAATACATGTGTAACGTCCCGCGGACCCGGTTTTTGTACTTCACGACATCTCAGATCTATTATCGACAGTATTAGGCAATTACCGACGGCACATTACGAATCTATTACCATATCTGTCAAATTCGACAGTCGGTAACACATATATACATATATATATATATATATATATATATATATATATTAATATTCATTATTACTAACTATCTTAATTCGGCGTAGGTAATAATCTTCATAAAAGTATTTTAACATTAAATTAGATTAATTAAAGAAAGATTATGTATTATTCTTATTTTAATTCTGATGAATAATTTGTACGAAATTTCCGTTGCGCTACAATAAGACTGCAAGTCACGACGCTCACCGAAACACTTGAGACAGCGATAGCTATAGAAAAGGATAGGAACACTATCTCTATTTACGGCAACTTTAGATATTAAAATTAATTAATTAATTTAATCAATTCATGCATGAGAATTCATCATTCATTAAAACATTTATAGACTTGATCGAAATCATTTTCATTATCTAAAGGAAAATCCGTAAATCGAAATAGTTTTGACTCGCGCAAAAATCGAACACCCTTGATTAGAAAAGGACAGAAAACGTATCTCCGTTAAAACACTGCTACGGTAATAATCTAATGCCGAAACGTTAATAATTAATTGAAGAGCAATATTTAAAACATAACCGAAGTAACCGATTTTCTAATTAATATGTATTAACGGATTTATGTGAAATTTTGGAAATTCTGACGTCACGAATTCGTCGAATTTTGGGGTATAAAAGGGCGAGCGAAACCCGTCTCAAATCAGAACAGTCTTCGGAATCGAACGCGACACAACCCTCATTTCCAAGTATAGCAGGAACAGTTTTCGCTGTAAAAGAGCCGACACGATTCTTAATACTTGACTGGTAAAGCAAGTATACGCCATTTGGATACTTGATCGTGGGTCGTCTAGTAGCTAGCTAACGCGGGCTCCCCATTCAAACGATCTCGTCTCTGAAACTCCGTCAGGAGAGTGCTATGCTTAGCGCCAAGAAAGGCTAAGATATCGGAAGGATAGCTCTCAGCTACTCATCTTGATTTTTTGTCGAATTGCTAACGCGCCGTCAGATTCTCGGAGTTCGCTCTGGGTAGTTTCGTAGCCAGCTAACGCAGGCTCCCCATTTGAGCGACTTGGTCTCTGAAGCCCGTGTCTTTTGGGTGGCAGTTCAGCAATTACGATCTTACATTAGAATCATTCGATTTGCTACCCTGTTAGACTTATACTGTTCACCCTTTACCTGTATCGTTGGGTCGTTCTAGTAGCCAGTGAACAACAGGCTCCCCAATTAAGCGATCTGGTCTTGGCTGTCAGTGTTCGTTTTGACTAAAAGGGTCATGAACAATTAATTGTCGAGTCAGAATACAAAGAGTAACTGTTCCGAAGAAATAAATTATTAAAATCAGATAGAGTTCGGAAGTTTAAATCGGTAAAAGAATACTGTTCTCAATTAAGCGTTTTTCCGTAATCGATTACTCCGCGATAGATTTTTGCGAAAGCGTATTTAGGTACTCTTAGAGAATTGCACTTAGGTCGCATTCCTCGCAAGCGGTAGATTACCAGCGTAACATCTCGTCTAGAATCATTTAAACGAATCGAAACATAATTTGTCACTGCGATAATTTCAGAAGCGAGAACCGAACATATATTATTATAGATTTTAGTTAGCCTCAGATACAAGCGAGTATCTTTCCAGTTCTCACGATAATTATTATTTGATTTATAATGTGTTAATTTCTCAATCGTTTATTACGTGCCGTTCAATTGTCAATCTTTATTATTCTTCATTATTATTATTATTATACCAAACTTACTTAATTCTTTAATCAAACACTTATTATTTATTATTTCGATATTATTGTTATTTGTTAGTTTTAATTTCCGTTTTTGAATAAATTTAAGTTATTGAAAGATTCTGATCTGTGGATTTCACTCCTTAACCGCACACCACACGAATCCCACAAACTTTATTAGGAAAACGAGTCGTTCAGAGGGTAAAAGCCGCTCTTTACCTTACTAGCGCTAGTAACAACCTAAACTTAGGTTCTAGGGACGTTACACATGTTTCACAATTCGAAAATTCGGGATTATTTTTCAATTTAAATCCGAATAACGCGTGAGTTTTTTACATTAAATATAATCTCTTAAATTAAGGTAACCTAGACGTTGTTGCCAAATTTTAGTATCAGAGTATTTTTTCTGCAAGACTGTATTAGGTTGTTCACCAGATTCTTTCAGAACAAATAAATCACCTTGACGTTCAGCAGTTAGCTTAATATTTCCCTTAATGTCCTTTACGAATGCTTTCTTTGAGCAGAATACGACTTGATGGCCTTTATCTACAATTTTAGTTACAGATAATAAGCTCGTTTTAAGATCTGAAACATGCACCGTATTTTCCAATAGAATTCTTTTAGTTTTATTATTAACGCTTATAAAAAGCTCTACATTTCCATTTGCATTTACCCTACTTGTTACATTGTTGGCTAGCTTGATGTCGCTTTGTGTGGGTATTGAGTTTGTTAGCATTCGGCCATCCTTATATAAATAGGACGTGCATCCGCTGTCAAAACATCACTGATTTGCTTTACGTTCCTAAGAGGCTTGGAAGATAAATACTAAACAACATTAGCGAGGGAATTTTCAACTTCCGTATTATTTGCCATTTCCTTTTATGGTACTTAGCGTATTTATGAAAATTGTTTTCGTAAAGGATGTTTTCATATTCTTATCATAATGCGATGTCGATGCGTTGTTTCTGTTGTATTTCGAATTCGGATTGCGTCTACCATGAGTGAACATCGTGCCTCATTCTTTATTAACCGACTTCGAAAAAGGAGGAGGTTACTCAATTCGATCAGTATATTTTTTTTTTTTTTATTTTTTTTTTTATTTTTTTTATTTTCTATGTGTGCCCGCCTATTACGCCTAGCTGGATGGACCGATCGGAACGAAACCTTTTACATCTGGTAGGTTCTGACTCCCCATTGGTACCATTATCAAAAAATTTTTCATTTTTTAATTGCAAAGTGTTGTTATTGCAAAAAAACCGGCAACTTTTGAAATAAACTTTTCTCGATTTTAGTGCGCTTTTAATATCTTATCACGGACATGATTCTGAACAATTTTGTTCATATACAAATTTCACGAAAAGCTTTAGTTTACAAGATATTAGCGAAAAATTGTTATTAACTTTCGAAATCAACTTTGGACGATTTTAATGTCCGTTTAATATGTTGTCAGGGACATTGTTCTGGACAACCTTTTTCTCATGCATAATTGACGGAAAGCTTTACTTCTCGAGATATTAGCGAAAAAATTGTTATTAACTTTAAAAAGCAACTTTGGACGATTTTAATGTTCTTTAAATATGTTATCAGGGGAATGGTTCTGAACAACTCTTTCCTTATCCGCAATTAACGGGAAGCAATAGTTGTCGAGTTATTAGCGAAACACTGTTGTTACTAATATATTAAAATAACGAAACAATAAAAAAAAAAATAGAAAAAAAAACCGAAGAACTGTCTCACAATATCCTACACAATTCTCAGCATTCCACTAAAAAGCGTGAAATAAAATAATTTTTAGAAAAAAAATACACCGACTTCGAAATGCACTAAAAAGTATAAAATAATTTCTATTTCCTAATGAAGTAATTTCAATCTCATTCAATCATACAATTACGTAACAGATACGAATGAAACCTATTTACTCATTAGGTAGTATATTAAATACATTTCAACCTTTTCGGAGGCGGCGCAAATTTGGTAATTCCCTCGTCGTGGGCTCCGTTTATAGGTTCTTAGATACCACAATCAACTAGCTATTGGGAACAACGTTTACTATGGTATTTTTAATTTTGCGCCGCCTCCGAAAAGGTTGAAATGTATTTAATATACTACCTAATGAGTAAATAGGTTTCATTCGTATCTGTTACGTAATTGTATGATTGAATGAGATTGAAATTACTTCATTAGGAAATAGAAATTATTTTATACTTTTTAGTGCATTTCGAAGTCGGTGTATTTTTTTTCTAAAAATTATTTTATGATGACTTGATTTCGCACTTCATATTCTTCAACAATTTTTATTTTTAATTCCTCAACATTTGGCAGCGCATCACGAGATTCTACCGCGCATCTAAAATTTTCGAAACTTCTAGGTAAACTATACAGTAGCATTATCAAAAGAAGATCTCTATTAATTTGTACATTCATGGATTTTAGTTTGTCAACGGTATCGAAAAATTGAACGATGTGTATTTTAACGTCCTCACCTTTCTGCGGGGAAAAATATTGTGGACTCCTTTCTTCATAATATTCAATATTTAATTAACAATCAACAGATATAATTTTAGCATTTAACTCGTTTCACTCAATGCATCGAAGGGACATCTTTCTCATACATGTATAATGCCAGGCAATCCCTGATTCTCTCTTGTTTTTTTGTATGCATATCAACCCAAAAAAAATCCCGATCATACCAACTTCACTCACTCAACACTCTTACCAACCCATTTTGATGTAAAAACAACTTCTCACCTCCGACATTTTTGTTTGAATAAGATATGTAACGTTACTTTAGGCGCGTGATCTTTCAGATTGTATATGGATATTAATTTATCCCACACATCTTTAAATATTTTACAACCACATATGTACCTATGTTAGAGAAAACATAGGTAGAGTCATGTCCTTTTTTAAATGATATTATTGGCAAACAGAAGAACTAACCAAGAAAGTCACCCCATTTTCTGACTTTTCTCAGTTTTCCTTCTTCAAGACAAATCCTGAAGGAACACTCTTGTCAAAACAATCGTACAGTATAGAACTCTCGCAAAAACTATCGTACAGTAAAGATCTCGGAAACTCGATCACACAGTAAAGATCAATTTCCACACACTCCACAGTTATATTTAAACATTTTTACAGTTCACGGTCTTTACATTTTTAACAGTTTCACTCTTTAACATTCACGAATCCGGTAATACATTACAACACAAACATTTTCGTTCTTTAGTTTAAGTGTTTTTAAACATTAAATTGTTATTTAAAAGTTAACAGTACTCACAACCATTTAACAACCAATCAGCTCTATCGCCATAAAACGCTATAGAGTCACGCATTCGACATTTTCGATAATTTTCTTGCGGAATGCACTTTTTTTCAATTCGTCACGTCCTGAAAGAATAAAAGAAAATCGCATGTAGACTCAACGAATTCTTATATTAATAAATATTATTTTAATTTGTGTTTTTGAATCTAGGCCCATAACCAGTTAGAATTACGTAGTATTTGATCACGACTTAGAATTAGCAAACGAATATTAATTCGAACACAATTCCAAGATTTATTTAAATAATATTATAATACAATAAATCGATATGAACGATGGCAACTACACGATTAACAGTAATTCAATAGGGTGTTCACATTTATTGTATAATGTAATAATGGAGAACTACCTTTTGTTAAATGATTAATGTATCAGGTTTATGTACGATAATTTGTTATAAAACGTCAAATTAGCAAAATAATAAAAACCAAACGACCGCAATATTATTCTAAATTAATTCATAGACGCGAGGATATTTCATTATGATTTAATTTCAACAAAAGCAAACAAAAGTTGTTGACAAATTTACTATGTTGAGCGCAGAGTCTGAAAGACTCCATAAACCTTAATAGAAGAAGCTAAATTACAATTTTTTTTAATATAAAAATTAAGATTGCCTTAACGTTTTTGTTTGTGCACCAGGAAATTTAAAATAAATAACGCCAGTACGCTATATAAAAGTACTTATAATTTAAACAGTATAACTTGTAAAATGAAATATAAAATGAGTCTGCGTGATAATTGAATAGTTAACTGTTGTTTTGTATGACAGTTCGCTTGTACAAGTTCAAAAATTCGCAGGAGAAAATGGTCGAATAATGGTATTCTAAAAAACAATTAATTATTAGGTCGCGAACGTCCACTCATCTCGACGTCTCCGCAGATTCTCCCGAAGGTAAACGTGCAAAACGCACGCATTCCTCAAAAAACAAACGCCTAACGATTCGTCAAACATTCGCGATAATGAATGTTCGACGTCTCGAATCGTCGATTTCCGACGCAAAATTCGTCGCACCTCAAAAAATATATTTTGTATACTATGTCCTTACGATATACTTACACACTGTTTCTCGCCAAATTGCAATAAATTATTCGTTACTAAGTTCTATTTTCTGTGCTACACGTGTACATCTACAATGCAACGATCTTTTAAATTATACACGTCCAAATAGTTTTGGATATATTTAATCAGATGTATATATTTAATTAGATAATTAGTTGTAGCTGATAAACCTGACCTGGTTTAGACCTGACCTGACATTTATTAACAATGACCTGCTACCTTATAGCTTTATTCTTTGAAATAAATCTATAACAATTTATTGAGGCCTGCATTAGATTTTTAACTGTGTACATATTTAGCTTAACCATAAGTTTGTGAATGTATAGTGTTTAGTTGTAAGACCATTGTTTTCCGTGGCGTTACGTGGCAGCCGTGACCTTATGAAGCTATAAAGATCCGCGATTCTTACCATAGCTTTTTTCGTTCATTGTTCACATTTGGTTACCACATACTAGTGTTTACAACTTTATAGTCTGTTATTTCTAGCATATTTCACCACGATCTGCGTACTTCTTGAGTTTATTGCTTGCCACGGTCAAAGGTCGAATTAGTTAAAATTGACAAGTGGAAAAAGCTCAAGATGAACGGAAACTGGTTACCTCCCTTCTATAGATCTTGTATTTGTTGAACGTATCAGAAGGCTCTTTCTCTGCCAGGAACATCTATGCTGAGGTGACATCGGCCATAGTTTTGTGCACTCTGGGCAGAAATTAGTTAACAATCGATAGAACAGTTTATCAAAATAACTCGAAACACTTAATCAGCACATATAAACATTAGTAAGCACTTAGAACACCTAGAATAAACCATAGTAAATATGCAATTTCCAACAGTGAATATCTTAGAATTCTTTCGGAACTATCGGATGGTCCTTACAATACAGTCTTTAGTTTTTTGTTGACACAAGCGTGCAGAACACCTACAAATCTCGAGAACCGTCGAGGTGATCAGGAGTAGTTAACACAATTTTTATAAATTCCGATTTCATTCGAATTATTCGCAAAGGTATCTTATATTTTTTTAAGGGCTTTTCAGATACGATCTTTTGATCTTTAATACAGATCTTCTTATTTGCTACAGCGCTCAAAAAACTTACAAAGATGTTTCGTTAAAAATTATTTTTTTCCTTCCTTATGTTTAATATTTTTCTAGGAAATTCTTCTTTAAAAAATTAACATATTTATAACTTCTAATTTTTCCAATTTTCACAAACTGAAGTGTAAATAAGAGAAATGTGTTTGAAGCGAGGATAGCGAGTTATATTTGAACGCGATTTGAATTAAGTTCTGCAAATTTACAAAAAAATACATGATTTTAAGACTCCAAGACTTCAAATCTGTGCCTCAAAGTAGTTTCTTTTTACCGTCTGGAAAGTTATTTTTACTACTTCTTCTTTTTAATCGCAAACTACCTCTCGTTACTATTTGCCTTTTGAAGAGTTGTCTGCAGATATTGCAGAATAAATTCTCGAACAAATTCCTTGATGATCATGGAACGTTTAGACTAGCAGTGACATGCTTCCTATTACCATTTCTGATACCAATACGTGAAAACGGCTATATAATTTATTTTAACAATTATGAATCACAAATAGTTAAGACATCTACTAATTATAAGCAATTTGCAGTACATAATAAAATCCGTTTTATCTCTTCGAGCTCAAAAACCATTTTATTTAAGTATTCATAATTGTATAAACAATATCTGAAAGACCGAATGCTTGTTTTTGTTTGAAAATAAGAGCAACTTTTGAACGATGCAGTAGAGCAGCCTCATTCCATGGCTGATAATTGTAATATCATGTGCAAAATTTTAAATGAGTCTTGACCGAACTTTAAGTAATGGATGATTTTAACAATACATTTATAACAAAATAAACTGTATTAAGTGTCAATAATCTCGATGAATATCTTAGACGTCGATTACCATTTATACAGGTTCAAAATAGCTCTGAACTAACAAGGGAACATCCCGAAGTGATAATTTCCGATTTTGATGAAACTTGGATATAATGTAGTTCTCGAAAAAATATTTGACACGTATTTTTTTTTAGCTACCATCATTTATGTTAAGAGGGTGAAAATAGCCCATTTGCAATATTGACTTACACAAAAAATTTTTAATCAACTTGCATTATATTATTTAGGCAAGGCATGACACAATCTGAGTTTGTTTAATTCCGCAAAAACTGTTTTAAAGTATATTTCTAAATTTTCTAAGTCTATTCTAAAGTATATTTTGTTTTAACTCGAATAAATACGGAATTCAAAATAATGCTATAACTTTTAAGAATATAATGATTTTTGCACATATGGAATTTAGTTCCACAGAACAGATATTATATGTTCTATAAAGTCCCCGTAATTGTTTGCGATGAGGGACTGAAAGTGAACAGTTATGGCAAATGGTCGCAATGCTTTATTTCAATTTCAACACAGTTTTGGAACAGCAAAGCTAATTGACGTAATTGCAGGTCAGGAGCGTATTCGTGTATCGTGTCCTATTACGTTACATATACACACATCATCTCAAACTGCGGCTACATTAATCAGTATCGTGTGCCAGATCTTTGCTTATGTAATCCGATGATTGATTGAGATAACAACGAGAAATTATTGAAAACTCTTTCCTGAATAGTTATAGCTTCACTGCTTAAGTTCTATATCGGTTTTGTAATTGGTATTTGTTTATTGAATACTTTGGTTTAGAAATGGTTCTGAATTGATATCAGCAGTGTATTTATCATGAAACTTAGATAATAACATTGTCGATAATAGTGTGAAATGGATACGAGCATTGATTCTAAAATTATAATACTTTGAAATTCAAGCATAAAACTGAGAAATACCAGTTATAGTATATTATATTCGTAATATATATAATGTTACTTCAAATTCCCGTAATAGTTTCAAGAACTGAAACCATGATATCATTATTACTTTAGCCTTGGGTTTAAATTATAACATATCATTTTATTCTAAAAAATAACCTCATGCCTATTTTGACAAAATAAATTGTTAATAACATCGATGAAAATTAACAAGTACAGATGAACGTATAATAATAAATAGTCAAATAAATAAATTTTATAGTATTTAAGTATTTATATTCCAAAGAATAATAATTGTAGAATTATTTTCGTCATGGAGTGCAGGAAAAAGTAGTGTTTCTAATAAAAGTAATATAATCGATAAGTAAAATGCACTTCATCTATGTACAGGGTGTCCCATAGGAAGTTGCTGAAACTAAAGGATTATTTCTCCCCTTCCACAACTTCAGAAAGCGTCGTATGATTTTTGTCTTTATAAGCGTCCGCAGTTTTATTCTGGCTGTGGTTGGGAGAAGTTCACGCACGTCAAAATGAGTCATTTAACGACGCAAGAGAGAGTATATCTTATTGAGTGCTTCTTTTCAAGAGGTAAAATATATAGCAATGCTTACAGAGGATTTCGTACTAAATACGGAACACATAAAGTTACAAACGAAAGTACACTGAAACGGTAAAAATTCATTACTTATTTAAATTTATGCGCTATGTTATTTCCATTTTTTGTCAATAAATCTGTAAAATAATGTTTTTTTTCATAAAATTATCAATAATTTTATACAGTATGGAACTATTCAAGATCGTAGACACGATCTGCTAGGTCCTTCTGCGTCTATAACTGTAGAAGAAAATATTGAAGCAATTAAAAATTATTTCGAACAGAATCCAAATGCTTCCATTCGGAAAGCTGCCCAAGCTCTTAAAATATCAAAAACAACATTACACAGGATTTTAAAATATTTTCTGAAAATGCATCCGTATAAAATAACATCTCATCAATTGCTAACCGAGCGCGCTATGTTGAAACGTGTGGAATTTTGCAAGACGATAAATGGAATGTTTGAAAATGGAGAACTTGATGAAAAATTCATAATTTACACGGATGAAGCACATTTTTGGCTAAATGGTTACGTGAATAAGCAAAATTATCGATTTTGGGGGTCGGAAAATCCCAACGTTTCCCTGGCTAAAGCTTTACATCCAGAAAAAATAACGGTATGGGCTGCAATCTCAATCAAAGGAATTTATCTGCAATTCTTTGACTCGACAGTCACTGGTGAAAGTTACAAGCAGATTCTTGAGCAAAAATTCTTCCCTCATGCAAAAAAAAGAGGCCTAGTCAGAGATTTTTATTTCATGCAAAATGGAGCAACGCCACACCGAACTCAGGAGGTCTTCGAAACAATCCATGAAGTGTATGGCAGCCGAGTCATTGGTCTGGGATACCCTAAATTTTGCCAAGGAGGGCTAGAATGGCCACCATACTCACTGGATTTGAATCCGTGTGATTTCTTTCTTTGGGGATACATTAAAGACAATTGTTATGCCACAAATCCAACAACAGTGCCAGATTTAATAGCAGCTATTAAAAGGATCGTCAATAACATTAAAAATGATATGTTAGAGAAAGTTCTTACGAGTTTTCGTAAAAGAGTAGAATTTTGTACAGATTCAGACGGTGCGCACTTTGAAAATATTTATCATTAGTTAGTGTGATTATTAGCACTTTTTTCTCTACTTGTTATCAATAAAATAAACTGATATACTAACATTATTAATATCCAACAAAAACTGCAGACTTTTCTCTTTTCAATACAATTTTTGTTTTCTCAATAACTACATGCATTAAAAAATGACAGCTGATTAGTTTCAGCATTTTCCTATGGGACACCCTGTATATAAAATTTATAGCTATTGGGGTATTTGGAACTCATAATTATCAACTACATATAAAATCATACTACGTACCAGTATTTACTTCTGCTCAGAGGTTCATTTCGTTTGCTACAATGGTAGATTTAGCACACTATGAATGTTTTTTAACGAAACGTTTTAAGCAGGAACAATCAAGGGACAAATATGTTTACAAAAAAACACAAACTGTAAGTCATTTTGGTGTCAAGATAGTTATTTTTAATGTAACATATATGAATGAATAGCACATGAAATAGCGTTTAAAAAGTTATATTTACTCCCTTATTTACAATAATATAATACAACTAAATTATTATTTCTTACGAACATAGATAAGATTATAATCGAAAAAGCATTCATACGGCCTATCGTGTGATTGAATTATACACAAAGAACGAGATTAATATTTTCAGGGTATCCATTTGCTGGAATAACAGCCTGTAATATCCTTGGTATAGATACTATAGGAAATAGGTGGTGAAATAGAGTAATAACAATTAATATGTTTTATCAAAGAAACTTTAATTTAACTCTTGAGGCTCAGAAAGGCACGTCTTTACTAGTCAACGAAAACCGTAAGAATAAGAAAACTTCTCGTAGGAAAATCCGTTACGAGTCTATAGGCCCTATGGGTCCTAAAGTGAAAACAAACGTCTGCAACCTCTCGAGTCGAACCTCCAGCGTTAGTGAAAGTTTACGACCCGATGATTTTTGCAGACGAAACATTTATTCTGTTGAATAAATCCAACAGATACTCTCACATTTCCCTTTGTTCCTGTATCAATATTTACCCGTTTTTTGCATAGTTTTACTTTAGTTCCTTTTTAGTAGGAATATTACATTTACGCTCTTTTTTATACAATTCTTCTTACATGTTCTCAATTGAGATCAAATTTAAAAAATGTGGGAAAGTTGTTAATAAGTGAAAGATATTGCAGGAAGGAGTTATTGTACTGGAAATAGTAATTTTCCGAAAAATTTAATTTTATCGTACTCTTTTATATACTATTTTCACGTAAAGTATTTAATCTATTCACTGCCAAACTTTGGGACTTTCTTTCCTAGGCAGCATGATTCTATTTTAAGGAAAATACAGATTTTCACTATTGGAAATGGGTGTAAAAATTAATTAACTAATATTTATAACTATTTAATAACTTTAACACAATTAACACAAATCAACACTGAATGAATTTATTTTAAACATGAAACAAAAACCAGAAAGGAGCTTTTAAATAAATCACAAGACCTTTTTAAATACGTGTTCAATGTCGTAATCACAAAGAGAAAAAGTAATGAATAAATTTATAGATGTTATTTTATTTTAACATTTGAGGATCTAATTGAAACGAGCAGTATCATATAAATAGTAGACAAATATACAAACTTAATTACCGACTCATTGGTAAATTACCGACATATTTGTATATTTATTTTTGCTATTTTCAACATTCACAAAATATAATATTTAATTGCAAATATAATACTGTAAGCGTCAAGCTATTTATGTCTGAATTCTGTTTCTGAATTTGAACGAAAATGGCAATTGATGGTATATGTTCGCGCGTCGGGTCAAATATTAACTTTTTATAATTGTTGTCGAAGGTTGTAAATCTTCGTTGACCCATGGCGTTTCCACAATTTGTTACGGTAGTGAAATAATATGTAGAATTATTATTGAAGTAGAATCTATAGAGTGGTTCAGAGTCCTCCACACTGATGTGACCAAGTCAATGAAGGATGTAGTTCATCATCCCACTAGTTGCAATGGTGGTTGTGTGTTGTTGCAATTGATAGTTACTGCGATTTGTAAGATTAAGTATACTTCAACCAAAGGTAGTTTAAGACTGGTTATATTTCAACGGAAGGTGATCTAAGACTGACTAGTCGCCTCTAAACAGCCAGAAAAGAAAGCAATGGAGGAAGCTCAGAACGTGAAGGCGTTACCATAAAAGGCCAGTCAGGACATATTGTTATTTAGGAAAAATACTGATTGGTGGAATGGTTCAGCGAATAGGATTGTTCGACTTTTAGCATTCACTCCAAAGTTGTAAATAACGTTTTGTTAGTAAGGTGACCCAAACAGTTAAGTGATTTGGGTCCTTCAAAAGAACCAAGTAATGGGACAGACTACGAGACTGCTGAATGACTGAGTTAGAGTACCTTGACTTGTCGGGTATACAAGGATTTTCGTAAACATTGCACGCCGCAGGGGTGCACAGTTTAAGACCATGGACATAACTTCTTTAAAGAAAGATATATTGATGTTATAAAAAATGTGCTTTTCTGGCCTGTAAGAAAGCTATTGTCAATAGTTAGGAACGTCAAGTTGTGGAGACGTTCATATGGTCTGAAATATCTGTTTGAAATTGCAAGAATGAAACGCTTTTAAGCTTGACAGAATACCCACAAATATTACTTTAATTATACTCCGAGCATCTCGTAACAGTATAAAAGGTCAAGGTCTGCAACAAAATAAAGGAACATTTATACGTCGCTAAATTACAAAATTATTATTGTGTTTCTCTCCGCGATCATTTCCCTTGTCTTATTAAAAATCCTTCACAGTACTAAAATGGTTTTACAATAAAAAAAAAATGATATACTGCGTACTTAGCAGTTCTGGTACAGACGCTTAGTACGAGGTATATCGCAATTGGTAGTGGATTAAATACACTTCACATAAATACATCTTCAGACTACTACCTCTGTTGCCTTTAATAACATTCTGCAAATTTCTTGGACCAAGTGCTTTACTGCTTTTTTTATACATTCATTTTCTACCATCGCATCCAAATACCTTATATGTATTTGCTTTCATCGGATGAAACAATGCATTTTCGAAAGTTTAAAAGTTTACTAACACATTTTTTTGCAAAATGTAGTTGTTATTTGCAATTCTTTATAGTAATGAAGAATTTTTTCTTCGCAACACATGCGCGGTATCTATGTATTTTTTATCTAATCCATATTGTTTCGGAATGAATAATTCTACTTGACATTTCTTGTAAATCTTATATTATTTTTGTATTGGGTCGTCCCGAAAGTTCGTGCCGATTTTAAGGGGAACTGAAACACAGCTCATTTAAATTTGGTACACATTTATTAAATTATATAGGTGCCATTCTGATCTATAACCTTTCTCCGTTTTTTATATAACTTGAGAAGTCTTTCCAGAACGTCTTAGGTTTTATGGCGAAAAATTATTCTAAATAAAATTTCTTGCCGCCTATCGAAAATCGGCACGAACTTTCGGGACAACCTAATACATAGGTAGTGATAAATGCACTTTTTCTTATTTTCTGCAAATACGAAATACATACTCATTGCGGTTAAATAATTTGTCTGATTTACGTGAGCATTGCCCTGTGTTTCATGAACTGTTTGATATCTTGAGAACTGCACATTTAATTTTGTTCCAACTTTAATTAAGTATTCTCTGTACGACAATCAACAATGTATGGCAATCTCTATAGCTATTAAAAGTTCCTAAAAAAGTTCAAGTTCAAATTAAAGTTTATAAATCAAAATGAATCTTTAATACTACACGTCGATGGTAACCAAAAATCAGTGTACACAGCTTTAAAATTAGTGGATAACTTTATCATTTTGCAGTATTATTAATTAAAAGAAATTAAAGAATCAAGTTGGAAGTTACGCATGAAAACATTATTTAGCGAATTTTCGTACAAAATTTCAATTGAACAAATCTATTTTTTTAAAATAGTCCAACACCTGTAGTCTTTTCAAACAAAAAATACTCTATCTGAAATAGTCTAATAAATAACTTCAGCTTGATTAATTTTAAAAGATTGGAAATTTTCATAGGTTATATTTTTATTTATACACCCTGTAGAATTATTTTACTGTCAGGACACCACGTCCGGCCTGTCGATGAACAAATATTTACAGATATGTATCCGCCTGCAGAGATTAGGGGTCAACCATGATAATATTACGATTGAAATTTATCTCATCAAAATTTTTGGTCAACCCACCCGTTACCACGTGATATCGAAATTGTCAATCAGTGGTTTGTTCTAAAGCACCGAATAATTGGATCGCACAAATAGTTGAATAAACACGATAAACGATGTTATCTTGTGTACAATACATTCTTTTATACGGTATACGCAACAATCACGTGAGATAATTGTTATTTATTTGTTTGTCTTTTTATTTACATATAAAATAATGTTGTGGGAATAAAATCAAAAGTTTAAGTAAAACACATAAAACAATTTATTTTATGCATCAAACCGAACACTGATAATAACAACACTTTTAATTAACTATTTTAAAACGGAATTTATATGCTCAAACGCTATTTCTATTCGTTTTCTTTAAATTTC
This sequence comes from Megachile leachella, assembly GCA_963576845.1. Taxonomy (NCBI): domain Eukaryota; kingdom Metazoa; phylum Arthropoda; class Insecta; order Hymenoptera; family Megachilidae; genus Megachile; species Megachile leachella. Next base: position 777,806 of record OY756259.1, on the reverse strand, counting down.
GCGAACTTTCTCGAAACGTCTGTCGTGTCTGAAATTCGCCAACGAACTGTCGTTTTTTTTCTCCGCGCTTTTTTTTGTCGAGCTATCAATTTGTTAATCATATCGATAATTCTCGAATACAACTGTTAGACCAAAACCGCGAACACGACGCAATATCAAAAAGGGGGGTGCTAGTAGGATGAATGTACGGGATGTCTAGAAAATGTACGCTTCTGCTATTTGAGAGAATAAGCAATTTATTGAGACATGTCTTCGCACGGAACGTTCGGACGATTCTATAGGGCCTGTGTTTTTCCGTTTGCCCTGCATCGTCCGCTTGAATCCTACAGGCAAGGGTGGGGAGGGTGCCAAGTGACATTGGCCAGTATTGGGCAGTCGTGAGATTTTATGTCACGCGAGAGCTTTCTGCGCATGCGTCAGCTGACGTCACGGCTTGCAATTAGTGCCGTATCTAGCCGGTACACGCAGTGGTGACTGATGAGGGTACCTTAATGATCTAACATAATTTTTCAAAAATTCTTATAATTGCACTGTAAACTATGAATGTATAGGCTGGGTTAGGTTAGTTATATATATGACTGTATAAAACTATACAACTATATATATATATATATCGTGAATTATATAATATAATATAATGAGAACAACATGATGGAATATGGGAGATTATTATATTTAAAATAACACAAACGCACAACTTTTAGAGCACTAAATGAATTTATTGTTTAAGGAAAATGACTTGGAAGGGCCTCTTTGAATGACTATATTTTATACGTGTGAAAATTATAATATCAGAGGAACAATAACAAAGAAATACATGGATTTTATTTTGTTAACATGCATAGATCTGATAAAAATCGAGCGGTATCTTTTCCTTTGTTCTTGCAACAAATATTGATATTCATATAACAAATCGGCTGCAAACGTAAAAAACAATAATAATCATAAATAAATTTAATATTACTTTTATTATATATAATCTGTTGTATTACTTAACCCTTTTATTCTCTTTCCTGCAATTTTCTTCAGATTAATTTTTTTTTTCCTCGCTAGGGCCTAATGATACCTTATATTTCATCAAAGTGTATACGCTACTGAGGACTTCTACGGATAGCTTACTGCGCATGCGCTGGGACTGCCCAACACTGACATTGGCCATGCCTGCCTGCAGTTCTACCCGCTTTCTTCGCAGGAAAATCCCGACACGTCTAACACAACATTCAGAACTATTAACAATCGATTCGATTCCAACTCTCAAACACAATATTCAAAACTATTTACAATCAATTTGACACTTCACAATATAATAGAACAGCTATTTGCTATATTATTCAACATTTCAACATAATTAAGGAGTTGGTACTAAAAATATTAAGATATTGTTAGTTACGTAGAAAATAATTTGAGAATCAACCAACCTTCATGTATGCAATTGTCGGGTAAATAAGAGAATCTCAGAAATTCGACGAAGGGCGTCTTCAGGGTCATGTTGCGGTGACGCATTCTCTACGTCGGAGATTTTGAGACGGAGCGTCGCACGAGGAAAGAAGGAAACGATCGTCATTGACCTCTGAGTCGCGAAGCGAGCAGTTTCGAGAATATCTTGCAGTGTCATTTTTTGTTTAAAATTAAAAGTTACATTATATTATTATTATTATTATTATTATTATTATTATTATTATTATTCGATTCCTACAGATCAGAAGTGGGATTACGCGCGTTCAAAAGAAAAAACATTGTGCGTAAAGACTATTATCGGTAGTTTGTAAGTGTTGTGATAATGTCGTCTCGTTCTCCTTGTCGGAGCAAAGAAGAGCGGCGTTCGCGAAGCCGAAGTCGTCGGCGCGAACACAGAAGCAAACGGACTCGATCAAGGAAGTCTCATCATGAAGACATTGTCGGACGTTATCAGCGAGGGCGTTCAGCATGCAAACAATGCAGTAATTGCAACGATTCTGAACCCAGCTGTTCAGTGAGTCGTGAGTCGGATTTTGCCAAATTGACCGAAGTTTTGTCAGGTATTGTAAAAACGGGTTCGAGGCGATCGAATTATGTTAACGAGCAGATATTACCAGAGTTTGATCCGGAAATAAGAAATTTAACTGCTAGGGATTGGGTCGAAAAGGTTGATGTGTGTGGTGAAATGTATGATTGGGATAACAAAACCAAACTGTATCTTGGTACCCTAAAACTGAGGGGGAATGCCAAACTGTGGCATGATGGATTGCAAAATTTATTGTTAACTTGGGAGGTCTTTTCTTTAGCTCTAATTAAACAATTCCCAGGTGAAGAAAGCTTTGGGAAATTAATGGAAGAGGCGGTTAATTACAAGAGTTCAACGGGTCAAGACCTTCAGACATATAGTTTTGCCAAATTAGGGAAAATAAATAAATTAAAATTAGAACTTCCGGAGGGAAAATTAGTGGATTTGATTGCGCAGGGCATTCATGACGCGTCAATCCGTACAATTGTTTTGGCATCTCGTATTAAAACTGTTGCGGATTTAAATAACTGTCTGAGTGTTTTTTCGGTTGCAAATGAAATAAAAGGTGTGAACGACCGAAACAGGATGAAGATTGTCAGTCATCAGAAACTGGGGATTGTTAGATCTGAAAAATTAAAGGGGGAGGTTAATGATGGGTGTTTTAAGTGCGGTAAAAAGGGGCACATAAAGCGTTTCTGTCCTGATCTTCAATTGCGCTATCCCTCGAAGGAACAAAGTGGTCCCTCAAAATTCCAAGCGGATTTTTCGAAAAATCAGAGGCAAGAGAAAAATAAAAAGAAATGCGCATATTGTGGCGTCGCAGGTCATTCGGTCGATCGGTGCTTTAAGAAAGCGGGCAGAGAGGAGAAAGAAGGGAACCCCTGACTAACCGCCAGCGAGGCGCAGTCACTAGCGGTTATGGAGGTAGAAGGGGTGAAGGTCAATAAGTTAACAAAGTCGTGTCTGGTAAACGGCAAGGTGAAACTATGTACGGTAGATTTAGGTAGCGGGTGTTCCATAATTAGGGATACGGAAGCTCAGGAAATAAAATTAAAATTTAAGAAGGCGGACAAGATGTTGCTAGGATTTAATAATGCGTTAACCCATCCAGTGGCATGTTCAAAGGTTAAATTAATCATTGATGACATCGAAGTTAAGATAAAAATATATATAGTGCCAGATGATCAGTTATCAACACCGATACTAATAGGGCGTGATATATTGAAGCCAGGAGTCCGAGCGTTGGTGGATGCATCAAGTATAAGATTAGATAGAATAGGTGATGGGGATCCAATGGGAAATTTGATTAATGTAATTAGAGTGGAGAATGTAAATATCCACAGGTTCATTGCACGGAAAGACGTTCATTGCGAGAATTTGATTGAAGGAGAGATAATGCAGTTAATAAATTTATTAAATCGTTTTCGGAATAACGTAGCCTTCGAACTCGAGGAATTGGGCAAGTCAAAAATTGGAGAGTTAAAAATTGAATTGCTTAAGGATGAACCGGTGTATCGCGGACCTTATCGCATGTCGAAAATTGAACGCGAAAAATTAAATGATCTCGTAATGAAACTTCAGGCTAGTGAAATTATTCGCGATAGTACCTCACCATACGCGAGTCCAGCTTTTCTAGTTTCAAAGAAAAATGGGGAGGAGCGTTTGGTCATCGATTACCGGAAAATAAATAAAATCACAAAACGTATCAGTTATCCATTACCCTTGATAGACGATCAAATTGATCAGTTAGGAGGCATGATATATTTTATTTCACTAGATCTAAAATCCGGATTTTACCAGATTCCGATGCACCCAGAGTCTATAGAAAAAACAGCGTTTATTACCCCAGATGGTCAATGGGAATTTTTGAGGATGGCGATGGGATTAGCCAATGCGCCGGCAATCTTTCAAAAAACAATGAACATGGCACTGAAGGGTACCAAGGCATCAGTTTATATAGATGACGTGTTGTTAGCGGTCACTAACATTGAGGAAGGACTGAAGGAGCTAGAATTAGTTTTGAAGGCGTTCGAAAAATATGGGTTAACGTTAAATCTGGAAAAGTGTCGATTCTTCCACAGGAAAATAGAATATTTGGGGAGAGAAATTTCCGTAGAAGGAGTTCGACCAGGCTCGCATAAGACACGCGCAATCATGGAGATACCTGACCCAGGAAGTGTCAAACAGGTGCGGCAATTTTTGGGTCTGGCGGGGTATTTTCGAAAATTTATACCCAATTTCGCGCAAAGGGTAGCACCATTAACAAATCTCTTGCGAAAAAATACTCCGTGGCATTGGGGAATAAAGCAATCTAACGCGGTTCGTGAAATAAAAGAAATGTTGTCTACTCGACCAGTGTTGGCGATATTCAATTCTGCACTGGAGACTGAAGTTCATACAGATGCCAGCGCCATAGGGCTAGGAGCGATATTAATTCAAAAGGATAGAGATCAGAAAAGAGTCGTAGCATATTATAGTCGGAAAACTACCCCAGAAGAGCAGAGGTATCACTCTTATGATTTAGAAACTTTAGCAGTATTTGCGGCTCTTAAGGTGTTTCGGGTATACCTATTAGGAATTAAATTTACCGTTATCACAGATTGCAGTGCTATTCGAGCAACAGCAAATAAAAAAGACATACAGCCCCGTGTCGCTCGTTGGTGGATTTACTTCCAAGATTATAATTTTGATGTCGTGTATCGTCCAGGAAGTCGAGTAGCCCATGTTGATTATTTAAGTAGAAATCCAATAGAATGTTTAGCCATTGATATAACTTCAGCAGAATGGATCAAAGTTGCGCAAATACAAGATCACGATATTCAGGTAATACGAAAGATATTAGAAAGCGGGGATGCACAGCCTGAGGTAAAGCAGTATTTCGAGAAGTACGATCTCAAGGGGGGCATAGTGTTCCGGAATACCGAAGATGGGAAAAAATGGGTGGTTCCACGTATGTCTCGTTGGAACGTTGTTAAGATGTGTCATGACGATCAGGGACATTTTGCTCTAGAAAAGACACTACAGAAAGTTCGCGAAGATTATTGGTTCAAGGGTATGAGGCGGTTTGTATCTAAATATGTTAAGGCTTGCTTAAATTGTCTTTATTATAAATCCGCGTCGGGTCGTAAACCAGGTTTCCTACACCCAATTGATAAGGTTTCTGTTCCCTTTCATACATTGCACCTAGACCACATAGGTCCATTCATACGTACAAGAAAAAGGAACGTACACATATTAACCATCATCGATGGATTCACCAAATTTTGTATTCTCGAGCCCGTACGGAGCACCAAGACAAAATGTGTCATAAAGGCACTAGATCAATTATTTGCGATTTTTGGAGTTGCCTCACGGATAATTACGGACAAAGGAAGTGCATTCACTTCCCATACGTTTCAAGCTTTTTGTTTGGAGTATGGGGTAAAGCATATTCAGAATGCTGTGGCAACGCCAAGGGCCAACGGCCAGTGTGAAAGATTGAATCGCACTGTACTCGACTCATTGGCGACAACTTGTGCGGGAGAGGCAGAGGACACCTGGGATACGTACGTAAAACAGGTGCAAAGTGCAATAAATTGCACTATCAACAGAACGACGAGAAGGAGTCCATCCCAGCTTTTACTAGGGTACAAGCCAAGGGCAATTGCTGGCTCGATATTGGCCGGCGAGGTACAGGCGACTCTCGATCGGTTGGATCTTCATGAGCTTCGGAGAGATGCTAAACATGCAACAGATCGAGAACAGGCGGAGCAGAAGAGAAGATTTGACGCTCGCCGATTCACCCCATATCAATATCAAGTAGGGGATGTGGTAATGGTAGCGGCCAGTCCAGCAGCCACGGGAGAGAGCAGGAAATTGGCGGCCAAGGCGAAGGGGCCGTTCAAGGTAACTGCGGTATTGCCCAATGATCGCTACGAGGTTCAGGATTTGCGAGACCTGAAAAGGTCGCGCAATCAGCGTAGCATAGTGGCTGTGGACAGTCTCCGAAAATGGGTCACCTTTGATGCCATGGAGTAGGCCCGTAAGTATGAAATATAATGGTAGCCAATATATCGGTCGGAGTCAAGGTTAAGGGCGCACTCCATTAGGAGTAGTCGATACCTCTGATAACCTGTGGCAAGGCTGATAATGCTCCAAGGTCGAGTCTAGAGCGCTCAGGTATGATGTTTGGTCAGCATCATACGGATCTGAGGCTGTTAGGCGGAGGCTGAGACCAGGGCAGTCGGAGTCAGGCTAGTCTTGGACTGAGTTGCCGCTGGTCACGCGCTCAGTTGGCTAGGGCCCTTGGCAAGGCTGGTGACCAGGCTGAAATTCCTATGTTCTTTCCTATTTCTATATATATATATAAATAAAAAAAAAAAAAAAAAAAAAACGCTAAAACCGAAAAGCCCGGATATTCACTGGGGCTCGAGTGATGCTCTGGCGGCCTTGATCACACCGCTGGGGGTGTCCTTTGGGCCACGGTTACTATCCACCTAAATTCGATAAGGTACATAAAATGACTTTTAAAATTTTAGGCAGGCAAGGTCGAGGTCGACCTGGAAGAATCAGGAAGGCCGAATGTCGGGTAAATAAGAGAATCTCAGAAATTCGACGAAGGGCGTCTTCAGGGTCATGTTGCGGTGACGCATTCTCTACGTCGGAGATTTTGAGACGGAGCGTCGCACGAGGAAAGAAGGAAACGATCGTCATTGACCTCTGAGTCGCGAAGCGAGCAGTTTCGAGAATATCTTGCAGTGTCATTTTTTGTTTAAAATTAAAAGTTACATTATATTATTATTATTATTATTATTATTATTATTATTATTATTATTCGATTCCTACACAATACATTTTTATTTTATTACCAGTTTATCATCAAATTTTCTTAAAATTTAAAAAAATTGGGAAAATAGAATTTATTTTATTTTGTTTTACAAGCATTTTTATATACTGTATACTAGAAAAAATATCCTAGTATGTTGATGAATCTAAAATGAAATCCATATTTACGAAAAAGGTACTCGTTTGTGATGTATTAATTAATATAGAATGTACTATAGAGTATTACTATAAATTGTTAACTATATGAAAAAATTGAATGAACAAATATCCACCTTATTTTATTTTCCACTTTTCCATAATGCTATTTTACAAGCATTATATTGTAAATTGTTCCGAACATGCGACGGAACACAATACGCGAGGATTTCGTAGGCAGTAGTTGTAGTACTACGCAGTAAGCGTAGTTATTTTTGAAGGACAGATTTTTAACCATCGACGGTAATTTAGTTTTACATTTTTTCGGACAATGCCTTTAGAATTTCTAAGTTTCATTTAGTCTTCAATAACTACTCCGTCATAAACTAGGTTTTTCCCGAAGGGCCACCGAGGATGGGCCTCGGTCCCGTCCTAGCGGTATTTTTTGGGACAACGTGCGTGTCACCTGGAGGGAAATTCCCCGGCGTTGCCGACTTTCGAGATCCTCCCGTACTCATCGGTATTTTTTCCCACCCTCTTCTAAAAAGGGCGCGCTCAGGGCGCAAGAGAGGGTGGGCCCAAGTCAAGGGGCACGTTGATTGGAAAATCAACGCTTCTAACGAAGACCAATCAGCATGCCTTCTTGCACTTCCGACTTTTCGAGGAAGTAACAACGGAACGTTTCGGTAGAATACAAAAATCAGTCATACGGTTCGGACTGAAGAATTCCGTCATAAGTCATTCGTCTCGGACTTAAACCTAGCTCACTGTGTCAATCGTATCGGACACAAAGTTCATCGAGAATCAAGTCATCTTTTCGGACTTACAAGTAAACCTACCCAAGTGTCACTCTCCGATTTTTCTGAAATTTGGATATGTTATAGTACATCAAAATTTGGCTCTATTCATAAACAACCTTTTGTTTAACAACCACCTTCTTTTTTCAAAGGATATAACAGTTTTAGTATGGATGGGAAAATCCTGACAAACTTCCCATAATACGTGCATAAAATAAGAAATACAAATTTAACGTCAGGAAAGCGTGCATTTATTTTGCAATAATGCTATGCTTTGAGGGACGGCTTAAATTTAACACGCAAATTAATTCACGAACTTTTAATAAACGCAACTATTCTTTATTCGTGATTAATCCAGACTACGGTATTATTTTTGTTACTTTCATCGAAAATCTGAACCGTTCGAGCCGATTCCCGTTTTCAACGCTTGCAAACTGCAAATGCTTCATACAAATTCCTCCACACACGCCTTCAAACACAAATGTCTTTATACAGATCTTTAAACGGTTTACAGTTTGAAAATTGTTTTAACACGTTCAGTAAAAGGATGAAACACGTACTGAAGAAAAAGTGAACCTTAGTGGTAGAATCAAGAGTAAACTTGGCTTTCGTATGGAGAATATAGAAACTAAAGGCGTAGTCTGTTACCTGTTAACTCTTAGAAATTGTTAATAACTTGAAAATTTGGGGATAACTTAAAAATTTAATGCTGCATATACACTGCTCAAAACAAATATAACATAGAAAAATTTTAGGCAAAAATTGGCCAAATTTGATTAACGATAACTCCGTGAAAAATCATTGAAAATTTATGTTCTTTTTTTTAAATTAAAGTTTGAGATCTCTACTTTAAGACCTTGTAGCTTGATTTTAGATTTGATGCATCCCTACCCCAATAACACCGTAAATGTGAGGTCATGTTTGCAATATTAAAAATTACAAAGTTTGACGATATGCATGGTCTTGCCACATTTTTTTTGGTGATACTGTTTACAGCAGCATTAAATCCAAACATTCATCTTTAATTTCCAGTATGTGAAAAACCGTTACCATTTTAAAGAAACAGAACTTGACAGAACTTTAAAGAAACCCTTGCATTAATGGCATATACCGCCGGCATTAGCATTACCCGATATGCATCTCGGAGTAGTTGCTGGACAGATTTTGCACATCATATGGCTCTGACAAGAGCCTCTTTTGTGTGCAAGAGAAAACGTATCAGTTTTACTGTTGCCCCTACGCTCCCTGGACCTGAATATTATTGAAAATTATTGAAGAGAACTAGCAGGTGTTATATATAAGAATGGAAAACAGTATGATAATATTGAACAATTAAAAGAAGCTATGAAGATAGATTAGGATAATTTGTCACAAAATACAATTAAAAAATTATACAAATCCTTACCAAAGCGGGTACTCGAAGTAATAGAAAATAAAGGCGAATTATTATTATCATATCATCATTAACTTTGTATTAATTGCAATGTAACTGTTTTTTTGTGAAAATATATGTATAAATTCTGTGAATGTGCTATCATTTCGCCGGCAGTATTTGTATATTTCTTCTGCTTGCTCAGAAAGCTAGCAAGGTCAACCATATTTACTAAGAAGTTCCTTCTTTCTGCCATGTAATAATTAGAATGGCATGCATCACATTAAAAAATTCTAAGTAGTTTTTAATAAATTAAAGATAGCACACATGCGCTATCTTTTTGTCCAAGACTGTAGCAATTTTGCAATTAGAAATTGGAGGACTAGAAATTTGAAGACATAAGAATACTTAGAATTGTAGGGGTACACGTATTTTAAGTTTAATATTTAAAACTTCAGGACTTTAAAATTTTGAATCCTAGGAATATGGAAATTTAGGAATTTGATAATCTAGAAATTTAGATCTAAAAATTTAGAGAAATTAAAATTTGAGAACTTGTGAAATTTATGGAATTCAAAAGTTAGAGAATTTATAAGTTTGAACATTTGTCAATTTATTAATCCGTAAGTTAGTATTAAATTATTAATGTTTTATCGCAACTTACTCATCATGTGCAATGTTATAAAAGTTAAAAAATCAGATTACATCTGCGTACTACAATAAATATGAAAGTAACAAGAAATGATGGATATTCAATATCAACATTCCCTTGTAAATACCGTCTTATAACGTTGTAACGATATTTTTATAAATAATATATGCAAATGACAATATTGCGAATATCGATTTACTTAGTTTTGATTTTTTACAGAAGATATGTTTTAACAATATTACAACATATTGTTTTAAGGACTACAACAATTTTTCGAGTTCATATGTATCACACGCACTCACTCTGCAGTTCTAATAATAAGATTACAATAAGGTGTCAATTTATGTACATCCTTAAAAACAAGAACTATTAAAACACAACAAATAAATTGACTGAATGAAAATGTATTAACGATTATTCATATACATGTTCAGCAATTTTTTATTTTCTCACTATGGAGAATTGGTATCAAAGAATCGATATTGTATTGACGTGATGTTAAGAGAGCAAGATATTATTATGTTTGATACATCTGTAAAGGACGAATTCTATTTATTACGCCAAGTGTTCTTAATTAATATCTCCGAAATTAATAGGCTGTTGAGGATACTGCTTGATATTTCATATCTCGCGCATCCAAAGAACATGTCGATCGACCGTCAGGCTACTTCGGTATTATACTCGCATATTTAAATGATAGTGAAGTAAAAAGTGAATTTACAGACATGACCCTGACCTTAGCTGTTCCGTGGTGCGTACTATTTTTACGAAAAGATCGGTGGAACTACCAATAACAGTAACCCACTTTTACTGAAACAGTATTATTTTTAATTAACAAGTAAGTTTTGTTTAAGTACATTATATATTTTTTTAAATACATTTGTTAATTATTAGATTCTGAGAATGTTTGTTTAAGAAAAAAGTTATTTTTCTTTTTGAATGCGTCAATTTGTTCTTCTGCACTTTTGTGATATGAGATAAGAATAATTTGTGATACTTTATTTGTTCTTTTTTTTTTCAAATAATGAATGCAAGTATTAAACAAATCGGATTTACTCAGTTTATGTTGGCAATGAATAATTAATTTGTTCCCTATTCGTACATAATGAATAACTTGACATTATTCTTAGTTGCCCTATTCGCTATTTTTAACTTATAACGATTTTCTATTTTACAATTACACTATTACGACGTAAACCAACTTACTTACTATCACGGTCAATTTTCATTCTCGAACTCATCGCTCTCGCGTTTGGGCACGCGATCTTTGCACACTAATGAATATATTTCGTTAATAATCAAAAGCGAAGTCTTAACCAACATTATTATACTATAAATAGTATAAACACGAAAAATTTATATACTTTGTTATATCGATTATAGAAAACACTATCACTTTTTCCTCTTTCATTTTTTTCTCGTATCAATCGTTTACGAGAAAAACGATGGCTAGTAAATCTCTGAACACCCCGTATATAGTTATATCGTGTGTGGTCAATAATTCGTAGTGTAAATGAACGTGTAACGACTCTGGAACCTAAGTTCAGAAGTTAACAGCGCTAGTTAGGTAAAGAGCGGCTTTTACCAATTAAACGACTCGTTTTGGAAAATAACTAAATCTAAAGATTGTGGGATTCGTGTGGTGTGCGGTTAAGGAGTGAAATCCACAGGTCAATATCTTTCAACAACAAGATTTATTCAATAAATCTACTAAAACTAATGAATTTAACAAATAACAAATAACAACAAAATATAAAAAGTATATTAACTTGATGAACGAAACTAAATAGACTTGATATAATATTAATAATAGAACTTGACAAATTAAGCAGTATGTAATAAATGATCTGATTTCTAATTAGATCTGATTTCAAACAAAACTAACTTCGCTTTCGCAAATAAACTAAATTCGATATTATTTAATTCTTGTTTGTACGCTATCGCAATTACAATTGTTATTTTGGTTAATAGAGATAGAATCTATATAATGAATATTCTTTTATGAGATTGATAGAAATAGTAGCGCGTTGATAGTCTACCGCAGCGAGGAACACGACCTAAGTGTGATCTCTAAGTGTACCTAAATACGCTTTCGCAAAATTAGATAGATCAATGATTTTAATCGATATCTAACGCGGTGTAGTCGACTACTGTAATTACGCTGATGACAGAACAATATTCTTTTATTAATTCAAACTTTGCAAATTCTATTTGAATCTAAATGAATTTTTATCTCGGAACAGTTACTCTTTTAATGTGGCTCGACAACTAATTGTCCATGACCCTTTTAGTCAAAACGAACACTGACAGCCAAGACCAGATCGCTTAATTGGGGAGCCTGTTGTTCACTGGCTACTAGAACGACCCAACGATACAGGAAAAGGGTGAACAGTATAAGTCTAACAGGGTAGCAAATCAATTGATTCTAATATAAAATCGTAATTGCTGAACTGCCACCCAAAAGACACGGGCTTCAGAGACCAAGCCGCTCAAATGGGGAGCCTGCGTTAGCTGGCTAAGAAACTACCCAGAGCGAACTCCGAGAATCTGACGGCGCGTTAGCAATCCGACAAAAATCAAGATGAGTAGCTGAGAGCTATCCTTTCGATATCTTAGCCTTTCTTGGCGCAAAGTATAGCACTCTCCTAACGGAGTTTCAGAGACGAGACCGTTTGAATGGGGAGCCTGCTGTTCGCTGGCTACTAGAACGACCCACGATCAAGTATCCAAATGGCGTATACTCGCTTTACCAGTCAAGTATTAAGAATCGTGTCGGCTCTTGACAACGAAAACTGTTCCGGTTATACTTATCCAGGAGACTTCTAGCGTGCTCGACTTCGAAAACTGTTCTGCGATTTGAGCGAGTTTCGCTCCGGCTTTTATACTCGCCAGTCTGGCAAATTCTCGGAAAACCCCCCATAATGCCGAAATATATAATTATCGTATAAATTCGTAATTACACATTATTTATGAAAATGAACGATTTGATTACATTGTTAATATCGCACTCTACTCGGTGGTTTATGTTGTTGATACAAAAATTATGGTTTAATAGTGTTTTAATGAAAATTGCATTCGCTGTCTTCTTCTATACGCTACGCACGTACTTCTATTCGGATTGAATCTAATGTATAAGCATATGATGCTTCTCGAACATTCTATAGAGTAATATTCTAATTTACAATATACACTGCAATAAACTATTGTCTGACTTTAGTTTCGTATAACATTATATTGGTAGACTTGATATGTATTAGCTGATTTGTTTAACTAACGATTTTAGTAATTAATAATATCGTAATTGTAAAATGTATTCCTATCTTTCTCTAAGATTGCGCGAGAATACCAGGAAATTCGGGGTGAGCATCGCGGCACGTAGGCACATAGCATCGCGGAATTTTCCATATAGAACTATACATTTATTAGAATAACTATAAAATAATACATAAATCTTGTTTTAATTGTTCTAACTAAACATTTGATTGTCTTTATGAAACATACTATCTATTTTAAATGAAAAACATAAAATAATTGTTATAAATCAAAAATATATATATATAACATCAGTTACCGACCGTCGAAATTTATACATAAGGTAATAGTATATTATATACTGTCGGTAATAGTCCAATTCCGTCGGTAACTAAATTGTTAGCGCGTAAATGAATAGAACATAGGACTGCCATATTTAAATGAAAAAAATTCTTCCAGGGACGTTACAAACGCGTGACTTCCTATGCCACGCCTAACCTCTGTAACACCTGAATAAGGGATCACGTTCGTAATCTACCAGTGCTTGTCATCGTCGTATCTACAGCGTATGGCGAACAATCCTCTATCAACAAAGATGTTATTGAGGTCCTCTCCGGCTGTAGCAACATGACTCTAACCACAAAATGTGTCCAGGAAAATACACACGATTCTTGGATCTTGAGCAACCATCGGCATCGTTCAATTTTCTGTAATATCTTCATTCGTGAAATGGTGTTTCATATTAGATATTATCAAAATTATTTTTCAAACATTCCAGTGAAGAAAAGTTTTGCGAATCAGACATTGCTTTTCTTGAAACTCTTTTTTGAAATTAATTATTTATTCTGTTAAATTGTTCTTTTTAACGATATGATTATGTATTTGTTATTAAACTACGCTCTTGTTATACAACGAGCGTTAATTAAAATTGTACTTCCTACTTCGCTTTCTTCCACAAATTTTTTTTCTACTGCTTGCCTATATACAACATCAAAGCAACATTAATAAAATATGAAACATACAACTAATAAAAATGTGTTTTGCTATCTTTTTGTGCACAGCCAAAAGTATTTTGGATAACACTATGTTGAATTTTGATTTAATATTTTGTAACATATTCTTTCTGTTTTACCATCTCTTTTAATCTAATTGGAAGACCATTTCTTTATTAATTGTTTATCCATAGCTGATTATAGTGCATTTTTCTAAAATTATTATTTTCAATTCAAAGGATGAGGCCAAGTTTGGGTCAGATTTTTTCGCGGAAGGGATTGTGGTCACGTTTAGTATGAATTATATGTATGCAGGGTGTCTCATAACTCGTGTAACTCCCAGAAAGGGGTGATAGCGGACGTGATTCTGAACAAAGCTTCAAAAATGGGATTTGAAGCTTCGTTTTTAAATTATTAAGCAAAAACACGGACCAATCAGAGTGCGAGGATCACGCACACCGAGAAGCGGGAGCGACAGCTTTGAGCCTAGCGACGAAGTGCGAGCGCGATTAACTTTTTTTCCTTGCAACAATCTAAACGTCTAATAAGAAGTCTTTACATCGAAACTCAGTTAAATAACGACCAAAACAATTAAAAGTAATGTTCGCTTATTCATTTTTTATGAATACTCAATAAGTAAATTTGAATCAGCTTCACCTATTGTTTAAAAATAATCCCGATCTGGTAAAATTGTGTTTTCGTGATATCGTCGATCCTGATCTTTCATAAAAAGACACACTGCACAATATCCGATTTGTTGTTAGCTACCATGTTCTCCGTTAACTTCCCATGATATTGGTACTTCAAATGCATCATGAGGTGAACTTGGCTGCATAAGATGCATAGTGGTTGTCCATGAAGTCTTTGCTGCTTTGGATGTTGAAGTTGAATTCAAGGAACAGTTATTCGCACGATGTTCAGAACTACCGCAACGATAACATGGTCCCCATGATCTCAGCGGTTTCGGACAATTCTTTTTAAAATGCCCAGTTATATAGCAATTATAGCACCGAAATTCTTTATTAGTTATCTCATGTCTCGTTGACTGCCTAGACGTTGCCACTCTCTTCCGATTCAATCTACTGCTTTCTTAAAACTCAATTTCCTTGAATGCTTGAAATAATTCTTTGGCACTCTTGTAACAATTCATTCGCGCTTGATCTTTTAAACGAGCATTTGGAATGCCATCAATTAATAAATCCACTAACTCTTCCGAATGTACACTGATTTTATTTGCTAGAGTCATTTTCTCCACGTAATCATCGTATAAGGTCTCATTTTTGTTCCACATTCGAGTTTCCATTCAAAAACCACTTCATTTCTTCAAGCAATCGGGTGGCAGGTAGTACAAAACATTTTGGCTTTGACTCAATCCATTTGAACACTTTTCCTTTTAATCGTTTTATCAAAATTTTGGATGAATTATCATCCAGTTGATAACACGCACGTAAAGCTGCCAATTTTCACCAGCGTGTCCACCTGTGTCCAGTTTTCATCAATAAATTCTCGCAACATTTCTGAAATCGTTCTTAAATTTGTAGTCAGTCGTGTGTTTGCAGTACCAGTAAATGATGATGCAGATTCCCTTTGAAATAAGTGTTTTTTTCATTATTGGATGTCGCTTTAGTTTAATCACTATTTTTATTTCTTTAGATTAGTTAGTATTCTTATCGCTCTAGAATAGTCAATATTGTTATGTTCCAAACTCAATCCCGTCATCTTTCCGTACATAATTAGTCATACGACCCTTAGATCCTTACTAACCGACTCTGAATAATACGCCCGACTCCTAGTTATCCGACAATCCCTATTGGTCCTTTTCGTCATTCCCACTACCTCCATGACCGAATCCCAAATCCTTAAAAGAACCTCCGAGGCTCCCCTAGACTTTTAATATTACATCGTACACGAAATTTTAAAACAGAAGTTTGAATCGCAACGTAGTTCTAGTTCCTAAGTATTCCTTGTAATCTGATTAATAAATCGGAATCTAACACTATATTCGCGCTCGTTCCAAAAACAAGCGCATCGATGTCCAATCAATGTATAAAATCGATATACAATCATGCTTACACATTGTTTTCATTATACGGTGTCCAAAATAAAAGATGCATAATCATGTTAATATAAAAATAATGTTTAAACTTACTTATTAGATTTAAAATGTTACGCACGAAATCACTCAGTTTGGGTTTTAAAAAAACTTTATTTCTTAACCCGCACTACGTTACAATGTTATTGATTATTACAAAAGTGTTAAAAACTGTTGGAAATCCTAACGAACCGTCCGACTTTCTCTTCTACATCTGGCTCTTCCTTTATGTCCTTTACCCTACTGTCCACTTTCTGCGCTTTCCTGTCTGTCTTATATCACCAAAACATGCCTCTTTAGAATTTCCTACAGCTTCAAGATTTTTCCAAGGTCCCGCTAAAGCACTTCCACATTTCCTAATAAATCACTCCTTTTCTTTAAGCCACCTCCTTCGCAAATAACCTAGCCAATGACTTTTCTTGTTTCCACACCCTTATCCAAAATATCAACCAATAGTTTCCTTCCAATAGTTTACATTTTCCTTCTCAACACCGTTTCTCATCAGATTTTATCCGGACTTCACTGTGAAAACTTTTAAAACTAGAGTACTAGATTAAGGTTTAGCTAAGAATATTGTTGAACAATAAATTGTTTATTGAATTCACTTCGAGTTATTCCTGACTCTGGAACTCCAACACTGTTAATCGAACAATCTCGAATGACTGAATCATAATATCCGACTTCGTAGTATGTTATAATCGATGATCCGTCCGGTTCGCAATATGATCTGACTTGCACGCGCCTACCTGCTTTTGTATTTATACTCTTTCTTATCTCCAATCTGCGCTATTCTTTTGGCTTATTTTGTTCATGTCTTTGGGGCCGCGCGTTATCTTGTTTACATCGCTTGACCGGTGAGAAAAAACCCTTTTTAATTAATAGAAAAGTTATTTTCTCTTCAAAATGTGTGAATTATTTTTTTATAATTTTGTAACGAGATATAAGAACAATTTTCAACATTTTATTCCTTATTTTTTTCGAATAACGGATACAAGTGCGAAACAAATTCGATCCACTCGATTTACATTAATAACAAATAACTGGTTAATCTCCTATTTGTACATAATGCTCTTATTTCTGATTGATTTATTTGTTATTTGATTTAAGTTTCACGTAGCAGTTTTTTATTAGCAATTACACTGTCACGGTGCAAACGTGCTGGTTTACGATCACGCTCACCTATCAGGTTCGAAGCTGTCACTCTCGTGTCTGGATGCGTTATTCTCGCGTTCTGATTAGTCCGTATTTTTTGTTAATAATTCAAAAACTAAACTTCAGTGAACATTTTCGTAAAAGAAAAAATTTGTCAGTATCATTCCAACTGTCACACCTTGAAGTTATGCCCACTAGTCGCTGAACATCTTGTATACAATACAGATCTCTACGACGTCTATGAGCCGAACGCAAAATATTCTCCAAAATATTCTAGCCATATTTAAGCACTAATAGCCGGTATGTTATAAAAAAAAACCTGGGTGAAAAGGTGTGCGCTATTTCCTATAATAGTAACTTTACAATTTTTAAGTTTCCAAATATCTATATACAAGTTTTCGAATAATCGAATATTTACATTTTCAGATTTTGAAATGTCCAAATGTCCAAATTTACAAGTTCTCAAATTCCAAAATTTTGAAATATTTAAACGTCCAAATTTACAAGTTCTCAAATTCCAAAATTTCAGAATGACGAATTCTCTAAATCTTCAAATTTCTAGATCATTACACTTTTACAATTCCATATTTTTTATATTTCTCAATACCTAAATTCCCAAACTTCCTATTTCGAAATCCTTAAAGCTCTATTAAATATTTATGTCTTTGTTCTTAAGTCCCCAATTTATTAAGTTCCCACTTCCTTAAATCTCTACATATCAAGGTTAATCAAGGTCTCAAATACCTTTGTTCTAAAATTTCTAAGTCGCCAAAGGTCAAGGTTTTTGTAAAACCTAGATCTAGACATTCCTGTGGCCCAAATCATTTGATTCTGAATTCTAGACGAAATCTTTAGGTTCCAATGTTAATAAATCTCCAAATTATAGTCTCAAATATCTATATTCCCAAATTCCGGCATTCCCGAATTCCAAAGTCACCAAATTTCTATGCTCTAAAATTTTAAACTCATTTTCAAATGTTAAAATTTTCAATCTGTAAAAACCAATGAGCAGAAGACCTGTTCGCTTTTAGTTGCCGTTTTTTCGGTAAAGAAGACAGATTTGTTGTTGACTGTACATCTTTAAAAATCTATCTTTAGAGACGTCCTGACTGCTTCCCTCCCTTATTTTTGTCTCTAGAGATTTATTCCCTTCTTTCTGGGTACTTTCTGGACGAAATACCGCCCTTTGCCCAACCTCTACAGACAACTCTTCTTAGGATGCTGCTTCAATCATGAAAGAAATTTATTCTGTGGGTGATATGAGGTTCAAAGCATTACTCCTTCGCAAACCTACCCCTGAAATCACATTCCATTACCAAAATAGGACCGTGTGCGATGAGGCATTCTCCCAGGAGAGTACTGCTGCTTCATAATGACCATTTAATCTACGAAGCTGTCTGATATGATCGAGCGTCTTCTTCGTAGATGGGTCGGTGGAACAATAACTTTGCTTTTTAATCCTGTTCTTATTTACTTTGAATGGAAGTGTCGAGTCAACCTATCAAACAAAAAGCGCCTATCTACTTCCAGTAAAAGACTTTGGCAAGGAAAAAATATCATCATCAGATAGCAACTAATAAGTCAAAGTAAGTATTTCTTCAGCTGCCGAAATGTATTTACGTATTTCCTGTCTAAATATTTGAAAATATTTTTATTGTTATTTCAAAATATTTCACTCGGTAATACAAAAATGTTGCGTAGTATAGAAATTATAGGCAAATTTTCTGTACTAAATTCTATACAAAATGGGGGATTACTATAATAGAAAAAATGTTTGATGAAAATGCGAAATACGTCTTCGTGCAATGAAACAAATTATTTTTAAGTAAATATTTTTAACCGACTTCGAAAAAGGAGGAGGTTACTCAATTCGACCTGTATATATTTTTTTTTTTTTTTTTTTTTTTTTTTTTTTTTTTTTTTTCTATGTATGTTCGCCGATTACTCCTAACTGGGTGGACCAATCGGAACGAAACCTTTTGCATCCGGTAGGGTCTGACTCCCCATTGGTACCATTCTTAAAAAATTTTTCATTTTTTAATTGCAAACTATTTTTTTTGCACAAAAACCAGCAACTTTCGAAATAAACTTTTCTCGATTGTAGTGCGCTTTTCATATCTTGTCACGGACATGATTCTGAACAATTTTGTTCATATACAAATTTCACGGAAAATTTTAGTTTTCGAAATATTAGCGAAAAACTATTGTTTTTAATATTAGTGGAACGCCAAGTGCTATGCACCGGAAAAGCAAAAAAGGGCAATCACAATGCACTGTCCCAAAACACTAAATAA
This sequence comes from Megachile leachella, assembly GCA_963576845.1. Classification (NCBI taxonomy): domain Eukaryota; kingdom Metazoa; phylum Arthropoda; class Insecta; order Hymenoptera; family Megachilidae; genus Megachile; species Megachile leachella. The sequence goes on along the minus strand of OY756259.1, from coordinate 758,260 downwards.
GATTTACCGCTCTAACCCCGACTTCTGCATCAAGATGAGTTTCCGCGGACGTTGGTGTATTATACTTAATTATACTCATGGCACTTACGCAGACAAAAAAAGCCCTGAACAATTGTCTTACACTATCCTATACAATTCTCCCCATTCCACTAAAAAGCATGAAATAAAATAATTTTCAGAAAAAAAATACACCGACTTCGAAATGCATTAAAAAGTATGAAATAATTTCTATTTCCTAATGAAGTAATTTCAATTTCATTCAATCATACAATTACGTAACATATATGTATGAAACCTATTTACTCGTTAGGTAGTATATTAAATATATTTCAACTTTTTCGAAGGCGGCGCAAAATCAAAAATACATCAGTAAACGTTGCTGCCAATAACTAGTTGATTGTGGTATGGCGTATTGCATTGTTAAATTCGTATGTACTGGTGTACTGAATTTTAGATGATATAGCAAATGCTCACTTTGCGTTTCTACTAAAGATTTGATTTATTTAGTGTGTTGGTTGGTTGTTACAAAAATTCTGTCGTAAAACTAGCGGGTCTGTCTTTTTATTAACTTTTGTATGTGGGCGTATATTCGAAGGTGAGGCTGAAACTAAGGTGGGGTGAAATTGTTGACCAATCGCCTTTTTTTTGGAAATGTCGAGGGTTTTTCTTCCCTTTCCTCGGAGTACGTGTTTGGGAAAACCCAAGTTGGCGTGCAGGTAGAGAATATTTTTATCGATCGTTTATGGGGTGATTTATTGCGGACGATTATGACTGGAAAGTGATTAAGTTTTGAAAAGCTGACCGTAATTTAGTTTTTTCCTTGAAAAATAGATGTCGATATAAAAATGAAAGTTAAAGATTTGAAAGAGACCCTTCCTGGTTATAACCTAACGGCGCTCTTAACAGCGTATTAATAAATCCTGAGAAAGAATACGAACCATTATAGATATATCTGGTAATATACGCAAATATAACGACTGAATCTTCATTTCACAACGTTTCTGATATAAATGAAACTGAATCGACTTCGTTCGCATGTGGAAGGCATGGATCTAAGAACCTACAAACGGGGCCCACGACGCGGGAATTACCAAATTTCCGGGAGATGGGCTCTATCTTTATTGTATATGCGGCGATCGAGTCCTTCCGTCGCATACTCTATGAATCTAGATAGACCATAGTTACATTCTATACGCACTAACACCTATTTCGCGGCGTGCTGTCGAGTTATATGTATAGAAAAAAAATAGCTATACGAGCCTTGCCTATGTACGGCTGTCCAAAGATTGACATGTTCAAGAAAATCTTTTAATTTTGCGCCGCCTCCGAAAAAGTTGAAATATATTTAATATACTACCTAACGAGTAAATAAGTTTCATACATATATGTTACGTAATTGTATGATTGAATGAAATAGAAATTACTTCATTAGGAAATAGAAATTATTTTATACTTTTTAGTGCATTTCGAAGTCGGTGTATTTTTTTTCTGAAAATTATTTTTGATGTAATACTTACGAAATATCTATTGCTTCTTTAATTTAATTTGAATTATTTCCTTTCCAGGTGCTGTTCTAATTTTTCTTCTTTTGATGAATAATTCCGATTCGGGATCTAGAGGATTTCCTTAGGAGTTCCAAAAAATCGCTATTGGTCATTTTCTCGCCCAGAGATGATCTTTTACTTTAATTATAGAGCTTACTATTTCCTCTATTATTCTCGGTTTTCGCACTTTGCTAACTGTAAGTTTTCCATCTTCTCTTTTAATTTTAATGGGAGTTATTGGACCCGATTTATTTAACATTTCAGGTTTGTAAGGAGGATCTTCTTCTTTTGCGGATTCTGAAGATGGAGGTGTAGCGTTAATTTTGGGTTCTTTAAACAGATGTTTTGGAATTATTGTGCCCTTATCGAATTCTTCTATTTCGTCTCTTATTACTAGAGGATTATTTTTCCTCAATACTAGTGGCAGCGGAGTCTTCACTTTGAATTTGTAGGGTGGTTGGTGAATCTGCGCTTGTACTTGCATTTTATATTCTTCATTTCTTCATTTTTTTTCTTGTTAATGATGTCTTCATCAGAACCGTCCGTATCGTAATAATTCCATTCGTCGGAGTTTACTTCTTTTTCTTTTACTCCTTTTCTACGTTTATGAGGTAATGAGTCGGAATTTTTATTTTCCAATGGACGAGTAGGGTATTGATGATACTTCTTAGCCGTTTTGACTTCCCTTGAACTGGTTGTAGCCGGCTTCCGTGGTCGGGTTTTGTACTGATGCCATTCCTTTCTCTTTTCAATTTCTCGTGAACTGGATGTTGCTAACTCTCGCGGTCGAGTTCTATATTGATGAAATTCTTTTTTCCTTTTTATTTCCTTTGAACTGGATGTTATTGATTTTCTTCGTCGAGTATTGTATTGATGAAATTCCTTTTTTCTTTTAATTTCCTCCGAACTGAACGTCGCTGATTCTCGCGATCAAATTTTATATTGGTGGAATTCCTTTTTCTTTTTAATTTCCTTTTTAGTGTCGGTACTTGTAGCTGATGATCGAGGCCTTTTCGCGTTGACTGGTAGTACTTTCGTTGGAACGGGATTACAGGATAGTGCATCCATATTGGCGTTCAGACTTCCAGCTTTATATTTGATTTCGTAGTCATATTCGCTTAACTTGATTAGCCAGCGTAGCAACCTCGATGTTGGATCGGCGACACTGTTCAACCAGACTAAAGGTTTGTGGTCGGTTATGAGAAAGAATTTTCTTTCGTAGACATACGGGCGGAAATGATGTACTGCATAAACGATGACGAGCATTTCTCGCTCCGTGGTTGAGTACCGTGTTTCTGCAGGGTTAAGAACTCTTGAAGCGTATGAGATCGGCTGGTCCTTTCCAATTTCACCCTAGCTGAGAATAGCTCCAATTGCCTTCCAATCCCTGACGCATCTGCAGTAATATTAAAGGGTTTTGTAAAATCTGGATACGTGAGAATCGGCTCTTTACACAGGCTCTCCCTAAGGATTGTAAAGGCTTCCTGTTGAAGATTAGTCCATTCGAATTTCCGCTCCTTTTTTGTCAGGTCTGACAGTGGCTTCGCTATATTTGAGAAATTTTCAATGAATCGTCTGTAGCATCCACAGAGTCCTAGGAACTGCCTTACATTTTTCACTGTCCCTGGTACCGGGAATTTTTCCACTAGTATTTTCTTGGGGTCTGGTTTTACCCCGTTTTCATCGATAATGTGGCCCAAATATGTTACTTCCTTCTTCAAAAATTCACACTTATCGGGCTGTAGGATAAGGTTGGCGTCTCTTAATTTCTCCATCAGTTTGTGGAATTTAACTTCTTGAGAGTTTTTTGAGAGTTTCTGTCATTTATTCTAACAGTAAGGATTGGTGTATCGACTCGGTGACAAAGATGCATTTTCATCGTAACTATTTGCGGTTAAATGGGTAAGTCACACTTCAATTTGTTAACCAGTTAACTGTGATTGACGAGTATACACGTCATGCGTATAAAGTAGTGACCATTGGCTATTTAAATTGTAATTTTTGAGAAAAACAAAACATATTCTCAAAGGACCCCGCTTTACGAATCAAAATAAAAAATCGCCCAAAGGTAAAAAATGATTCTCTTTTTCTTTCATCATACAAACATGAAGCACTGTTGGCATTAACATTACCCAGTGTGCACCACGAGCAGGTTGCTCGATCAGATTTTGCACACTATATGGCCCTAAAAAGGGCCGTTTTTGTAGTTTTTTCTATTCGTCCATTAGAATCTCAACATTTATACTCTCTTGATATTCTCTATTATCGGTATCTCTGGTCGTATTTAAAACTGCCATCCGGATATTTAGCATGCCTTTGGTGACGAGCAAATCCTAAATACCATAAAACACTTGCATTATGTGCGTATGTACCTAATGTTCTAGCACCGGATTGACAGGTGCAGTAGTAACCAGTTATTATATCGTCTTCTAGCTCCAGTTCATTTTAGGGAATGTAAGAAATAAAGACTTGATGTTTCGTACGATTCCCAAATCATGAATAAATTCTTAGTTTTATAAGGATGTTATCTACCAATGCAGTGTCAATCTGTAATTCGTCATCATCTCTTTGCAGCTTATCTTTAATATAAGGACATGCGAGATTGACCTGATATACACCAATAACCAAATCGCGCAAGTTATCAATATCCAGTTGAGGAAATCCACGTATCAAACATCAAGTCTTTATTTCTTACATTCCCTAAAATGAACTAGAGCTAGAAGACGATATAATAAATGGTTACTACCGTTATTATAACGGTATAATAATAAACTAATAAACTAATAGTTTATTATAAAGTAATAAACTAATTTCGTTATTTTTTATTCAAGAATGAATGATAATTCAACAATAATCCAGATTTTTTTATTTGTTATTCGATGTAACTTTCATCTAACAGCTATTATACCGACGTGATACTGACGCGGTATCGATACACTTGTTCACGACAACGGCCGGCCATCACAGTCGAAGCTGTCGTTTATATGTATTGTCGCGCGCCTTGTCTTTGCGCACTACCCATTGATTAGTGTTTTTTGCTAATAACTCGAAAATGAAGCCTCAAGCAATATTTTGGCAAAGAAAAAAGTTGATCAGAATCGCCCCACTTACCACTCCTTTTCGGCTCTTACAGTAATTGTAGGGGCACCCTGCATACGATTCATTCTTTCACAATTCAAGCAGTATGCTTACAATCATTATTTTGTTGTCTTCCAATAGTCTTAATTTTTTTAGCATTTTTTTTAAGGTTATTTTTTAAAATATTTAAATACTTATATTTATCGAGTATTCTATCAATAAATATCAAATTTCTTATGCCACTGGCAGCTATGCATCCCTACATGACCAAGCCACCTCCGTGTTTCGCTGTTTGATGTGAACGACGAATTTCCAATTCCGAATTTCGTATTCCGTTTTCTGTACACATAATTCCGACCATCTGAGCCAAAAATATTGCACTTTGACTCGTGCGAAAAGATGACTTTATCCCAAAAAGAATTATGTTTATTCATATAAGTTTTTGCAGTCAGTCTTTTTACGATTTATTGCATTAATACTTTAACGACCGCACGTCTATGCAGTCAAACGTCGCCAGGGGTTGGCAGTTAACAAAAGTAACGAAAAAGTTAACATAAAACAAAAAACAACAACAATTTAACGACAAATTTAATATTTTTCCTTTGTATGATAATTATTAAAGCAATCGGCAATTATATAATGATAATTATACGGCAGCTTAGCGTACTACACCTACGTCGACCGCCGATATTTGCTCCATAATTTATGTGGTACACCATTGTAGTTTAAAATCAAAAATTAAAACAGGCAATAATTACCTAAAATCAAAGACGTGGCGATGAAATACGAAGCCAATAGCAATATCCACACTTGTTTACATTCATAAATGATCACACAAAGAGTGTGGTGCTGGCTAACCACCTTCGGCGGTAGCATCACACACATGTTGTGTGAGCGGTCGTTAAAGTGTTAATACAGTAAAACCTCTTTTTGTGCGATACTTTTTCATGCGATTTTATTTTTGTGCGATTTGTTTTGTGCGATTTTATTTTTGTGCGTTTTTTTTCATGCGACTTTTTTTATGCGGCATATGAATCGGTATATTATTATCAGAAATTCACACAACATCAGCGGAGAAGGTTTGATACTTTCGGCGAAAACAATCTAGACGAAATGATTCAGGATGAAACTATCAATGATAGTGGCATTATCAATAATTTGATAGATTATGAAGACGAACAAGAACAACCGAAGTACATGACAGCAGATAAAATATATGCAGGGATCCAAATTTCTAAAAAATTGGAAACGCATTTTTTTAAAATAGACACTAATGCCGAAAGAAGCTTGAAATTCCAAAAAGAGCTAAGATTATGCATATCTCGCTATCGTGACATTTACAAGCAACTGATCAATCGACCGTCGTCACAAAAACTGATCAAATAAATCAATTGAAATCGTATTTTCAAGCGACGAAAGCGATTTTCAACCAATTCATCACAAGGAGATGCGCGTTTTGGATTACGACGAGTAGCAGTGAATTATTTAATATGCATTTTGAAAGCTTCTCCATGTATACAATAAACAATTAAATGTTTTAAAAATATTTTCAGGTTTAATTTAATTATTTAATTTGTTTGAAAGCATTTTCTCATCATCTTCGTAAATAATTAATGTATTTTCTAAGCGCGACTTTTTTTATGCGGTCCCTATCCGCCGCATAAAAAAAATTTTGGGTGGTATATCGTACAAAGTTGTTTATTATATGTAAGTATTTATAAAATTTCCGAATACTTTTTTGTACGATTTCTTTTATACGGTCCCTATCCACCGCACAAAAAGAGGTTTTACTGTATATAACTTCTTTCTGAAACATATCAGTTATCATACTTGCGAGTTGAGAAGCGAATGTAATAGAATTTTTTTTAATTCGCGGATGATAACTTTCTTCTCTCTTCCAGTAAATTTCTTAGGTCGACCTGATTGCGCTTTGTCCGCAAGTGTTCCGTCATTCTTCAACTTTTTTATGATATAACGTATTGTGGACTTACATTTATTTACAACTCCAGCAATCTCGTTACATGATTTGTCAACCTCATGTAATCGAAGTATTATTTCTCTTTCACACTTTTGTGTTTCAGACTTTTTGGTACTCATTTTAAATATTATTGTGCACACTTTTACGTTAAGGTTACTGAAACGATGTCCTAACAGCAAATGAACGTACTAATGTTTTCTGTTAGCAATAGTGTTTGCATAAGTTGCAAGGAAAATGAAAAACTATCAACAGTGTTACAGTGTTCAAATACTTTTGTAAGACTTATTGTGAATGTTTCTAATAAATGTGTCATAATAATGGCCTATATTATTGAACCGTTTTCAAATTTTACTCAGGTAATTTTGTGACTCTCCTGCCAATATTGTAGGAAAAAATATGGGAGTGATGGTGCATTGATTTAATTTAGCTCGCACAACGTTTCTAAACACTATCGTTATTTATATGTATATTACAAAGTCTTAGACACTATTTCCAACTTTTAACGCTAACACCGACTTTTTAAAACTTTTTTATCGCCTTATTCAAAAACGCCGTGATACGCCGTGGTTCGCCTGTTGGCATCTCTTTTTTTTCGATCCTCATTTCTACCGTTCATATATGTACATATTCCGAGATGATCGTCCACTCGTTTTTTTCGCTTGCGACGTCGGTAACCATTATGTTTAGATAAATAGTTTATTACCAACACTCGGTCGCTGACCCACGGCTGTTTTCTCTTTCCACAATATAGATACCAAATTGTTTTAACAAATTAGTTTAGTACACCTTATTTTATTAATTAAAATTTGTAATTGTAAGTGTTTGAATACATTCCACTTTAATTATACGGACATGTAACAAAGAGGTCTTGTCACTTTCCGCTAAATTTAAAGCGATCCCTTCCCTTCCTATACCACGAGCTTTCCACCGAGCGAAGTACGTGTCGATCGGCGGAGATCAAGGACTTGCTGTTGATCTCTCAATGTGTCTAGAGGCTATTCCAGCTGTCAGTAGATTTTCGAGGAAACAGCATTATTCACAAACTATCCTCCAATTATGAAGATACTGTGTTTCGATGCTTTTTAGACACCTCTCATATCTAAAAGCGACCTAAAGCCTTCTTGCTCTCAACTCCTCACAATGCAGTGCGTACTTCGTTTTGCTCCGAAAACAAGCAGATTCCTTCTAGAACTTTCGGTATCGACATTGATCACAAAAAAAGACAATCTTGTTCGCTTTATACCAATCTTCATTACAAGCAAGTTTGATTAATATCATTTGGCGGTTCGACTGGTTAAGGTAGGGAGGCTAGGAAAAGTAAAGGAGAGGGAGAACGTTTCGTTCGGGACCTGCTAGTGGACTCATCAAAAGTAAGGCGTTCTAGCAGGCCCTTGCCTTAGACGCGGGGATGTAAGGAAGGGATGGACAGGAACTATATATATGAATAGGAAGGCTCTTGGAGTACTAGCGAGAAAGTCAAGTCTCGATCCTATGCGCCGTCTAGTGGCGATGAGCGTGGGAGTGAAACCGCCACAATCATGCACCCTTGTCACTCATATAATTACATAGTTCACACACACATCACACATAGTAAACTTAATTCACTTTAAGTTCAAAAAAGTTATTTCCTTCTTCTTAATTTTAATATTGATAAAATTGATGATGTATGATGACCTTGAAATGTTCTTTCACGAATAATATCTCGTCATCATAAAAATATTGTAATTAATATAATTATAAAATTTATTATTAATAATCAATTAATTTTTAATTGAAATCAAATTACAATTCTAAATAATAAATTAAAAGCATTGAAAGCATTTATAATAGGTCATGGGCTATTAGTAACTATATGGTAAGGGTGATTTTGATGTAAATTATTGATTCTTATTCATTTGATATTGTTTTTTTTTTTTATCATTAAAATTTTATTTAGCTTCAATGAAGTATAATAATCTTAAAATTGAAAATACATATGATTGAATAAATGCAACTGAAATTTCTAAAATAAAAAGTATATTTTGAATTATAATTATAAATAATAGAAATGGAATAATTGATGAATAAATTGAAATAAAATTTCCTAATAAAGTTAATAATAGATGACCTGCAATTATATTAGCTGTTAAATGAATTGATAAAGTTCATGGTCGAATAATATTTCTATTTAATTCAATTAATGATATAAAATTTATTAATGGTTTTGAGGTATTTAATGGTACAAAATGGGCAATTGTTTTAATTGGTTTATTAATTAAACTAAATATTGTAAAACTTAATCATATAGGTAAAGCTAAAGATAAATTTATTGATATATGTCTAGATGGAGTAAAAATATAAGGAAATAACTTCACTTTTTTCGCTTTAAGATAATGTAAAATTTAAAAATCTTTATACGTGTACATATTGAATGGAACTGCTCTTCTTACCGTCTGAAAAACTGTCATTTTTCTACCCCCTTCAATCATTCCTCAATAAAAGACGGTAACCTGAGCAAATAACATTGGCTTAATTTCCGGCTTGAATTCCTCTTTTTTTTGCACTCGGAATTCCTGTATTTTTGCTTGTCCAATAATTCCATAATCATTTCTGAACTATGCCTCTTTCAATTTCCGATATGGATTACAAACAACCAGCTTGTACACCGAATTTCTATTTTGCAGTTTCTGTTCATCCAAGAGTTCTCATTGAAAACAAAACACAATTTGAATATTGCTGCATCAAATTCTCACAGCATACCCTGTTCCCCGTATCAATTTCATCAATATTCAAATGCATTACAGAAACTGATTCAACTATTGTACAATTTTCGCGATGCTGTTATCACTTGTCCCCGTACGTAAAATTTCCCTGATCATTACCTAATGTCGTTGCTTTACCAATAAAATATTTTCTTGATCCAAAAAATCACGTTCTATTATAAATTCATAAGTCATCTTTATTACGTCAACTATAGCCGCCCATACTTTGACCGTGGCATCTTGAATCTTTATGGTGATCTCCGTAATTAAGTGACTAACATTTCTTTTCCCATTATATCTTCGTATCCACAATTTATTACTTTCTAACTTTTTCAGTTGTAAATTAATCGCAGTTTTACGTCATATTATTGTAATAGAACTGCCAGTATCCATTAAACAAGTCGTTTCGAGAAGCACATTCGGCACCTCCGTGCTGTTCCAAAGGTTGCACAAGCACGGGATTACGTGAAATATTAATAAGTGCCAATTACTAAGGCAAGAAATTAACTATCTAGAATGCATCACCTCTGCAGAGGGTATTAAACAAGATTCGGAAAAGCTAAGAAGCATTCACAACTCTCCGACGCCGGCCAACATGAAGCAACTGTAGGGGATTCTAAGGTTGATTAATTTCTACAGTAAATTAGCCCACTATCATGCGAAAGCGGTAAGACTGTTCTTATAGCTTTTGAAGAAAGGTTGGAAGTGGAGGTGGATCGCTAAGTTGGAAATGGCGTTCAGGAGAGCCGAAGCATTTTTTGCTCTAAAGTTATTTTAATAATCCCTGATCCTTCTCACGAGTTCTACCTTTCGACAGACACGAGTTTCGGCGTGTTAGGAATGGTATTGGTGCAGCATGACACGAACGGCGACCTGCGATAAGTAGCATTCGCAAGTTGAACATTAAAGGGTGTGGTGCTTGTCTATTTCACTACAGAAAAAGAACTGCTAAGCATAGTCTGGGCGTTAGAAAAATTTCGAACCTATCCAGAGATAGCGGAGGTCATTCTTGTGACCGATCATCACGCGTTACGTTCTTAATGAGAATCAGAGAATAACGCGATGGATCCTGGCGATCCAGAATTACGGTATTGAGGTTCAATATTGTCCGCGAAAGGATAATATAGTAGCGAATTGTCTAAGCCGATTCATTCCGAACTTAAAGGAAACAGAATCATGCCGAGAAAACCTAATTCGGACATTGCCCACCTTGGCGAAAGAACTGTCTAGCGAGATGGTAACATTTTAAAAAAAAACATTACACAACACTAAAACGCAAATCCCATGTTAGACCCCGCGTTCCAAGGTATACAGTTGAACAGTGGAAACATTAACCATAAGTACTACGTCATAAATGGAGTTTTTACCGAAAGGGTAAATCAAACAGCTAGAGATGCGTCATTCCGTTATCCTGGGAAATGTCCCTGATACACGAAGTACACAAAGCCTATACGTATCTTGATTTCGATAAATGTACGAAGTTAGTTGCTGAAGCTTTTAACTTTCCGAAGCTCGCTCGTAAATTCATCACAACGTGTGATATCTGCCAAAGTGCGAAATGTGCCACGAGTTACACGCCAAGATGTAAACGATCGTCCTCATTAAACCACTTGAATTAGTCTCGATTGATTATCACAGTCTGTTACCGCCTGCGAGAGAGGAAATGACATACTTACTAGTTTTTAAAGATGCTTTTACGAAATACATCAAAATGTATCCACTCCGACGGACATTAATCGTACTTACAATCACTCGCGTGATAAAGAACTTTGTAGGAAGTAAAAAAACTGGACCGCGTGATTGCCGATCACAGCACTCACAAGGAAACATATCGAACCGCGACACACCGATTTTAATAAAACTTATGTGAAAGATAGTTCTCAAGAAAATATTTGACACGTTTCATTCGCTCTCATCGTTCGCACACACTTATAAAATCTTGTATAACATGATTTATTTATTTATAATTAACTAGAAACTTACAAGGCATATTACCCAATCGACAAACGCCGATTTTGATGCCCTTTAAGTATGATATAGAACGCAAAAAAATATTTGACACGTATTTTTTTTTATCGGTCATCGTTCAGATTGAAGGGGTGAAAATAGCCCTCAAAGTTGGAGGTTGAAACCATATTTTTGGGAATATCTCTGGAATTAAAGAAGATAATTGAATTCTTTTTTTTGTAAATTGTTGGTCGTTCTGAATAATTATAATTATTCAGAAATCAATTAACGGCATATGAAGAGGTATAAAATGTCTAAAATATTGTAAAAGATTGTAAAAATAATGATATTTTTAATAAAAATGCTGATTGCCCCTGATATTGTGACCTTGGTTGATTTCTCTCGATTTTAATAATATTCTATAAAAAACTGGGATAAATAACAATAAAATTCGAATTATCCGGTTTACGGCTGGTAATGACAATGGAATAGAATTATCCTTGTTTCTTTTATCCTTACCCGATATCTTCATTAATTTTTTTCCGCGATAACTAATTGTTGAATTGCGGATGATTATGCATTTGAAATATATTAAAATACGCCAATATATAAATTGAAATTTTAATATATCATATATAGGATGTCTAATGCAACCGAAACAGACTGTACCTCCTATCGACTAGGAATAATAGGAGATGTTATAACTAAAATTTAAATAGCATCAGGCTGTGCATAATGTGCAACTAATTTTATGCATCGTTCTATTAGAAAAATGCAGCTACCCTTATTTTTTAAATGGAAACCTACGTTTTCGAGTGCACCAACCGATGCAGTTTCTTGGGTTCTACATAAAAGCATTGACACTTACGTCATAGATTTGTTCGTTAGAAAATTATCACAGCTGAAAGTTCTCCGAATTATTTCGGCCACTCAACAAGTGTTTTGGAGTACCTATGTTATGTTCCATCATAATGTTTGTAAACATGAAGCAACTGCTGATACTGGTCATTGTAAGATTAGAATTTCTATCAGTAACCATTTACTTCAAATGTGTGATTGTTTGGCAACCCAGTATTTCGAAATTATAGCATTTACGGATAGTGAAACAGTTAATATTCCCATTTTGTTCAGCAAATACAACCATATAGTACAGAAGTTATAATATAATTCTGCTTGTCCTCAAACTCATTAGAGTATCAACATAATATAAAATTTTCTAATCGACCGTCAATTATATTTCTTACATTAAGAGGACAAAAGATTACATATAAACAAAGGATTGTGTAGCAGCAAAAACCTTTGAAATAGACACTTTGTTGCAAGTTGTAAGTGAAAAGTTTCGTATGTCAAAATTCAGGAATAAGGAATAAGAACCCACTGCAATTTATTATACGAATTTATTATAAATACAATATTTTTATTCCACAAAATATTATTATCTACATTTTTTAAATTAAATAATGAAAGTACTTAAACTAATACATACTGAATATTTGGGACACTTATAATTATTATTGGCTTGGATGTGAAAATAAATACCGTTTAATTAGTGGGTCCTATAAATATGTTCAGGTTTTAATTAATTTAAAACTTAAATACATAAGTATATAGTGGCTGAATGTATTTTATGAAATAGAGTAGACAGTAACTACGTATTAGCATCTAAATTATGAAGAGTACTAAATGCTTAAAGAGATAAGGCTTTTTACTCAAACAGTTATACTGTACAATAAAGGCTGTTATGTAATAATAACATATTATTTGTAACTGAATCGCTTTCTTTGTTCTTTTTTCTTTTTCCAATAGATCGGCATATTTTTATCTCCTTTTTCTTTATATTACAATGACTTATTGTTAGAAGACAAACACCATGACGTAAGGATCTTCATATCGGAAAAGAAGAAAAAATACCTCCAAATTCTGACAACATAAGTCTCAATGATAAATGAAAGTTATGCCTGTTTTCGCTCTATAGGTGGAGCTTGACACATATTAAATGCATTTAAGACAGTGAAGGATAGGAAGTATACGACTTTTACTAATGCCGAGTTCACATACAACTTGTTATAATACAATATATTGATATTATATCATAAATGATACAACATCAATTTATATCATAAATGATATAACATCAATTTAATTTTTATGTCAGTGAATTTTTGACTTGCATGTGTTGTGCATATTAGACTTATTTTGAAATATTCGACAGAAATATCGGGTTCGTTCAACGTACAAGTACATACAGGGTGTTACCTGCAACGCTACTCACGATTTTTCTCCCACTTGCAGCCACCTTACGAAAAAAACTTTAGAACAATATTTGTGGGGTATGAAGTGTACAATAGATATTAATAAAGCAAATTTTGAAAACAGTTTGTTCTCTTGGCAAAGTCAAGGTCACCTTGGGTTTTTTAAATAGGAACATACATTTTTTTTATTCATAGCTATAGAGGATATTGAGACGAATTCAAAACATATATTACATGATATTTTTATTAACATATCACTCGATTTACAGAAGTGGAAATGTAAAGTGTTTAGCTTTTGACTTTAGTAGTGTAACCATTATTTGGTTCGAAAAGATTACTGAATGTAAACACGCGACTAGAATGTAAGAAAAATACACTTTATTTGATTACATGTTCACCTGTATGCCAGCTTCCATTGCGTAATATTCTGGTCTTTACTTCACATTTGAAGTGAAGTTACTTCACAGTTGAACTATATTTAATATACTACCTAACGAGTAAATAGGTTTCATTCATATATGTTACGTAATTGTATGATTGAATGAACTAGAAATTACTTCATTAGGAACTAGAAATTATTTTATACTTTTTAGTGCATTTCGAAGTCGGTGTATTTTTTTTGTGAAAATTATTTTATTAATGGGATATATTTGTAAATTCATTAATCGATATACCTCGTTGTAATTTACAAAAAAGTATGTAGCTACATGCATGTGTACGTACATGCATATGAATACAAGTGTGCATGCTAATTGGCATTAATTTATGAAATGGTTTAATTTAAATATTACAAAGTAGCATTGGTAATATCATATTTATCTTTTTCAAATCAGCTATATAAATTTTCTATACCTCATTATTTTAGACAAACAACTAAAAAAATATAAATATAAAAACTAACGAGAATTATGAAACATCATGCACCTATGTAAAATTAATATGCAGAAAATTAGATAGTGTAATAAGACATGCAACAAAGATTAATTAAAAAAATAATTATAATATGGGAACAATAAAATATTTTTGAGTACTATGTGGATCAGACTACTAATTTGAAACATCGACTTTGAGGGTTAAATTAATGCCGTTTGCGGTATTCCATACTAGGTATGGGTATTGCGACGATTAATTTGATAGCTAGAAATTTGTCTCTCTTTTATTAAATTTTACTAGAACTTGATTATTTAATGTTAAAACTACTAAATACGCACTTACTTTTAACTTGAAAATACAATGAAAAAATCAATAAGTAAATACTAAAGCATCGACTAGTACATACAGTCATTCTTTATCTCAACAAAAGATGAAACATTTTAACAAATACACGACAATAAGCTTTTCTAATATAAAATGTGATATCTGAAACTAGTCATTTTGACTATTGTTAACTTTTTATTGTTAATTACTTTTACTACAAAACTTTCCTCAACCAACAGTTATAACTGCTACAGGACTCTTAAGGACTTGTAATCATCAATCGTACATTTTTAAACCATCAATCAGTCCTTGTTTATATCTATCAATGGCTAAGACCCAGTCAGTTTGCTTCATTGAGAGAAGTTCGTACACACGTTCTCCATTAGTCAACGTAAACTATCCCCTCGGCTCTTTTTTCGTTTCATTCTCTGGGTCAGGAGGATGAATGAGTCAAGTAGAGCACACTCCAGGGATGTCACTGGTTTTCCAGTACCGCTTTTACCCCTCTTCCTCAACGTCCACTATCGCAGTGCAGATACTCGCCTCACTTCTTCCGAGGTTAAAAATAGCTAGATCTGCTGACGTCATCGATCTGTTGTCGTTGGACAAAATTACTTCAGCTAGTGGTGAGTGGAACTCGAAATAACATCACCTTCTCCACGGAAAACTCGTGACTCGTTACTACAAAAAAAAAAACGCTTTCTTAATTTGGCACTAGTTAATTTTGGTATTAGTTAATTTAGCATGCAGGAATTTAAGAATCTCGATATTTAGGGACTTCGGGATTTAGAGACTTAAAATCTTGAGATTTGGGATCTGCACACTTAAAATTCTGGCTATTTGGGAATCTAAGATTTTTGCGGATCGAGGCATTTAAGAATTTGGAAGTTTTGAAATTGAAGGATTTTGATACATAGTGCGAGCCGACACAAATGTGTTAAACATTGGATTAAATTCGAATATCACTAAATTACATCACTAATAACTCACTACAAACCAAATATGGAAATACTTGTCAAAGTATAATTTACAAACATTGAAATAAAAAAGCTTATCCTATTATTAATCGTTCATAATAACCAAAAACTTATATTTTAGAACTAATTGTTTAACAAGCTGTTGAATTAAAGGCTTTTAGGTAATGTTCTACAATAAATGACCATTAAGAAATAGAATGTTACAACCGCCACGAGTATTCTACTACTTCTATTCTTTCAATTCTCATTCTTTGTACCTTTATTCTACGTTGTTTTCTGAACAATGGAAAGCACGGTCACAAAAAACTTGCATCCTCTTTTCACTAGAACACAACAGATGCTAACGCGAAAACTAAAATTTTGGTGTGCGAATACCCATTTACTTGAGTTTAGAAGTGTAACTTAACCAGGTCAGCTCGTCTCCTAATAACTGGTCCATGTCAATATATCATTGCAATATTGGCTTTACATTACCACAGTGCTAGTTTATCTCACTCTATTAATAAATAACTTGGTATGCTGTCAACTATTGTCCGTTCCCGAGAAGATGGCTAGGTAATATGTTTTTTTTCCATTTTTTTCCAACTACCACGCTGTTTATTGAGAATGTGCATAGAAGTATTAACTAGAATAAATTCCATTTTAGATAAGAATTTAGAAACCCAAATACATATACTCATTAAAAAAGTAATACCTCTTAAAAATACCATTTATAGCCAATACTAAGCACGTGTATTTCTAAAATTGCGCATAAAAGGAGAAACTATAACTTTGATTATATTATATAGAATTTCCAAATTCGACTTACACTTACTTCAAACAATTATTTAATAATTGTTAGGAATATTTATTATATGCTTGTTCGAAAATGCTCCATCCTGCACCACAGTAACCGGAATTTAATCCAACCGAAAATCTATGGGACTTTATGGATCATAATGTTAAAACCACCCCCATAAAAACAAAAGACGAATTAAAAAATACGATTGATGGAAGAGTGGAAGTGTGTTACTCAAAATTATTTAAATAAAATAATTTAAAACATGCCAACACGTCTGCAACACGTCATCAGACAAAAAAGGTGTCCCAAAAAATATGAAATCAACATATATAAAAATATCACTTTGTTGTTACATGTACTATAAATAAGAAAAAACTTTATATAATATTAAGTGTCCGAATATTTTTTCGACATCAACATCGGGTTTAATTTTATTTATAATTTATTATGAGGAAAATCATAAAAAATAAAGTATTTAATTTTACATATTTGTAAACTAGAATATGTGCTGTAATTCATTACGAACCAGAAAATTCGATAATCACATTGCAAATAAAAATATGAAGCTTTACTTTCGCAAATACCATGGAGTCCGAATATTAAATCGAGTAACTGTAGTTAATAATAAGAGTCAGATCATCTTGCAAGTCATCGATTATACCACAGAGTCGGGTATCGTGATTCAGCCATTCAAGATTGTTCGATTAACACTTTTGTAACAATAATCAATAACATTGTAACCTAGTATGGATCAAGAAATAAACTTTTTTTAAAACCCAAACTGAGTGACTTCGTGCGTAACAATCTATACATATATTTATAAATTGTAATATTTATCTAATTTTTGCCTCTTTATTTAAGAAATAGGTAAAACAAAAGTTATGCTACTTTTTTTCTGAATTTTCATAGGAAAAAGTGGAAATTCTATAACTACTTTATTGTCCAAATGGATTTTCAAATTATTTTCTCTTATTATATGTGTATATGAATAGTTAATTTAGAATTATTATTGTATTAACGATTTTTTCATAAAATTCATAATTTATTATAAGTTTCATTTATTACACAATAAACAGTTAACAACTATCACAAATTCACAACTTGTACAGTACATGGAGTGTTATCAATTTAGTGGCATGTCCGAAATAACGGCGAATCGATATAAAAATGCAGCTTCATTTTTGAAAAGACTTTGAATTTGAACAATTTTGAAATATTTGTAAAATAATTTTGTTTAAGAATACACATAAGTAATAATTCTTCTTATAAGTAATGAAGTTTTTTTGACATTTTCAATAAAAGTAATATTTCATCATGTACATAAAATATTGATTTCACTTCACATATAATGTTGAGTAACAAACAAATTAATAATATGAAGTTCTAATTGCTCATATAAATATAATAACTGCATGACATAACCGATATATCTATCCTAATTAAGTTTATATTTTATGTTTTGTAAAATATTTCCATGTAATATAAACTTTTAGAATATTTTATGTAATGAAGTACTTATCTATAATGTGTATTTTGCATATAATTATCTATAATGGATTTTTGTATGTATTTAAGAAATTATTTTCTTGTCTGATATTTCAATACATATAGAACTTAATGCAGGAGAAATACTTAAAGCAAGTCTCTACATTTTAAAGTATACTTGTAATTTGAACAATTATTCAATGACAACATTGTCTTCTGGTAAAGTTAAACAAAAATTAAATAAGTGTTTTAGATTTTTAATGTTTATACAAGTCTTCCACACTACATTTCATTAATACTTTGATTCTATAACTCAGATTACATTCAAAGCTTTCATAATATTCTTTAACCGACTTCGAAAAAGGAGGAAGTTACTCAATTCGATCAGTATATTTTTTTTTTTTGTTCATATAACTCACATGTAGTCAGATATTAAATATATTATACATTATCAATATGGTCATGAAAATTTGTCAACAACGTCTCATGAATTAGTCAGCTGAACTATTAATAAGTTATTCTAAAAAATAGATCGAAATTCGTTGCTCAGAGATCTTTTTCAGAAAGAAATATTAAAAAGCGGGATACGGGGCCATTTTTCACAAACATGGGATTGCCTCGGCCAAATGGAACGAATAGAAAGTCTACTTTAGGCACACAGCAATATAAAGCTACCGTCCTCTTCTCGCACACAAGAAACCAGATCACGTCTGATTAATGGTGGAAGACTTTTGTTTCCGACATCCTTTTAAACTAATTGTGAAAAAGACCTAGCACAATCGTTACTGTGGCACCAACCAGTACGGTTGTGTTTCTTTAGTAAAGGAAACGTAAGGAAAGATAGGTCCGTCACTTACCTAATTGTAAATCACTCCACCTTTGTTCTGGCGATTGTAAGATCATCTGGTCTACTATGAGCAGAATTTAAAAGGAAGTTTTTCAGACCCCAAAACAGTTTCATAAATTACACCACTTTTATACAGTGTGTTTCTGAAATTGTGATGCAACTGAAAAGAGCATGAATACATGTGACAAAATAAGTAATAAATATATAGTAAGATTTCTTCGTCTACAGTTTTATTTTCAAGAAAATTACATTTAAATATTTTTGAGTATTTGTAAAGAAGTTTATTTACAATGTAGAAAATGACAAAACAAACTACAATATTACAGTTAGTAAATGTTATAAATCAGTAAATGTAAGCATTAATATCGCTAAAATATATTTATCTTCACGATTTATAATACATATTGTTACCGATGTACTTTTATCGTTTACTCAATTCATCGTATTATACATTATGTTATGCGTGAAAATTCAAATTCAAACCATTTTCTGGACTGCATTCTGTGCGAACATGGAGAGCCTTCCGTATATGGAACTTCTTTTTATAATGTAGGAGTTAAACGGTAACTGAAACTGATAATAATATGTACCGGGACATAGGAGCAACGAAAAAAGCGACAAAAAACTCCGAGCGGCTAACAGTTGATAGGTTAAAACCGTTACTCTAATATACGTTAAAACGCGTCGACCTTGCGTAAGTGTCTATATTGTCAAAATGACAAAAGCAAGCAACGATCGGCAAACGTATTCAACCGTTGGCTAAAACCGACAAATTCGAAAAAGTAATTTGGAGAACGTTCGACTGACGTAATAATAAAAGGATGGGGTCGCGATCCGGCGGAACATATTGTAACGGAATCTCCTATGATTAATACGATTCTACGGTTACCACGATTATAACGGTTTTTATGATTCTCACGATTATTACGATCACGGTACACGATCTGGAACTATTGTCTTTTTAGTGTGCGCGTTTGATAATCATTGTGCGGGAACGTGTACTGTTAGTATTGTACTCATCGTCCTCTTCAAATAACAAGAGATAGATAATTAAAATTCTACTCCTACAATAGCGAAACCCTTAATGTGGGCCTGTACGTTATTATGTGTATCTCAGCTAGCTCACGTTTAGATTCTATCGTACATGTACTTGGACCACTTCCCTATAAATAACTTCATGAATTCCCATTTTGTATTGCCTACACTAAAATCGCACATTATTCTTTGTCATCAATCTATTGTCATACTTTTACAAATCAGACATGATGTCCTTACAGCCCAAACGTGACACATAATTTTATACTGTTTCAACTTTCTAAATTAATTTTAATATTGTACCAGTGGATAATTAACAGTGATTGATGCATTTGAACAATAAATAGTATGGGTAGGTGTTATGGATAGAATTAAACTTACAAGGGAAAATTAGAGCATGAAAGAATCGCCAAAAAAGTACGCAGATGATCGGGCGAAACTAGTGAGGTTTTCGGGGCAACTAGTCAAGAGCACCAAGCACAGCGAGTCCCATGCCTTGAAGCCCTACTTGTACGGGGAAACCGGTGGCCGTATTCGTCGAGCACCATGAGTGTTTTGGCATGAAAAACATCACCATAGCACCGGGGTTATTAGAATCCGTTGGGAGTGGCGGTGCTTACCATAACACCGAGGGCCCCACCGCTCGGAACTGGTAACAACCCGGGCAGGGACGAGCTAGCTTGTCCCGCGTTCCGGCTGGCTGTCTGCGGGAACGGTAGCACTTGAAAACGATAAATAATTAATTTTCTAAGAAATTTACATGTGCATGGTGCACGTGGTACATACTCTGGGATCCCAAGTAAAACGCAAATTAATAAGTACTTGATACAACCGTGGTGTGTCGACAAACTCTGGTGCGCACATCGGCGAAAAAGAAGGGATATGTATATTCTGCGGCGACGTGTTCTGACGAGTAATTTTTGGAAACGTGTACAAAGGTGCGGACTGCTCCGTTTGATGGCCGATACTGACAAGTACCGGCGAGCCGTAAATGTCGGCTCGCATCATGGATTTTCTATTACGTCTCAACATATACAGGGTGTCCGCGGCAAAGTGTGACAGCTTGATATGTCGTGAACTACTGATGTCTCGAAAAAGAGCTTATATGGAAATTGCAGGGCGAAAGAGGCCCTATGTTTTGGCCGAAGCAAAATTTTTTTATTGTTATTAATGTAAAAGATATGATGGCGAAGTTTCGTTTTTTAAATGGAACTATATATTTTTTTTCCGATCAGACGATAGTGCTTTTCAAGACGAATTCATCACGATTTTATGTACCTACCCGATTTTTATTAGTTTCCGAGATATAACGCTTAGAAATTTACTGATTTTCAGCAGTGACGTCTCGGTTTGACGAGTAAGTCATAAAAACGATCTTATTGTTTCGGTAAGAGCCGCAGGTTTGATTCTGCCTGCCGAAACAAATAGGTGGGATCTACGGTCAAAATGGCAGTTCCGAAGAGTAAGAAACGTGAAAAGTATTGTCCATTACAGTCTAAGATTTCCGTATCGAAGATTATATTAATAGTTTGGAAGGTTGGGACATTTATTTAAATGTTTCAGTAGAAGGTAGGTATAAAGACAATTTAACAAAAAATAATATATAAAAAATTTATTCTACGTGTTCTCTGCCATTTAAAATACAAGTATTTATGCGTTTGACAAATTCGTTTTTTACATTTTCCATGATTTCGTATGGAATATTTATGCATACATTATGTATCCTATTCTTTAAATCATTTAAATTATTTACAGGACTTTTATTTTTTGTTAAATTGTCTTTATACCTACCTTCTACTGAAACATTTAAATAAATGTCCCAACCTTCCAAACTATTAATATAATCTTCGATACGGAAATCTTAGACTGTAATGGACAATACTTTTCACGTTTCTTACTCTTCGGAACTGCCATTTTGACCGTAGATCCCGCCTATTTGTTTCGGCAGGCAGAATCAAACCTGCGGCTCTTACCGTAACAATAAGATCGTTTTTATGACTTACTCGTCAAACCGAGACGTCACTGCTGAAAATCACTAAATTTCTAAGCGTTATATCTCGAAAACTAATAAAAATCGGGTAGGTACATAAAATCTTGATGAATTCGTCTTGAAAAGCATTATCGCCTGATCGGAAAAAAATATATAGTTCCATTTAAAAAACGAAACTTCGCCATCATATCTTTTACATTAATAACAATAAAAAAATTTTGCTTCGGCCAAAACATAGGGCCTCTTTCGCCCTGCAATTTCCATATAAGCTCTTCTTCGAGACATCAACAGTTCACGACATATCAAGCTGTCATACTTTGCCGCGGACACCCTGTACATAGCCAATATGATTATAATACTGGCCCCCGTGAATCTTCTTCTTCAACCATAAAATTATTAAAGAATATTAATGATACTATAACTACTATAACATACAATATATTGTAGTTGTTTAACTTATGAAACTGAAACTCATACTTGAATGATATGGCGAATAATTTTGAAATTATTATTTCTTTACTTTTTAATTGCCATTATTGTTTTACTATGTTTATGTGTCGTGCGTACGGATGTGTATAAATCGTTGTAATATCCAACATAAATATATTTAATAAAAAGTTAACTGTGGCAATCTTTTTGCAAAGCGCGCACCAGTGTGTGTTGCGATAATCAAGCGATGATGAGAGTTAGCTCTCAAAAATTTATGAATTCATCTCAAATCATTTACACTTTTTATTTGTTTATTTCGTTTCGTGTTGACCTCTAAACATTTTAAACATATTACAATTTACGAATATAATTTAGTTTTTACCAAAATTACAATTTAAATACCAAATTGTAACAATTTTACATATGACTGATATAGTCGTCATGACACAAAATTCTGCCACATCTCCACGACGGATATAGTCGTTAAACACACTTAACTGGTTAATATTCAGATTTGTATAGTAATCCTAACTAAACTACAGTGAAACTGTTATTTAAGAATGTTAGAAATTTTTATTTTTACTTTTTTCTCGGATAATGAGATGTGACTTAGTTGGCATTACTAAGAAAAAGAAACAGTACTTCTAGTTAGGTATTAAAATAGGTGCGGCGTGTTTTTCAAGAACGTGGTATTGAGCATTTAATTAGTTGCCTACCAATCCGCTGTAATACTAAACCACTTTTGTACATATTGCACGCATAGTTTTATAACCAAATTGTAACAAAGATAATATTGTAACTACTATTATAGTTTTCGAAATAATGAAGAGTACCAATACTGAATACTACAGGTACATAGTTTTCAAATCAACTGCACATATACATTTTTTACATTTGATTTCTGTGGTTGGTTATAATGCATAATAATGCAATTTCTTCAATTCGGCAGTTTTACTTTGAATGTGCGCTCTTTTCTTATATCATCGGCATTCTAACTATGTACTTTTTTAGTTTCTTGCGGGAATACCAGCTTCCTTAACTTCATGGTATAATCCTATTGGATCGATTTTCTCCGGAAACACAATAAGATTTGTACGACCGTTTGTTTTTAAAAGTTGTCGATTCCGAAACAGTCTCGAAAGCATCACTCTCTGGGGTCCTGACAACAACTATCTTCAAATACGTAAAGTCGTCTAACTTTAACATCAGTTTTATTTTTGTTGGGATTCAATTTTAGTATTCTAATAACGTCTTTATCTTTACTTAGAAAATTCTTGTAAAACGACCGTTACCGTTGCAACGGTTTACTGTGGGCCAATTTGTACCTTCGAAATTTTTATATGTTTTTATATTTTTATTAAGGTCCAACATAATTTATGTTTACAACTGCCCAACCGTTAGGTGACGAGCGACGGTGTAGTCGGCACTCTTCGGGTCAGAGTTGACCTGAGGTCCACATTTGCTAGGGCGGTTCTTAACCCTGCTTAGGAAGATTTTTTCAACCAATCGATGATGATTCATTTTGACACGTCACTCGTCTATCCCCAAGTAACATGCCGATCCCACTCCGCATCTTTTAGTTTAGGTGGAATATTCATTTTGACAAAATTATTATTCGCTCACCAGTTCTTGTATAGTTCACATCTTTTAACCCTTAACAAACGAATGCCGCCATACTCGCGACATTGTAAATATTCTAAAAAAATCGAATGCCGCCATACACGCGGCATGACGTGATATTTTAGGAAACTGTAGGTTTGGCTTTAATTATACATGCAACTGTTGGGAGAAGTACCACACACAAAAAAAATATAAGTAATTTTGTATAAATATATCGTTAAACTATAAAAAATAAATTTATAAATGTATACAAATCTATACATTACATACACGCATCTATTTGTTTATTTCAATTCCTATTATTTTTCTGAAATTTTCACTTTAGTGATCTTTTGTATGGACATATCTGTTCATATACTACCTATTATTCCGGTAAGTTTTTATAAAATCCAATAAAGCGATATTAATTAAGCACCTTCTCTCGCTCTGGAAATGAAGCACTTAATTTCTTAAAAATCCGTCGACCTACTGGTCATTTTAGGTCATTTTGATTCGTTTTAGAAAAATGCGCTCGTTCGTTAAGGGTTAAAAGTCCGTTACCACGTCGTGTGGTTGTCTCTTAAGTACAAAAATAAAATTTATTCATACCCTCTACATTTGTTATTTCTTTGAATATCGAAGCAACAGTCACCGACACAATACTTAAACAGTTGCGTATGCATTAAGTTGACGCGCAACACAACAATTTTCTTATTAACACAAGTGTAAGAAAATTGAGAGGACAATCGTAAAATACAGTTTATTAGAAGCCTCTGTGTTTTCATGTTCAGTTCTGACAGCAAAGTCTTTTCTTCGTAGTTTATAATTCTGAAATATCACATAATTTAAATATTTCGTGTTATATACTCTAAGAAGGACACTATAGCTTTCCGTAGTCCATTTTAACCATTTGCACGAACAATAGCTTGGAGCTGCATTCTGTACTCGTTCCAATAAAGCTTGGTACTTTTACCACGTATTGCAAATCCGATACCTTCGACATGTAACCTCAACACACCGCAGAAACATGAACTCCGAAGTCGAAGGAATCTTGAATGCGAAAGAATCAGTGCTATTTACGTTTAAGGATGTACGGTTTTTATATTGGATCGCTAAATATAAAATTTTATCTCCAGTAGATAGATAGATTATTGTACTCAAGTATCGTATTCATGTTTTGTAACTTTAACTGATAAAATAAACTACATATTTATTACGTTACAGTATATTATTTGTGCAATGCGATATAATCAGTTTTACAATATGATATATTGCATATTTTGATGTAATATATTATTTTGAACAATAATACATATAATTCAAAGTAAAAATCGAACACTTCAACATATGTCGTACTTAAAGATAATGATATTTCTAATAAAGACACTGATTGCCCCCCCCCCCCCCCCTCAGGAGGTGATTTTAAATTATATATTTAATAAACATTGCTACAAATAACAAATTCGAAAAACAAGTATTCTCTATTTTAATCCATAGCTTACATACATAAAATTCCAAAAAAATTTTTCAACATTTAGTATAAAAATTTAAACAGAAATGATAAATTTTCGAAATATAATTTAAAAATATAAAGTTTCCAATTAACTTCTTTAATTCCGGGGATATTACCAAAAGTATGATTTCATCCCTTAAGTTTGAGGACTACTTTCACCCTTTCAATGTGAGCGATAAAAAAATAAGTGTCAAATATTTTCTTGAGAACTACCTTTCACATAAGTTTCATTAAAGATATGAAAATACATTAAATTCGGAGTAAAAATAAATTGACCTTTGTTAACCTTAAACTTAATGGTCTTTTTGCACCTAAGGTTATTAGTCATTTACCTAAATCTAATGGTCAACTAGCATTGTCGTTTTGTATCTTGAAAACGTGCTTTCCTTAACCCTTAAATGCATAAGTGCCAAAAAATTCCGTAAATGCATAAGTGGGGTCCCTAGTGGACCCCAGATTAAAATGTACTTAATTGAAAAAATAGAGGAATGACATCTCAGGATCTTTATGCTAGAAGTAAACACAAGTATTTTAATACAACGATATTATCGGAAAGTCATAACAGAAAACAAAATGTCCAACCTTTCGCTTATACCTCACGCAGTCTATCCCTATTATAAATCGTTCAAAGGTAAAATAGCACAGGCTAATTGCCCCGGACGACCCTCCAAAATACGTTGACGATAACATACAACAATGAAATACTAAATATTAAGAACGCGAATCCATACGTGGGGTCCATCGAGGTCCCTACTTACTTAATATCGTGCTAACTTTGATTACAGCAACAATTTATATCTGTAAACACATTTAAATTAACATAAATATAGACAGAAACAAATACCTGAAGTTTCAGAGCACAAATGCCGCGGCTAAAAAAGTTAACGCAAAAAATGCAACACTGGGGTCTTTGCGGACCCCACTCATGCATTTAAGGGTTAATATCAAGTTGGACAACCGGTATTAAGAAACATTTTTAAAAGACAGTGGTATGACAATATTTACAATATTTATAAATAGTTACAGATTTTACCATAGTCATTAAAAAGATGTTCAATACCATTAGATTGATTGAATGTGATAGCTACAGAAGTATTCCATCGCACCTAATTCATTAATTGTGATATTGTCTTTTTAATACAACACGTACCATAAGCTAATTACACACGTTTGTGTTATTACCAAATTTCGATCTTACCTTTATTCTGTTAATAACGACTAGAAACCGATGATAACTTCATTACAGAATCAAGAACATGGAAAACGGTTGCAAAGTTATAGTGTTAATAAATATTGGCATGATAATATTGTATCTACAAAAAATATACGGAAATCTTTGCTGATGTTGAATTTTCAACACAATATTAAGCAAAGTGCATTCTCTTGTCTGCGTTTTTTTTCAACTTATAATTAACTTAATCATTTTAAGTTGATTGATCTGCATTCGAAGGCATTTTTGTTGTTTACAAATGGTAACTTAAAATCTTTTTAGTTGAGAAGTCGGATGAATTCTTTTGTACTTTTTTTCTATTATTAATGGTTACTAGTGTTTGTTTTGCTGCGTTTCACAGCATATCTATAACATTACAAATATAATTAAAAAAAATACCTATTACAAATTGTTGTAATAAACCGAATAGTAAATATTCGAGTGCAAGTGATTAAATACACTTTATAAATGTAGAATAATATTTAATAATAAAGAAGATTAATGAAATTTATTAACAAATAAATAGATATAATTAATTAAACTCAACACAAATGGAATCTCTCGAATTATAAATCTCGTACGTCTTTATCTCACGATTTCACTCAAAGCAATCCCCTCTTCGCTTCGCTCCTCAAAAACATTCAATCCCACCCAAAAGACAGTCTTCTAGCAATCTTCATTACATACAAACTTCAATCATATAATACGCAAGCTTCATTCATAATATGCACTCATGCTGATCATACAATTACAAAGTACAGATACACACACATACCACATAAATATGTAGATATGTTTAGCGTTAATATCGATTTTCTCGAATATGTATTATTACGACGTGAAGCAAGCCTCGAATACACAAGATGTGACACAAAAGTAACGAGACTAGATCTGTAGCTTGAAAAAACAATGGAATTGGCAGCAATTGTTTTTGTGGCATCATCCCACATACCTCCTCTCTCCGTGTTGCCAATTTCAATTGAATCGGTCATACCATTTGGAAGTATTGCGTTATAATTTAGTGAATACGTGCAACTGCATTCTGCCGGAAAAATGTCTAGCGTAAAAACCGAACAGCGAATAAACAAAGTTTGTTGCAAAATTTGTTGAACTCTTTTGTAACATGTGATGAGACATGGATTTCTACCAATGACCCAGAAAGTAAGCGCCAGCCAATGGAGTGAAATTTTCCAGGATCCCCAGAACTCAAAAAAGCACGCGTGTCAAAATCAAAATTCGACTATTACTATAACTAACACTTTTATTTCCTAAAGTTAAATTTAAGTTTAATTTAAGGGTATCTAAGTGTATCTAAGGGTGTTAAATTTATAGTTCCTATTAAAATAGTGGCAATTATTAAGTGAATAATATGCGTTTTCTTATCAAGAATGGAGTTAGGCCACTTTCAAAATTAACAACCAGATTCAATATAAAATTTGAAGGTGCCCAAGTCCATTCAACATAATTTAAGATGCTTCAAATTGAAAAAACCAATACTGAATTTATTTTACATATCTTTAAAACACTTCAGGAACATAATTTATGCGATTCAATTAACTACATAACGTGCAAAATTACAAACATAAATTTATTACAAAACAATTTACTACTCATCTACATTTTGTGTGTGTAAAAGGAATTTGAAGTAATCATGATGTTCCGGTGGTATATATCGTAATAGGTCCATTATGTCCTTGAATTTTGCTGTTGTAATTTGTTGTTTTTGTTGTCCAAAAACTGAGGTTAAATTGTAAATACTAATTAATTAAAATTACCTTCATCACTACTTTCCGACATTATCAATAGTAAATACATTATCTTAATTATTTAAGTATAAATGGAGTTAGGCCACTTTCAAACTACACGGTTCGATTATTAAACTAACTCTGAAAACTTATGTGTCAAGAATTATCGTATTTGCTCGGATTATAAGCAACCTAAAATGCTTTACTGATAAATAACATAGAGTTGTACCTAACCTAACCATGATAACCGGAAAAAATTGAAAAACGGAATTAGGCCACTTTCAAAATAAACGGCTCATTTATTGGACTAGTCCCGTTACTTTTATGTTACACTTCGTATGATGTAAACCTGGTCTTGACCACGAATTGAAGCGATCTGCGGAAGTCGTCAAGCGTGACGAGTGCGATTGAGTGGTCAGAACTTCCTTCGTCAAGAAATCTACATTGTAGATTGTTTCGAACAAAAAGTTAAAATATTTTACAAAATATTGACTTCATAAAATTATCGCCAAAACTTTTCTAGCAATAAGTCAAAGAACCAGTTTATAAAAATTAAAAACATGCAATTTGAATTATTTGAAAAGTGCAAATGCATTTCTTTTTTTATCGAATTGTACATTCCTTTACACACATCGATTTGACTCATCATTTTGCGAGAAAAGTACAAGGTGTGTTGAAAAGATAGGTATAGGAAATAGATGGTGAAATAGAGTAATAACAATTAATACATTTTATCAAAGAAACTTTAATTTAACTCTTGAGGCTCAGAAAGGCACGTCTTTACTAGTCAACGAAAACCGTAAGAATAAGAAAATTTCTCGTAGGAAGAATCCGTTACGAGTCTATAGGCCCTATGGGTCCTAAAGTGAAAACAAACATCTGCAACCTCTCGAGTCGAACCTCCAGCGTTAGTGAAAGTTTACGACCCGATGATTTTTGCAGACGAAACATTTATTCTGTTGAATAAATCCAACAATAGGGAACCTACTGTTATATGACATTTATTCGAAGATTTATTAGCATTTACAATTGTAGTATGAAAGGTGTTTGAATGCGAGAGAAATTGCGCGCGGATAAATGAGAGCGAATGACAACGAGCAAATGGGCAAGGTATGTATGATTGGATGAGTGAAGTGCGAGAGAGGAAGTGGAAGGAGCGTGAGCGAGGATTATAAGAAGGCAAGAAAATATACCAGCGGCAGATAGTATGTAAACTACGAAATACATTATATATATATAGATATTCTAACACAATATACAGTTACTCACTTTAATATTCGGACACTATAATACTTTTAAATGTAATGTTTTATATCTTCCTCAATTATTAAAACTATTTATTTGCAATTTTTTTTACCATGTTAATTCATTTATTATAGACAACAAAAACATAAAAAATTATTTTGTTATTGCAACATATCATTACGTAATGAAGGATAAACAAAACAATGTCTATTTTACACGTTACAAAAATCTACATTATGTACATACATTTTACCTAAGATTAAACAAAAATTCAGCATTTTGTTGGATATGGATGTTATGATGAATAACTTGTCTTAAACGCTTAGCCATGTTTGAAATGATCTTTTCTAAATATTCACTAGTAATATTGTTCCATTCTTCTTGTAGTCGAATTTTTAATTCATTTTTTGAGTGTATTGCAGTTTTCCTAATTCTTCGTTCTAGTTCGTCCCACAAATTCTCGATGGGGTTAAGGTCTGATGACTGGGGAGGTGGATGCAGCATTTTGGACATAATTGACGTTAATTGTGGTGCACTTAATCGTGGATTTTCCTTAATTTTCCTTACAATAATTCTTCTATCTCTGGAATCGAGAAGGCGTGGACGTCCTTTTTGAGATTTCAATTCAATTCGATCTTCTTTTTTATATCGCGTCACAATATCTGCTACAGTACTTTTCTTCATATTCAATAAATTTGCTATTTGACGATAGCTTTTGCCTTTTTCGTAATTAAATATCACGAGTTGTCGTTTATCGAAACTTGTGTTTCTTTCTTTTCGTGGCATTTTGAATATTTAATATCTATTGCTCAATTTCCATAGCTAGACTGACTTAGACTAACGTAGGGCAGCAACGCCACTGTTATGTTTACATTTTAGGAGTATACCACGGATTAGATTGCTTCTTAGAAATAATCGTTTATTGTGTCCGAATATTTTTGTAACGCGTAAAATAGGCATTGTTTGGTTTATCCTTCAA
Organism: Megachile leachella; assembly: GCA_963576845.1. NCBI lineage: Eukaryota > Metazoa > Arthropoda > Insecta > Hymenoptera > Megachilidae > Megachile > Megachile leachella. The sequence goes on along the minus strand of OY756259.1, from coordinate 727,688 downwards.
TATGTAATAACATGTGGCAATTAAAAAATAATTTTGTATGTTTCTGTTGTCTATAATAAAAAAGTTAATATGGTAAAAAAATAGGAAATCAATACTTTAATTATTCAGGAAGATATAAAGCATTAACCTTAAAGTATTATAGTGTCCGAATATTAAAGTGAGTAACTGTATTTAAAAGCATTCTCTTTCTGCGCGTATACATTTACAAATTCCTTTTTTCCAACTTGCGAATTTTTCGGTATACATATTTCGAAATCCCTTTCAACTCTTCCTACTGTTTATATATAAATTACCGAGTATGTATCGATAGAGTTGTAACGCGCAAGGTGACGGAAGCTCCCTCATCTGGCAAACGAAGTACCGAGCGCCCAAGTTGAACGATCGTTCGTTTTAAACAGTCAATCTAAGCCAACCAACGAAATTAAAACACGAATCCAAACCTAAAGATTTTTTAAGGTGTTTCATTTGTTCTTTTTATAATATAATTTAAGTCTTTCTGTTATCGTTGTTCTCTTTATTATTCAAAACAATCAGTTTTTCTTTTTAATTCAAAACCATCTAAATAAAAACACCTGCAATTTTGTAATTATGCCCTTTCGAGTATCTAAAAAACTGGTTCTATAATAAAACATACTGCTTAGAAGAAATATTTGCAAGTTACGGAGAGTCGTCCTATTATAAATTTATATAAATAATGTCCTTTAATGACCTTCACGTGGTTTTACAATATCTTCAGTTTTGAAACCAATTCGTAAATGATGCAAGTCGGATCGTATTTTATCTAAAAAATGCTCTAAAACTATTGATATTTCGAAATATTCAAGTTGAAGTAAATATCAAGTGATTCACAAACTTTTTACCGTTCAAATTATAAAATATAAAAAGAAGCCATAATAGAATCGAACAATATTTCAGATCTTATTTAATTATACAAGTTGTGTTAAAAAATTGTACGTGTACTGTACATCGTTTATTCGAAGGTTTAATAGTGTTTTTTTACAATATAATAACTTTAATTGCGATGTTGTAATTACATCTTTTTGAGTATCCAAACATCACTCTTTCAGTGCTCATTTCAAACGAGGGAAGGGAAAAAGGTTTGCTATCCATTTTTATGACTGAAAGCACTGTTAAGCATCTTCACCACTTCAGATACTAATTTCTTAAGATTAAAACAACACTTTGTGCACGTTCTCTGCTTGCAGAAATCAGTTATTTCTATGAATTGCCAAAGTCACAGCTCATAGTTAGTTACAACAGACTATTACTGGACAATTAAACAACTAATTATAACGAAACTTGGCACACATATAGGAAAGCTATCGAAGATCGTATGCTACGAGTTTCATTCTTTTCCCATTGTTTGTAATATGTTACCATGTGGCTCCGAGTGTTTTTGAACACCCCTTATATATATTAGGATGTTATATTAAAAATTTCACAATTTATTACATATTTCAAAATATTGCATGATATACCCCAGTATTAAATTTAAAATATTTTGCAAACTACGGATTTTGTTATGGTCATACTATAAGACTTTTTTATTCAAAAATTACATAAAATTAATGTATCATACATAAAGTGGTATGTAGTTCTATTTAAAAGAATTGTGCATTATATCACTAAACTTTCATGTCGTCAGAGAATAACACTTCCATAGATTTACTTGTAATTGCCTGATACATGAGTTTACGCTGGTATGTAATAGCAAAATCATGATTTATTCTAAAATTCTATTTCGAAGATTAATTATACCGTGAAATGTAACAGAAGAATGTATTCTTCGAATATTTCAATTAAAAGAAGATCTTTCTTAGTTTTTAAACTTTTAATTGTTATCGAAAAAGTCGCTTTTCATAGATTGGCAATTTTTTTCCAGATGGGAAGAAAGTTAGAAAGTTATTCAGATTTTCTGATTCTGCTTCACTGAGTCTACCTTTCAAAGTAAACTAGGTTGTATTTAATTATTTCGAAGTTAAACTGTGCTAAGAACCATTCAACACCTTGATCCATCGATGACTTTTAAATACCAAAAAAGTCTTTAGAGGACATTTGTTATGCGCCCCGGGTAGGAGACGACCAAATGTTTCTTTTCTACATCAATTTTTCTCCGACTTTCCTTTTTTCGCTTCTCTTATTTCAGCATTCTACTCAAAGATTGTCCGTCGTGGATTCAACAACTTCAACCTCCAGAGCCTTGATATTTATTTTTTCAAATTAATGCTTTAACACTTCAAATTAATACTTTTGCAGGTTTTATTCATATTGTAGCAAATGAAATTCATTCTTTACCAAATCAAGTTCACCTTTTTGAAAATAATAGTCCTGCTGCAGATAACGTAAAACTTAAATAGAATAATGTTATTTATACACAGGTTATACACAATTCCCGCTAGAAATAAATTAAATAAGTTGTAGATGACATTAAAATGTGCATTATTGCATGTTAATCGTCGATATTCTGAAAGTAGAGTTAATTAACGCAAGGTGTATGCATTACAGCTTTTTTAGAGTCTCTCAAAACAGAATAAAAAGTGTTTATTAACGAATCAGGATTTAATTATCATCTTTGATGGACGTAAACACGATCAAGAGTTAAAGCACCATATAACTGTACTAATAATTAACAGACAAATTTTTTTTTAATTGTTGCAATAAATATTTATGGAATAGTTTGATATAAAATAATTGCACTTTTAGCACGTCCAGCTACTTTTAATATTTTCTTTATAAATTTATTCGAAGATTAAATGCAGCAATTAAGTAAATATAATCTGTAGAAAATGTGTAGAATTTTGGTCAATGTGCGTCTCAATGAAATGCAAAAAGTTCATAACATTGTTAGTTAGATGAAACATACTTTATTAATATTTTTACAGTCTTTATTATTATTTATTAAATTGTTAAGTGTAAATTGTCCTTTCATAGTAATAACTTTACAGCGAATTAATTACAAAAGAGTGAAAAATTTTTTCCTCCAAAAGTTAATCCAATCTTTCCTCTTCAACTTTGTTGCTGTCCAACACATTATTTAACTTCAATATTAAAATTTCCATTCTTAAATTTAAATGTACTTAGTAAATCGATTACGAAATCGAACCAATATGAATTCAAAAAATAAATCGCTTGTTAGGAATGGTATGAGTTGTATTGTTAAAATTATACCATTAATATTATTAATAATAACTATAACAGAGTAAGCGATTACAAATTACATATGTGTGTATTTAGAAATTCAGCTGGATATACCCAAAACAGATTGATCGTTAGTTATTTTTTATTTTTATGTTTCCGTTCACTGGTCCGTTTTTACGTTCTAACTTCGTCATTTTCCTGATCAATACTTCCGTTTTTTCCGTTAGAATAATATGTACGTAGAACTAATAATAATTATTATAACCATTTTTCAACTACGAAGAAATACTGTTGATTAAAGCGTCTACAAAAAACATGACTTTACAAGCACCATTCGCGAACGTAATTGAATTTCTATCGAATGTCGGTTTTTGTCGGTTCAGCTGGCTCACGAATCGTTAGCCAACTGAATACGCGTATTGATTGTTAATCAAAGCAACTTCTCCTGTTTTCGTAACAATCAGTTTTAAAAAACAATATGCGTTAATTTGATCGGCTAGTTTATGTTTTGGAATAATGGACATTGCTTGATAAAAACCACCTGACAAAAGAATTGAAGTTAATACATTCGTTACTATTCTTACAAACATGTACTATATAAAATAATTTTAAGAGAAAAATACAACGACTTCGAAATGCACTAAAAAGTATAAAATAATTTCTATTTCCTAATGAAGTAATTTCTATTTCATTCAATCATACAATTACGTAATATATACGAATGAAACCTATTCACTCGTTAGGTAGTATATTAAATACATTTCAACCCTTTGCTATAAATTTTCCCAGCGTCTTATTAACGATTCCTCCTACGCTTTGAAACGTTAATTCGTATGTCGATAGTCGCGGCGCGCCGATTTTTACATAACATACCTCCGTTATAACGATCAAATTGCTACCAGTATCGACCAATACCAGAATGTCATGATTGTTCAGTCTCACCATTTTACAGGTCTTGTCGATTGCTAGTTATCCTACGTAGTTCGTGCTCCGGGTTACCTGCCTTTGTGGAGCAGTTTCTACTAAGTAAGATGACCTGTTCCTCCACAGTTGTAACACCTATCTGGTCATTTTCTTGGCACCCATTTGTAGATCTTCTTGACTCCTGTACTGTCCTTCCTGACTTACTGCTGCTACAGCCGCAGGTTTCTGATGATTGACCCGAACGCCCCAATCCTGGTTCCCTGACGGCAGTGACAGCTTCTTGAATGCTCATAACGACGTATCTGGGATGGTGAAGCACTGTATCCTTGCCTGATGACGGAGCACGGGATCTGGTATCCCTTTGACCAGATATTCGACGAGCTCGATCTGATCTTTTATTATAAAGGTATTTGTCGAATGACTCACCCCTTTTCCAAGTCCGTTCTTGGAACTGCTGACGTATTGCGACTATGCTCGGCCTATGGTGGAACATTTCCTTGTTAAGCAACTGCCCAACCTTTACCTCGATAAATTCTGGATGTGACTGCATCCATTTTCGGGCCTTCCCCTGCAGTCTCATTCTCATCAAGACCTTTACCTCTTCATCCTCAAGTCCGTATATTGCATTTTCGCCATTTCGAGTTCACGTCGTGTGATTGCGTCGTGCTCGCGTTCCATTAGAGCCTTTTCCCGATGCAGGATGTCGATTTCGAAGCAACTTCTCTCGAGTTCATCATTCCTCGTTGTCAGAAGAACGTTTGTACCTGCAACTGTTCCTTCCTCTGCACCCGTGATGAGCCGACTGTTATATTTTTTCCTAACCCACTGCTATTTTAAACCGTATCTAACCGTTTTTCGCTTCTCACAATATTAAAAAATTGATTTTTCTTTTTCAATGTTTCATCCTAAATGCTGTTCGATTTTTATGCAGATTTGTATACGTAAAAGATGGATTAAAATGGAGGATACGTGTTTTTGGAATTTTTTGTTTATTCCAATCTAGCAATAATTTAGTAATAATTTAGCAATAATCTGGCAACAGCAGTTGCTACGTCTTTAACATTTGGGTAATACTACGTGTTTATTGTTCCATCGGTAGCCACAAAAGGTCCAACGGGTGGGTATAATTCCGCCGCGGTACCAAAAAGTTTATTGCTAAATTGAAAAAATTTCAATTTTTTTATACATTATTTAAATAAATAATTTTTCTCGAAATTTTCGTAATCAACTAAATTCTTTGTTCAAAAATACACTTTTTAACAAAAGTACACCTTCCTACACCATCTACTTTCCGAAATATTAAAGAAAATGTATTTTCGACCCCGAACTTTTTTATCCCCTTAATATGCATGTCAACCAGATATAAAACAATACATGTCAAATAATTTTCGAAAAGCTACCATGTATGTAAATTTCATTAAAACCCGCGTGTAACATCTTTGTGATGTCCCTTGTTGATACCCTGTATACGAAATTACCTCCCACAGTTTTTCAGATTTTTTATTTTATACGAGTCATTCCACGCCGAATCGAGATGGCGTCCTGAGATTTTGTTTTAATTAAAGTAAGTTAAGGTCCATGTAAAATTAAGGGGAAATTAAGTTATCATTTGCCGGTTTTGAATTTGTTAAGAAATAATAATACTTCAAAGCTTGCAATTTTATCTAATTGTGGCGAAAACAGACTGCGCTTACGAACATTTATCTCTGAAACTATTTGTCCGATTTAGCTATAATACATTGTTTTTATTCATATAGGAATGAACTTTGACAATTAATTTTGTAATGTCGAAAAATTTAAGCGGATTCAATGTTGTGTTTTTATTAATGAGGGGCGGGGGGCACCAAATTAAAAAAAAATGATGATATTGTTCGAAGCTTTCCCTTTTAGAATGACCCCTTCAGAAGGGTGGAGCCTTGAAAATCGGAACCTTGGAAAAATATAAAAAAGAAGATCGAGCGCAAGCACGGAAGAACTTTTTTAAAAATTGTATACAGAGTAAGAAGTCTTTACGTGTGCTCCCGTCTGAAATAAAATAAGAAAAACGCAAATTGCTGCGGTAATATTTTATACCTTACACGTATTCCTTCATTACTAAAAGTTTTTTAAGCTAAACTGTGCTGTAATATGTTCAGCTAACAATAATTTCAACCTAAGATGAAGGCGTACCAGTTTAAAAATGAATAATTAGACTTTTTCGAGAAAAAAGTCACCCAGCTATAGTCTGAAGTTTCTAAACTTTTCATCAAGTTGTCGGTAATTCCAAGAGGATTTCTTACATAAACTTTTAAAAAGGATAAAAAGAAGGCTACACCTTCTTATCCGCAAGAATCTCAAAAGCACTGCCTTGTTCCTTCCAGGAAATCTTGCATCAAGGTCTAAGCATTTGTTCCGCATTGGTCTGCGGATTCATCGAAGATTCTTCTTTGATTCCCAAATGGAAACTTCAACTCTACTGAGACTACACTCTTTCAGAACTACGTGACAGTTTTTCTTATTTCAATAGCCAGAATTCCGCTTGTCTATATCTACTGTTTCCCGGTCAGAGTGTACAAACGGAATAAAAGGTACTACCATAGGCGGAGAAATGCATAAGATTGAAGGAAAAGCGGTTATAAAAATTCTGTAGTGGTAAATCAGATGTATTTGGTTTGAAGAAGTATCCGCGTGCTTTGCAGATATCTTTTTGGATAAAATTTAATAGAAATAAATTTAAAAAGTATTTTTTTTAGAAATGAATGAAACGCCGTAAAATCATGAGGTTTTGGATGATATATAAGAATGTCGGGTATCTGTACGTTTTTTGTAATTCGTTTATTTCAACTTGCTTCTATACTATTGAACGTAAACAAACAGTGACTTACTAGAAGAACACTCCTAATGCAAGAATAAAACATTTTTATTTTTTATTTTTTTTTAATTTTTTCTATCATATTTGTGACATTTTTCTCATTAAAATGACACCAAACACGACGTAATTTGAGTTATATTTACTTGCAATATCTTATTGGAGTAAAGTCATCGATGTACGCGTAACATTTGAAATTATAAGTAAATATGGTCCGAAGTACGTCGTGTTTGGTGTCATTTTGATGAAAAAAATATTACAAATATGATGGAAAAATTAAAAAAAAAAAAATAAACGCACCTCACCTAATATTGGAGTCATGAGCGAATATCAGTCTGTATGGAATTTCAAGAAAAAATAAATAACTACGTAATGCGGTGTACATTTCAATGTTACATTCAACTTCTAAATATTTCAAATTAGAAACAAATTTATCCACTAAGGGAATACTGTAGAATATGTGTTTACGTTGATCGACAGAAAAAACATTGCTGTAACTCCACAGTAACGCAGTGAACTTTCAAACTGATAATTTGATTTCATAACAAAATTCTAAATACAGAATTACGTAATATCGGCTTTTATATATTATTCAGTCTAATCCTGTATATGTACATTAATATTTAATAATGAATAACCTTTTTTGTTCGAAAAATAAATTTCTTAAATATTTCTAGTACACCCGGTACATACTACTAACTATATTTTCTGTTTGACTTTCTACTTCATTCTTTTGATGAGGTAGTCGATTACAGTATGCGACAAAGTATGGAGTCTTGGTTTAACTACTTCGTACAACAGCAGCATGTATACCTATGAATAGCGAACTCTACCTTAACAAGAGAGTTAATGGACGTATCAGAGTATATATTACTGCACATGCATATGCGTCTTTTGTAGTCTAAGGGCTAACAACCGCAAAATTGGACTCTAGTTTTACCTCGAACTTTAAGATACAGTTACTCGATTTAATATTCGGACACCATGGTATTTGCGAAATTAAAGCTTTATATTTCTATTTGCAATGAGATTATCGAATTTTCTAATCCGCAATGAATTACAGCACATATTCTAGTTTACAAATATGTAAAATTAAATACTTTATTTTTTATTGCTTTCCACATAATAAATTATAAGTGAAATTAAACCCAATATTGATGTCGAAAAAATATTCGGACACTTAATATTACATAAAGTTTTTTCTTATTTACAGTACATGTAACAACAAAGTGATATTTTTAATGTTAATTTCATATTTTTTGGGACATCTTTTTTGTCTGATGACATGTTGCAGACGTGTTGGCATGTTTTAAATTATTTTATTTAAATAATTTTGAGTAACACACTTCCACTCTTCCATCAATCGTATTTTTAATTCGTCTTTTGTTTTTATGGGGGTGGTTTTAACATTATGATCTATAAAGTCCCATAGATTTTCGGTTGGATTAAATTCCGGTAAATGTAGTGGAGGATAGAGCACTTTCGAACAAGCATATGATAAATATTCCTGAACTATTTTTGATTTGTGTTTTACATCGTTATCCTGGTAGAACTTAAAACTGTCGCGTATACCCATATTAGTTCCACTTTTTAACAAATTTTTTATTAATATGTATCAATATTTGTCCTTGTCCATAATATCTTCAATAAAAACTAGCCCCCTTACTGCAGCACTAAAATATCAGCCCCATACCATCAAGTTCCCACTACCATGTTCCATCGACGATTTCATATTTCTTATTTGTGATTATTCATCGGGTTTACGCCACACTAATTTTCGTCCGTTAAATCAATTTCATGTTACTGGTCATAATAGACGAAAATTAGTGTGACATAAACCGAATGAACAATTAAAAATAAGTAATATGAGACCGACGATGAAACACGTTGGTGGAAGTTTGATGGTATGGGGCTGCATTTTTAGTGCTGGAGTAGTGGAGCTGGTTTTTATTGAAGATATTATGGACAAGAACAAATATTGAGACATATTAATAAAAAATTTGTTAAAAACTGGAACTAATATGGGTATACGCGGCAGTTTTAAGTTTTACCAGGATAAAGATCCGAAATACAAATCGAGAATAGTTCAGGAATATTTATTATATGCTTGTCCGAAAATGCTCCATCCTGCACCACAGTAACCGGAATTTAATCCAACCGAAAATCTATGGAACTCTATGGATCACAATATTAAAACCACCCCCATAAAAACAAAAGACGAATTAAAAATACGATTGATGGAAGAGTGGAAGTGTGTTACTCAAAATTATTTAAATAAAACAATTTAAAACATGCCAACACGTCTGCAACACGTCATCAGACAAAAAAGGTGTCCCAAAAAATATGAAATTAACATTAAAAATATCACTTTGTTGTTACATGTACTGTAAATAAGAAAAAACTTTATGTAATATTAAGTGTCCGAATATTTTTTCGACATCAATATCGGGCCTAATTTCATTTATAATTTATTATGTGGAAAGCAATAAAAAATAAAGTATTTAATTTTACATATTTGTAAACTAGCATATGTGCTGTAATTCATTGCGGACCAGAAAATTCGATAATCTCATTGCAAATAGAAATATAAAGCTTTAATTTCGCAAATACCATGGTGTCCGAATATTAAATCGAGTAACTGTATACAAGTTCCTTGAATTTCTTATAAATACATACAATACTCCTTCAGAAAGATATTTAACTCATATATATCATGTGCTACATTTCTACGAAATTATATTTTCTTGCCGAACATTCATAACTAATTCAATGTTTCCGCTGACATTCCATAAGGACGTAACTAGAAATTGGTTAGAAATGGAGAGTACGTGACGTTATCGTATCAATTGGGATCTGTTTCTGGTGTCCTATTGACAAGCGACTAGAGAAACAAAGAAACTTGCTATTCATCGTACGAAGAAGCTTCTAGTACCGTCGGTCGATGTCGATGCTCCAATGCCTAATTACGTATGCGAGCATCTGCGTACATCGATCCACCAGGATTAGACTATTTGGGCAAACGGTCTGTTGGCATTGGTCTGTTTAAGGCTGGTTTAACGTTGAGCCCTTAATCTGTACGTCATACCTCTTATCTGGCTACCCGGAGGGAATTGGTCAGGTCCAACATACAGTATTACTATTCATTATGTATTATCAAGTGTGGTTAATCAGCGTGACGAAAGTCGGAATTTCTAAAATACCGCAAACAGGCACAATAAATTAAAGTTCTTCCGCATTTTTAACAATGCAATCACCATGAAAAGTATACTGACAAGCTTAACAAATATAGGGTGTCCCAGTTCTTTATAACCAAACTTCGTTAACATAATTTATTCGTAAAAATAAGAAAAGTATGTTATATTGATAAAGTATCGTTATTGCTCCTTTTACAGTAATAAGGATGTTTCAATATGTTATCAATGCCTTTTTTTAATGAAATATTACTTGATATGGAAAGATGTTGTTGGAATCTGATTGTAAACTAACGCTGCTCCGTCTGTTCGTTATAGATTGAAGTAATATTTACAATTGTCTGAACTGAACTTGTTCTCTTGTCAATTTCTTGTAAACCGATTCATCTCTCTGTCCTGTCCAATCTAATTAGCGATTGAGCTTTCGGGAAGTTGGTTTAGCATGATTGTCATCAGAGGTAAAAATGGTCCATATTTATACAATATTGTTTTATTATTTTTATTTATAGAACATTTATATACGTTTTATGTACAAAACTAGAACAGATTTAGGTTGCATTGAAAAACAAAATATTCTGAATCATGTTATATTTTTGTTATAATCTTTTAATAAAATGTTTAAAATATTATGTTAATATAATATCTTTCTTTTCCTTTTGCGTAGAAAATATATTGATAAATTTTGGCAGTAAACACTGTGATACTTTTTATGTGTTTATGATTAGTGTCTAAGAACAATAGAGGAAATATATTATACATATGTATTTCACTAGCAATACAATGATGCACATCAATCTGTATTTATTCGTACATTTTCATTATAAGTTAATAGGATTATTATATCACGTTGAATGTAAGTTTCGTCGACTATTTCAATATTTATTTTTGAAAAACTAGAAGTTTTTCATTATTAAAAATTAATTATTAATTGTTCATTACTAATTATTAACTGATAGATATATAATTTCACCATGCTGACGTTTAAAGCATTGTATATTTTTTATAAATAGTTATTTTATGACACTTTCAAATTTAAAATATAGTTTGATCTTTTATCTAATGCTGCAAACACATTAAAAGTTTAAAGTGTAATTCTTCTAGAAAAACTAGAAAAAATTTACATATAAAATCCGTTACAACATATAATAAAAATCATATTTCACAACAAAAGAGTCTATTATAAAATATGAATAATAAATTAATAATTGATTAATATGTGTAAATAAAAATGGAACGAAATTTCAATATTTATTATACTCTGCATGGTAAAATAAAGTCTTTCTTCGCCTGCAGTAACATTACAAGAAAAGCAGCAGTATTCGTTTAAGGCATACAAACAATTATTTAAACAATATAAAAACAAATGTTATATAATTTCACATAAAAAAGAGATCACGAAATTTATTAATATATCAGTGTAGCAACACGTGACTCGTAGCGTTGTTTAGGTATAGATAATTAAGCCTACATTAAATTTGTAAGCCGGCAAAACCATTTGACACTTTTTACACGTGCGTAGTCGAATAAGTTACCCTACCAAAGACACTGCCAGCCATGTCTTGTTATGACTTATTCAATCGCGCGGTCAACACAGCTCGGGAAAAGGTTCGCGTCACAAATTTATAATTTACGATGTTTTCCCCTGTCTAAAATCGAAGTGGTTTCGGAGAAGAGAATTAACTCCACCCTCGGAAAACAAAAATATCCTGCAGAAAGGCGCGAAAGAATACAACAGTCTCCGATCTATTACATGCATTTACGTCGAATAAAATATCTTGTGAACATACTTGTAAATATTCTTCTTTTTATTGATTTTTCACTAATGCTACATAATAATTCTAAATTATAGTTTATGAAATACTCGTGAGTAGTTGTTGGTAGTATGATCTATTTAGGCTACTGTATGCATAAGTTGGCAGGAATGTTTTTTTGACGATTGTCTTTTGTTTATTAGCTTCTTCCTGTTCGTGTTCGGCTACCGGCGTTGCACGTGCAATGTGCACCAGCGTGTTCTTAAATCTGTATCCATTAAATATGCTATAATCCTTTCTTATTAATAAACTTTTTATATCTAAAATAAACCAGCGTTAAACTCTGTCAGTAGTAAATTTCAAGACATTGTAAAAGTTGTGTGTATCTAGCTTATTCATAACATATGCCTCGTTCTTGAAAATATCGGGTCGAAAGGTCCGTTTTACAGATGTTCGTGAAATTGTGTAGCGTAATTTTGTGTGACGCAGCATTGTTAATATTGCACACATATTAGTCTTATTTATTACAACAATTAAATGATAATATTGTGTATTATTGAATTTTCATTTTTATTAATAAGCAAAAATAAATCTATATGTTAGGACTCACTGCGTCTACAATAAAGAAAAGCTTTAACCGTCTCCAGAGTCAATGGGTCCCAGGTGTATACCTAAAGTCCAATTGGCCAAATATGTTGCAGACCCAAACTGTTATTTTTTCTTCAGGAAGTGGGCGCCAGTTTTACTATGCCTTTTAGAAAAATCTTTTCATTTTCAATTCGAAGAAGAACTACTTTTTGAGGATTCTGTTTTTGATGAAGTTTCTGTTTTATTTAAATAAATGATCACCGCATATTCCTATACATGTCATACTTTTCGAAATATAATATGGTATGCGCTGCAAAAAATTGCACTTTTTATTTGTAGTATGAAAAGCAGCACGTTCGTTGCCATTGTAAAAAAGTGTCACGTTTTATTTTTCGCCCCAAAAAGCATACTTAAATAGTTGACAACGGAAAGTAGCATGTTTCATCTTTCGTTATAAAAACAGACACGTTCCACTAATACGGTTATTTATGTAGGAAACACAAACGATATTTGCTGGACTTTAATGTATACTCTTTGCTGAGTTTAATGTAAAATAATACACATAGCTCCACAGTACAGTATAATTCTTATATTAGAAACCGATTGGATTGTATAAATAAAACTTTAATTAAAAAAGCATATGTTTTTAGTAATTTATTTGTATTGAAGTTTCACGTTATTCATCTAAAAAAATGCATTTACTAATTATTGTTTCTTATTCGAGTTTACCCTTTGATATGGAAATATTATTTATGTTACTGTATTCGATGTTTTTGGTATTATCGTATAAGTGAAAAAGATCTTTAAAATGAAATGTCTTACGTTTAAAGAAAATGGTACGACGTGTAGTTTGATCAACCAGTATTTTTTGTTGTGAGAGAGAAAGTGATGTGATGCAATATATAAAGAATATAAAAGATTTATTCACGATATAAATTCATACAATGTGCACAATTCAACTACGTGGAAATGTTAAATGTCAAAATTCAAATAAAACACATGAACGCGAGATGAAATCTATGATGCATAAAAGTCAATATTAATTGTCGTTATGTGGGGACGGATATATTTATGCGTGTGCAACAACTCTGGAACTGTGAGTTCAGAAGTTACAAGCGCTCGTGAGGTAAAGAGCGGCTTTTACCTACTGTGTTACGTGCGGGAAGCGCGAGTTATGTTATTGGATGGTTGAATGGCTTTTAAATAAATGCACAATACTTTAAAATAAACACGTTCCTTTTAATTTGTTCCGTTCGTACAGGCCAGGCGAGTGTCCCGCGGCGGCTATCTTGCTTACGTAGATCAGCGTCTGTCCCACTCACGCACCTTCGAAAATTCGACTTTATTCTGTACAGAGTATTTATTGCTATCTAAAACGACCAGAGCAGCCTGTAGGGAAGTCCACTAAAGGCCGCTGTACTCGTAGAAACTTCATTTTCGCAATATTCGAGCGTTATAGTCGAATTCACGAAATCGCCTCGTCTTCTTCGCACATCGCATTGGTGTGAGAGAGATGACTCGATTTTCGTGAATTCGACTATAACGCTCAAATATTGCGAAAATGAAATTTCGACGAGTACAGCGGCCATCAGGAGAAAAAATTGATACTTTGTTAAAAAATAAATAGAAAATATTTATATATTTATATATTAAAAATATTTATTTTATATTTTTTATTATATGGCTCGTAGTTCTATCGTTCCGAGCGTTTCCTTTCCACCCGGGCGCGTCGCCGGCGCTCGCCTCGGCCAACGCGACGGTGACAGGGTATATTCGCGGCGCCGCTGGAGGCTGTGCGGATCATGTGAGCGATTGCACCTTTTGAGATCGAAGAGAGGAGAGTTCAAACTTTGTAGGAGGCCAATCCGCGGGTTGCCAACTGCTTCCAATAAATCGTGACTGCTAGGTGAACTTGGGGTTGCAAATCTCAAAATTTTCACCTTTTTGCATGTCACGCGAGAACGGTTCGAGTAATCGACTTGAAAATTTGTACAGAAATGCTCCAATGATCCACCAATCGATCGCATGCATCCAATTTACCAGCCCACCCCCAGGGGTGGATTGAGAGAGTTGGGAGTATGAACTCTCTCAGCGAGGGTTGGTTTCACACCAGGTTCAAACCTGACTTTTGACTTTTGACTGTGAAAAAAGTGAAAAAACAGCAAGGGGTGGTTTTTTGACAGCGTGTAACAATCAAGGGGTTGATGCAAACGCGACCAAATTTTTACCAGGCATAACTGGGGTGGAGAGGAAGCTTTGGTACAAGTTTGAGCAAAATCAAAAAAACCATCCCTTAGGGAGGGGGTTGGGGGTGTCGCAGGAGATTGAGTCGGACATCTTCGGAAAGGCCGCAATCTAAAGAACCACATTCTGTAAACAAATTTTGGATTTTTTCTTTTTTTCTGTCAAATTTAGAGCCTTTTTTATCGGTTTTTCGACTCCCTAGCATTCAAGGGGTGGTCGATACCGCAAGGGGGTGGCAAGGAACAATGGCGCTCCTGGAGCATGAGATAACCCATGGGCCTAACTATCCTAAAAATTTCAAAGTCCTACCTCCAACATTTTGCGCCGCCTCCGAAAAGGTTGAAATGTATTTAATATATTACTTAACGAGTAAATAGGTTTCATTCATATATGTTACGTAATTGTATGATTGAATGAAATAGAAATTACTTCATTAGGAAATAGAAATTATTTTATATTTTTTAGTACATTTCGAAGTCGGCGTATTTTTGTCTGGTACAATGGATCATCTAAGGTAATTAGCTTTTCGCCCTTTTTTGGCCCTTTTTGCCTATTTAATTTCGTACAAAAAATCTGAAAAAATTCTATAATATGCGCTATATAGACCTCAATGTTTTAGAATTTTTTCAGAATTTTTGTACGAAATTAAATAGGCAAAAAGGGTCAAACACCGGAATTTGGTTTTTTCCCTTTTACTACCCCAACGGATGAGATAGGGAGTTGAAACTTGGTATGAGAAGTTTTTTTTGGATATGCTACCAACTGACGAATTGGGTTTCTAATTCGTCTCAAGGGCACATTTGACCATCTTATCCGGTTATACCCTTTTAGCGATTTCTGGACGACATGAACGTGTCTCGACATGCTATCGAGCGGTTTTTGTTTTTAACCGACTTCGAAAAAGGAGGAGGTTACTCAATTCGATCAGTATATTTTTTTTTTTTTTTTTTTTTTTTTTTTTTTTAACCGTTGAAAACCGTTGGTCGATACAACGCGTTTCTTTTTTCACGGGGCAGTAGGCAGTCAACCCTCGTAAGAGCCACATCGTGTATTGTTAATGTTTTTTTTTTCTAGTAATTGATTTTTTGGTTATTAAAATATAAATTTGGTTATACCTCGTACTGCGTTACCCTTTCAGTCTTTATTATTTTTACTTGAACCCTGTTCCCTGTTAAGAGAACACCTTCCGTTCGGTGCACGGCTGATTTTTATACGTAATATTCGGGAAATTGTATTATATTACATTTTTTGCGCTAATTTATTTAAAAAAAGAATTTGAAGGTCCATAGGTACCTCTATAAAAATACGTGGTCGGAGTTAGATATCATATTTGTTCCGCGTTATGGGCGCGTACTGGTGGCAGTACTCGACGCATGGAAGATCTTAACGCGTAAATTGTACCTATGTGAAATGTAATGTTTTTTAACAAAGCGAAATCGACAACAAGGCAAATTGGTGTAATAAAAAAAGGTACTCTTAAATGATAGATCTAATGTAATACACAATGTGCAAAAAATCGTTTTTAATTTGTAAAAAAGAAGTTAATTTCAAAAAAGCGATAATCCGGCACGATTTGATGACATAAAGATACTACAAAATAATATTTATATCATGTCAATAGGAAGTTTAAAGTCTAATTTCAAATTTTCAACTTAACGAAATTTAGAATTTTGAAAATTTTTCAGTATACCGATACAGAAATATTAAATTTGATTTAGAAATTCGGGGTTCAAAATTTGGATGTATGCAAATTCGTATATTTGTAAACTTGAGCATTTGGGGCATTAAAATTTGAGAATTTTGTAATATGGAGATTTGAAAATTAGCAACTTTAGAAATTTGAAATTTTCAGAAATTTATACATTTGAAAATTTGAAAACAGAACATTCATTTAAACACACAGACGTTAGTGCAACCATACGCTAAATTCCTATTTCTAAAACTGACTAAAATTGATTTTGTCATCATAAGCTCTATTATCCTACAATTAAATTATTAATTCTCTACTAATTTAAAATCAAAGAATTTTGTGGATGCCTAGACAGATTATAAATTAAAATGAACAATTTTTAAGTGTTTTTACTGTTATACGCGCAATTTATAACGTCCTCGAAAAACCTGCGGACTTCCAGGATTTTACAAGATAAACTGATACTGTTGAAAAGAGCGTCCCAGAAAGTTTCAATTGACGTAGATGGGGCTGATTTCAATCGGAAATGTCTTTCAAGCCATCAAATAAACGACACCCGACTTGTGATAGACAGTAATGACACAATTTAAACTTTTCCATTTTCGTCAGTAGCTAGCTTTCTCGCCTTGAAGAACATCCGTAGCTTTGAAAAGTAGTAAGAGAAAACAGTAATAGATCAATATTTCTTGTTCGTAAATTTGTTGTCACTTTGTATATAGTCACATAATGCCTAGAAATTGTATAATTTAAAACAGTTAATTATTCTTTGACATCTGGATTGTTTAGTTTCATGCACTTCTTTGAAACCTGCAATCTTCTTAAATCCCAGCTATAAATCTGTTGGAAATTATACAGTTTTTAAGTCATACTGCTGATATATAGTATGTGACATTTACAATAATGTAATAAAAAGTAGTTAACAACAATTTTTATTAAAAAACAAATTTATGGTGGGCATAATTTTAAGGGGTAGTAACTGGGGTGATTCTGAACAACTTTTCCTTGTACCAAAATGCTAGTTAAAACATAGTTTTTGAATTATTTATGAAAAACACTGACCAATGAGAGCGCGCATAAACCGGCCGCGCGACACCGTAAGCGATAGCTTCGAATATGACGGCCGATCGTTGTCGTGAACAAATGTATCGATACCGCCGGTAAAACGTTTGTATATCGTCGGTATAACAGGAAGCTATCTAGTGAAAGTTAAATCGAGTAATGAATGAAGAAGTTAAGAATAATATTAAGTTCTTTGTAATTCGTAAATGGGAGATAAACCAATTAGTTTACCTAGACCAAGTATATTGTATTTATTTTACATCTTCAAGAAAAATAATTACAATATGCAAGAAAAAGAAACAGAATAAATTCACGAAAATTAATTTTGTCAACTATTCTAATGAAGCAAACGAATACAGTAAAACCTCTTTTTGTGCGGTGGATAGGGACGGTATAAAAGAAATCGTACAAAAAAATATTCGGAAATTGTATAAATACTTACATATAATAAACAACTTTGTACGATATACCACCCAAAATTTTTTTTATGCGGCGGACAGGGACCGCATAAAAAAAGTCGCGCTTAGAAAATACATTAATTATTTACGAAAAAGATGAGAAAATGCTTTTAAACAAATTAAATAATTAAATTAAACGTGAAAATATTTTTAAAACATTTAATTGTTTATTGTATACATGGAGAAGCTTTCAAAATGCATATTAAATAATTCACTGCTACTCGTCGTAATCCAAAACGTGCATCTCCTTGTGATGAATTGGTTGAAAATCGCTTTCGTCGCTTGAAAATAGGATTTCAATTGATTTATTTTTTGACACCATGAAGTCAGTGATCAGTTTTTGTGACGACGGTCGATTGGTCAGTTGCTTGTAAATGTCACGATAGCGAGACATGCATGATCTTAGCTCTTTTTGGAATTTCAAGCTTCTTTCGGCATTAGTGTCTATTTTAAAAAAATGCGTTTTCAATTTTTTAGAAATTTGGATCCCTGCATATATTTTATCTGCTATCATGTATTTCGGTTGTTCTTGTTCGTCTTCATAATCTATCAAATTATTGATAATGCCACTATCATTGACAGTTTCGTCCTCAATCATTTCGTCTAGATTGTTTTCGCCGAAAGTATCAAACCTTCTCCGCTGATGTGTGAATTTCTGATAATAATATACCGATTCATATACCGCATAAAAAAAAATCGCATAAAAAAGTATCGCACAAAAAGAGGTTTTACTGTAAATTCACGTTTCAAAACGAATGGGCACCGTGTCTTTGAAATGGAATAGAACTGGAATAGAATAATGCAGTACCTCATTGAAGTGAAATAAATCAATTGCTGCGTACGTTTAATTTTGAAAATACAAAAACATTTTAAATAAAACTTACCCATTGATTCATGAAGAAATTAGCTTCGATAAAAAATATTTGTGTCACCGGATAGATCCACCGATCAGAGCATCAACAGCTGATGTCCTGGCAAGGCCAATGAACTCTCCATTTATTTTACTGTCTCTTTCTAATTATTGCACAACATAAGCACGACCGGTAAATGGACCGAATGAAAACACATGAACGATTATTCATAGATATTTATGTTTAACAATACACTATATTCCCATTATAGAGTATCCGAATTGAAGAATCGAAATAATATAACATATTTTATTAGAAGACATTGTTAGACTGGCCACGGATCGCGGTTTCGTTGTCGATCGCGAGGCATACGTCGCAAACGGTTGCCATGCAACGATGATCTGTTGAACGACTGCGGCGTCGATCGACAGTCATCGTTTATTGTCGAAAGGAATGTGTCGGAATAAAACGTATCGTTGTTTTTAACCGAAAATTCTGTTTTCTTGCTTTTAAGATAATATAGTTAAGTTATTTATGAATATTCGTTCACGTGTTTTCATTCGTCCTATTTACGTGTCGGACTCACAGTGAAAATTAGTGAAAATTAGTAAAAAGTGGCAGAGAAAAGTGAAAATGAAAACTAATAATAAAAGATGACAGCAATAGGTGACAGTGAAGTTTCTTGAGATTTTTTTGGAGAGTTTCTGTATGGTGATTTATTTATACTATCAATAAGGATCGGTGGATCGACCCGGTGACAGAGATGCATTTTCCTCGTGATTATTTGCGACTCAATGGGTGAGTTACATTCAAACTTGTTAATTATTCAATTCAAATTTTTATTTGTTGACCAGAAAAGTTATTTAATGTTTTAAAAATGAGAATTTGTACTTTTTCATCATCACAATATCTAACGAAAATAATTTTCCATATTTGATCTATAATTTCTTTGCGATAACGAATAAACGTATTCGATTTATTCTGATTACGTAAATAGGGACTAATTTTGTTATTTCTTATTCATGATTAAATGATAATTCAACAATAATTCAGATTTTTTTATTCATAATTCGATGTAATTTTCATTTAACAGCTTTCTATTATACCGACGTTATTCCGACGTTATATCGATAGTATCGATAAATTTGTTCACGACGAAGCGACGATCGGTCGTCGTATTCGAAGCTGTCGCTCATGCTGTCGCGCGGTCGGTCTATGTGCGCTCTCATTGGTCAGTGCTTTTCATCAATTATTCAAAAACTAAGCTTTAACCAGCATTTTGGTAAACAAAAAAGTTGTTCAGAATCACCCCAGCTACCACCCCTTAAAATTATGCCTACCAGTAGCCGAACACCCTGTATATCAGTCCAAAAATTCCCTACTAAAGGAAATTTATTACCTAGTACTGAAAACACTAGTTATTTGAAAATATAAGAATTACCAAATCAAATGAAAATAATATATTACTGTAATTTATAGAAAAAATCCACCATAAATAATACAACCCGTCTGATTACCTATGTATGTACATACATATAACTTTTATGCTGTCTGATATTTTATGGAATCTACACTGGTGGACAAACTTATAAGACACCCCATTTATTCTTTAAAAACACGTGTATACGTGTGTGCACGTAACAAAAACGATGAAGAGATGGACGGGTAGTATTTTTCGATCTCTACCACTTTATAAACAATCACAAAGCGTCGGAGTACTTCCAAGAAATGTAGTGTTTAGATTTTCGGGTAGGACAAAATTATAAGACACTGATGTTAGTCGACTGCAGACAGTTGTTGTATCTAAATGCGTTCATGTGTTTCGTACTGTAAATTCTCTGTTGTAGTGATTTCATTATTATAAAACACAAAAACATAGGAAATGTTAGTAAAAACATTTAAACTTAAAGAATGCCACGTGGTAACCGTTTAACTGAGGAGGAAAAAATAGAAATCCTTCAAAGAAGAGCAGAGGGAGAGAATTTAAAACAAATTTCACTAAAAATGAAAAGAAGTAGATGTGTAATTCGTAATTTTTTAAATAACCCAAAAAATTACGGAAGAACGAAGAGAGCGGGAAGACGATCATCCCTTACATCGAGAGATAAAAGAGCAATTTTAAGGTGCGCATCAAATTCAGCTCTTACACCTAGACAAATTTTAGCAGAATGCCGTTTGAGCGTATCTGTAAAGACTGTACAACGAGTTATACAAAAGGCACAGCACTTGAAACGGAAGAAATTTGCTGTTAAACCACCTTTATCGGTAGTACACAAACAGCGTCGACTGGATTTTGCTGTTAATCATCTGCAGTGGAAGAAAAAGTGGCGAAAAGTGTTGTTTACTGATGAAAAGAAAATGAATTTAGATGGACCTGACGGTTGGAAATATTATTTTCACGATATACGAAAGGAAAAAAGAATTTTAAGTCGCCGCCAGTGTGGTGGAGGATCCGTGATGTTGTGGGCAGGCGTTGGGTATAACAGGAAGACCGAAATTAAGTTCATTGATACTAGACTCAAAAGTAGTGGTTACAAAAACTGATAAAAGAGCAAATTCGAAATCATGCTGGCAGAGTTGCTGGGGAAAATTTTATATTTCAGCAGGACAATGCACCTGTTCATACAGCCAAAGCTGTACAAAAGTATTTTCAAACAGAAATATTCCAATTTTAGATTGGCCAGCACGGTCTCCGGATCTCAATATTATAGAAAATGTGTGGGGTCAACTCATTGTCAGTAGAACAGTATACGAAGGTGGCAAACAATACTATAACAGTTTTCATTTTATGAAATGTATTTTTACATAACTATAATATTAAATACCTAAACCTATAAATTTCAGGGTGTCTTATAATTTTGTCCAGCAGTGTAGTTACTTATTTTTGCAAAATACTCAATGGGTCTAGTTATTTGTTCAATTTGATTATCTAATACTACTTATTTTTTCTGTCTAATCAATTAATACTTATGTATTTATTCTGTCTAGCTATTCTGTTTAATTTATTCCGTGTGCTTACGTAAGTAATGTATGTTTCCAGTATTACCACACATTATATCTCGCAAAGTAAACTGAATTATCGGGAACATCAACTGGGTTAATATTTGAACACATGTAGAAAGATACACTGTGACTATAGCGTCAAGCAATAAACAATTATAGAAAGAGAAGTACTTTAGTAAATTTTAATAGTATAAGAAATTGTTGGATAGCGACAATTTTGTATTACATACAGAAAAACTAAATAAAACAATGTAATTGACAATGAACAGCAGTGGCTAGATAATTATTTGAAAGGCAATTCAAAAGATGGTAATAAAAATTGTCATTGAGAAAAAATCTATGAATTGTAAAACTAGTACTTTCGGAATATTTGTATTTTTCAACAGTTATCCGTTTCGAATGTAAATAGAAACTAACTTTATAGAAATTGTGTACTTGTTTCCTGCTTCGTGCAGTCAACAATCAAAACAAAAGCAGAACATAAACATATAGTAATTTATTGTTTGGAAATTCTTAAGTTAATGTAAAATACCAAAAGCTAGTCAATTCGAAATTGTAACACTATAACAAGAAATAACGTAATACGTTATTGAAACGTCAGCACAGAATTGGAATAAAGCAAAATGCATACAACACAAAGAGAATAAGGTAAAGAAAATACATATCTAGAGAATATGCCGGACACGAGCTAGCAATCTGGCGCACACTGTCGCAGCCATATGTTCGTCTCAAAGTTTGCGGCAATTGCTGTTGCCCAGCAGATTCGTCATAAATACTCGCAAATGTTTGAACAAGTTCTACCATCCAGCAGGAAAAGCTAGTTTTATCAACTCTACTTGACATGGCGCACTTACATGGAACTCTAGGTGTATTTGTATGTACTGCTATGGTACTATACAGGGTGTTCGGCTACAGGTGGGAACCCTCTTAAGGGGTGGTAGCTGGGGTGATTCTGAACAACTTTTTCCTTTACCAAAATGCTGGTTAAAGCTTAGTTTTTGAATTATTAATGAAAAACACTGACCAATCAGAGGGCGAGAATAGCGCGCGCTCGGATGCGAGAGCGACGGGTGCAAGCGTGACGATTGACACTGGTCGTGAACAAACAAATCGCGCGACAAAATTGCTCTGAATATTCATCTTCATTTTCGTTTCATCGATACATTTAGTTCCGTTAATAAATGTATATTTAGTAAATTTTGTAACTACTTACCGGCTGACGCATTATCGGTAGTAACTACGTTACCGATGTCGCGCGATTTGTTTGTTCACGACCAGTGTCAATCGTCACGCTTGCACCCGTCGCTCTCGCATCCGAGCGCGCGCTATTCTCGCCCTCTGATTGGTCAGTGTTTTTCATTAATAATTCAAAAACTAAGCTTTAACCAGCATTTTGGTAAAGGAAAAAGTTGTTCAGAATCACCCCAGCTACCACCCCTTAAGAGGGTTCCCACCTGTAGCCGAACACCCTGTATATATTTGTCGTGCAGTGCAGAGAATGATCTTTATCCATTATAAGTACTCTACTACTTGTAGTTTCTACGTATCTTCTTTAAACAAAATCCTTACGATCATTTAGAACAGCGATGGACAACGACTTACATAAGGAAATGCAAGACGGACGTGCAAATGGTATGCATTCGCGAGAACTGCTGTGCGAAATTTGAAATTTCTGTATTTCTGTACCACCCCTTTCATATTTCCAAATTTTCAAAAATATAA
Organism: Megachile leachella; assembly: GCA_963576845.1. Classification (NCBI taxonomy): domain Eukaryota; kingdom Metazoa; phylum Arthropoda; class Insecta; order Hymenoptera; family Megachilidae; genus Megachile; species Megachile leachella. The sequence goes on along the minus strand of OY756259.1, from coordinate 704,221 downwards.
TTTTACGAAATTTTCAAATACATAAAGGGTCTAGCCAAATGCGGTAGTCAAAAATGCCTCGAGCCAAATTAAACATGCAATATGCCAGTCAATAGTATATTCAGAAATACATGTCACACCAAGTTTCAACATCCTATCTCACCCATGGGGGTAATAAAAAGGAATAGTCGAAATTTCGGCTTTTGACCCATTTTTCCTATTTAATTTTCAACAAATATTAAAAAAAAATTTGAAACATTGAAGTCCACATAGCGCATTTTACAGAAGTTGTTCAGCTTTTTTAGTCCCAAATTGTAGTTATAAAAAATCAAAAACCGCAAAAAAATAAGAAAAAATGGATTTTTTAATTGAAGATGTCTGAGCACTACCTTTATATTAATGTGATAGTTACAAATTAGCAGTACTACTGTTCCCTAATTTTTTTAGATTTTTCGGTAATGTGCGCCGAAGTAAAAAAATTCAAAAACCGATACATTCCTTTGAAAAAGTACTTTCCGTTTCGAATTAACATGCCTTTTTTCCCCAGTATATTTATTAAGTAATCTTAAATAGAATCATATTCGCAATTGATTCAAATGATGTTTAAAATACAAAATTTAATTATTAATTATTTCTGTGTAGCAATTTGTTGTATTCTAGAATTTAGAACATTAGTGCAATATCTTTATTGGAAAAGGGATTAGAACTACTGTCTTCTAATCGCTACATGTTTTTTTGGCGTAGGTTGGCGCATTGATGGACTTACTTAGATTTTGTCATATGTGTTGTGTTTTTCATTTGTTTTACATAATTTTAATGCAGATTTGAAGTGTTTTTTGTTGGTAGGCAGTGAAAAATAAAGTTGTGAAACAATGTCTAGTATTATTTTTTACCAAATATTATATTAACTAGAAGATTACATTGGATACAGTCTTAGTAGCACATGTTTACCTTGACGACTCTACCGGTTACACATTCAAAAACAAAACAAAAGGTGTCGCTGCTCGACACAGGCGAGACACACGGTCCACACACACAGGCTTGAATTCGCGCAAACACTTAACAATCCCCTACTTTTGCGCGATTTATGCCTATGTTTCTAATACAGCGGTTGTGAGTTAATGATTTTAACCCTTTCGTTAGAATATCTGCTGGGTTTTCCTCTGTCGCAATATAGTTCATCTTTATCAATCCTTCTTCGACTTTTTCTCTTACGATGTGATAGGCGATGTCTATATGTTTAGTCCTTGCCTTTTCCACTCTGTTTTTCGAATAATCTATGGCAGCTCGGTTGTCGGAATAGATTGGAATACTTTCTGAAATTATAAATTCTGATAATTGCAATTCGTGTAGTAGCATGCTTACCCAGATTGCTTCTTTAACACCTCGAGACAACGATACGTATTCTGCTTCCATTGTCGAAGTCGCTATACACTTTTGCTTTGAAGAATACCATTGTACAATATTATTTCCTATTTTCATAACCATACCTGAGTAGGAATGTCTATCGTCGACATCTCCTGCCCAGTCTGCATCGCAATATACATTTTAATTGCAGTTTCCTTATTTGCTGTATATACTAATCTATAATTCTTGGTTTTTCTTAAATAACGTAATACATGTTTCGCTTGATGCCAATGTGCTTTCCCTGGGTTACTGTTGAACTGTGATAATTTTGTTACAGCATATATTAAATCAGGCCTTGTATGTAGCGCCAAATACATCAGCGAGCCAATTAAACTTCTATATGGCACTCGCAACATTTCCTTTTTCTCCTCCTCATTTCTGGGACTGTCTTGTATTGAAACTCTTAGTCCTGGGTCCAGTGGAGTCGCTGCCCCACGGCATTCCATTATATTATATTGCCTTAAAATACTCTCTACATATGCTTCTTGAGACAAATATATACTTCCGCTTTCGTCACGATCCACTTTTACTCCTAAAGCATAGTTTATTTCGCCCAGATCCTTTGCTTCGTAGGTTTGACAAATACGCTTAACTAAAACTGTAATTGGCGATTGATCTCTAGAAAAAATAAAAATGTCATCTACATATATTATTACAATTGTTAAAAAAACATGAACATATATACAACTGGAAGACTTTAAACGCTTATAATCTTGTTTTATTAGGAACTCATCTAGTTCTTTGTTCCAATTCCTGCCAGACTGTTTAAGTCCATAGATTGGCTTAAGTAGTTTGGCTACTTTTCCTTCTTCGCATTCGTACAGTGGAGGCAACTTCATATATATCTCTTCTTCCAATTTTCCGTAAAGATAGGCGCATTTTATATCTAAGTGTCTTGTATACCATCTAAAATCTACAGATATCGCTAACATTAACCTAATTATTGAGAAACTAGCCACTGGAGAGAATGTTTCTTCATAGTCTATTCCTTTGTTTTGGGAAAATCCTTGGGCAACCAGTCTTGCTTTATATCTTGATACTTCTCCGTTTGCATCTCTTTTCAGCTTGAACACCCATTTACAGCCTATACATTTTCTTCCTTCAGGTAGTTCGGTAACTTTCCATGTATTTCTCTCTGATAAACTATTTAATTCTTCCTTGATTGCATTTTTCCATTTACTCGCTTGCGGCGATGCTAGTGCTTCTTCGACGCTTTGCGGTTCTATGATTTCTACATAATTTGCTTCTATGTCACTTCCTAATGTCGAGCTATTATCATCATCGTAGTTTAATACTTGCCCTTTCGGCTTCCCTTTGCATCCGTATGGATTTCGAACAACCTTTTTTCGTCTACCAGATCTTGAAGTTGACTGCGGATTTGATGCCCCTACTATCTCGGTATCTGGTTCATTTTGTAATTCTTTTCTTAAACGCATCTTTCGGTGGGTGACTTCTTCTTCACATGGCGCGCTTGCTTCGAATTCTCCTAAAGTATCGACTTCTGACTCATCATCTGACCATCTCGCATATTTCCAAGTTTCATACTTTCTTTCATGAATCCACTGGTAGCCTATTTTATCCTCTGCAAATTTTACATGTTTTGTAATCATAATATCGTCGGTTTTGGGACACCATAAGCGATATCCTTTCGTCTGGGTTGCGTATCCAACAAATATGCATTCTACTGCTCGGTCATCTAGTTTCTTTCTTCGCTGTTCGGGTAAACGAGCATAAGCTAGGCATCCGTAAGCTTTCAAATGTCGAACGCTTGGTTTGCAATCAGTCCATATGGCCAGTGGTACTTCATCATTGATAGCAGAATGGCAAACTCGATTCTTGATATACGCTGCAGTCGTTACAGCCTCTGCCCAGAATCTTTGCGGCAGGTGAGCTGATTTGAGCATTGTCCTCGTCAGGTCAAGAAGTGAACGATTAATTCTTTCCGCCACTCCGTTCATCTGCGGGGTATCTACATTCGATTTTTCATGCTTAATTCCCAATGCCTTGAAATACATGTCTAACTCCTTATTGCAAAACTCAAATCCATTGTCTGTGCGGAACCTTTTTATCTTTTTACCTTTTTCACGCTCAACTCTAGTAATATATTCTTTAATGCAATTCTTTGCTTCGTCCTTGGATTTTATGCATATAACTTTAGTATATCTGGAAAAATCGTCTGTGAATGTTATAAAATATTTGTTACCGCCAATCGAATCGGTTGGCATAGGGCCGCATACATCGCTATGAATTAATTCACACGTTCCCTTTGTCTGCTTGAAGGTTAGTTTTCTACTGGCAACTCTTGTTGCTTTACTCATATTACATGCGTTGCAAGTATAATTATTTGTTCTTGTATTTTCTAATCCAGTTACGCGATTCGTATCCATTAATTTTTTAATAATATCGTTACTTATGTGACAGAAGCGTTTATGCCATATTTGTTGATTCGTTTCTATGTCCGTTGCATGCGATTCCATTCGTAAATTTACATTTGTACTCACTTCGGCTCTAACTATGTATAGATCGTCCTTTCTATACGCTACACCAATTATTTCGTTGGTTCTAGTATTTCTTATTCTTATAATGCCATTTTTTATCAGCAGCTCCTTTCTCTTTTGCTCAATCTGAGAGACTGACATGAGGTTTCTTCGTACATTTGGCACATAGTACACATTGTACAATATAACGGTCTTCCGCCTGTTACCTATAATCATATTTACAATTATATTTCCTATACCTTGCGCTTTTAGGATTGTACTTCCTCCTTTTTCAGGATCCGCTGCGGTGTTTACTACCTCGCTGTCGATGGATCTAAATTTTGTGAACCTAATCGCGTCTCTTGCACACGTGGTGCGTACACCCGCTGTCTAAAATCCATGAATCATTTAAATCAACATTGTTTAAACTTACGAGAAACGCATCGTAATTTTTCTGGAGCCTTGTTTCAGAACCTCTTTTGCTTCTATTTACTCTCATACGGCAATCCTTTGCCATGTGTCCGATTTTGTTGCAATTGTAGCATTTTCGTGGTTGTCTAGCGTCGTCATTCGATGTCTTGAACCCTTTTCTCTCAATTTTCTTATTCGCGTACAGAGCTTCCTTCGGATGTTCCGTGGTTTTATCCACCCTAGACATTCTTCTTTCATATTCTTCTAATAGGACACGTTTAACCTCTGCTGAAGTGAATTTCTCATCTGAAAAATTAGCTAAAGCCATATTTAAATTTTCGTAACTGTCGGGGAGCCCTGCTAGCATTGTATACGCAATGTCCTCGTCTTTGACCTCTGATCCAGCTTCTCTTAGGTTTCTTGCATTTATTTTAACTCTAGATACGTAAGCGGACATACTTTCATCGTCTTTCATCTTTAAATGATAGAATTCCTTTTTTAATTGCATAATACGGACTCTAGACTTAGGTTGGTGTATTCCTTTTAATATTTCCCATGCCTCAAACGCGCTTGTACAATCTTCTATGTGAACTTGTTGTTCTGCTTCGATATGTAAACCAATAGCTGCGAACGCTTTATTTTCATTAATTTGGTGGTTTCTTACCTCCATTTCCGTGGCATTTTCGGGTGGTACCTTTTTGGTCAGCACGTGGTCGAGCAAGCCTTTACCTCTCAAATACCAGCACATTTCCGTTTTCCAGATCTGATAATTCTTGTCTGATAGTTTGGTGATTTGGAATTCTCCCTTTAATTCGCTCATCTTTATTTCCGTACTTGTAATACTTTACAGATAGTCTAATAGAAATTGCGTTTCACTTTGCACGTGTTTCACTTTTCACTTTTATCAATCTTTTCTTCACTTCACTTTCATGTCTGGGCCCATAACCATTGTTGGTAGGCAGTGAAAAATAAAGTTGTGAAACAATGTCTAGTATTATTTTTTACCAAATATTATATTAACTAGAAGATTACATTGGATACAGTCTTAGTTGTACATGTTTACCTTGACGACTCTACCGGTTACACATTCAAAAACAAAACAAAAGGTGTCGCTGCTCGACACAGGCGAGACACACGGTCCACACACACAGGCTTGAATTCGCGCAACACTTAACAATAAAAATTTTTAAATAATTGTTATACATTTCTATATTCACTGAATAAAAAGAAATTGTATTTAATAGTATGTATAATTTTATTTCATACATATATAATTCTATAATATACTATTTCTTTTCATCCCGTAGGCGTAGAAATGATAATGAGATAACATCGTTAAAAAATTAAAAGATTTTAATTTAAAAAAATTTGTAAACTATTTTTGATTTTAAAATGTTATGTTATAGTTTTTTTTATAATTGATATTTAACTAATTTGAACAACTTATAACCCAGGAATATTTAATATAAACAGACTTTTGAATACGTGACTAGTCTGCATTAGTGCAACACTACTGTTGATGTTGCTAAGGCTCGTTTATCAAATTCTACTTTCTAATTGATAAAACAATTATTTAATATTAAGAAAACACTAATTTACTCAAGAACTTATTGTATTTTGTCCACTTATTTTATTATATCTGTAGATATATCGATTAACACCTTGATCAAACTAACATACAATATGAAACAGACAATAACCGTGTAAGTACATTTTTATGACACCCTGTAGATATATATATCATATAACAAATATCTAGAACCTCAAAAACAATTAATCATGTTCTTGTTGTAGCTAACTATTATTAAAATTGCTAGAATTAGGCAGTATTTGATTACGACACAGAATTAGTCAATGGATATTAATTCAAATACAATTCAAAGTTTTATTACAATAATATTATTATACAACAAATCGATGTTAACAGCACGATGGTAACTACACTATAAATCAATCTTTCAGGATGGTCCTCGCGTACATATGTATAATGTTATGATATAGAACAATCTTTTGTTTATCGGTTAATGTATTGAAATTACGTTCGATAATTTGCAATATTCACAACAATAAAAACTATATCAATCGCATAATATATCTACCGCGATCGAACACATTTACATACAACGTTTCTGAGCAATTGGATATTCGAAGATTACCAATTTCGTTAAATAGAGCCTTTAATTGTCGATCCGTCTTAAACGACTGTTTCTAGTAACTTAGTTTCAATTTTCAGGTAGGCTATCGCTTATGCAATTTTTTTCCACTTAACTGAATGGATTGAGCAAAACTTCCCTGACTACGCAAACAACTACGCGCAAGTATAAGTCACAAAGGGCTGCACAAACTTTCGTATATTTTAATGAGACTCATATATCTATAATTCTACGTATTTCATTCATACTACAATATGAGAGGTGATGGTCCATCATAGAAATAAAATATAACGATGTTACTGCATAACAAAGAAAAAACAAAATTCTTATTAGTGACCGGTGACCTCTAAAAGCATTTGGAAAAATTCAAATTTTTACAATTATTACCGTCCTAGACCAATTGAAGCTCCAGAGACCCTACCTGGAAGTAACGGTAGTCCACACCAAATAAATTCCACCTTCCAAAAATAAAAAGCCCCCACTTAAAATGAAGTTTACTTCGGAAGAAATGTTTGCGAGAAAAGAGAGATTTAAATATATGTACTAGCACACAAACAATATTTAGTTATCATTCTAAGTTACCGTCTGACACAATTTGTAACAACTATACTTTAATATTATTTGTGGTTTTAGTAAATATATTATAAGTGTTGCATTTAACATCACCATATTCATTATCCATTCTATCAACTATTTATTCGCCGTAAAATCTGCCTGTGAAGTGGGCATTCGAAGAAAGTCTTGTTTCACAATTAAAATTGATTGTTTTGCCCACGCCGTCACAAACGAAATGATACACATTATTCTTTATGCAGCAATTAAGTATGTCAAAAAACATGTACTGTTCACTCGCCAAAAAGTGTTACCTTGACAAAATAATTGACAGAATGATGCTACATGATGTTTACTTGCCTTCTTACATATTCTCAACGAGGGGAATAACTGGCTTTTTCCTGAAATTCCCACCATAAAAGAGATCATTTTATGGTGAGTTTAAACTATTTACTTTCACAAGCAACAAATATACGGTGCACTGTAATATCTTGTAATTCGAATTTATTTTTATTTTAATTTTATTTTAGATACGTGGATATATTTTGTAATTCTTTTAACAAATTGAACACTTCATTTCAAGAGAAAATAAATGCTTCGATGATTAACTACATTTTCTATAACTTTATTGTTTGTCTTTTAATCCTGGTGAAATGGAAGTTGATAATAACTGAAACAATATTTTCTTTTATATCTTCAAAGCTTTTGTTAAGAAAATATCCACCCTTTATATACTATTACTTATCTTAATACATATCAAAACCATATTATTTTGCTGGATATCCAAGAATACGTTTCACTTGTTACTTACAAGGAAAGGCACGCAAGTGTCCCCCTCCGATTTTGATGAAACTTCGTAGGTTTGTTAAGCAGGCAAAAATAAGGGACACGTATTTTTTTTTATCGGCTGAGACGCAGGTTTAAGGGGTGAAACGAGCCCTTAAAGTTTCGATCCCTTTTGGCTATCTCGAAAACCATACGAGATACATTAAAACTTCTAATAGGAAAGTTGTATAGTTTCTTGCGTATAATAACAGGATGTTAACGGATTTTGCAATATACAATTTGTTTATAACAAAAAAATTTTTCATAACCTTATTTTACAATTTATTCAAATTTGTATAATGAGAAAAAGTGTAGAGAATTTTATTACAAATCCATTGGTATATATATACACGATATTGCCTCCTACAATTCCTTTAATTTTTATCATAAAGGTTGCGCGCGCGCGCCCACTGACGTTCACACTATACTAAATCAGATGAAGTCGGACGATATTACACTATCAGTCAACATTATTTATAAGCATAAATGAGAAACAAATACATTTGCGTTATAATTAACATTTATTGTTAAAGTACACAGGTATTATATATGTTAATTTTATTAGGTAATGAATAGATTAAATAAATTAATCTAATCATAATCACGGGAATGGCGGTATTGCTCGAAGAAATGATTCAAACGGTCTTCGATGCACCATGCACATGAAATAATTGCTACATCACGACATATGTGGCATAGTGGTTCATTATATGATGCATAGCAAAATACGCAATTTTGAAAATGAGGTGGTCTTAACGATATATATCCATTTTATGCCATGGAGTATTTGAACTTCGATTACAGCAGACCATATTCAAGGCGATGAATATTTTTGTTGTGGCATCGACATCCGCAAAACTTACAAAAGAAAATCTTTAAACCTGGTTAACAAAAGTTTATTCTCCAAATATAAATAACAAAACAGCTTTATTATTAGATTCTTGGAGCGCACATTGTTGTCGTAGGGTTCACGAAGCTATGCCGATAATTAAAAAAGTAACGTTATTTATGATTCTAACTGCAACTACAAAATATTTACAATTATTATACGTGTGCGGATTTTACGTATGGAAAAATTTTGTTCGTCGCATTTCGGACATAGTTGTTGTATTGCAACATGGCATTAATCCCCACACACGAAATAGCATTCTAAAACTACAATAACTTGTTCATAATCAGTTTTCTTCACCGCAATTTAAAAATATCGTTAAGAGTTCATGACATAAAAGTGGATACATATCATCAAGACCATCTCATTTTTCAAATGCAGTAGAATTTTGCTACGCATCACATAATGAACCGCTATGCCATATACATATGCGATGACGTAGCAATTATTACATATACTTTGTTACGCGGGAAAGTGAGGAATTCACGTTTTAAAAAAAACTTTTTATTTTACTCCTTAAACACTATACAATAATAAACTCGCACGATTAAACGTAACACTGTCAAAGTCGCACAATAGTAATATGAGCTTATCTCTCTGCGTGTCTCTTCGGTGTCTAAGGCGTCACAAGGCTTTCTTTCGGCTCTTTTTCTGCTCTGTCTGTCTTCTAACTATATTCACGCGCGCTGGCTACCTCACCTTTTATATTCTACCTATATCTAATTGGGTTTATCTTGTTTATAACCTTCAAGCTTATCTTATTTACGTTGTTTGACCGGTGAGAACTTAATGTTGGAAACCGTTGTATTTGAAACATTTTTTCAAAGAATACCATTATTTCCACGATTATGTTCCCTGGTTTATTCAAACTACTCATTACCTATAAAATTGATACATACATAGAATACCTATGTACTTTAACAATAAATGTTTTGTAATACAAATTTAATAAAATTAACAGTTATGTATAACGCAAATATAATTGTTTTTTACTTATGCTTAAAAATGACATTGACTGGTAATGTAATATCGTCCGACTTCATCCAATTTAGTATAGTGTGAGCGTCAGTGGGCACGCGCGCGCAACCTTTATGATAAAAATTAGAGGAATTGTAGGAGGCAATATCGTGTATATATATACCAATGGATTTGTAATAAAATTCTCTACACTTTTTGTCATTATACAAATTTGAATAAATTGTAAAATAAGGTTATGAAAAATTTTTTTGTTATAAACAAATTGTATATTGCAAAATCCGTTAACATCCTGTTATTATACGCAAGAAACTATACAACTTTCCTATTAGAAGTTTTAATGTACAGTCGATCACGAAAATATTCGGACACTACTATAGTTTTGACTATTATAGTCCGTACTTCAGAAGTGTATACAATAGGAACAAAAAAAGGGTTTACATATGTTACAATGCAGTGTGTAATTAACAAAAATGTAAGAGATATTTATTTACAATTAGTGTTTACAAAAATAATTAAACAAAAATGGTAAGTATGCTGATTTTCATGTCACGAAAATATTCGGACACCATGAAAACTATGTTTATAATTCTATTTATAAATTTTTTTTTTTAAATTAATATTTTGTTGGATATCCCATGCGCTTTATGACATGCCGTAACCGCGTTGGCATATTACAAATTATTTTTTTTAAATAATCTTGCCCAATACGTAGCCATTCTTCTTGCAGCCGTCTTTTTAATTCTTCCTTTGTGTTTATGGGAGTTGTTCGAATTCGACGATCTAATTCATCCCATAAATTTTCAATGGGATTTAAATCTGGCGATTGCGGTGGTGGGTAGATGACATTTTTGCAAGTGTATAATAAAAATTCTTGCACAATACGCGATTTATGCTTTGGATCGTTATCCTGATAAAATTTTATCCCACTTTGTAGTCCCATATTATTAGCACTTTTATTTAAATTGTTTTGCAAAATGTGCAGATATCTATTTTTATCGAGGATGTCGTCGATAAAAACTAATTCTCCTACTACATGGGCCGAAATGCAGCCCCATACCATCACAGAACCACCACCGTGTTTCATAGTCGGTTGCAAATGTCTCGGATTTAGTTCTTCTTTAGATTTCCGCCATACTCTAATTCTTCCATCGCTTCCAAAAATGTTAAATTTCGACTCGTCCGCGAAAATTACATCTTCCCACCACTGACTTTCTTTTGAAATATAGTTTTTTGCAAAATTCAGTCTCTTCTTTCGGTTGTTCGCGTTAATATACGGCTTTTTTCGAGCTATTCTTCCATTATAGCCCTCTGATCGTAACACTCTTCTTATGTTTTCCGGATGCACTAATATTCCACGGTCATTATTTAATTCCGCTGCTAACTTTGGAGCACTTATCCGAGGATCACATTTGATTCTTCTAATTATCGAGCGTTTGTCCCGAGTATTGAGGATCGGTTTGCGTCCATTTTGAGGCACAGATTCAATTCTATTTTCATTTTTATAACGCCGCACAATATCCCATACCGTGCTCTTACTGATGTTTAATATATCCGCAATTTTCCGAATTGATTTCCCCTTTTCCCGATGAAAAATGACTAATTGTCGCATATTAAACGACGTATTCGCACTTTTGCGTCCCATTTCGCATAAATTTTGGACAAGACTGACAAATATTCGATCTATAACGTATTCTATACATAGTACGAATGATATGTTTACAAACATTATTTCAGTCAGTTCTTGGAACTTGGAAACATTAAAAGTACAACAAATGTCCGAATATTTTCGTGACATGAAAATCAGCATACTTACCATTTTTGTTTAATTATTTTTGTAAACACTAATTGTAAATAAATATCTCTTACATTTTTGTTAACTACACACTGCATTGTAACATATGTAAACCCTTTTTTTGTTCCTATTGTATACATTTCTGAAGTACGGACTATAACAGTCAAAACTATAGTGGTGTCCGAATATTTTCGTGACCGACTGTATCTCGTATGGTTTTCGAGATAGCCAAAAGGGGTCGAAACTTTAAGGGCTCGTTTCACCCCTTAAACCTGCGTCTCAGCCGATAAAAAAAAATACGTGTCCCTTATTTTTGCCTGCTTAACAAACCTACGAAGTTTCATCAAAATCGGAGGGGGACACTTGCGTGCCTTTCCTTGTTAGAACAGAAGAATTTTATATTTTCCTTTTTTTTTTAGAATACTTTTCTTCGTTATTTTCTGTCTTTTAAAAATAATTTTTAGAAAAAAAATACACCGACTCCGAAATGCACTAAAAAGTATAAAATAATTCTTATTATTTACTAATGAAGTAATTTCTATTTCATTCAATCATACAATTGCGTAACAGATGTGAATGAAACCTATTTACTCGTTAGGTAGTATATTAAATACATTTCAACCTTTTCGGAGGCGGCGCAAAATTAAAGGTTTTTCTTGCACATGTGAACCTTTGAAGCTGTTTTTTTTCTATACATATAACTTGACAGCACGTCGCGGAGTAGGTGTTAGTGCGTACAGAATGTAACTATGGTCTATCTAGATTCATAGAGTATGGGACAGAAAGACTCGATCGCCGCATATACTATAAAGATAGAGCCCTTCCGCCGGAAATATGGTAATTCCCGCGACATGGGCGCTGTTTATAGGTTCTTAGATCCATGGCTTTCAAATGGATTTATTAATTTCGAATGCGCCATACCACAATCAACTGGTTATTGGCAGCAACGTTTAATAAAGTATTTTTAATTTTGCGCCGCCTCTGAAAAGGTTGAAATGTATTTAATATACTACGTAACGAGTAAATAGGTTTCATTCACATCTGTTACGCAATTGTATGATTGAATGAAATAGAAATTACTTCATTAGTAAATAATAAAAATTATTTTATACTTTTTAGTGCATTTCGAAGTCGGTGTATTTTTTCTCTAAAAATTATTTTATTTCACGCTTTTCAGTGTGATGCTGAGAGTTGTGTAGGATATTGTGAGAAAGTTGCTCTGGTTTTTTTTTTTTATGGTTTATTTATAAATTTAAATACATTAATGGGGCATCCCCTCCCTCTTCCGCCGCGCCATCACGATGGTAATATTTTTTTCGAGTTCCAGCGGCTGTTCCTCTGGCTGAAATGTAAAATTTAAACATGTTATACATTTGTGTTATTAATTTTTTGTATGTAAGACACGGATTGGTTAATACCAGGATTATCATCGTTCAACGTATATTAGAAATAAAGAAACAATTTTATAAGTTTTATAGTTTGTTTAAATCGAAAAATATTTAAAGAATTAATTTTGACACCTTCTATAGTTGTAATGTTGATCATTTGTGTAATGGAATCTGTGATGCTTACCACGCGACGGCTTAGCACCGTCTTCTTGCAGCGTTATACCATCTTCGTTTTCTGTTTTCTGCTGCTGTTTCGTTTTTTGTTGCTGTTGCAGCTGCTGTTGCTGCAGCTGCATTTGATGCAGTAAATGCATCAATGCTTGTTCTGTTTTCGTTATCTTGTTCCATGTTTCTTAAAAAGAAAAATATGGTTATTTAATAATTTACATGGTAATTTAATTGGTATACATAAATGCATATATGTACATTTCGCAAAACAGTTGAAATATATGTAGGATTGTGAAAATAATCGAGGATGACAGATTACTAGTTTTTGGGAATAATAATAGAATAATTTTAATACTTTAACAAGAATATAGAATTGACAAAAATATAATAACCAAGTACGGACTATTTTACAACTTTTCGGACAACTTGCTTCTTTCAACGTTACGACAAGACTGCCTCGCGACGCCACGCCGTTTTCCTCGATCTCTCCCGATTCCCGCGTAAAACGGAACAATTGCCTTACGACCCTTTGTTCCCTCGCTAATTTTCCGCGCCAAATTGTAATACCGCCGAACTATCTTGGCGCCAATCGTCCACGTTTCCCGCTCGCCCGATCGCGCCCGATCGTATTCGACGACACTCGAACTAACCCATCCCACATATATTATGAGCGTAGTTGTGATGAAAAGTATATATAGTTATCGACCGTTTCGTATTTTTATTACCGACGCTGTAGGTAACTTGACCAAAACTGTAAAAAATATGTGAAAAATACTATGCGCGCTGCTATCGGATAATCGTTGAACTCTCGTTGAAATCGGACAATTTCACGGCTTACGGCCATCTTGCTTGCATAGATCATCGTCTGTCTCATTCATGAACCTTCGAAAATTGTAGTTTATTCTGTGCAGAGTATTTATTACTATGTGAAACAAGCAGAGCGGCTTGTACGGAAGTCTATTTGTGGCTGCTGTACTCGCAAAAATTCATTTTCGATTGATTCAAACGTTATATTTGAATTTACGAAATCGCTTCGTCTTCTTCGCACATCGCATTGGTGTTCGAGAAACGACACGATTTTTCGTAAATTAGACTATAACAATTGAATATTGTGTAAATGAAGTTTTAACGAGTACAGCGGCCATCAATGGACTTCCATAGTGGCCACCAGTGAACATACCTACAGGCAGCTATGGTCGTTTTACATTGTAATAAATACTGCGTACAGAATATTTTGTAATTTTAAAAGGTGCATGAATGAGACAGACGCTGATCCATGCAAGCAAGATGTCCGTCGCGGGACAGACACTCGCCTTAAAGACTAAATTAATGTATATTATATATAACATATAAAAAATTAAATTGTACCTCCAAGTTTACACCAATGTTGTTGAACTTTCACTGAACAAAAAAAATCTGCGGTATGTGACTTGAAATTGTAGATGATTGGTGGCGCTTTTTGCATGATTGCATTTTGTTTATACATTACCGCTCAAAAGTATGTGGACACTTACATTTTATTGAATTTTGGATACATATTACATATTTTTTATTGTTAAACAAAATCGTTCATAAATTCTCTTATTAATATGAATGTAATGTAGGAAGTGGAATACATACATGATAAAGAAATAGTTCAAAGATATCACAATGTTTCCGGCAATTTTAAAGATTTGAATAAGTGTTTATATACTTGTAACATCCCTGGAAGAGTTTTTTTCTTTTTGGCAGTTCTATGTTCAGTTCAATTACCCACCGTGAAAATAGTTTAGTTACCGACAGTATTAAACTATTACCGACAGTATATTATGTATTTAGTTCGACGGTCGGTAATCAAGTATATATATGTATATATATTTATTTTCAATAATTATTTTGTTTTCAACTTAAAAAGAATAATATGTCTCTCTAAATTAATCAAATGTTAAGTTAATTTATTTTAAAAAACAAAGTTAATATATTATTTTATAAGCTGTTGTAATAAATGTACTATTCTATAAGGAAAACTCCGCAATGCTATGTGTTTACGTGCCGCGAAGCTAGCCCCGAATTTCCTGGAATTCTTGCGTTACCCTAGAAAAGGATAGCAATACATTTTACAATTCGGACATTATTAATTATTAAAAACTATTAGTTAAACAAATCAATCAATACAGATCAAGCGTACTAATATTATGTTATTCGGAACTAAAGTCAGATATCAGTTTAGTGTAGTATATATTGTAAATTATAATATTATTCAATAGAATATTCTAGAAGCATCGTACGCTTATACATCTAGCTCTGATCCGTATAGAAGTCGTGCGTAGTACATAGAAAAAGATAGAAAATGCAATTTTACTAAAACACTACTAAATTACTATTTTATTATCAGAAATATAGACCATTATGTAGAATGCGATATTAATAATGTAATTTAACCGATCGTTTGCTCAATTAATGTCTAATTATGGATTTATACGACAATTATATATTTCGACGTTATGGGGGTTTTCCGAGAATTTGCCAGACTGGCGAGTATAAAAGCCGGAGCGAAACCCGCTCAAATCGCAGAACAGTTTTCGAAGTCGAGCCAGCCAGAAGTCTTCAGATAAGTATAACCGGAACAATTTTCGCTGTCAAGAGCCGCAACGAGTCTTAATACTTGACTGGTAAAGCGGGTATACGCCATTTGGATACTTGGTCGTGGGTCGTTCTAGTAGCCAGTGAACAACAGGCTCCCCAATTAAGCGATCTGGTTTTGGCTGTCAGCGTTCGTTTTGACAAAAAGGGTCATGTACAATTAGTTGTCGAGTCAGACTAAAAGAGTAATTGTTCCGAGGTAATAATTTATTAGATTCAGACAAATCTTGGAATTTTGAATTAAGGAAAGAATATTGTTCTGTCATCAGCGTAATTTCAGTAGTCGACTACACCGCGTTAGATATCAGATAAAATTGTTAATCTGTCTAACTTTGCGAAAGCGTATTTAGGTACACTTAGAGAATCACACTTAGGTCGTGTTCCTCGCTGCGGTAGACTATCAAGCGCTAATATTATTAATAATTTCGTAAAAGATCTTTTTCATTATACAAACTACAAACGTATTAATCAATATAAACTCTGTAATTGCGATAGCGTTCGAGACGAGAACCGAATAATATAGGATATCGAATTCAATTAATTATATAAAAGCGAAGTTAGCTTTATACGGAAACAGACTTAGGTACGATCTAATATAAAGTATTACCTAGCGAGAGTCATTTAGTTAGATTCATAATTATCTATTGCGTATTGCTTAATTTGTCAAGTTCTATTATTAATATTTTATCAAGTCTATTTAGTTTCTTTAATCAAACCAGTATACTTTTCATATTTTGTTATTTGTTATTTGTTATTTGTTAAATTCATTAGTTTTAGTAGATTTATTGAATAAATCTTGTTGTTGAAAGATATTGACCTGTGGATTTCACTCCTTAACCGCACACCACACGAATCCCACAATCTTTAGATTAGTTATTTTCCAAAACGAGTCGTTTAATTGGTAAAAGCCGCTCTTTACCTTCTTAGCGCTAGTAACTATCTGAACTTAGGTTCCAGAGTCGTTACATACTTATGAATTGTATTGTACGTTTCGTTATCCACGGTTACTGATCCTAGACACCGCTCGGCTTGATAAAATTGATTCATTTATTTTACGCACGCCTCATTAAAAGTAACTGCTTCGTGCAGTAACAGATTACGGCTACAAGTCTGTGTGTGGTATTGTGGGCCACGAGCAAACAGTAGTCGTTGTAAGGATCATCGCGCTACGCTTTCTTCAGCTCAACGTGGTTTTTTGGTAAAGTTGAAGATTGCGTAATAGGTATTACAATTATATATGTTTTTTTTTTTTTTTTTTTAATATTTTAAGAAGTTGAAGTAAGATAAAATTAAGAAGTTAAAGTAAGATAAAAAAAGGGGTCCCATTCAGGTTACAGGGAATTACTGTTTATTAAAAATAAAAAGTACGGAACAATTGTTGTTTTTTCTGCAAATATAATTATCGATTTTCCAAAAACTGTGAAATTGTGTTTTCAGCGAATTATAATACAAACGTTCAATTCTGCTTGTAGCTAATTACAAAAAAACGATGAAATTCTGCTTTCAGCGAATTAAAAAGAACCGTCCAATTCTGCTTTCAGCGAATTCTAAAAAACGGTAAAATTCTGCTTTCAGCGAATTTAAAGAAAACCCGTCCAATTCTGCTTTTAGCGAATTCCAAAAAATCGGTCAAAATCTGCTTTCAGCGAATTAAAAAAAAACGGTCAAAATCTGCTTTCAGCGAATTAAAAAAAAACCGTCAAATTCTGCTTTTAGCGAATTCCAAAAAAACGGTGTAATTCTGCTTTCAGCGAATTAAGAACCGACCCAATTGTAGTTTTTTTTAAGTAATCAGTTTTTTATAAGTCTCATATATACAACTATGGGCAGACGGACAAAAGATGCAGCCCGAAAGAAAAAGAATCGAGCGAAAGAATCGCAGGAAGTTAAAGAATTACGTCTGTCAAGGAATCGTGAAAGAAATGCAGAGACACGGCGTCAAGAAACTATTAATGAACGCCGTTCGAGATTATCCGCAATGCGGAAATACGCACGTTCGAAATTGTCACACGAAACAACATTTGATAAAAACAGGCAGCTAAGTATAATTTATAAACGTTTGAATAACGAATCTGCTTTGGAACGATCACGTCGGATCGGATTAATCCGCCGGCGATTAGTAAACGAATCGGCCGAGGAACGATCACGTCGGATCGGATTAATCCGTCGCCGATTAGAGAACGAATCTACGAAACAACGTTTACAACGTCTAATGGTCATAAGAAATCATACGCGGAAAGTGGTACTAACAGAATGTAGCGAATCAAGAATTACACGTTTGAAGGATATGCGTGAACGTGCTACAAACAGAAGAAAAGAACTTCTTCTTCAGGCAGACAGTTTTAAATCGGCTATTAATGTATTCGCTGATGTACCGTGTGCGGTGTGTTGCAGAACATTATATCCGCAGCAACGTTACGCTTTACACACGCAGCCTCTGTCTCATCTAATTCCTGCAAATCTGATAGAATTAGAGAAGATAACAACATGTTCTCTCTGCCTACATCATCTTAAAAAGCACAAAGTTCCATCGCAGGCATTCTGGAATAAAATGGAAGTAATGCATGTACCTCGGGAGATATCAGATTTATCGAAAATCGAAAAACACATGTTGTGCAGAATAGTCCCGTTCCTTAAAATAATGAAAATTCAAAATCGCTTCAGTCAGAATTGGTGCAAAGGTCAGGTAGTCCTATTTGCCCGTGATGTATTCGAAGTTGCCGAACAACTTCCAGTTAGGTTAAACCAGACGGGTATAATGATTGTCGTAGAAAGCCTAGAAAATTTGGAACGACATAGACAATTTGAAATAGACGTCGGTAAACTTCGCAGAGCTTTAGAATAACTGCTACAAAATAATGCTTTGTACAAAGATGTGCGAGCATGTTTTTCTAATATTATAAATAACATTTCTGAAATAACTCATGTCACTGAAGAGCTTTCTATTGTACCAAAATTAATTGAAGTTGCACAAAGAAACACTGAATCAAACAGTAAATTTGTGCATGTAGGCCATAATGTAGCTATTTTACGAGGCACGTGCCATCAAGGTAGCGATCGCTTCAGCATCGAATCTCGCGGTAAGCAATGCACAGGCATAGCTGCAGTTGCTTGTGTTGCGTTTAATTTGGTTGATCCTAGTACGTGGTGTACTAGTGATGTTGATTATGTACTTTTAGTAGGAGATAAATATTACCGTGATTGCATTAAATCGCGAAATAACCCTGACCCCGGAGAAGTCAATGTACAGTATTTAGCTGTAACTGAATTATTGCCACACTTATTGTTTAATAATACCAGAGTCGGTCTTGACATTGGCTATGAAATGGCTGTAAATGGTCATATTGAAATTGATAACGGTAATGAAGGATTCCCAAATTTGAAGAACGGTTTAATTATGTTTTTCCAACAGTATACATACGGAATTCTTACCGCGAATTTTATATCAGTCGCTGTATCATGCAGCAAACAGTCTGAAAGTCCGTGCTATTGGTTGTTTGATTCCCACGCAAGAGGTCCGAAAGGATATAAAGCACCGTCACGGGGCCTTTCATGCTGTATGAAATTTACGAATATTGATGATTTACACATAATCTTGCGTCGTAATTTATATGTTAAAGCAGGCAATAGCAATGTGCTAAATATCTACTCGTTAACACCTGTAGCAATTGCACCCGTAAATAATAGATTTCCACAAGTAGAAAGGATGCAACAATTACCTGTTGCGACTACTGATACAGAGTCTAGCGAGGCACAAGTTGTTTTCGCAACAAGTATGTTACGTCCGATTGATGACGATATTCCCAATATCGATAATATCGTCTCTATCGGTAATAATAACAACACAGACGAAAATGACCCGATAAGATTGGCGAATATACATAGAAAAACTGTGCTTCCTTTGAACCTAGAGAGGGAAAGAAGAATGGAAGAACTGTGTTGGTTCTTTCTATTTCCAGATGGAAAAAATGGTTTCGGAGAGCACCGAGATATCTCAATAACACCACTGGATTACTTCCAAGCGCGTATTCTGAGTAATGACAAACGATTTCAACGAACAGATTATTTGTTCTTCGCATTATCTGTTGTTGAATATTACCGCGCAAAAGCTAGTGTTTCAGTATCATGTAGAATGCGTCAAGGAGAACATACTGCACAGCGATTAGTAGATAATGTGCACCTCACGATGAGAAATATAAGAGGATCGTTGTCATACTGGAAACGTTGCTGTTCTGAATTAATCGCCATGGTTCGAAGTATTGGACCGCCCACATGGTTTGCTACCTTCTCTTGCAATGATTTAAACTGGCCAGATATGTTGAAAGCGTTACTCTTATCCTATGGTCGTCCCATTATCGAATTTGAAAACCTAACTTTTGTGGATCGACTAAAGTTGGTTGAAAAATATCCAGTAGTTATAGCAAGACAATTTACGGTACGAGTAAACGCGTTGATGCAGTATTTAAAAAACTCTCATTGTTTAGGTGGCGTTGTTACCGATTTTTGGTATAGAATTGAATTTCAGAATAGGGGAAGTCCACATTTACACATGCTGATTTGGTGTGAAAATGTACCTGATTTCCTTAGCAACAAAGGGCGCAACGTTATTGAGAAAGTTGTATCGTGTTCATTGGAAGTAGAAAACCAAGTGACATAGTACAAAGAGTCCAAATTCATAAGCATTCTGATACATGTTACAAAGATCGTAATAATCGTTGTTGTCGTTTTGGATTTCCTAGACCGATAAGTGAAACAACGATGTGCTTGGGTCCAGATGACACACTTGCCAACAATGGACGTTTCTGTGTACTTAAGAGAACCGTAAATGAAGTTATGGTAAATAATTACAATCCAACTCTTTTAAAGCTGTGGGAAGCAAACATGGATATTCAACCATGCGGAAATGTTACAGCAGTTGCATATTATATTGCGAAATATGCAAGTAAGTGCGAGCTGCAGGATACAGGAGACGTTATTAAAGAAGCCGTTTCCCGTGCAAAACGCCGCGGCGGTACCGTTTGGAATCAATTATTTTCGGTATCTATGGAAATTTTGTCCCAACGAATGGTCAGTGCTGCAGAATGTGCTTATCGATTATGCCATCTACCTCTTAAAATGAGCTCGCGAAAAGCTGTATTTATAAACAGCTGTCGGCCTGAGCAGAGATATAGAATTTTGCGTTTTGAAGGATATGAAACATCATTTTTCAATAACATATTCGATCGTTACGCAAAGAGACCGGACAGTCTAGATAATTTGAGCTTAGCTGAATTTGCTGTCCGATATGAAACAGTTTCAAGTGGAATGTGGACAGAAGAGGATGGAGACGCCGAACTTAGAAATGACGATGAAGAAACATCGAGGTCGAGGTTTATAAAACTGAAGGACAATACTCGAATGCGAATAAGAAATAAACCAGCTGTACTTCGCCACCGATATTATACCTTGAACAGTGATAGAGATGGATATTTCTATAACTTGATAGTGTGTCACATTCCATTTCGTGATGAAAGTACACTTATGTTGGAAAACGAATCTGCGGAACAATGTTTTCGTCGACGGCGACACGAATTGAAACCTATGTTGGGGAACGCAACCGTTGAACAATTTACTCACGCAGAACAAATTATTGAAGCGGCGCTGGCCCAGGCTGTTGCTTTTAATGTTGTACGTGAAGGGGTAACTAATAATGAACAGATAAGAGAACCAGTCAGCATTCATGCCGACGAAGCAGTATATTGTGATCAAGTTGATTTTTATGAGGATCAACAGCAAGAAACACTTGCAATGCCAGAAGACGTGTTTCTTAATAGTATTCGAAGTCTTAACGTTCAACAGAAAGATTTATTGAAATCAGTTTCCTCAGTAATTGAGAAAGATATTAAAAATAATGATGATGAAGATACGGAACAAATGTTGCTGTTTATTACCGGAGGAGCTGGTAGTGGCAAGTCGTTTATTTTAAAATTACTTGTTGAACATATTAAACGTTGCTATAATCCCACAGTTAATATGATGATAAAACCATCGTTCATTGAAGTAGCTTCTTTGACTGGCGTTGCTGCCCGTCAAATATTTGGAAAAACTCTGCACTCCTTGTTCTCGTTGCCTATTGAAAAAGGTACTGCAATGACCTATCGGCGACTGACTGGACAAAGACTCGAACATGAAAGACGAAAGTGGCGGTACATAAGGTGGTTGATTATTGACGAGATATCAATGGTATCTTATGAGAATTTGCGAATAATTCATTTAAGATTGCAAGAATTCAAAATGAATGATAAACTGTTTGGTGGCGTAAATGTACTTCTTTTTGGCGATATCATGCAGTTGCCCCCGGTAAAAGGACACTGGTGTTTTATACAGCCACATTGGTGTAGCGCAGAAATTAATTTATGGCACCAATTTTCATTCTGCGAACTCACCATTAACATGCGACAAAGGGATGACGTCGAGTTTATCGACTTACTGAATAACCTATGGTTTGGGGAAGTGACAACTTGTCAACTACAAATACTATGTGAACGAAGAAGAGTTCCCTTAACCGGAGAGTTTCAGGATGGTGAAGCGGTAAGAATATTCCCAACCATAAAATTAGTCGATGAATATAATACAAAAATGACCGATAAATTATCAAAATCACATCGAATGTACATAATTGATGCAGTAGACGAGTCCCGTGAGGCAGCTACATATGGAAAAAGGCCACCAGAAAATGTTATTCCTACAAATGTTAATAACTGTGGCGGACTGTTGCATACAATAACGTTAGCCGAGGGATCGCGAATCATGCTGCGGCGAAATATATCAATTTCTGATGGTTTGATTAACGGTGCAATGGGTATAGTTAAGACATTTAGATGGCCGGCACTTCGAAGAGATCAGCTAGAACAGGGTGAATTGCCGGATTTAGTTCTTATAAAATTTGACGACGAATCTATTGGAAATCGGTTAAAAGATATTGATGGTTACATTCCAATATCTCCAGTTTCATCAACGTTTCAGGCGACAAAAGGTTATGGGGACGTTGAGCGCAGAATGTTACCACTTATTTTAAGTTGGGCAGTAACGGTGCACAAATTACAAGGGACCACATTAGACAAAGCTGTAATTGATCTTGGTAAAAGGAATTTTGCAAAAGGTCAAATTTACGTTGCACTTAGTCGTGTTAAAAGTCTAGATGGTTTAGTTTTATCTGATTTAGCACCAAACAAAGTCCTAGTTAAACCTCATGACGAGCTTGCGCTCGCAGAAGTGGAAAGATTACGACGCTTGCTTTTGCGTGTTGACTCATAGGTACACTACCAGAGACATGTAGAAGTACGTCTAATTTAATATATTAGTAACAACAGTGTTTCGCTAATATTTCGAAAAGTATAGCTTCCCGTTAATTGCAGATAAGGAAAAAGTTGTCCTAAACCATGCCCCTGATAACAGGGATTAAAAGGATTAAAAGGATATTAAAATTAAAATCATTCAAAGTTTTTTTCAAAAGTTACTAATTAAAATCGTTCTAAGTTAATTTGAAAAGTTAATAACAATTTTTTCGCTAATATCTCGAGAAGTAAAGCTTTCCGTCAATTATGCATGAGGAAAAGGTTGTCCAGAACAATGTCCCTGACAACATATTAAAAGGACATTAAAATCGTCCAAAGTTGATTTCGAAAGTTAATAACAATTTTTTTGCTAATATCTCGAAAAGTTTAGCTTTCCGTCAATTATGCATAAGGAAAAGGTTGTTCAGAACAATGCCCCTGACAACATATTAAAAGGACATTAAAATCGTCCAAAGTTGATTTCGAAAGTTAATAACAATTTTTTGCTAATATCTTGTAAACTAATGCTTTTCGTGAAATTTGTATATGAACAAAATTGTCCAGAATCATGTCCGTGATAAGATATTAAAAGCGCACTAAAATAGTGAAAAGTTTTTTTCAAAAGTTGCCGGTTTTTTCGCAATAACTATACTTTGCAATTAAAATATGAGAAATTTTTTTATAACGGTACGAATGGGAAGTCAGAACCTACAAGATGCAAAAGGTTTCGTTCCGATCGGTCCATCCAGCTAGGCGTAATCGGCGGACATACATAAAAAAAAAAAAAAAAAAAAAAATATACTGATCGAATTGAGTAACCTCCTCCTTTTTCGAAGTCGGTTAAAAAATATCTCGCGTCACTTATCTAATTTGTTATTCAATTAACCATTTCAATAGTTTAGCTCTAAAAATAAATCATAATGAATGCATCTATCTTAGTTTATAAAAAATAGCTGTTATTTTTTGTAAAATATTAGTTCCTCCTAAATCATCATTTAAATTACGATTTAAATTGTATCGAAATTGTTTCAAACTTTTGTTCTGAAATTTGAAATTTGACAGAATTACAAGTATTAATATAAAACTATTAACATAATATTAACACCAATGATATTACTTACCAAAATATAAAAAGAGTCACGTAAATGCACATGGCAATATGCTTCGCTGATAGCCGTATAAGGAACTCCGAATAAGCAAAAGAGTTCATATTGCAATATCGGTACCAACTTATTGTAGTTCAGAGAGAGTCCAATACCAACAAAATTCGATATATCAATAACGATAGTAACATTCATCTCTGATTTCCAGTACTGAACCGATCTTGTCAGGTTAAATATACATGAAAAAGCGCTATCCAAAGAATTGTTGTATTTCATTGGACATAACATTTATGGTTCTTATAGGACAACATTATTTAGTATATCGTATTGTTAATATTGTTATATATACTCTTTATAATTGTTTCACGAAGTGATTTCCTGAGACAAATCTAACTGGTGACGTGCTTGAAAGCATTGAGAAAGATCATAGTTTTCTTTCTAATTTCTAATTACATTTTCTATCTGCATTTTACTTTCTAATTACGTATTATGATTACACTTATATGACTTAAAATTATAACCTCCCCGTTTTTTATGAAAAATTCTAAACTTAAAATTCAAGTTAATTATCTATTGATGTTTCATAAAATAAGATATAGAAATCATTTATTATTTACTGTTATTAGTTTTTCTTTATTTACATAACAGTTCGTCCCTTATTATTCTTTTATTTTTCTTGTTATTGTTTATTCTTCGGTATAGCATCGTTAACAAAACTG
Organism: Megachile leachella; assembly: GCA_963576845.1. Taxonomy (NCBI): domain Eukaryota; kingdom Metazoa; phylum Arthropoda; class Insecta; order Hymenoptera; family Megachilidae; genus Megachile; species Megachile leachella. Next base: position 679,442 of record OY756259.1, on the reverse strand, counting down.
TATTATACGAATTAATGATAAATGTACACCTAGTATGACGTATATTATTGATTTAGAACGTTACTTAATTTCAATATGTTTGAATAAATTTTGCTTTTTAACTACTTGTACAAAAATAAAATTTAATTTACGGAGTATCGAAGCGACAACCGAAGCGATCGGACGTGTTTACCAACTTCGTGCGTATCGTGAACGCGAGTGTCATTTCGTGTCAAAGTAAATTATTTAGGTTAAGTTTCTAACCTGTCTATTAGTGCAATTAGTTAATGTAATTATATGTTTGCGAGAGCGTACAAGCCCTCGTAAACTTTTTCTCATTAACATATCGGTGCAATCTTTTCACCGAAATGGCCTCCGCCAATAATACCCCAACTGTACAATCGAAACGAAGCTACACCAATGTTGTCCAAAGTGATAGTTTTCCAAAGAAAGAACAGGCAATTGTAAATGAAGCCAAAGATGGAATATAGATAAAAGATTATATTCAGGCATTAGGGAAACTAACCGAGCCTCGCAACATTCGATCTATTTCGACAATTTCGAACGCTAGAATTTGTGTATTCCTCGCAAGCAAGGAAATTGCAGACAATATCACAGGCAAATATAATCGTATTAGAATCAACAACACAGATCACTGTCTTAGACCGCTTATAAAAATAAATATCAACGCATCTTGTCAAATGTGTACCCAACGATTCCCCATACAACCATAGAAGAAGCTTTAGACAAGCTAGGCATTAAGAGAGAATCGGCCGTGTCCTTCCTAAGAGCTGGTATCGTTGAAGAAGATTACACACACGTACTTAGTTTCCGACGACACATTTATATACACCCAGAAGATGTACACAAAGCTCCGAACTCTATCAAAATCGAATATGACCAAACAACATACTGGATATATCCTTCTACAGAAGCAGTTAAATGTTTCATATGCAAACAAGAAGGGCACGTCGCCAAAAATTGTAAAAATAATGAAGATTGTCCCATAACAGGTATGTTATTAAAAGAAAACTCGTCTATTAATACCCAAAAGGAAGTACAAACTATATCCCACATAGGAAATACAAACATTGAGCTGCCAAATAAAATTCAAACATCAAAAGTAGAAAATATGGAAGCAGAACATACTCATATGTCATTAAAATGCACTCATGCTGAAATTACTGACAATTCGAGCAGTAATTCAAGCGCTATAAACAAAGATCTAGAGACCACGATGAAAGAGCCAGTTCACAGACCACCAAAGAAAAAAGTAAGCACGGCAGAAACCACGACGAAAAATATAGACGATTCACTAAAACCCGTACAACATATACTAAACGAGCCAGGCAAATTGTTAAACTATAATCAGTTTAAAAATTTCTTAGAAAAAGCTCAAGGGCAAACTGATATAAAAAAGACAGCTACAGAATACGTACATGATACTAACTCTCTAGCAACCTTCATGTATAAACTATATCCTCATCTCAAAGATAGATGCATTAAAAACCGTTTTACTAGGATTACAAAGAAGTTACTGAAGCCTTCACCCTTCAGTATGACAACAGACTTTCCAATTCTGTCATCTGAAGACGAAAATATGAACGATTCTCAGATTCTACCGTCAACAATTAATTCTTCTTCAAATTAATTTCGATCAATTCATGGGAAACAAAATCTTACAGTGGAACGTAAATAGTCTAAATGCACGATTTGAATTCTTACAAAAATTAATTCTGGACCACAAGCCAAACATACTATGCCTTCAAGAAACAAATTTTAAAGAAAACAATTATATCAATATTAGAGGTTTTAATGTGGCTTTCAAAAACAGATTAAATGCCGCAGCTACAAGCGGTGGAGTTGCAATTTACTTAAAAGAAAATTTACCCTACACTGAAATAACACTTAAGACAAATTTGGAAGCAGTAGCAGTCTCACTTATGTTAATTGGAAAGGAAATTTGTATCTGCAATGTGTACATTCCGAATAACTATCAGATGCAGAAAGTGGATCTATTTAATCTTATACAACAATTGCCTAAACCCTTCATCTTGATGGGAGACTTCAACAGTCACAGTACGTTATGGGGGTCAACACACACAAATATTAGAGGTAAAATCATTGAAAACATAATAATCAAAACAGACCTTGTGCTATTAAATACCACCGAACCAACTCATTTCAACCCAACAAATGGATCCTATAGCTCAATGGACTTAGCCTTTTGCAGTCCCTTCATCTGCGATATCGTAGAAATGACAACTTCCCAAGACCTGTACAACAGCGATCATTTTCCTTTATTTATTGCATTAAAGGAGGAAAATATAAATGACTTTATATTCACGCCTAGATGGAAATTTAGAAAAGCGGACTGGTCAAATTTCCGCGAAATAATAGAGCAAAGTATCCTATTATTAATCGAATCTAATACTGAAAATTGCAAACGAATTAATTAGCTGCTGCAAGAATTCGAAAAATTGATTATCAGCCACTCGCTCCATTCCCAAAACCTCAAATTACAAATGGAACAGAAGTCTCCCATGGTGGAATCAAGAATGTGATGACGCCATAAAAAATAAAAAACATGCCTTCAACGTTTACAAGAAGCATAAGACGGGCGCAAACCTATTAGAATTCAAACTTAAAAGAGCAATAGCTAGGAAAACCTTGAAACAAACCAAAAAACAGGCGTGGATAAACTACATATCTTCACTAAATAGTAATACATCAAATAATGAAATGTGGACCAAGTTAAAGAAAATAACGCATCAAATAAAACTATCACAAACGACCCTAAGAAAATAGCCAACGTATTAACAGATACTTTTGCCACGAACTCCAGTAATGCAAATTTTGATCCAGATTTTCTTAATATCAAAAATCATGCTGAAAAGTGCACTATGGGACGACAATAATACAGACAATAACAATGATCTAAACACCAAGATAGAATTAACTGAACTTCACTCGGCGATCAAAACATTAAAAAATTCCAGTCCAGGACCAGATGGTATACCAAACATTTTGATACAGCAATTGCTAAAAGTGGGAATGAATTATCTCTTGCGTCTTTATAATTGTATATGGCTAAATAACATTTTTCCTGATAGTTGGCACCGGGTAAAAACAAATCCAACGCTGATAGCTATAGACCCATTGCATTAACGTGTTGTATGTGCAAAATATTAGAAAAGATTTTAAATAAAAGATTACGATGGTTTTTGGGAAAAAATAATCTATTGGGAAATTATCAAAACGACTTTAGGCAATATCGATCAACAATGGAGAGCCGCGGCACTTTAGATACAGACATATGTGAAGCCTTTCTACAGAGACAACACCTAATCGCAATATGTTTTGATATTGAAAAGGCCTATGATATGATATGGAGACACTGAATTTTACAAGAACTACGGAAAATAAACATAAATGGAAACATGTTCCAATTCATCAATAACTTCGTCAGAAATAGATCGATGTATGCTCGAGTAAATGGTCATCTCTCGAATAAAACCACCATTGAAAACGGAATACCACAAGGCTCAGTGACAAGCGTGACACTGTTTTTAATAGCAATAAATGGTATTACAGAAATTTTTACTAAACCAGTTAAATATGTCATATTTGCAGATGATTGCACAATTTATATTACAGGAAAAGACATTAAAACTAGCCAACTAATCCTACAAGACAATCTAAATAGACTACCAAATTTTTTACTACAAACAGGTTTTAAATTTTCTAAAGAAAAAACCACGGCAACTATTTTCTCTAAAAATAGGAAGGACAAAAATTGTGACCTCCAATTAAGTCTTGGACAACATCAACTAAAAATAACAGAGACCCCTAAGATTCTTGGACTCATCTTTGATGGGAAACACTCATGGATTCCATACCTCAAAAACCTCAAAAACGCGTGTATTCGAAAGTTAAATATCTTAAAAGCCATAGCGTCAAAAAACTGGGGAGCTGAATACCATATTGTGATAAAAACGTATAAAGCCTTAATTCTGTCTAAAATAGACTATGGTTCGATTGTATATGATTCGGCAAAACCGCATCTCCTCAAAATGATGTCGCCAATCCATAATGCGGGAGTTAGAATTGCAACTGGAGCATTCAGGACCAGTCCAATTGCAGCTGTACTAGCTGAAGCAAATTTGTCGCCACTTGAAATCAGAAGGAAACAACTGTATCTAAACTTGCGACACCGTCAAATCCTATTCACGACTTATTAATAGCTGGAAAGTATACACACAATCCATATATAAAACGCAAGTATCCGAAATCACTACTCCTCCGATTAAAGGAGTGTCTACAAAATATACAAATAAAAATTCCATCAGTGTTTCCAAGGGAACAATTTGCGACTCCACCATGGACAATAAAATTACCTCGTATAATTAACAAATTCCTACAGGTTTCTAAAAATACAGACCGAAGTATTCTTCAAACCTTATATCTGAAACTAACAAACGATTATCCAAATCACAAACAAATATTTACAGACGGTTCTAAATCGAAAGAAGGAACTGGATGTGCAGTATGCACTCATGATGACAAACTCCTATTCAAAGTACCAAATTCTTATACAATTTTTAACTGTGAAGCTTATGCTGTCCTCCAATCTCTAGTGTACATTCAGAATTCAGAGTATAACAAATTTATTATATTAGCCGACTCCCAAAGTGTTATATCCGCTATTCAAAGCCTGGAAACTAACAACGCCATAATTCAGAAGATTATCGAAAAAAATGCTATGATTAATAGATCTGGAAAAGATATCTTATTCTCCTGGGTTCCATCACACATAGGTATTAAAGGAAATGAGGGAGCAGATTTAGCAGCAAAAGAGGCAAGCACTAAAACATTCCAAACGTTCCTCGTACCGGTGCCCCACCAAGACCTTCAAACCACTTTATCAAAGCCGTAAAAGAACACTGGAACACTGTTTGGAAATCTTCACCACCTACAACTTTACACAAAATTCGTAATAATATATACGATGTTAGCCCGGCAATATTTATGAACCGAAAAGATCAAGTGGTACTAACTAGATTAAGAATTGGTCACACCAAATTAACTCATTCATATCTGATTTCCAAATTAAACCCAAAAATCTGTGAGGTGTGCAATGCACAAATTTCCATCGATCATATTCTAATTCACTGCCCTAAGTATCGCACTAAAAGGGAGCAGTATAACATCTCAAACGTAGCAAGTATGCTACAAAATGTAAATTTGTGCAGGGAAATTCTTACCTTTTTGATAGATACGGTCTTTATTATGAAATGTAATATTAATACGATTATCACATAGTCCCAAATCAAATGTGGTCACTAATAACCTAAGAAGGTGCATGTGACCTTAAACATTCAACTAAAAAAAAAGAAAAAAAAATTTAATTTACACTTTGATGATTATCAGATTAAATAACTTAATAGATATTTTTTTGTTTCTGAATATTTAAGTGTATAAAATTGGGGAAAGTTAAATAGGTGATTGTTATTTCATATTTATTTTATATTTACGTCGCGTGTTTGTCCATAATTACCCCGTACCGAGGCACATTTGAACAAACTATACATGCAATAGAATTTAAAAAAAAAACGTTTAAATAATGTAGAAAAATTTCAGAAAAATTGATTTACTTAAAAATATATCTAAAGTTGAACTCTATAAAATACAATTTTTTTCTAGTGTATAAAAAATATATTCCAATTGCAAAACATATCCAGTTATACCATAAATTCCTCTGTTACTATTCAAATCAAAATACATATTAATGAATTTTTCAAAACTATGTGTTACTTCAATAAAATATGTATTAGAAAACTTGTTTTAAGACTTGAACATGTGTAGAATAATATTTAATAATAATAACAGAGATTGATGGAATTTGTTAACAAATAAATAAATATAACCAATTAAATACAACCAATTAAATAGAACACATATGGAAACTCTCAAATTACAAATCTCACACGTCTCTATCTCACGATTTCACTCAATGCAATGCCCTCTTCGCTTCGTTCCTCAAAAACATTCAATCACACCAAAAAGACAATCTTCTAGCAATCTTCATTACATGCAAACTTCAATCATACCATACGCAAGCTTCATTCATAATATGCACCCATACTAAACATACAATTACAGAGTACAGATACACACACATACCACACATGATTCATTTAAGATTAAGCGAATATTCAAACTTTTCATAAATCAAAATAAACATATTTTGTAGCAATTAAATTTAGAAAGAAGACCGTCGAATCGGCGGGTTCCGGTTCGCCAACCGATTTTCCACTGTGCCTAGCGTTGCGAAGTTCATATAACGAGCGATACCGAATAGAACGATCGAGTCGAGTTAATTTAATAAAGTTTATATTTAATACCGTGAATTATACTTTTAATACCACATATTTGTAATTAATAAATTATACTATACTTTCTATACTTTTGGATTATATTTTATATTCCGAAACGCAATAAAAGTCACAGGATATAAAGTCTGTGAGGACAAGTACGCAAAATATTTCATTTAAGTTTATAATTATCTGTGTTTTTAATTTATCGCGATTTTGGTATTTGTATATACATTAATTTGAGTTGTGAGGACGCTTGTGAGGGATGCGTAGGAATAACGAATCAAAACGGGAGGCATCAAAATTAGTAATTAGTAATTGTTTATAATTTATTATAAATGTATGGACTGGTAGGCGATATCTTTGCGTGCACGGGGACGCTTTGCGTCCCTGGGGCCGACAAGCCATAGCTAGGAGGGGTGTTTATGACGCCCCTCTGAGGCCTCCATGAAGCCCCGTGAGGGAGATGCTTGCATCTCCTGTTGTGAGGGTCGACGGACGGAAATTACTTGGTAATTTTCCGAGACGTACAGGCTAACCTACGAGCAAAGCCACCAGGTTTTCGAATTCGTTCTCGGCGGGAGCTCGTCCGTAGTGGGGATAGGACCCAGTGATGGGCAGTCGTGAGATTTTATCTCACGCGAGAGCTTTCTGCGCATGCGTCAGCTGACGTCACAGCTTGCTATTAGTGCCGTATCTAGCCGGTACACGCAGTGGTGACTGATGAGGGCACTTTAATGATCTTATAATTTTTCAAAAATTATTTCTGTTCTAACAATTTTTTCTGCGAGAAAGTGATTGTTTCGCAGGACTAGAAAGACAATATTTATTACATCGTTTATTTATTTTATTATAACAATTATTATTTATTTTATTATTATATTTTATTATTATTATTATGTAATGTTTTTGTTTGAATACTGGCAAAGTTTTCTGCAGTTTCCTTTGCCCTTACAATAAATGTTGGTATTCATATAATAAATCGTCTGCAGACGTAAAAAATTATAATTATCATAAATAAATTTAATATTATTTTCATTATATATAATCTGTTGTATTATTTAACCCTTTTATTCTCCTTCCTGCAATTTTCTTCAGATTTACTTTTGTTTCTTAGTAGGGCCCAATGATACCTTATATTTCATCAAAGTGTATACGCTACTGAGGATTTCTACGGATAGCTTACTGCGCATACGCTGGGACTGCCCATCACTGGTAGGACCACGTGACTCGACGGGGTCCGTGCCAACTACGGTTCGAGGCCCTGACATTCGCTATATAGCAGCCTCGCGATTCGGTCGGTTCCTACGCCCTTGGGCGTCTTGTAGCACGTCGATTAAAATCAATTCGGAATTAATAGTAAACAAATGCGGAACGAAATATTTCAGTTAACCAGCAGAAGAAAATTATTTATTACCAAGATTGTTTCATATTATTTAAAATTACATTATCGAAACTGTTCTATTTTGCGTTCGCTATATTTATTGAACGTTACTTATTTAACGTATTATTGCTTATTGTATTTATCATATGTATATATTATATCGTTCGATATTATTATAAATATCATCGTCGATTTGTATTTCGAATTATTCGTTCTGTTTTCGCCAACAAATATATATATTAATTCCCGAACCGTCTTTTGATTATTTTTCCCGAGTCTGTTCTCAACAGTCTGTATGTACATGTGATCACCCAGGTATAAATCAGTGTAACACGAAACAGGAGAAAAACTCAGTTTGTTTTTGGTTATTTGATTGAATAATTCTATACGTATAATAAGTTTCATAAAATTTTATTTTTATTATTTCGACAAGTATTACGACATAACACTTCAACGTTCATGTACACATAGCAATAAGAATTTCCAATTAAACTGACCAATATAGTCCGCCACCCATCCATCGTTATTAAAATAAAGACAATGAAAAAGTTGACAACCCGATCGTTGAAAGTGCTGAAACGTGATATTGCGCACGAATGGGTAGTTTCCGTTAAAGCGCTTCCAAGCTGGTTTAAATGTCTTTTTTTACACGCTCAATACTCGTTGAACTTGATGCAGACTGTTTCTACGAACGGACACATGGAAGAATACAATACTTCGAAAATTACAGTTTGTTACCTGCGTTGCGGACTTTTAACTTGATTGCAGAATGTGCCTCACGCTTTGAAGTTTTTTATTTCATGTAACACCGTTTAAATAATGACGACGCAAATCGGTGGTGATTAAAAGCAAGTTGGATTAAAGAAAGAACACAAATTAAAAAATCTGAATACGATTAAATGTTTCACAATCCTTACTAACGCGATGCGATGAAACAAGAAATTTATAAAATCACAATTGCGATCACTTTTGATGTATGTACAAAATTTATTTATAATCACCAGACGGCACATATTAATGCATTTATAATATATCACAGTCTGCAAAGTAAATATAAGCCATGTAATCCATGGATTATAAATCTTCCAAATTTCATGATTTATTTATACTTCGCGAATCTCGATGAGTCATTGTTGAATTTCCATATTAAAGTGGCAAAAATAAATTTATTAAGTCGATAACGCATACGAATGTCGGTACTAAAACGTCGATAAATATGAATGTTAGATTATCGATTATTTATTTGATGCCACTCGATTCAATATTAGATTCGCAAATGTTAAATAGAATAATTCTAATATTCTCTTTCATTCTTGTTCCCTTCGTGAATTTTTCTGCATTGCACACGGATATAATACATCAAGTTATTTAAGTGGTTCTTCCCAAGTCTTTTTAATTTAAAATATATAAAGTTTATTTAAAAGTTGTAAGTGTTCATTTCTATTATTTAGTTCCTATATTATTAATTTTTATATATTTGTTTAATACCCATACCATATTCCATTAGTCATAAATGCATAAATATCCGCAGTCTAATCATCACATTTAATTCAGTACCACAAGTTTTTAATTGAAAACTTATTATTTCATTAATATTCCAAGTCGCTGGATTTGTTCTAACTTAAACCATCATTCTACACTGGCACACATTCTGTATGACAATGAAAACATATAGTCGCGTGTAAAAACATCTGCAACGATTTTGAAATCGTGTAAAAAATGATCGTCAGAAAATTCCTTAACTATCATATTTACCATTTCCAGCAACATGCGATGACACATCTGACATTTTTCTCTATCATAAATAAGAGGCAAGATATTCCATGCGTATGCGCTCGAGATAAGTGAGCATCAATCGAAATAAAAAAGAAAAATTGCGAATACAAATTGATTTCATTACTACTTTGTTCATGTGCATTTTTTTTATCTTCTCTTATAAATTTTTACTTGCCAGTAGTAATAACTTTTACATATAATCAAAACTCAACGACTAAAAATTCGTTAATTCTAATTTACCCACATCCTTAACATTTTACTTTACGACGAATCACATTTTTTGAAAGTAAATAAACAATTACATAATTTGTTTTTTTCTATCGTTAAAGCTGGAAACACAAAATTTCATTTTTAACCGACTTCGAAAAAGAAGGAGGTTACAAAATTCGATCAGTATATTTTTTTTTTTTTTCTATGTATATTCGCCGATTACTCCTGACTGGGTGGACCAATCGGAATGAAACCTTCTTGCATCTGGTAGGGTCTGACTCCCCATTGGTACCATTACTAAAAAATTCTCCATTTTTTAATTGCAAAGTATTTTTTTTTTGTAAAAGAGCCGGCAACTTTTGAAAAAAAATTTCTCTGATTTTAGTGCGCTTTTAATATGTTATCACGGACATGATTCTCAACAATTTTGTTCATATACAAATTTTACGTTGTAATGTAACATTTTTCTCATTAAAATGAGACCAAACACGACGTACTTCGGGATATATTTACTTGTAATTTCAAGTGTTACGCGTACATCGATGACTTTAATAAGATATTGCAAGTAAATATAACTCAAATTATATCGTGTTTGGTCTCATTTTAGTCAGGAAAATGTCCCGAATATGATGGAGATAGTTATATAAAAAAATGGATAAAAAATACCAAAAATTTAGCAATGCCCAAGTTTTGCAAACAATCGAACAGACTTTTGATCTTTGCCGATTGCCACGATCGCAGTGTCTTTCTTCTTCACTCGCTATCCTCCTCTGCGTTAGAAACTTTTATCGTCAATTAAACCAGTAAATATAGTCCAAATTATATCGTATTTGAAAAATGTCAAGAATCAATTGGTAAAAGTTTGATAACGAAAAAGTCAAAAAAAAAAAAAGTTTTATATTTGCATTGGTATTGTCTCACGGATATAGTAAGGACCAGATCACGTTACATTTCCCGACGAACGAACATCGGGCGTCTCGAGGAATCTTTCTCACAGTGGTGAGGATAACATTTTTGTTTATATCGTAAAGGACATTTTTGCGTATATAAAATGAACGCTGTACTACAATGATTGTCTGTATACGATATCAGAAATGTATATAAACCCTACATTATTCATGAAACAGAAAAAATGTTTACTTTCATAATGGTTTTACTACTAAAATTCAGTTAATTATTTTAGCAATAAAACAATCATATCTTTTTTCTCTTATCTCATATTGTTTGATCTTTTTATGTTAATAAAACAACAAATCATGAAGGAAAAATTTCTGAGAATTTTTTTCTTTTGTAAAAGTTTCTACAGGTGCAAGAAAATTTTTATGATTAATGGCACTTTAGGACTGTTTTTCCTGGCTTCTTCCCCTGCAATTTGCACTTCGATGAGGTTCGTTTCAATGTTTAGTTACAAAGTTACGAGCTACTGAAGCCAAAATGAAACTTTTTTCTCCGATAATCTTTATCTCATGAATTCATCATCAAACAGAAATTTTAAGGGCGGTTTTAGAAACTTAAAAGTATGCCCTCCAAGATAGGTAAATTGGTTTTTGATTGGATATTTCTCTTTGATGTGTGTTACCGATATAAAGAAACGTCAAAAAAATGGTGTTTTTATCTTAAACTGCAAAAGTTACTATATCTTCCGAAATAGCCATCACAAAGATTGAGCCTAGGAATTTTTTTTAAATTTATAATGTTCACAAAAAGTGTACAAAGTTTCAATTCGTTCTGATTCTTTGTTCCCTATGGCCCGAATGATCAAACTTCGAAATTTGTGTGAAAAAGTTAAAGGAATGTTATTATTGTTTCCAATTATGACTAATCCGTTTATTAGGTAAAAAAATTTGTTTCTTTACATTCACCGGTACTATTACTGAATTTTTAAAAAAATTTTGGTTTGGAAAAAAAACGTAAACAAATTTTTTACCATCCACTATAAGGATTAGAATAACCTAGCAGATTCGGTATAACTAAAAGATGAACAAAGTAAATATTCAAATATGAATGTTGGTTTACTAGAATAAAAAAAATATAAAAATTTAAATGTACTTTTTTCATTAAAAAACAAATTGCCTTATTTCATCAATCCTTTTTTCTTTTTAATTTTTATAAACAGTATTTATGATTTTTAAATCTTTTCACGTTGATGCGTGATGTGTGTTAACACTTTTTGAGATAGATTCTAATTTTATAATTTTCTGTCCCACCTAAAATTTTATTAAAAATATCAAATATTTTCGCTAACGCATGTTTTTGTTTTAAAATGTTTTCATTGAAATCGTAGGCTAAAATATGATACATCCTACTTCGGTGCCGCGTTGTTTCATTTTCATAAATAATAAACTGTTAAGCATATCTCGCAAATCCGTTTGAACGAAATGTCGTGTCAGTTTATAGTATTATAATGTACCATTCCGCAGCTTTCGCAGAATATTTAGAATATTATATCATTCAAACGCTACTAATTAACTGAAACATCAGAATTCAATTTTTGAAAAGTGTCATGGAGCAGACATGTATGAAATCTTTTGATAATTTTAGTACCTCATGTCTTTAATACTTATGTCTATGAATTTAAATTACTGTTATGTAAAGTATTATCACAATTCCTTTTCATTTATCAATAAGTAAAAAGAAAATACAAATAAATGTTCTACTTACTCCGTGTCGTGCAATAATATTTTACATTAATGATGCATAGTATTAAAATGAACAATATTTATAGCACTTATAAACAAGAAAAAATAATATTGTGATAGGTGTAAGTAATTTTTACGCTTGATACAAATACATTGATTAAGGTAAAGGTACCAGTAGTTGACCAGTTAAGAGAAATTTTCTACGGAAACAATGGTAACCCTTTACTCTATCAATAAATGGCGAAACCAATGCATGGAGATGTTCGTTAAACCCTTCAGATTATGTACCAAGACCATTTTTTAAAAAAAGTTAAGTTATACAAGTTTGGTAAATATTTTTGAGAATTCGGAAAATGATCCAGTAGTTGACCACTCTTGAAAAGGAAAAAATTAGTAATTGACCACCTCTTTTCGTTAGTAGTTGACCACTTATATTCGAACCAAGGTTAAAAGACTAATCAGTTCATTATCGTTTAATATTAATAATTAGCAGTACAAATCATATTTAAACAATAAAACGAAGAAATTAACCAAATTTGAACTTTGATCAACAGTTCTATTCGCATTGTCGATTAATAGCGATGTATTCGTATTATCGTCGGTAGGTTGCTGATTTATATTGCTATGACTCTCCTGAATCGGTACTGCTGGAATAATGTTATCGTATACAGATTCTTCATCTGGGATGGTTATATCAAAAACGGAGACGAGTTCATTATTGTCCATGTTGACAAGGTCTCTAACTTGACCATGTGGTCATCAACTTGATGCCAGTATGCTATAACATGCAGATTTATATTTTGTGTTTCTAACAAAGTGAGGTGTAAAACGAATACATTATAAATCGTAAACAAATGTAAATGAGTAATGTCAATAATTGACCTCGTCTGTCAACTTCCGAAAGTTGTACATTAACAATACCCAAAAGTTGACCATTAAAAAACTATTGTTTTTTTAAGTTAGAACGACAAAAACAATGTATTTATTAAATTGATAAAACATTGCAAGCGCTTACACAGTAACTGATTTATTCACAAAATGTTTGCAACATATAAATTTTTTATCTGGACTACATAGCTATTCTTAACAGAATCGTTGAGGAAATAGAAATATATCGGCACATTATTTGCCTTATTGCACTCGGATATTCACTACTAATAGACACACTGCACTTCACGCGCAATTGTTCCAAAATTTAAACAACATATGTCGTGGCATCTAAAAGTCACTATCATCTGAAGTGCGCAACTTATACAAACCTTATTTCATCATTTTTTAAACAAAATGGTCAACTACTGGTACATGGTCAACTACTGGTACTTTTACCTTACTTTTATTTATTAATAAAAATTTTTTAGCGGGAAATTTTAAGAATAATTTCTACTCAAATGAATGCTACTAAATAAATAAATAAATAAATAAATATTAGATATATATCCGTGTTTTCGCTTAATAATTCAAAAACGAAGCTTCAAACCCCATTTTCGCAAAGGGAAATCTTGTTCCGAATCACATCCTCTGCCACCCTTTTCCGGGAGTTCCACGAGTTGTGAAACATTCTTATATATAGGAATTTTATTAATCAAATTAACAAGAACGATTTAAATAATTAAAACTACAATGCTACGCTTTAAAAATATGAAATATAATGAACTTTATAGTTGTTAACTATGTTTTAACAACTTAACAAATAACACGGTGTGCACAACTCAAAAGTTTAATATCGACTCTCCGCTCTTTTAAATTATGTTTCGTTACTTCGTAACCAAATCGCATAATGATGAAAAAGTTATCGAATGATTCAATCGATTCACTTCCGTATCACTTATCACATTCACATAACCAGTATCAGCGACATCATTCTTAAAACCCTAGCCTACACTCGATCATCCTGCATCGAATATCTAACCTCACATTAGATATCATATCATTTATCATCAAAATTTTTACTTACCTCACTATTGCTACATGCGTCACTATCCGCACTAACCTACGGTTTCATGAACTCGAACCCCGTCGAAGTTTGCTGGGGCCCTTCATGATTTCCTACTTTAGTTACTATGTACCTGTTATTTCTTAACACTTTTGTAATTTCGTAAGGCCCGAAAAACTTTGCCGCAAATTTTAATCCAGGGTCCTGTTGTGTTCTTTTAATTGCTACAAAATCTTCCTCGCGATATTCCCTACTTGACGATCTTTTCTTGCTGAAATATTTTCTATTCTTCTGTTGAATTTTGAGAATATTACGTCGCGCTTCTTCGCATAGCTCATCGTGATTCTGTTGAAAAATATTAGTCCATTCGTGTTCTAACAGATCCCTAATTTCTGGATCGTTTTTAAGCCGCTATTTTACACCGAACAAAATTTTAAACGGTATTAACCTAATGCTACGTTTCGGAATAATATTGAAATATTGTTGACAACGCTCTAAATAATTATATCATTCATTTGATCTCGGCGCTGACAATTTAGTTAATAGTGGAATAATTGTACGTTTCACTCTTGCAACTTGACCATTCGCACGCGGCATACCAACGGTAGTCAACACATGTTCTATCTTCGGGTCTTTACAATAACTTTCAAAATCGGCCGATGTAAATGCCGTACCACGGTGTGAAATTGTTCGCCGTGGATTACCGAACAATATTGCTTGCTTTTCAAGTCGCCCTATTACTGCCGATGAATTACATATTTTAGTTGCATACAACCATACAAATTTCGAAAATGCATTTACTACCACTAATATATACCGGTATTTTTTTTTTTGTCGATGGCAAACGTCCTAAATGAATGATATGAAAAGTATTTAACGGTACCTCTCCTTTATAAATCGCGTACAAATGTCCCTCGAACTTGCCTCTTTTTTTTCTGGCAGAATACAATCAACGCAATATTTTACAATTTTATCTATCTCGTCCCTCATTTTTTGAGACCAATAGTCTCTCTTTATAATCACCACAGTTTTTTCCGTCGCAAAATGAATTATCCTCGTACGCGTGTTTAAAAATTTGATTTTGCATTGCTTTTGTGACCACTAAACGAATATTCCCGTCTAATTCTATAAATAATACATCACCCCTTATTACATAACCGTCTAATTGACCTGACTGTACTCGTTCCAACGCTTTCCGTACATCTGCATCGTTTCGCTGAGCTTTCCAAATTGTAGCGCTAAAACTGTTTTAGTCCTCGCCAATTATCGTACAAAACGAAAGAGGGTTGCGACTTAATGCATCTACGTCTTCAACCGTATACGCAAATTCTTCTAATAATAAGGCCCAACGCACTACACGCACATATAAATCTTTTTTCCTCATGGTTAACATGAATGCTTGAGAATCAGTGACAGTTTTAAATGGCATGCCTAGTATGCCTAGGCTAATATCGTTTTCCCACTTGCATAATATACCAGATGTAACATATTGTCATGGTCGTCGCGCTGTAACAAAATGGCCCCAAACTCAAATTTAGAAGCATCTGTATGGAGTTCTGTCTGTGAATCGACTTTATATAGTTTTAATACCGGTTTACTTGCTAACGCTATTTTCAATTGCTCGAACGCTTGCTCCTACTCGCTGTCAAAATGAAATTTTATCTCTGCTTTTAATAAATTTGTCAACGGTCGCGCTATTAACAAATAATGGGCTATACACTTCCGAAAATACCCCGTTAATCCGAGAAAACTTTGTACTTGTTTAACATTTATAAGCTTAGGAAAACGCATAACAGCTTCAGTCTTTCGCTCCGATGGAAATACCGACCCGTTTTTTACAATATGTTCAAGATATTCTATTCACAGTTGTAAAAATTCGCACTTTTCCCAGTTTATATTTAAACCCGCCTCGCTTGCCACGTTTAAAATTATTTTTAATTTTTCCAATCCACTCTCACAATCTACAGACGGAATTATTAAAACATCTACACATAATAAAACTATTTCCTGATCCCGTAATTCTTTAAATATGTTGTTAATAAAACATTGAAAAACAGCTGGGTCCAAAGGTACCCTCAAAACTGGCATTGACCATCTGGAACAGTACAAACTGTAAACTTTCTACTTTCTTTGCCACCTCTAACATGTAATAATCCATCCTTCAAGTCGAATCTACTATACAGGGTGTCTCACAACTCGTATAGGTCCCGGAAATGGGAGGTAGCTGATGTGATTCTAAGCAAGATTTCGCTTTGCAAAAATTGGGTTTGAAGCGTCGTTTTCGAGTTATTAACGAAAAACACGGACCAATCAGAGCGCCGCGCCGGGATTGGGCGCGCCGAGAAGCGAGAGCGAAAGTTTCAAGCCGGTCGCCGGAGCGCGAGCGCGATCAACGGATTTTTCCTCGGAACTCTCTTAACGTCTACTAAGAAGTCTTTACATCGAAACTCACATTTTATACACCTCCCTATCTGCTTTAGTGTCTGATTCAAATTTGCCTATTGCTTAACTCATACCCGTCCTTATTCCCTGAAGATATACATCATTTCACGTTAATGACGGTACATATAGTTTCAATTCCTTATACTGATCTTTACGCATCAAACACAAATCACTACCTGTATCAATTAACGCTGTTACTTCTTGTTCACCGAAAAATATCTTTTTGAAATACTTTTCACGCTGAGTCTGTGTACGCTTAGACTTTGCCCCGCCGCCGTATCCAAAACCTCGACACTCGAAACATTTCGAACCCCTTTTCTTGAAAGGACATTCAAACAAAAAGTGGTCCTGATCCCCGAAGTTGTAGTACCTTTCCGTTGCCGCATTTCGCACCTCTTGTTTCCCTGATTCGTCGACTTCACGCTGCAATCCATTGCTTCGTCGTCACTCGTTCTCCAACCGCTGCGGTTCCTGCTGCGCTTGCTACGCCGCCCTCTTGGTCCGTTGAATCACCCCATCGATGAGTGGTGCTCGCGTTAGCGTTATACTCCTGAAAGACACTAACATCCCAGTTTTAGATCGAAACTTTTACAAGCGATCTAGGTTTCACAACGCATGATTCAGGATACCGTCCACTACATATTCAATCACCTCTTCTTCTTCAATTGCCTGCCAATTTGCCAAGATTGTTTTAGCGTGGAAATATTCCGCGAATATTTCTTCTCTTCTTTACGTTCGTCTCTCAAATTCTCGGTGGGCCGCTATTCTGCTTGGGCGACTTCCGAACATGTCTTTCAATTCTTTAATTAATTCAATACTCTCCTTTTCAATCAACTCAGGTCTGCAATGAAACCATTCGAGTGCCCGATTTGTTAATTTCAACACCACCAACAACTTCGTTGCATTATGGTCCAGTCTAAATGTTAAACGTATCATGCGTCGAAATTCTCGCCCTTTCCGTAGAAAAAATTCAACATCGCCTTCATGGACTCCGTAATTGCGCTCTTTTCTATTTAGTATGCGATGTAATTTTCATTTAACAACTTCCTATCATACCGACGTTATCCCGACATACCGACACGGAATCGATACGTTTGTTCACGACGACGATCAGCCGTCATATACGAAGCTGTCGCTCACGTTGCCGTGCGCCCGGTCTACGCACACTTTCTGTTAAAATCTAAATAGGAGATTATAGTATCACGATGTTACAAAGAAAGAATTGATATATTCACCTTTGATTAATTAATTCTATAAATACTTTATTCAAACAATAAAAGAAATTTAACAGTAACATAGAAGTATTATATTATTATTTTATAAGCGCAACGCAACTAAAATCATGTATTTTTATTTTTATACTAACGGAAAACGTCCGTACGCTTACCTGGTTGATAAACAAGAGAGAGAGGCGCGGGCGTCGCGTTCCCTCTTCTCACCTATATTCATAGTGTCCTTTTAGGCGCTCTTAGCGCGCTCTTTTCGAACTGTATGAGTCGCACAACGATTATTATATTTAACACTTTCATCGGTCAGTGTTTTTTCTAATAACCCTGTAGATGTATACAGCCATATTTACATGATAGAAGCCATTGCGTAAATCTAATTTCCAAAAATATTTCTTATTACTTAATCGATCCAAATGATCATCAATTAATGGGGTCGGATAATTATTTTTTACAGTAATCTTATTCAGGTCGCGATAATCTATACATAATCTAACATCATCTGTTTTTTTCCGCGCTAGTACTGTAGGGCTTGCGTATAGTAAGTTATTTGGTCGAATAATCCTTCTTTTTATAAAATAATTTTAAGAAAAAAATACACCGACTTCGAAATGCACTAAAAAGTATAAAATAATTTCTATTTCCTAATGAAGTAATTTCTATTGCATTCAGTCATACAATTACGTAATATATATGAATGAAACCTATATATAAATGAAATACAAAATATATATGAATTACGTAATATATATGAATGAAACCTACTCTCCAGATGGCTGCGTAAAACATTGTATCGTCCGGCACTACTAAAAATTTTCGATTTTAACCTTAGTTTCAAAACTAGCTTCGACTCTCAACGGCGAGCCGTTAATACCGCTAATTGATTCGGTGTTATAAAAATCACGGAACTCGGCGAGGATCCAGGACGACTTAATCAAACTTACTGGAAAACCAGAGTCTATCTTCGCGGATATATTATAGTTACATATGCTACCGTCCTGGCGATCCAGCGTAAATTGCACGGGGACAATGAATACCGAGTGCGGCGATATGGGTTGCACCAAGTTCGCCGTTCCAGGTGCTGAAGAGTTCCGTGCCGTCACTGACAAAAAGTCACGTATCGATGATATCGAAACCGGAAAAGTATACGCCACTGCAGGTGTCTGCTGATTTTTCAGGCAATCGCCGATCCTGGATGTTCGACTTTCGCATTTGAAGCACGAGCCCAATCCCGCAACGGCTGCTGCTAGTTTCTTCTTCGGTGACCCACCGTGTTGCAATTATAGCACCTTAACACGTTGAGTGCTATGTCGATCCCTAGGGACTGACAGTGAACTTTCCGTTTAGGCGGCGTCAGTCCTTGTGGACTGACGATCGACTTTTCGTGTGCACTGCGTGGATTCTAGGGACTGACAGCGAACTTCTCGTTTGATCGAAATCGGTGCATAAGATCGGCATTGTCCAGGGTTAAATTATTAATGACAATTAAGAAATTTATGTTAAAATTTAGTGAAGTTTGTTAAAACAATTTTCAAAATAATTACTGTAAAACTAAATTCCCTTTGCTTAAGTGAATTTTTACGTTTCTGTGGTTTTTTTCGACTGATTATCTCTTTCTGATCGTTCTTTTGTCGTTCTGGCAAGGTGGGAAACCCCGAACATCCTACCGAAGCAAAAACATCAAGCAAATTAACATTGTAATAACATCTCGCTGCCGCCTGAGCGGAAAGTACAGCCAAATCGGCGCCGCACTCAACGTGTTAATTCTTCACGGTGATGCCCTGAACTTTTATCCAACCTTACTGCTGCATTTCTCTTTACTTCTTTCCTTTCTCGGTTTGCTTTGGAAGAATCTAGCGTCAATTTTGAGAATCCTTCAGCATTTGCTCGGTAGACGAGAAACAGTGCATCCTCGCCTGGTTTCTCAATTCAACGTTCGACACACCATCGACTATTACGTTGATCATTCTTCTTTGTTACTGCGTACATCCTCGACCAAAGTTAACTTGTCGTAAAAATAGTCCTTAAACGATTCGTTTTTCTTCCCCACACGTGTCTCTAATTTTCGTCTTAATTCTAATTTATTTGGCCGATGATCGAATAAATTTTGAGCCTTTCGAAAATTTCCGATACACTCAATGGAACATTGCTCGCTCACGCACGGAACCTGTTGAGGTACGAATGTCTGGGATTCGGCAGCGTGAGAGAATCGGCAAAAGAAGAAAACTAAAACGGTTAGGTTACAAAAACACTTTAAGAAAAAACTTTATTACGATCCAACCACGTTCACGCGTTAATGGCTACTACTGCACAGCGTGGCTGTACAAGACAAAAGAACATCGAAATATATAAACGAAAAACGCAATGTCCGAAGCGCGAAAAACAAATAGTCCTAACAGAACCAATTCAACGCTTTTCCTTTCAAGCGTTGGTGAATGACTAGCCTCATAGAGTTTTCGTCGAGATTGTATGTCTCCCGTAATAGTATGGTTTGTTGTTGCCAATTAACAAAACTGTCCCCGTCACCGGAAAATTCATTTAATATTTCGGCTACCAGGGTCTTGTAATACATTACCGGCTGAGCAATCGTCCCGATCAAGAATTGCGTCTCCTGTTCCAAAGTTGTATTCCGTTTCGACGGAACGTTTAATTGTTGCAAGCGTAATTCTTCTGTAAAAGCCAGAATTTGGTCCCTTCACTACCGCTGTTTATAACTGCGTTAGCAGCTCGTTCGTAGAATCAGAGGATTTCAAATTACTCGCCCACAAAAGACATTTCAGTTCTGCCACCGCGAAATCGTTGAATGTTTTCTTCGACATCGTACCGCTTTTCTTTCAACACCGTACACAAATTATCGGAATATAAAACACTGTTTATCAACCACCGATCTTCTTAATCGTACAGAAGTTTTAAAAAAGTCAGAAATAGTTCACAAAATGTTCGCAATAACTGGAATATTGAAATGTAGACCCGAACAATCGCGGCAAAACGTAACTTCGCGACTTGTCTTGCAAAAAAAAGATTCGATATATCCCACTTCTGAACTGTAAGGATGGCTTATGAGAATATACAGAGATCGGTGTAAAACGTGTGTATTCAATAATGATCTGTTATCAACTGATGACCAACTCCCAGTCGTCCGTTCCTCGTATGCTAGACAAAAGACGATCAGTACATTGAGGCAATAATGACTAAAATGTATACATACATATGTAGAACGCATATTGCACGCTTGTAATAAATAGCTACAAAGGCAACTATTGTTTATTGAAGAATATTCTAAGGACAAAAGGTACTGATGACTTTAGGTTTTGAAAGCTCGCCACAACAGCATACGTAGGTGAAATATTTTTATTCAAAATATATCAATTTACAAATTTTATAGTAATCTTCATTGTTTTCTGACTGCGTAGTGAGATATTAGCGAAAATCAATGTTGAGAAAGCTTTAACCCCAAATTACTTTTTTAATAATATGATCTCGTATGTTCTTCGGATTGTCAAAACAAAGTATGAAAATGTAGTTGACCGGAAATTTTGAAAGTGAATGTAATCTTTTTAAGTAACGTATTTCAGTAAATAGTTACAATAGCTATAATACCTATGGTCTGTATTTAAGGTAGAAATGGAAATGATTCTGAAAGTAACAGTTTTTTACTCAAACTGTGTGGAAAACCGAAATAATGTTATTATCGTAACTTTCCTCGTAACTGATATTATATTGACCCCATATCGGTTGCATAACTGTTATTCCCTCAATTCAATTTTATAACTTTACAACTTTATAATGTCTTATATAGCTTCGACTTTACGAAACCGGCAGAAAAATCGATAGGTGAAATGGCGAATCACATACATACAGTGGGTAACAAAGTAAGTAAACACTTAGAGTTTGTGGCAAAAAAACATTTGTATCAAAGCATATATGTGCCCATAATTATGAAAGTGGTCTAAGTCAACAATTTAAAGAAACTATATAAACATAACTTGAAAATACCGCGTGGCCCTCTTTGTCGCGTTTCTGAATTACATAATAAATCGATAAAATAAAAAAAAATACGAAAATATTCAATTACTTCCATTATACAACACCACTAGACCAGTAACGGAAGAAAAACATAAAGATCTTATGTGTTTACTACGATACATCCCTCCAGATTTTCAGAAACATTTTAAAAATCTTAAAACCTCGAAATTATGATAAAAATGGATTACTTTTTAAAAATGATTGATAAATGTTTATGAATTATTTCGTTAAAGTTGTTGTTTCAAATAAAAATCACAATTTTTTATTACTTTAAGTCAATTATAGGACATTCAATTAATTTTGAAAATGGTCTAAGTCAATTCAAGGTTTAAAAACAACATTTTCCTATGAAATTCACACAAAATTTCATATTTATAATAAATTTCCATTAATCAAGACTAACAAAATTGTAAATTTAAATGTCGCATAATATAAAAATATTTTTTAATTTATTCAAATGCGATTCATTAAATAACTCGAAACAAAAAATATATGACTTAGACCACTTTCATAATTATGGGCACATATGTAACTTCAAGAAACAAATTGTATATCTGCTGAAACTACATGAAATAATCTATACAATTATGCTGCTAAAATGTTCATTAGTGCTGGATTTCCTCGTAAAAAATAATAAAGATTTACGGTGTGCAACGAATATACGTTCCAAAAGTAAATAAACACGACCGCCATTGTTCGATAACATTTTAATACTTGCAATTTTGCAATTTATTTATAAATGACTCTTATAGGTTATTTCATGCCGAATCTGAATTCGTAAACTGTTTCTTTATAGTGATTATCGTTTTCGAGAAAATTTGACTTAAAGAAAAATTGTAAATTTTCGACTTTGGAAATGTTTCACAGTTTTATAATTGCTTCTATTCATTTTATTTTTATACCAAACTATTCTGCAAATTCTCTTGAATAAAATCATATGAATTGTGATAACATTGTAATTATTTAATTATATAAGAGTTTCAGAAAAATTCTAACCAGATCAAACGAAACAGTAAATATTACAGTTGAAAAAGGTACACAAAAAAGATAACAAATTGTATTATGCTTTGAGTACATGTGTAACGACCCTAGAACCTAAGTTTAGCTAGTTACTAGCGCTAGTAAGGTAAAGAGCGGCTTTTACCCTCTGAGCGACTCGTTTTCTAATAAAGTTTGTGGGATTCGTGTGGTGTGCGGTTAAGGAGTGAAATCCACAGGTCAAAATCTTTCAATAACTTAGATTTATTCAAAATAATGAAAAGTAAAACTAACGAATAACAATAATAACAAAACAATGAAAAGAAACTAGATTATAAATGCTTAATTAAAGAACTAAATAAATTCTGAGTATAATAAAGAAAAATAATAGAATTTGACAATTGAACGGCACATAATATATAATTGAGAAATTAGCAAATTATAATTCAAATAATAATTATCGTGAAAACTGGAAAGATACTCACTTGTATCTAAGCTGGCTAAATTTTATATTAAATATATATATATATATATGATTCTCGCTTTTGAAATTATCGCAATGACAAATTGTGTTTCGATTCGTATAAATGATTCGAGACGGGAATAATTAATATTACGCTTGTAATCTACCGCTGCGAGGAATGCGACCTAAATACAATTCTCTAAGAGTACCTAAATACGCTTTCGCAAAATCTATCGCGGAGTAACTGATTACGGAGTTCGTATTGGAGTTCGTATTTATTAAATGAAACTTTAACTTTACTTGAATTTATTGGAAGCTAGTAGAATTATAGAGGTTAGAACGAATTACTCTTTTATTATTTGACTCGACAACTAATAGATTCGGACCCTTTGTTAGAATGAAGGTTAATAACCGAAACCAGATCGCGTAATGTTGACCTGTCGCAGACATTGACACCGTATAGCACAGCTGGTGGCACTCACAGGTCACTGCACTGTCTTCACTTCAAAACACTTTTGTTTTCACTTTCACTTTCTGAAAACTCTCAGGTAAAAGGTATTGTCCGTTCCGATGCCTCCGAGGGTGTCCGAAAGGGGCCGATTTTTTTAACGTTGTCCTGGGCTGTTCCTGTGATTAATAATAATCCTCCAAGATCCATGTTGAAAATTGCAGGTGCTGTGAAAAGTCCTCCGAATTTAAATTATGCGCCCGTATAAACTTATACGAGTGTATCTGGTTCTCCTGAAGAATTCGATGTACCGCAAAGCGATACGTACTGAAATAAAATACAGAAATGTATTAATAAATGAAGAAGGATACTTTAATATTAACGTTTGAATATTGTTAACATTTCTTACCCTAAGCTGCGAGCGACGTCTCGTATGCTTAACGCTCCATCTTCATGAAATTGTTCGAATACTTCGCGTTCCTTTTGCACTCCACATAGGTATACAAAATATTATAAAATTCTGTGTTAGATCTTTCCAGAGACATCCAGCTTCTATACATGCAAAGATTTCTTTAAAGTGCTGTATCTTTATGAAAAAAATGGCAGGTAAGATAAATGTTTAGTACTTTATGCTCCTGTAAACAGTATCGCTAAAAAAAATGTGGCGTGTCCATGCATTTCGTCAAACTTTGTAATTTTCAATATAGCAATCAGTGCGAACCGCGCACTGAACCGATAGCATGTAAATTCGATGTAGGATTGCTTGTAATATAGTGCGTTACCACCGTCACCGCACTAATTCTGTCCAACTCTTATGTAAAAAACAACAGCCGTGGAGGGAACCATCATTGCACCCAAGACCCTGGCGGCTGTGCCATAGCGAAATAAAAGGTTTACCAATAGCGAAGCAGAGCGTTGTTCTTTTCCCCGTTCCAATCCCCTTTCTCCCGCGACAGGCTTCCTCGCGAAGATCCTGGCTGGCTGAATCGTCCAGTATCGTGGGGCCCGCGAGTCGCGTAGCGTCACGACGTGGCCGGTGGTGAGACGGAACGTTACACTTGTTGTGTAAACTAGTTCATAATTTCCGTTATAATGGCTAAACATTTTTTTTTTAAATCCGTTGAAACTTCCTTTTGCTTTTCATTTTCAGTAACGTTAATTTCGTTATCTTCGTACATTAATTATTTTACTAAATTTTTAACATCGTCGTTCGAAAAATATTGGTTTCGTCCTAACTTTTCAGATGTACGATGTATTTATTTTCCTTCTTCTGTATTAATATATAGACAGTAGAATTTTACTACGTAATTCTGAAACGGTGTAAAACATCGTTAAACGGAGCAGCGTAATAAAATATGATCTTATTGAAGTTTAAATGAAAGATGTTACTAGTATTGGCATCCGCATAACCCTAGTATTTTCTTTTTGGTTGCAGCGAAGTTGGATGGTGTGAAAACCTACATGAGGATGAGAAGAGTACCAAAACACCTTCAGGTGAAAGTAATTAAATGGTTCGACTACCTTTGGTTGACGCAAAAGTGTTCAGACGAAGAAAAAGCTGTTAGCTGCCTTCCTGGTATGTTGCTCCTTTATATTACATTTAAAGAGTTCACTTTCTTTTATACAATTCATTCAAGCTAGTGTACTTTCAAAACTGAATTTTGAGAAATATTATGTCAAATCAATTACTTTTTGGTATCGATGTCAAAGGTTTTGTAAACATATTATAGCGTACGTGTAATTGCGTACATATTATAGCGTACATGTATGTCATTATTTGATTGATTTTGAAATTATTTGAAAAATATCATCGTTTGAAACTTTCAATATTGATCTATTTTTGAAAATATTTGATGCATTTAAAATTTTGTTGTCTCGGAAAATATATTATTTATCTCACTGAGATACATTTTTTGTTTTATACGCGAAGGATTGAGTAGTCACGTTTTATACTATCACACGTAAAAATCTTCGTTTTGGAAATTTATTCGTTAAAAAGTGCAAATGATACTAGTTGAATTTTGGTAACATACATATTTCGCAAATATAAAAAAAGTGTCAGAAAATATATATAGTCCGACCATGTGGAACTATCAGAAACTTTCATTTCTATACTAGTGTAATTAAAATTAAAACATAGTTGCAATATAAATAGTAATATAAATACTATAATATAAGTAGTAATATTGGCTTAAATCTAGTATAGAATATCTGAGGAAGTTTGTGCAATCTGAAAGTAACAATTTTAATCAACCTGTGCAAGAAGGATGCATACAAAATGAACTATGAACCTATGAATAATGTGTCTTGGAAGAGTAATATCAATTCCAGTCGACTGCCGCTTTTCTCGATATCAAAGACACTTTTGCAGCTGAAATATAACATCACGCACGTAAAATTAAGAGACAGGAATTTCAGTCATCATTTTATTTCTATCGAATTTATTAAAACGTGATTTACAAATTTTGTCCATTTTTGAAAGAACTCGCTACCTTCTAAAATTCTTATCTCAGAAACTATTTGTTCAATGGAACTAGCGTTTATTTAAGATAGTGCAATTAGTTTTCTTTTTTGGTAAAAAAATTCGACTTTATAGTAATGAAAATTATAAGCAAAATCTTATTTTGTATAATTTCCTTAATGAATTTTAGGTGTTCGAACTGAAAAATATGATCACATTTTCTGGAAATCTACCAGCAAAATAAATCTTTAAGTAGGACGGAGAATTTATAATTCGCGAAAAAACTGGTAATCCATGTTTTAAGCAAGCGAATCCATCGTTTTGCTTAAAGATTTAAAACGTAGTTTACAAATAATAGAACAAACATCAATACCATGCTAACCATGTTATTTCCATGCAACGGACATGGAGAGCGCGGAGCTTGTATTTAATATGGGTGAAGGTATTAATAAATAACAAAAAGTTTATTACTGTTGAATAAATAGTTTCCTGCTATATTGATCAAAGAAAAAAAGTAATTCCGAAACCATTGCCAATGCAGTAAGCCCATCATTATAATAATTTTTTCTTCTGTTCGTTTCTCTCCTCCTGCGGACAAAATGTACAAAAAATTGCGTTTACAAAGTTCTTACATTATTCTTGTTTTCCCTTACTATATATATTATATACAAAGCGTGCCTGTATTTGTGGTACAACGAAGGAAAAAATGATTCTATATACAATAGCTCACATAAGATATTAAATGACATTTGTTCAAATCCAGGTTCATTTACGAAGGAATTAAATTAAGAGTTTAATGATATTTGCAATATTGGTTGTTTATAAAAAACTATTACTGTTATATAATATGGTTGCAAATATTGATGAATTATTGTGAATTAGTATTCTTAACAACATCATTATCTATTCATTACTTTTGAATAATTTATAAATTGTTAAACTGCTAAACAGCGTACCGTAAATATTATTTTTGACAAATATTTTGCAAAACCTTAAATTCAATTTTTCAGAAAAATATGATAAATCATACGACAAAATTTCATTTTATATTTTTGGTTCATTTTTTTCTAAGTTGGTGTATATGAAATGTAGGTTTTTTTTGAGGTGCGAAAATTTGTCTCCCTGTTTTCATTATGTGTTTTTGGTTTGCATAACCTTATTTATAGTCATATTCTCCATTCTCAGAACTATATTTTAACGAAGAAGATTTTGTCAAAAGTGTTTCCTTTCGTTATTTATTTTAAATTTTATATCGGTATGAATTCAATCGATATTCGTGTAATTTTTTTATACGAGTATAAACTTGGTCATAATGCTGCAGAAGCTGCACGCAATATAGTAAACTAGGCATTTGGGGAGAATACCGTTAACGACCGTAAAGTACAGCTTTGGTTTGAAAAATTTCTTTCTGATGATTTTTGACGATACGTTAAAAGCTTCTGGTGGAAGCGGAGCCAACTATATCCACAAGGGAACTTGCCACAAAAATGGAAGTTGACCATACAACAATATTGCGACACCTGAATGAAATTGGTAAGGTGAAAGAAATGGACAAGTGGATACCGCACGAACTCAAAGGATCACATAAGCTAAACCGATTGAACGTGTGCTGATCGTTGCTAACCCAATTAAATCAAGAGCCATTCTTCGATAGAATTATTACATGTGATGAAAAATGGATTCTTTATGACAATAGGATAAGGTGTGCACGATGGCTGGACAAGGATGAAGCTTGTGCTCATACCGCAAGACCATCACTTCACCCACGAAAAACTTTGATTACGGTTTGGTGGAATGTGACTGGAGTAATTCATTACTCATTCCTTCGTACTGAAGAGACAATCACAGCTGATAAATTAACAGCTAAAAAATGAAATATTATACGCCCATCACTTATTAATCGATATGGGCCGATACTTCTCCACGACAACGATCGGCCGCATACGTCGTACAAAACGATTCAGAAATTAAATGAATTAAAATATGAAATTTTACAATATCCACCTTATTCACCAGATCTTTAGCCTACTGATTTTTATTTTTTTAAATATTTAGAACAGTTCGTACGGGGCAAACAATATGAAAATGAAGACAATCTAAAAAATTCTGTATCAGAATTTATCGAATGTAAAGATCAGAATTTCTTTAAGACAGGCATTTATTCATTAAAATCTCGTCGAGAAAAGTGTATTGAAGCCAATGACGCATATTTTGATTAAATAAACAATATTTTAAAAAAGATATGCAGTTTTATATCTTCAGTTAAAAATCCGACATTTCATATGCACCAACCTATCGAATGATTTTCTCCTTGGTTGTGTCATTAATAATGGCACCATGTATATAATATAGTCAAGTTTGTACAGTATACGTAGAAATGTATAACATCTATCGTTCCCGAAGGTACAACTTACTCAGGACATCTGCTTTTTTATTAATGATTTACTTCAGGGTCTTCTTTACAAATTCTTAACATTTTTGATGTTTTCAAAATGCATAATACAGTAAATATTCTATAGAATAAATATTCTGTATACGCAAATCTTTCGGGTCTGAAGTTTCGCGTATATCTTACAGCTCCTACATACATTGTTTGATGTCCTGCCGAATGTAGAAAAGGACAGAAAAGAAAAATAACATGGTCGCCGTTTGCGTATATCATAAAGTACTAGGTTATTCCACGCTAAATCAATCACTTTTGGAAGTCACCATCTCCGATTTTGCTTTAATCGAAATATGTTATAGTCCATGTAAAATTAAGGGAGGTGTCAATCATCATTTCGCCTGTTTCGTAGTTATTAAGGAATGACAACCCTCAAACTGCTCAACCGATTTAGCCAAATTTTTTTTGTTTTATCGATTATCATTGATTGTTTCTGAGAAAAAAATTCCTAAGTGAACCCTATTTTTGCCAAAATGGGCAAAAATTGCAAACTTTGAACGCTTGTCATTCCTTAAAAATTCGAAACTGGCAAAATCATGACTTAACGCTCCCTTACTTAATTTCACATGGACTGCAACATATTTTGATTAGAGCAAAATCGGAGATGATCACTTTCAAAAGTGATCGATTTGGCGTGAAATACCAAAGCTTCATTCTATGTTTACTAAATATAGTAAAACTGTGAAAAATGTTTAACAATTCAGAACGATTCCATTCAGTACTAATGATATTCATACGGAATACAGTGGGTATTCTTTATAAGCAAATCTTTCGGGTCTGAGGTTTGGCGTATATCGTACAGGTCCTACATTGATTTACGTCTTGCCGAACGTAGAAAAGGACAGAAGAAAAAAATAACACGGTCGCCGTTTGCGTATATCGTAAAGGTATTACATTTCGAGCGAAGGAGACCGAACGTAAACAAACAGTGACGTACCAGGACACTCCTAATGCAAGAATAAAACTTTTTTATTTTTTTTTTTTTTTGAAATTTTTTCCATCATATTTGTAACATTTTTCTCATTAATATGAGACCAAACACGATATACTTCGGGACATGTTTACTTGTAATTTCAAGTACGCGTACATCGATGACTTTACTCTAATAAGATATTGCAAGTAAATATAACTCAAATTATGTCGTGTTTGGTCTCATTTTAGTCAGAAAAATGTCACGAATATGATGGGGAAAGTTATATAAAAAAGTGGATGGAAAATACAAAAATTAGCAAAGCCTAAATATTGCAAACAATCGAACAGACTTTTGATCTTTGCCGACTGCTACGACCGCAGTGTCTCTTTCTACTATATTCGCTATCCTCCTCTGCGTTTAGAAACTTTTATCGTCAATTAAACCAGTAAATATAGTCCAAATTATATCGTGTTTGATCTCATTTTAATCGGAAAAAAGTCAAGAATTGGTTGGTAAAAGTTTGATAATGAAAAAGCCAAAAATAAAAAAGTTTTATATTTGCATTGTCTCACGGATATACTAAGGCCCGATCACGTTATATTTCCCGGCGAGCGAACCTCGGGCGTCTCGAAGGGCCTTCCCCTCAGTGGTGGGGATAACATTTTTGCTTATATCGTAAAGGACATTTTTGCCAATAACGAATGATCACTGTACCTCGAAAACTTTTTTTTTCGCTGGTACATTATTGAAAAGAGAATATATGACATAAGCGTATACACTGCAGCTCTTCTACATTTTCTCCATTCACTTCTACATTCTGTGACTTACATTAAAACAGGTGTCAATCAAGATTAATAGATTAGCAATAAGAAAAAGTTAACAAACAAATAATAGGACGTTAGTACAATGAATAAAAAGAGTGCTTATATTTTCAATAAATATACAGTTAAAAATAGATATACCAAACAGTTTACAAGCTATTATAAATAGTAAAAATAGATCTATTAAAAATAATTTTCGTTACTTATGCTACGTTCCGAACAGGAATATTTTTCAAAATTTCCTTTGTAGTTCTCACCGACTGGATGTGTACCGATAATGCGTATTGCATTATGGGAACACCCTGATCGAACACAGTAACGGTCTTTTATGATATTAGATAGACTATCTTTTGATGACTAAACAAAGATTGTTAATATAAAACATTCCTTCCTTGAAATCAACGTGGTCTCATCAGCGGTCTAATTCTTAGATCGCTTTACTTCTACGAACCGCTGAATATAAACGAAAATCACACTCGTGTGGTCCGATAACGCCTAGCGTTCTGGAATATTCCTCAAGGGCCCGCGACGCAATGTAGATTTGTAATAGAAATTGTCCTTGTAACTTTACAAAATTATATTAATTATCCATAGTATTTCATTATATCGTTATTACGAGTTATGCGTCAATCAGTCCTGTAATAGCCACAATAGTTACAGTACCGTGCGCGATCAATTGTAATAATTGAAAAGATGAAATAGTTAATGTTAATTCTAAATTTTTGATAATGTATTTAGATTAACATTTTATACTGTACCGGTTATGCGTGTAAAATTATTCAATAGTTAATTAATAGTCCATGGCTGAAGAGTAAAGGAGGGAACAATATAGAAAGAGAAAGAGATAAGAGGTGGACAGGGGAGGAACGCACATGCACCCACCACCATCTAATTAACGAATTAGACGGTGGTCTACGGTCTCTTAGGCACTAGCCTCGCAGCCTAATTCGTTAGGCGCATATCAATGCCACATAAACAATTTCGGACTACGCCCGCTCTGGTCTTCTCCGAGAGATCCAAGTTGCGACACTTTGCGACGTATAATCGCGAGGTGCGTGTCAGGGGTCCGTAAAGTGGCGTAGAGACGAGTTTGTTCTTGAATTTGTTAAAGTGCAATATTCGGGCAAAGACTCTAGCTTCACGTTAAGCCTTCGTTAATCTTTCTTTAAATCATAGTTAAACTTTTTGTTAATTATCAACTTCATTTTCAATTCAATCAGTTATTCTTTTAATTTTCAATTTAATTATATTCAATTCTATTCTTTTTAATTTTAAAGTTCAATTTTATTTTATAGTCACTTGAATTTCTTTGCAATAGTTCCGTTTCAAAATTCTCATTGGTGCAGACCTTTCATCTGTGTGCATTCTTCCCAGGAACCAAACGCAGCGAATACATCTTACACAGAGGGTTAATTATTTCGAATTTATTCTAATACAGATATTTTGGTGAGTTTGTTTCCTTTATTCTTCCAGTTATTTCATGCATTTTTCGGCAAGTAAATCCAGCAGTTAATTATTTAACTTTGGGATTACCCTCACTGGATTACATATTTTATTTTGTATTCAAGAAATTGCTTATTCTTCAAACTTTGTGAATTGTGCATTTCATTTATTTACAATAATTCTGTACTGTTCAAAATTTAACTATTTGTAATTCATTTTATATTACATACGCTACCATTTTAACTGTTTGAAATTTCATAGAATATAATCTTTTATATATTTCAATTATTTTGAATTACATTTCTTTTATTTGCCTCCGTCTCATCCAATAACCATTGCGATCTTGTGAAAGGGCCCGTATGGGACTAGCGTGTCTCCGGATCCACAAAACATTAAGTCCCGTTACAAATTAATTTTGTTAGGGCAAATATTATCTACGAGGCTTTATACGTGCGCTTCTCGCATGTAACACTTAATTGAAATTAATTATAGAAACATGTATTTAAATTTACTTTTGTCCAAGCGATGACCAAGTTTTCTCATTTACTTATAATTATTATTTGTAATATTGTTATCAAAGATATTGATATCTTGTTCGTATTGTAATATAGAACATATAGAATTTTATTTTTTCTGCAGAAAATTATACACTTTTTATGCATTGTACTCTTCACGGTTAATATTCATTAAATATGCATTTTAAATCTTGAGACTTGAATCTATTTATTAAATTACTTTCCAATTTCATTAAATATTGAAATCTTCTCGCAAATCATTTACTTGTTTCGTAACACACATATAAATGCGGTTAAATATTCATTTGTAATTGTAAACCTAATTGGAACAGCAACAATTAAATTGACAATAAATTAATGTTGAAATACGCATAAAAATCTTATATGTGCTGTAATTGATTTTACAAGAGTCACATTTGCAATATGTAATGAGTTGCTATAGTTAGTGATTTTTCTTTAGCACTTTAACCTTAAAACGTTAGCATCCGTGAATAAAGCAAATTGTTCTATACATTTAAAATCTACTAACAATAAATAAAAAATTTTAAATACACTAAATTAATAACACTAAACGAGTAAAAATTTATGTTATTATTTTAATGCTGAGTTAATTTAAGAGCAACCCCTTACTATTTTTACATACGTGTAATCTATAACGATATATGTGCTTAAAATTAGATTAGATTAACAGAAATGTTAATCGCATAAAATATTACGAAATACAAAATGCAAAAATTTGGGTGAAATGTTTAATGATTTCTGTTAATATATTTATAATTTTAGTATGAAACTATATCATTGATTGTAATTATAACTATTAAGAAAAATAAAAATTGCAAGTTCAATTTTATCGTCTCATTTAAGAAAAAAGTATTTTAGAATGAATGGGAAGCATAAAACTGGAAAACTTCCGCTATTCATAATTTGATGGTTCGAATGTTGCAGACAAATTGAAAGCTGAGATCGCGATAAATGTGCATCTGGACACGTTGAGGAGGGTGGAGATTTTTCAGAACACGGAAGCTGGTTTTCTGTGTGAACTCGTGTTAAGACTTCGTCCCGTTCTCTTCTCACCTGGTGACTACATTTGTCGCAAAGGTAAGTATAAGACCCTACTTCCGTTTCTTTCTTTCGTATTACGACATCTTCCCTAGATACGACGCGGCTTGCTTTTAGAATGAGAGTCTGGAATCGTGCCAAGAGACGGACTTTCCTGGCATAGGGTTGAAAAGTGATTATTTGCCATAGACAGAAAATGATTTTTATAAAGTAACTATCTGCGCCTCGATAAAAATTTACTCTCATATTCAGTCATATCTCTTCAAACACTTCTCAGCAACTTTCATTTAATAAAGAAATGTATTTTCCAGCGAGTCGCAATTATTTCAATCGACTCCAAACGCAATTTTTTTTTCTATCAAGCAATTAAACATTTTCAGTAAACTACTGATGTTATTTGAATCTTTAAGTGTATGATATGATATAATAACAGTGCTTCAATTGATGCGAAATGAAACTTAAAAGAGACCTGAGGCTTTCACGACCCGGCCTCATACAGGTATTACTGTTAAGGCTTTCGGGTGTAAGCCGTGTCCTAAAAGAAGCGGGTTCCCAACGTTTCACCAGCACTGCAGCTAGCTTCATCAGGGGATACACTGATACAGTATCAGTATCTAACCTAACAGTAATACCGAAATGAAACTGTTTTAAGGTTTTATTTTGCGTCATTAATGTAAAAAGGAGAGAGCGAGAATAAAAGCAATAACGTGATAAAAGAAATACTCATTTCTCAGCTTCCACATTTGTGGAAACAATTTTGTAGAATAATATTTAATAATAAAGAAGATTAATGAAATTTATTAACAAATAAATAGATATAACCAATTAAATACAACACAAATAGAATCTCTCGAATTACAAATCTCGCACGTCTCTATCTCACGATTTCACTCAAAGCAATGCCCTCTTCGCTCCGTTCCTCAAAAACATTCAATCCCACCCAAAAGACAATCTTCTAGCAATCTTCATTACATGCAAACTTCAATCATATCATACGCAAGCTTCATTCATAATATACACTCATACTGATCATACAATTACAAAGTACAGATAAACACACATACCACAATTTTAAATAATTTGTTTTTTATAGTCACATATGTATAACATTTGTTTTATTCCGTTGGTTGACGCTGACAACTAAAGTTACGGAAGTGTCACTATAAATTATAAATTCCTATTGTTAATTTCAATAAATCATGTATAGTTTACTAGTCATAAGACTTCTGTTTTGAAAAACCCGATTGGGGACGAAAGTAACATACTAATAAATGGATAGAAAAAATACTTAGAAACACTTAGTTTTTGTTGAATAAATTCAACAGTTGTGTAAGACGGGGTAATAAATTACTGCCAGGCAAAGTTGGAAATAATTATAATAAATTTTTTCTAGCTAAAATGTTATGTGAAGTTATGAACAGAATGAAACTGTACGTAAGGTGAAGTGGGGTAAATGCAGACTGGTTTTTGTAAAGTTGGCTTTAAACGTTAATATTTGCAGTCTGCTACGTAAATATTTAACACTGTCGATATCGAACGCTTTGCGCAATTACTACTATTTAAATAATATTAACTAGAACCTTAATTTTGTGCATTTTGATTTTGATAGAAAATTGTTTGAAATGTCAACTACTCTGCACTTTCCCTGAAAATGAAGTGAGAGCGTAACTTGAAATTAAAAATACTTTGAAACTTTATCTCATGTGCAATGGATCAAGATCAGCATTATTAACAACTTTACTATAAAATGCTTGTTATTTCACATGTGCGTTCATTCACATGTACGTGCATTCTTGTGCGGCATCAATGACGAATAGCTCACATCAACTTGTAGTACATTACTACGTACTAGATGGAGAAATTTCGCTCATATTGTAATAAAAATAGCCTGTACATGTACTTGCCCCCTTTACGAACTTACCCCACTTATATTGTATATAAGGGAATCTACTTTATCTGTGAGTTTCATTTAATTGAGCTGTCGTATTATTCGAAGTGCTTTGAACTTTACATGAGATAGCAATTTTTATAAGATATTTTTGCAATCTTATTATTTTATATGGAATTACCTTTCAGTAATTTATCAATATTCGTAGCCAATTAACATTGTAGTTGTCATTTTAAATAGAGAAAAAAGCGCAGACTTCAACGAAAAGTATTGGAACTGAAAGACCTATTTATGAAGCTTTCCCGCATTATCTACGTTTGGATGATTTATAATGTATTGAAGCCTTGAATAATTGAATTAAACATGTTCGGATGCAAACTTAGATCTTTGCCGCGACTAAAGAATTTATTACATGGCTCAAGTGGTTCGAAGCGTAGACCAGCGTGAATAACTTTATACCTCGAAATACGGGTCTTCGAGGACCCTTTTATCTGTCAAGTCCTATCTGAACCGATCTTAGCGTAAACATGTGCATGCCATAAATCAACTAATAGCTATACCTTCTTTCCCGCGCAGTTTTAATGAGCGATCGTTGAATCTTGTGCGAGTCGGACCGAGAGTAAAGAAGTTCTGCATGGAGTACCGTACAATATCCAGTGCAGAGTGGATTCAAATACATATCATTACCCTGTTCGAGTGGAACCCTGCACTCCTTGAATAGACTAACATAGAACAACAAGTGCAGGGTGGTTCTTAATATCAATCATAACTGTTACGCATCGGGTCAAATATTAACTTTTTATAATTGTTGTCGAAGGTTGTAAATCTTCGATGACCCATTGCGTTTCCACAACTTGTTACGGTAGTGGAATTATATGTAAAATTTATAGAGTGGTTCAGAGTCCTCCACACTGGTGTGCCCAAGTCAACGAAGGATGTAGATCATCATCCCACTACTTATGTGTTTCAACAAAGGTAAACTAAGATTGATTATGTTCCAACGACAGATATTTTAAGAGTGATTATATTTCGATCGAAAGTATTCCAAGACAGACTCTATCTCAAAAGAAAGGTGTTCTAAAACTGACTAGTCGCCTCTAAGAAGTCAGAAAAGAAAACTACGTATGAAGTTCAAAACGCGAAGGCGTTACCAAAAAAGGACCAATCAGGACAAACTGTTATACAGAAAAAATACTGATTGGTGAAACGATTTAGCGAATGAGATTGTACGACTTTTAGCATTCATTCCAAAGTTGTAAATAACTCTTGTTAATAAGGTGACCCAAACAATAAAGTGATTTGGGTCCTTCAAAAGAACTAAATAATGGGACACATTGCAAGACCGCTGAATGACTGGGTCAGAGTGCCTTGGCTCGTTGAATACACAAGGATTCTCGTAAACATTACACACTGCAGGGGTGCGCGGCTTAAGCCCATGGAAAATACTTCTTTAAAGAAAGCTATATTGGTGTTATAAAAAATGTGCTTTTCTGGCCTGTTAGAAAACTATTGCCAATAGTTAGGAACGTCAAGTTGTGAAGACGTTCATGTGGTCTTAAATATCCGTTCAAAATTACAACAAAGAATATTCTTGGGTTCGACAGAACATTTATAAATATTACATTAATTATACTCCGCACAACTCGTAACAATAACATAATTCGAGTGGGACCCTACACTCCACGAATAAATCATTGTAGGACGGTATCAAATACATATCATAACACTATTTGAGTGGGACCCTACACTCCTCAAATAGATTATCGTGAACAGTCCTACGCA
This sequence comes from Megachile leachella, assembly GCA_963576845.1. Taxonomy (NCBI): domain Eukaryota; kingdom Metazoa; phylum Arthropoda; class Insecta; order Hymenoptera; family Megachilidae; genus Megachile; species Megachile leachella. The sequence continues at coordinate 642,239 of OY756259.1, read as the reverse complement.
ATGTGGATTATAACACGAATCGTAACAACATTGAACAAGCCCTGTGCTTACACACATACACAACATATACATAATCGCTCACACTTTCATTGTTTAATCACGAGCAAATATATATTTTTATGGGGTTCGTTATGCCGCAAGACTTTTTTCCCCTAAATCGAATCATTTGAGCCAATAAATTATTATGGTTTTTCAGGTTCAATTCTGTCTAACTAATTTTTTATTTACTCTCCTCTCCTGTTGGAAAAATTTCGATGATATGAAACAATTTGTTTACAAGAAACGAATTCATATTTTTAATGAATACAGTCATACATACAGTCATTAACAATTAAAGTTCAAAAACTTCTATATCAGTGTCATTGTATGAAAAAATCTTTCTATGAAATAAAGTCACAATAGTGCAACATATACTCTTGGAAAAATAAAAACCACATTTGATACAAAACAAAAATATTGTTACGTCCCGTATGGTACCTTTGTTTATATCAGCCTGAAGGTCCGGAATCGCTCCTGATTTGACAATCTTTTAGACCACGCGGTACGTGCGCCCGTCATATATCAGGGATCCCAGAGTGTACAAGTATGACACAGTACTTACCCGAAGTTTCCTCCTTAAATTCTACAATAGATTTCTCGTCTCAGATCCTTAGGTAGTAGATCCTTCGCGGTGATCTTCTTCACAGGTATCTCAATACGTAGGAGCTGGACAGGATAGGTATAAGGTTTCTCCCTATGAGCTGACTAAAATTGCAGAGGCATCAAGATCAAGTAATAACTGATATTTAACTTCGCGGATAACTGGTCACGGAGTAAGAGCTGGACAGGGTAGGTATAAGGTTTCTCCCTATGAGCTGACTAAAAATGCAGAGGCATCAAACACATCATGTGCGTACCGTGCGGCTATGTCTCGCACCACCAGATCCAGCAAGCGTAATCGAGTATACGTATTCTAAATAATCAAAAGCTCTTAAAGAAATCTTGGGTTTATAGGAAATGATTTAAGGCGAATATAACTAAATATAAAATATATTCAATATTGAGAATAATATCAGAATATAAACTGATACAAATGAACTTAGACTTGTAAGATAAATGAGCGTAGTTTGGAGTTGGTAGGAAGTTAGGATGGGAACTAGGAGAGTCCTGCATGAGGGGATCGAACCCTGTGACTAGTCGGACTGCTACTGCTTCGAGGCTATTCGAACTGGGCTTTTTATACTGCTCGGTGGTGTCAGAAGAGAAGATAAAAGGGAGATTAGTTATGATCCGTTCTTGTCTGGAGATTGCGTGATGTAAATAGTGGTTCGCGGAATTAGATAGGGATGCACATAGCAGGATGTTTAGCTTAAGATAAAGGGTGAACTTGAGGACCCAAGAGTAAAGGAATGTGAAACTTATGCTATCTTATTTATAACACACGCGGGACTGTGTCTTGTAACTAATTATGTCAGAAACGCATATACTTAATAATACTTAATAATAATAATAATAATAATAATCCTTAGACAAATAGTCCTTAAGTAACTAGATCAACATTGTCGCACGACATCACAATACACATAAATTTCTATATAAGTAACAGCGTTATGTACAGGTAAATATAACAATACATTTTTTAAATTAGTAATTAATTGTATTCAATACTAATTCACAATGCATATATGTATTGCATAAAGACTGCGTATGAAGAAAGATTTTTCTTTCTGCTGCTCCAATTCGATTACGATCCAATTCTGTCGTCAATGTAACGTCTCAAACTTTTATGACTTGTTAAACAAATAATTATGATCGTAATTATATCGAATTTGGGGTAATTTTATGAACAAAACGGGACGAATAGACAAAGTTTTATTGACAAAAAATTAAAAATAAGAAATTTTTATTTTTAATTTAAAGAGCTGAGCTCCACCTGCCTTCATCTTTTTTAAATACTTCAACCTTCTACCTCCCTTTCTTTTCCATTCACCGTCCTCTTTTATGTTAAAACCTTTAATCACTCGTTACACACGTAATTATTAACGTAATATATCGTGTTTGATGTCATTTTAATCAGAAAAACGTGACAAATACGATGGTAAATGTTCCATTGACGAAAATCAAAAATAAAGAATTTTGATTTTTTAATTTAAAAAACAGAAAATGCATTTTTCATGTTTGCCGAACACTTCAAGATTCTACCTCTTTTTTTCTATTTGTTGACTTCTTTCACGCTGAAAACTTTAAACATCCATTAAGCGTGTAATTATTAACGTAATTATATGTATAATGTTTGGTGTCACTTTAATCAGGAAAACGAGACGATTATGATGGTAAAAGTTTCATGCAAAAATAGTAAGAAATAAGAAAATTACAATATTTTCGTTTGCTTGCATTAGTATGTGTCTCACCGATATTTGATTCTCGTCGTTTCGGCAATCGATCGTGTTTAACACTTGACTGATTTCGAGGGAGATCCCTCAGTAGTGGGGATAAAATTTTTACCTTAATAGTAGAGATCTTTTTCACACTTACGAAGAGAATACTGTTTCTACAGTTAATCCTTCAATGTGCGCGATACTGTTTATAAACATCATTGCTTCTTGTATGAATGTATTTTTAAATACTTTTACTGTAACACTTTTCACTATAATTTAAAAATTTTGGACCCATAACCTGACAGAGTTATACGTATTAATTATAAATAAGAATAGGTTATTAATGAAAAGATATTACTTAACAAAATATTATATATAGTGGGTAATATAAAGAAACGCATAAACACACGTGGCAACATACTTCGCCGGTAGCAGTACAAGCAACACTAAATAAACAAAAGTATACATATTGCAATATCGCTATCAACTTATTGTAGCCTAGAGAGATCCCAATACATACCAACAAAAACATCTAGAGATGTAATTTACTATCGCGGTATTTATTACAGTGAAGTAAAATAATTCAAAATAGCAATAAATATGATAAAAACTATTGGTTATTTAAACTGGCTGAAATAGATGTTAGTAAATACGAACAGCAAAACGCTCGTGACACTTTTCAATAGTGTTTTAAACTTCGTTAAAACTTTGCTGTTATAATTTAGATTGAAATTTGAACTTTACTCATTATATTTTCAATATAAGGTTCAATTTTAAACGTAGTTTTAACTGGAATTATATACATATACGGTAAGAAACTGTGATTTAACCGTTATTTAATGAATATTTAAAATCCATTATAATTCTTTATTCGTATTTACTTTAAAAAGTGTAAATAAACTTTCTGTTACTGCTGTCTATTTCGTTCGATGAAAATAAGATCACGTGACACATTCAATTTAATTGCAAACTTACTTTCTTAACATTTTATTTAAATGGCATTGATCTGAATGAAACAACACGTACACAATTTTAATTTAATTGAGAATAAAATTTCAGTTTAAATCGTAATTGAAAACTTATCCATTAAACTCTCTACATTTAACCTTTATGTTCGATCTTGCTTTCATGCGTTTTAAATATTCAACTCGCTTCTCGAGGTTAACATTGTATCGTTTATGAAAGAAGCTGTTTTTACAACTTATATTTATTAAAATGGCGACACAAGTAGATAAATTTTCATTTTATTGCTTTAGAGATTAGAATTATTCGTGATCACTTAAAGTTTCAAATCAAGAAAACCGTACAATTTTTAATGTATCGTAAGTAAATTTAAATATTAAATACATTTATTATTGCTAAATTATGAATTATTATAATAATTATTATAATATAACAATTATTAATATATAAATAATAATGATTAATTACCACTATTGCTAAATATACTACGATTTTCCTGTTTTATTTTTTAAATATCCTCTAGTTGAGTTTACAGATGACAAGAGCTTTCAAAAATATACGGTAGACACAACATTAATTAGTTTAACAGTTATTGATATTCACTAGAATTAAATTGTATGTTTCCAAAATCGTATCGACGTAAACGTTCACCAGTTCACCACTTTTCGTGGTATTTCCACCAATTGTTCAACGTTGTAAAATTGAAAAACAATAAAATTCTTATAAATATTTTATGAAAAAATGAAAAACTATACAGGGTGGCTTACCAGATTTTGCTATTTAGATCTACGTCATTATTATTACTCATAGCAAACAATGTTTCAGATGAAGTTGAATGATTTTGAGAGGCGCACATTCTAATGGTATATTTTTTTATAGGTGGACGTGTAAAGGACATATGAAGGTCATTAATGTCTTTTTAAATGGAATCATATATTTTTTACTGTAACAGTTGATGCTCCTTTATATTCTTTGCAAAAAACTATTAATCTATGTGAAAAAATCGTTAGTTCGGAGATATTTTAATTTTAATGTCTATTTACAGAAAATATTCAATGTGGCGACCATTTGCATCAGAACACTTTCTGAATCGAGAAATTAATGACTCACTAACATTCCGTAATGCATTTGATGTTATTTTATTATACTCATTGATGATACGATCCCTCATGTTCACCATTGTAGTCGGAGGCTCAGTGTACACCTTATTTTTTAAATAACCTCATAAGAAAAAGTCAAGGGGCATTAGATCTGGTGATGTTGCCGGAAAATGAATGAGGCCACCTTGCCCTATCCAACGATTTGAGAACATTCGGTGTTACGAGCCGGAGAGGTCACTGCCGTGTGGCTGAGGGCTGTATTTTGGTAAAGATAGTGTTACTAGGCTAACTCAGGTTTGTTACTTAACCTGAACGCCAAAGAAAAATAGACGCGGGAATAACCCGAAATGATGCCCACCTGGGATGCCCCAGGAAATGATATATGTGAACTAGCCGACGTATGGTTAACGTCGGGTGTCACAGGAAATGTTAGTATTTGTGCTCGTAACAAAGATATGCCAGTATACCTCGAGCGGCTAAGATATACCGACTGGTGGGTTTGTTAGGACTTTGGCTTGTAATTGATTAGAGGCAAAATTTAGTTTAAAATAAAAACTTGACAAATATATTCTTCCCAAGGTATGGAATTACAATTGTTTTGTGTATTTGTCGGTAAGAGATGACTTTACAAAAATTATCTTGACTTCATTTTAAATTGAGCTTGAATAGTTTCGACTCCGATAAAGCAAGAATCTAATCCTCCTAATTAAACGGGGACCCAGAAGTACTTTGGAAAAATGCCTAACAGTAAACTATACATACTCTATGGTTATTAATGCTTAAAGGGGACTCTAACCCGATTTTGCTCGAAATGACTTTAATTCAATTCGATGTGAATGACTCTAACTAAACTCAGACAGAGGTTCCTCGTTAGTCGACGTTCGAGAATTAACTGGGTCCGATACGTCTTCTCCATAACCCTTTTTATACCCAAAAAATGAGTAGAAAACGAGTAGTGGTGGAAACGGTGGGAATGAATCAACGCGACGTTTTCGTCTAACGAATTTTCATCGCGTTGGTCTGAAAACGTTAGATGTTCTTGAGCAAAGCCTAATAAGGAAACCCTGGTAACTGGGAAAGCTAGGCAAGACTAAATTCTCTCTTTGCGGTGGTCTTCGACTATTCTCAAATATCCATCTCTAAGGAATAAAAATCATCGGCGTGCATAACATCGGTTTAATGTATCCCTTACTATTCTTGAATAATGAGCAAGACAATTATACTATTGAAACAACATTATTTGTCGAGTATGCAATGGTAAATCATCTAAAAATGTTCAAAAAGATCTTCGTCCGTAAACATAACATTGTTGAAAAGGTAGTCTCTTTGAGAGAGAGCCCAACTGCAAACTTGTAAATGATCAACATTTGCGGTAAGTATTATTTGATACCTGACATAGATGATATTTGTGCCTTTTGAGTATGGGTAAAATGCTTCTGCGGCTAATTCCAGCTTGTTTTTTGATTTTGCGAGAGCCAACGACTGGATTTGACGTAATTGGGGTTAATACTGAAGTTTCATTTGCTTTGTGTGTTACTGTTTTATTACAAATTGCCTTTTTACGTAAGAAATGCCCCGCCTGGTGACATTTTTTAAAAACATAATCAAAGGTACGACGTGATGGATATAACATATATACACTACTCAAAAAAATTAAGGGAACAAAAAAATTCCTTAAAATTTTAGGTCATTTTCAGATTGCTGTATCTCCGTTGGTATTAATCACAGAAGAATTCCAGAACAGTCATTTTGAAGCTCCAGGTCTCTAGTTTTCGGCCCTTAGTCTCAAAAGTATTTTGCGACTATTTTCATTAACAAAATATGCAAAAAATCGCGATGAAAAAATTAAAAATTTTTTTTTCTTTTTTGTACGGTTTGCACTGACGCAGATAAATTTTTTTGAATAATGCCATTTATAGGGCGGTATTCGTTGTTTCTTCCCCTATAATTTGCATGTCCAGGAAATCGATTTCGACGTTTGGTTACAAAGTTATGAGCTACCAAAGCAAAAATGACGCTTTTTCCTTTGATAGTCATTATCTCATGAACCCAGCATCGAACAAACATTCTGAATACGGTTTCGGAAAGCAGAGGGTATACCCTTTACGATGGCTATCTCAGTTTTTCACTCAATGTTTTCTTTTTATGCTTAATATTGATGTAAAAAAACGTCAAAAAACGGTGTTTTTTCCTCAAATTACAAAAGTTACGATTCCTTTGTAAATAAGTATTGTAATGATTACGCCTATGTTTTTTTTGTAAGCTCATATTGCCCACTAAATGTATGCGAAGTTTCAAATCGCTCCGATTCGTTGTTCCCTATGACCCAATGGATCAAACTTTGACATTTGAACGAAAAGAGGTAAGGAAACGTCATTACTGTTCCGATACGCGACTAGTGCGCTTGATGGATAAAAATGTTTGTGCCTTTACCGGTACTATTGCGGAATTTTTAAAGAATGCTTTGATTTGGGAACGCCGGATTACGCTTTTTCTTCCATGTGTATGTACCGCGTATGTGCCTGTATGAACGTGGGCCCGTGCAGTCAAATGTGAGCGCGCAGTGCAGCATGCGCGCGCCGCGAATTCTGCGCGCGCATCTAAGTATGCGCGCGCAGCTAACTGTGCGCCGTTAAATATGCGCGCCTTTGCATACGACGCTTACATTTCACGTTCAGGTCCCTGCGCATTCATTGGCAATAGCGAACTCATTAATGATACGTCGTACGTTCACGTATTGCTAATTGCACCCGCATTAAACCGACACCTACTTCTCATTTTTCCTAAGGCATTTTGTTTTCTCGGCAGGAAAAATTTTAAATTGTTAAATTTAAACAATTTTGGTAAATTTGAAAAATTTTTAATTGGTAAATTTTAAATTTTAAATTTAATTTGGTAAATTGGAAAATTTTAAATTGGTAAATTTTAAATTAACTTAAAAATTCTTGGTTACGGAATAAAAATTTTATAAAATTTTTTATTTGATTATGGCTCGACGTCACTTGAGTGAGGCGGAAGTTGCTCGTCTCGTAACCCTCGTCGAGGGGGGCTATCGTTACCGCGAAATCGGGAACATGATGGGTATAAGTCTGTCGGTCGTTTGTCGAACTTATGCACGATACCAACAGACTGGCAGATACGGCCGACGTCCAGGTCAAGGTCGGGCACGTATCACTACCCCAAGAGATGATAGGGCAATAGTAAGACACGTAAGAGTTGAACCATTTGCCCATGCGGATGCTATTGCCCTGCGATTTCGAAACCGCCGCCATCAACAATCTCAGCGCATCATTTCAGGCCAAACTGTTCGAAATCGTTTGAGGCAGGTTGGATTACGAGCGAGACAACCTGTTCGCGTACCAATGCTTACGCCTAGACATCGCTGCAATCGTTTAACGTATGCACGTCAGCACGTCAATTGGCGGACACGCCAATGGAACAATGTGTTGTTCACAGACGAATCGAGATTTTGCCTCCACGGAAACGATCGGCGTCCTCAAGTTTGGCGTTATCGCGGAGAGCGAAATCGTCAGAGAAACACTGTTCCTGTAGCAGCGTATAATGGTGGTTCGGTAATGGTTTGGGCAGGTATTTCGCGGTTTAACCGGACGCAATTGGTAATCGTACGTGGTAGGTTGAATGCTAGCCAGTATATCAATGAAATTTTACGTCCACATGTCCTACCTTTTCGTCAACGAATTGGAAACCGATTTCGATTAGTCCAAGATAATGCTCGGCCTCATACAGCGAACATTACAAGACGGTTCCTGTCGCAACACCGAATTAATACGCTACCACATCCAGCAATGAGCCCAGATCTAAATCCAATTGAACACGTTTGGGATATGATGGGACGTCGATTGCGAACGGAGTATCCGCATTTAAGGAATTTACGTGCGCTGGAAAATGCGCTCCTTCGAATTTGGGACCAAATTCCACAAACCATGATACGGCGATGCATTAATATGCGTGAACGATTGCAGGATGTGATTAACAACCGTGGCGGAAATACTAGGTATTAAATTTTAAAGTCCTCGAATTTTTATTAAGATAAGAAAATTACACCCACGCGCGCAAGACATTGCTGCAGGTGCTCATACGTGCACGCGCTCACATTCGTATACGTGCATATACACAGCACACATACACACGGACTCACACAACACAAAAGGAAGCGTAAATCCAATCCTCTCAGACAAAAGAATTTTTTTAAAATTCTGCGATAGTACCAGTAAATGTAGAGACACAAACTTTTTCCCTAACCAACGGATTAATCGTGGATTGGAGCAGTAATGACGTTTCTTTAGCTCTTTTCGTTCAAATTTCAAAGTTTAATCCATCGATTCATAGGAAACAAAGAATCGGTGCCATTTGAACAGAACGCTCATACCCAAATGTCATGATATGGATGTCGCTATATGCGGCGCTCGTACCCACAGGTCGTCGAGCGAATTTTGTTTTCTCCAGTACTTGTAAATTTGATATCCAGTATTACCACCACGGTTGTTAATCACATCCTGCAATCGTTCACGCATATTAATGCATCGCCGTATCATGGTTTGTGGAATTTGGTCCCAAATTCGAAGGAGCGCATTTTCCAGCGCACGTAAATTCCTTAAATGCGGATACTCCGTTCGCAATCGACGTCCCATCATATCCCAAACGTGTTCAATTGGATTTAGATCTGGGCTCATTGCTGGATGTGGTAGCGTATTAATTCGGTGTTGCGACAGGAACCGTCTTGTAATGTTCGCTGTATGAGGCCGAGCATTACCTTGGACTAATCGAAATCGGTTTCCAATTCGTTGACGAAAAGGTAGGATATGTGGACGTAAAATTTCATTGATATACTGGCTAGCATTCAACCTACCACGTACGATTACCAATTGCGTCCGGTTAAACCGCGAAATACCTGCCCAAACCATTACCGAACCACCATTATACGCTGCTACAGGAACAGTGTTTCTCTGACGATTTCGCTCTCCGCGATAACGCCAATCTTGAGGACGCCGATCGTTTCCGTGGAGGCAAAATCTCGATTCGTCTGTGAACAACACATTGTTCCATTGGCGTATCCGCCAATTGACGTGCTGACGTGCATACGTTAAACGATTGCAGCGATGTCTAGGCGTAAGCATTGGTACGCGAACAGGTTGTCTCGCTCGTAATCCAACCTGCCTCAAACGATTTCGAACAGTTTGACCTGAAATGATGCGCTGAGATTGTTGATGGCGGCGGTTTCGAAATCGCAGGGCAATAGCATCCGCATGGGCAAATGGTTCAACTCTTACGTGTCTTACTATTGCCCTATCATCTCTTGGGGTAGTGATACGTGCCCGATCTTGACCTGGACGTCGGCCGTATCTGCCAGTCTGTTGGTATCGTGCATAAGTTCGACAAACGACCGACAGACTTATACCCATCATGTTCCCGATTTCGCGGTAACGATAGCCCCCCTCGACGAGGGTTACGAGACGAGCAACTTCCGCCTCACTCAAATGACGTCGAGCCATAATCAAATAAAAAATTTTATAAAATTTTTATTCCGTAAGCAAGAATTTTTAAGTAAATTTTAAATTTGTTAATTTAAAATGCGCGCGCACACATTCATACCTGCATATACACGGCACACATACACACTAACTTTCACACACAAGAGAAAGCGTAACCCGATCTTCTCAAACCAAAGCATTCTTTGAAAATTCCGCAATAGTACCGGTAAATGTAAAGGCACAAACATTTTTATCCATCAAGCGCACTAGTCGCGTATCGGAACAGTAATGACGTTTCCTTACCTCTTTTCGTTCAAATGTCAAAGTTTGATCCATTGGGTCATAGGGAACAACGAATCGGAGCGATTTGAAACTTCGCATACATTTAGTGGGCAATATGAGCTTAAAAAAAAAACATAGGCGTAATCATTACAATACTTATTTACAAAGGAATCGTAACTTTTGTAATTTGAGGAAAAAACACCGTTTTTTGACGTTTTTTTACATCAATATTAAGCATAAAAAGAAAACATTGAGTGAAAAACTGAGATAGCCATCGTAAAGGGTATACCCTCTGCTTTCCGAAACCGTATTCAGAATGTCTGTTCGATGCTGGGTTCATGAGATAATGACTATCAAAGGAAAAAGCGTCATTTTTGCTTTGGTAACTCATAACTTTGTAACCAAACGTCGAAATCGATTTCCTGGACATGCAAATTATAGGGGAAGAAACAACGAATACCGCCCTATAAATGGCATTATTCAAAAAAATTTATCTGCGTCAGTGCCAACCGTACAAAAAAGAAAAAAAAATTTTTAATTTTTTCATCATGATTTTTTGCATATTTTGTTAATGAAAATAGTCGCAAAATACTTTTGAGACTAAGGGCCGAAAACTAGAGACCTGGAGCTTCAAAATGGCTATTCTGAAATTCTTCTGTGATTAATACCAACGGAGATACAGCAATCTGAATATGACCTAAAATTTTAAGGAATTTTTTTGTTCCCTTAATTTTTTTGAGTAGTGTATGTTACGGTGAAACACCGAAATCTAGTAAATGTCGACACACCATGTCGGTGTGTTAAATTATTAAATATATTAATTTAAATATATTAATCGACAATAAATTATTTATGTTTTTTTTTATCTTTTTAGTACGACGGACAATTGTCCGTTTTTATATATCATGGACGTCAATTCGATCAAATGCCATTCGTCGGTGGCAGGTTGCAGGAACCCCTCATCGAAAATCTTCCTCTCTTGCTGATTTAATTCCCTTAGTCTATTTCGGCACTCGGTGCAAGCCAGTGCCGAACGAATGGTGCTTAGCTCCTTCATGCACACCGAGCAACTCGCCATTAAGGTCGCTGTTTCTTTATTGACGTAATGGTGGTCACCTATATATATATATATATATATATATATGTAGGATTTTGCCACGTGCGATGGGTTTTTTCCATCGACGACCATCGTCATTGTGTTTCGACCGTCTTTTGTTTTAACGGCGTTTTGGCGTGCGAGAGATTTGCGGGTCAATCGTGTTTTTGCGCTTGAGTGTGGTACTTCGACGACGGAAAGCTGTGCCGTCCGAAGTACAGTGTGCATTTCTTAAATATATATATCGTTAATCTTTTTTTTATTTAAAACGTAACCCGTGTTAATTATCCTCACCCTCCTATCCTACAAATTTGGGGGCTCGTCAAAAAGAACCATAAACATTTTTGTGTGAATAGCGTGATTAAAATAACGAACAGTGTGTTTAAAGTAACGAACAGTGTGTAAAGTAACGAACAGTGTGTTTAAAGAAAGGAACAGTGTGATTAAAACAACAAATAGTGTAATTTAAGAGAAAAGACTTGTGACTATTGAACTTTGAACATTTTTCCGTGTGTTACGTTGTGTAATTCGTTTAATACTTTTCCATGATGGAGTGTTTGGGACAAATCGAAGCTGTAAAAGAAAAAATTAAAACTGCGTCTGTAGCTGCGATAAGATCTTTACATCAATTCATCTTTCACGATGAAGGAGATCGAAGTAACCGCAAAAGGCTGAGAAGTTTTAGAGGTTTTTCGTTTGCTATTAATTCGGAAGAATATACAGCGCAATTGGAATATGCCAGACGGTTAACTACCGGTGATCTTATTTCAAGTTGCAACGTTTTGGGCATTGATTTTACGGGAAATAAAGAGGAAATAATAATTCGAATGTGCGGCGCTCTTATAGATTTGAATCTATTAGTAAGACCGAATGATGAAGAAGAAGAGGAAGAGGGTGAAGAAGATGATGATAAAAATGCTGCGGATGAAATTGGAAACAACAGTGGCAGTGAACGTGATATTGAAGTTACCTCCGCACGGCGACAGGAAAGAGACGTTAATTTTGCTTTTAGTTTCAAAGATGTGGAAAACACGTTACGTACTTTCGATGGTAGTAACGCATATCCAGTGGAAAAGTGGATAGAAGATTTTGAAGAAGCGGCTGAAATTTTTCAATGGACAGAATTACAAAGATTAATATTCGCGAAACGATCTTTATCGGGGTTAGCAAAATTGTTCATTCAGAGTGAGCGTGCCATTAATTCGTGGTGCAAGTTGAAAAATGCGCTAAAAAAGGAATTTGTCTCTAAAGCGAACAGCGCACAAATTCATCAAATGCTGTCCAAACGAAAACTCCTGGCGCATGAAAGTGTGCAAGAATATTATTTAACGATGAAGGAATTGGCTGCAAGAGGTTCTGTCGAAGAAGAAGCTTTGATCCAGTATATCGTAAACGGTGTAGTAGACGATACACCTAACAAATTTATCCTATTTGGTGCTACCAGTTTGGAAGAGGTGAAGAGACGCTTGGCTACATACGAGGAGGTACGGAAGAGGTGCCGAGAGAGAAATTATTCTTACAAGAGGACGACGCAGGCAAACAAGGAATCTTTCTCGAACCAGAAAATAGCAGAACAACCCGTCAATACCAGTAAGATAAGTAAAAGCGAAATACGTTGTTTCATTTGTGGCAAAAAAGGTCATCACGCGAATAATTGTGAAAATAAATCTTTAGGCCGAAAATGTTTTAAATGTCAGTCTCACGGTCATATAGCGTCTAACTGTCCGACTATTAAGAATGAAAATATGACTAATTCCTCGCGAATGAATAATATTGCTATAGTTCCTTCAAATAATATGACTAAGGAAATTAGAATTGACAATGTTTCTCTAAATGCATTGATCGATACGGGAAGCCAGCTCACTATAGTTCGAACAAGTTTTGCTGATAAATTGAATATTCAATCTTTAAACAAAATAAATGTTACGTTGTCGGGATTAGGAAAAAATACAGTTTCTACGTTAGGTTATTTCTCTTCCGTTGTGAGCATTGATAGTTTTGATTTTCCATGTAATATTTATGTTGTACCAGATAGCGCAATATATTTAGATGCAATAGTTGGTAGAGATACTCTAAATCAAGCGGAAATAAAAATTGACCCATACGGAATTTCTATTAAAAAAGTGTCGCAAAATATCTTTCTTGCCGAGATTAATATAAATAATGATAGTAATTTAAATATTGAAGAAACTGTGAGCGTAGAACACCGTGAAAGTATTGAGAAATTAATCACAAATTATAAACCAAAAGAAGTTAAAAATTCAGAAGTTGAAATGAAAATAGTGTTAAAAGATGAAATGCCGATTTTTGAAAGACCGAGACGTTTGCCAGTACCAGAGCGCGAGATAGTTGATAAACAAGTAGAGGAATGGATTAAAGAAGATATTGTTGAGCCTTGCGTATCAGATTTTTGTAGTCAGGTAGTTGTTGTAAAAAAGAAAGATGGTTCACCGAGAGTGTGCATAGATTATAGGAAGATAAATAAAATGATAATGAAGGATAGATTTCCCTTGCCATTAATAGAAGACCAGCTCGATAAGTTATATGATGCAAAGGTTTTTACAACTCTTGATATGAGGAACGGTTTCTTTCATGTACTAGTAGAAGAAAATAGCCGAAAATACACGTCTTTCGTTACACATAAAGGTCATTTTCAATTTAAGAGAGTTCCTTTTGGTTTGTGTAACTCTCCGGCAGTTTTCCAGCGTTTTGTAAACCATGTGTTTAGAAAATTAATAAATGACGGGATTATAGTGCCATATATCGACGATTTTATCATTCCGGCTGAGGATGAAAATGTATCTATTTTACGATTAGCAGTAGTGTTAGATACAGCTGCAGAATTCGGATTAGAATTGAATCTTAAAAAGTGTGCCTTTTTAAAGCGAGAAATAGAATTTTTGGGTCATGTAATAAACAATGGTCGTATATATCCTTCATCATCAAAAATACAAGCGATACTGAAATTCCCAGAACCAAAAACTGTAAAGGATACACGTAGTTTTCTCGGACTCGCTGGATATTTTCGTAAATTTATTTTCAATTTCGCGATATTAGCTAAACCTTTGACTGATTTGCTTAAACAAGAAACTACATTTAATTTTAATGATAAAGAAAAAATTGCATTTGAAACGCTCAAAAATTGTTTGTCACGGAATCCGGTTTTGAATATCTATAATCCAAAATTTGAAACGGAATTGCATACTGATGCAAGCAGTGACGGTTATGGTGCTATTTTGTTACAGAAATCTTTAGATGATAATCAATGGCATCCAGTGTATTATTTTAGTAAAAAGACAACCGATATTGAAAAGAAATATTCTAGTTATGAATTAGAAGTATTAGCGGTGATAGAAGCATTAAAAAGATTGCGTGTTTACCTTTTAGGTATTAAATTTAAAATTATAACCGATTGTCAGGCATTTGAGAAAACGATGAGTAAAAGAGATATTACAACGAAAATAGCGAGATGGGCATTATTACTGCAAGAATATGATTATAAAATCGAACATAGACCGGGTGTTAAAATGAAGCATGTAGATGCGTTGAGTCGGTATCCAGTTATGTGTGTTAAAGTTTGCGATATTGCGACACGTGTCAAGCGAGCACAAGATGACGATGAATCTATTAAAGTAATTAAAGATTTGTTAAAGAATGAACCGTATGAGGACTATTTTGTAAAAAATGATATTCTCTATAAATTTTCAGAAGGTCGTGAATTATTAGTGATACCCGAAAATATGCAAAGCGAATTAATTAAACAAGCGCATGATAAAGGGCATTTTGCAGTTAAGAGAACGGAAGAATCAATAAAGCAGAATTATTATATTCCGAAATTGCAACAAAAAATTAAAGATTGTATCTCAAATTGTATTCCATGTATTTTAGTGAATAAGAAAGCTGGTAAACAAGAAGGATATTTGCATCCTTTGTTTAAAGGAGATGCACCGTTGCAAACATATCATCTCGATCATTTAGGCCCGTTAGAATCTACTAATAAGAAGTACTCGTATATTTTAGCACTAATAGATAGTTTTACGAAATTTGTATGGTTATACCCTACAAAATCGACAACTTCAGCGGAAGTGATTGCTAAATTAGAAATTCAAAAAACGACTTTTGGAAACCCAGCGCACATTATTACTGATAGAGGTACTGCATTCACATCTAAAGAGTTTGTTGATTATTGCGTTGCAGAAAATATTAAACTTTCAAATATTACTACAGGTTTACCTCGTGCTAACGGTCAAGTAGAAAGATTAAATCGCACAATTATTTCTGTTTTATCTAAGCTAACGTTAGATGATCCTACTAAGTGGTATAAGTTTATAGGCGATATTCAAAGAATAATAAATAATACTTACCAGAGAAGTATAAATACGACACCGTTTGAATTACTAGTAGGAACGAAAATGAAAACAAATACGGACATAATGCTAAAAGAGTTAATAGAAGCGGAATTTATTAATGATTTTAACGATGCTAGGGAGAAATTGAGACAGGAAGCAAAGAAACAAATTGTAAAAGTACAAGAGGAGAATAGGAAAACGTATAACTTGCGTAGAAGACCGGCTAACGTGTATAAATTAGGCGATTTAGTTGCAATAAGGCGTACGCAAATTCAACCAGGCAGTAAATTAAAACCGACATATTTAGGACCTTATCAAATTAGTAAAGTTAAAGATAATAATACATATAATGTTATTAAAGTAGGTTATTGCGATGGACCAAAAACGACAACAACTTGTGCGCAATATTTAAAACCGTGGGCGTTAATTAATTTGGCATCCGAGGCGGATGAACAATAGGATGGCCGAGTTGTAGGATTTTGCCACGTGCGATGGGTTTTTTCCATCGACGACCATCGTCATTGTGTTTCGACCGTCTTTTGTTTTAACGGCGTTTTGGCGTGCGAGAGATTTGCGGGTCAATCGTGTTTTTGCGCTTGAGTGTGGTACTTCGACGACGGAAAGCTGTGCCGTCCGAAGTACAGTGTGCATTTCTTAAATATATATATCGTTAATCTTTTTTTTATTTAAAACGTAACCCGTGTTAATTATCCTCACCCTCCTATCCTACATATATATATTTCATTGATTATGTAAAATAAAAAGGAAAGATTTTAATCAATGCTCTTTTTTTTTTCCTTGCCTAAGTGCCACCAATTGTTTTTTCCCTCCGGCTTCATCTTCATTGCGCACACCCCGCACAACCTCTTTGTTTGGGGGTTGTATTTGTTTATGAATACTACCTCCTCATCCTGGATGCAGATTCCGTCCATAAGTCGGTTGTCACTCATTTTGTGTGTGTGTTTTTTCCTTCTTCTTCTTCTTCTTCTTCTTCTTCTTCTTCTTCTTCTTCTTTTCCTTCTTCCTCTTTTCCTTCTACCTTTTTTTTTTCCTTCTTCTTGTTCTTTTCCTACTACTTCTCTTTACGTGAAATTGTTTGTTTGCATGTGGTGCCCTCGTTTCGTTTATAAGTTTTTGTAAAGGTGGTAGCAACTTTGTTGCGCGTGTGCAATCCTGCGTTTTTAAGGCTGAATTTTCCCTATTATTGATTCTTGATCCTTTGGTACGTGTGCCCTCTTGACGCGGTCCTTGTGAACTATTCTTTTCCGGGTTTTCCCTCCAATTTGTATTTCTACATTGTTGTCCCCAACGTTTCTAGATACTATGTGCGGCCCGGAGTATTCTTTCTGTAGTTTATTTTTTCGTGGCGGATTAAGTAAGAAGACATTTTCGCCGGTCTGGTAGTATGCTGGTCGTATTTTTTTGTCGTAATAGAATTTTTGCCTATATTTGGATTGCTGTAAATTGTTTCTTGCTGTTTTTCGTAGGTTGTACAGAGTTGTGATTAGATTGTCGACGAAATCCGGGAAGGTATTGATGTTCTTGTCGACGACGAATTTTGACGGCTGTCTTGCTTTTCTACCAAATATTAGCTCGTGTGGGGTAAATTTCGTTCCTTCATGTATGCTAGTGTTGTAAGAGAAGAGAGCTTGAGGTAACCAATCGCCCCATTCTTTTTGTTCAGTAATATAATGCTTGAGGTATTCGATTAATACATGGTGACTTCTTTCTAGTGCGCCGTTGGATTGAGGATGAAAAGACGAAGTTCGGTACGTTTTAATTTGAAAAATTCTCGCTAATTTCTTCATTAATGAACTAGTGAAACACGTGCCTTGATCTGTTAATATTGCCTTTGGACATCCAAATTTGCAGATAAAGTGATCTGTGAAAGCTTTTGCTACTTCTTCTGTGGTGAATGAAACAAGAGGTGCTGCGACAGAATATTTTGTTAAGTTATCTTGTACTGTTAATATGTAATTATATCCTTTTTTGGTGAGTGGAAGTGGTCCTAATATATCCAGAGATATCTTATCAAATGCCTCGATGGGGGTATCAGTGATAATCATTGGTTCCTTATTCTTCATACGTACAAGCTTGTTTCGTTGGCAGTCAATGCAGGTTCTAACGTAATCTACTACATCCTTTTTCATGTTTTTCCAATAATAATTATGTCTAATGCGTTGGTAAATTTTCTTGATACCTTTACGACCTCCCAGTGGGGTTTCATGATTTTCTCTAATAATTTCTAATCTATCTTTTTGCAGAGGTATTTGTATCTTCCCTGTACACAATGTAATTTTTATGTTTGTATTATTGAAGACAATGCACAAGATCTTTTTGATGTGTTTGCTGTCTGGCATGCTAATTTCTTGTATCTTCTGTTCTTGAAGTAAAAGGGAGAGAGTTTTTAAAGCTTGAGATAATTCTTCTTTAATTGGTGTTATTACTCCTAGTACTAATTGTTTCTTTAATCTAATTTCTATTATCTCTTTGGCATTGAATTTAGGTATTATAAGTTTCTTTCTTTTTATAAATTCTTCTGACTGCGAGATCGAACGTAAACAAACAGTAATCTATCAGTAGGACCAGTGGTGGGCAGTCTCAGCGCATGCGCAGTAAGCTATTCGCAGAAGTTCTCAGTAGTGCATACAGTTTGATGAAATATAAGGTATCATTAGGCCCTAATGAGGAAAAAAAAATAAATCTGAAGAAAATTGCAGAAAAGAGAATAAAAGGGTTAAGTAATACAACAGATTATATATAATAAAAGTAATATTAAATTTATTTATGATTAATATTATTTTTTACGTCTGCAGCAGATTTGTTCTGTGAATTATATATATATATATAGTTGTATAGTTTTATACAGTCATATATATAACTAACCTAACCCAGCCTAATGTAATCTAACCCAACTTATATATTCATAGTTTACAGTGCAATTATAAGAATTTTTGAAAAATTATGTACGATCATTAAGGTGCCCCTTATCAGTCACCACTGCGTGTACCGGCTAGATACGGCACTAATAGCAGGCTGTGACGTCAGCTGACGCATGCGCAGAAAGCTCTCGCGTGAGATAAAATCTCACGACTGCCCAACACTGAGTAGGACACTCCTAATGCAAGAATAAAACTTTTTCATTTTTGATTTTTTTTTTAATTGTTTCCACCATATTTGTAACATTTTTCTCACTAAAATGAGATCAAACACGACGTACTTCGGGACATATTATTTGTAATTTCAAATGTTACGCGTACATCGATAACTTTACTTCACTAAGATATTGCAAATAAATATAGCTCAAATTACGTCGTGTTTGGTCTCATTTTAATCAGGAAAATGTCACGAATATGATGGTGTAGCACTTCCAACTATTTTGAACATTAATTTAATGGAACAATATTTAAATATTTTATTAAACCTTTTAAAACACGTTTTTACAATTCAAAGGATGGCAAAAGACTGATAACAAATCAATTAAACCTTAACGGTATTCATACATTTCCAACGCTCATTCGTCTCCACTTGCAACACGTTCATTCACTCTATTCACACTTCAAAGAATTATAATAAACATATAACGGGTCTTACAAATAATATTAAACCAACAATAAATAAATGCCTACAATGGAGAAAGTTGTATAAAAAAATGAATGAAATAAAAAAGTCAGTATTGCCTAAGTATTGCAAATAATTGAACAGACTTTTGATGTTTGCCGACTGTCACGATCGCGGGTCTCTGTTTTCTTCACTCGCTATTCTTTGTGTTAAAAAGTTTTATCGTCAATTAAACCAAATAATGTACTTCAAAATTAGTGAAGAATTCTCACATCGTAAATTTACTCATGAGGTAAACGTCCGAGTGTTCTTCAATTTTATATCGTTAAACAAACAGTAATTTTTTTAATTATCTAAAAAAAACTGCTCTTGATCTTCACCTTTATTTTCGTTTCATCTATACAATGACTTCTATTAATAAATTTATACTTATTAATAGTTGTGAATTTTATAATTACTTACCGGCTGACGTATTACCGATGATAGTGACTATGTTACCGATATCGCACGATTTGTTTGTTCACGACCAGGATCAACCGTCATGCTTGCATCTGTCGCTCTCGCATTTGGGCGCGCGTTGTTCTCGCGCTGTATGTGTTCTCCAATCTATGTAAAGAGTGTGCGTTTATATGTCGTTTTCTTTTGTATCTCGTGCATTTTTCTGCAGTTTGCAAAATGTCCTAGTCGAGCTCAGACGCGCTCATGCGTTTTACTTTGTATAATTATATTTGGAATATATCTAATTAATTGTGTTCTAAACGTGTTATCGTTTTATTCCACTGTTGTTGACCGCGTGCAAAAACAATTTGTGGAAAGTACAAATAAGAAGTGTATTGACATACAACGACTTGTGGCAATACGTCGATGGTACAGAAGTGAAACCCGAGCAAAATCCTCTGGAATGGATGAGGAAAGATGGAAAGGCTCTGGCATTAATTTTGAGCGTTACGCATGACCAACTTATTCATATTAACACTTGGTATATGGGTAATGTATTTTTACGTTTTTTGCAGTCTGCCACTGGAGCACGAGTCACGTAAAAATACGTATTTAGTAGATTTGTGATGGATACCCGCTAACCACAGGTTATATTTGTAATTTTCAAGTTTATAGAGCTCAAGGATCACAATTAATCGAAACGGTACGTACAGTAGTGTCGCCGTGTACTGATGTCTGGCACCATTTATATATGGATAATTACTACAACAGCGTCGATAACACAGAAACCTTTTTACAAAAAAAAATACGAATTTGCGGAACAATTAGGAAGAATAGAGGTCTACCAGAATACCTGAAAAAAACTAATTTGAAAAAAAGAGAAACAATCTTTCACAGAAAAAATGATACATTGGTACAAGTTTGGCAATCCAAAAAAGAAGACAGTCTCGTCTCTCCAGTTCATTCCGCGGAAATGAAAGAAAGTAGTAATGTTGATCGTATCAAGAGACAAAAAATTATGAAGCCAAGTGCTTTGATCGTCTACAACAAGTACATGAAAGAAGTAGATCGGGCCGATCAGAATTTGTTCTACTAGAGTATTTTGCGTAAAACAGCGAAGTAGACAAAGCGCTTAGCTATGTAAGCACATGATGAATTGTGCATTTTTCAATGCATATGTAGTATACAATTTGACAAAAACGCAAAAAATAAGATGCAAGACATTTTTGTACGACATCGCACGGCATTGGGTTACTGATGAAATCAGCATTGAAGAACCAGAGGAAATGATATCAAAACGCAATCCTGGTAGATTATCCATGGATATGCGCAAACACACTGCTACCCGGGATATCACGGCTAGCGACTGTTCGCGCCTGGGAGTCCTCGGCGCCTCTTCTAGATCTTCGCGCCGGAATGCCCTCGGCGCCTTTTTGGTGGTTTCTTCCTCCACCCACTCTTTGGCGCACCGGGGGCAGCTGCGCAGGGACACCCCCTTACGGCCGCACCGGTAGCAGTAGACATTCTCTCGGGGTTTTGGGCATCGGGAATAGCAGTGTCCGACACCTCCGCAGTTCCAGCACTCCGCGGACTCCTTTTTCAACGGGAATACGGATGAGCTGCCTGCGGAAGTGCTGGGCGCTGGCTGGTCGGTCGTCTGGCTGCTGCGGAATCTGCGGGGGGGTTATTACCCGCTCTTCTTCCCCCGTTTTCTCTGATGAACCTCTGGAACGTCCTCATGTGGGGTCGGAGGTGGTCCCACGGGTTCGTCGCTGTTTCTCTCCTCATTTCAGTGCGTGGTTCTCCTTGATCGTTACGGTAAACGGTACGTGGTCGGTACGGTACTGCTGAAATAAGGCTTCGTTACAGTTTATATTTCTTTAAATCTTGTATGTGCGCTTTAACCGGTTTGCGATCCGTCGCCCCCTGTATTTCATAAACTATCGGTGAAATCTTTCGAACGACACGGTACGGGCCTAGGAACTTCGGCATTAATTTAGCGGCGATATTTTTTTCCGCTGACGATAACGTGTGATTACGTCGCAATACGAGATCACCTACGCGGTACTGTTCATCTCTGCGTCTCAAATTATAACGCGATGCTTGATTAACCACTACTCTATCAAGGTTTTTCACGACCCAATCTTGAATTAACTTTAATTGTTTCAAACGTTTTTCCCACGCATCGCTGGTTGACGGTACTATCTCCTCAGTTTTTGAGGATGATTCGCGGTAACAATTAATTGGTCTTGGCTCTCTGCCAAAGTTCAGAAAAGCGGGAGAAAATTTAGTGGAGCTATGGTGAGCGGTATTATAAGCGAAACGGAAATCGGTAAGGTGGCGGTCCCACTCCCGATGGTCTTTTCCTATGTACGATACTATCATCATTTTCAAAACTCTATTTACCCTCTCCACGGGATTGGCTTGTGGATGGTATGGGGGGGTAGTCGATTGGAGGATACCAAATTGCTCCGCGAGTTCGGAAATTTCGCGATTTTTAAACTCGGTTGCGTTGTCGGTAATTAGTACACGCGGTGCACCCCATCGGCATAGTATAAGGTCTTTTAACGCTTCTTTAACCTTCTTTCCGGTCGTGCTCCGTAAGGGGCAACATTCAACCCATTTTGTGAATAAATCCTGAACCACCAGTATGTACATGAAACCGGAAAGACTTCGCGGAAACGGACCCATAATATCCGCGGCGATAATGTCCCACGGTTTTTCGACAATACGGTATCCCATCAAACCGGTCGGAGCCAATTGTTCCACTTTGGCGCTTTGGCAAATTGCACAGCGTCGTACATACTCCGCGATATCTTTATACATTCCCGGCCAGTAATATCGTATGGCCACGCGGTCATAGGTTTTCTCTACCCCTAAGTGTCCGGCTTGAGGTTGATCGTGTGCCTCGCGGTATATTTCGAGTCTTCGATTTGGCGGTACTACTAATTTCCATTCATCGAGATCTACAGTAATGTCGGAAATATCGGTATTGGGTTTTTTCACGTATAACTGGTTGTCCAGAATTTTCCACTCCGGAAAGCGGGACGGGAAGTTCTTTACGTCGGTAAATCTTCGGGAATACCAATCCGGGGTATCGATAATTGCGGTAAGGGTTTCGGCTCCTCCAACCGACTCCTCATACATTCGAGATAAAGCATCGGGGACTTTGTGTAACGCGCCCTGACGGTAAATAACTTGAAAATCATACTCTAGAAGGGACAAGGCCCAGCGTGCTAAACGACCGTTGGGATTTTTCATTGACCTTAGCCACCGCAGGCTACTATGGTCGGTGATAACCGTGAAACGATAACCTTCTAAGTAATGGCGAAATTTTTCTATTGACCAGACTATTGCTAAACACTCTAGTTCGGTAGTGGAATATCTTCTTTCGGTAAACGATAATGAGCGGCTTGCATATGCTATCACGCGTTCCTGCTCGTCTATTTGTTGGGTAAGAACGGCACCGACCCCTACTGTACTTGCATCTGTAGCTAGTACGAACGGTTGGGTAAAATCGAGACACGATAATATCGGAGCGGTAGTTAAATAGGTGCGGACGGAATCAAAGGCTTTTTGCTGTGGCTCCCCCCACTTCCACGTTGCATCTTTACGTAATAGTCGCGTTAAGGGCTCCGTTATAGTTGCGAAATGCGGTATAAATCGACGATACCATGAGCCCATTCCCAAAAATCTCCGTAATTGTTTAATGTTTTTCGGTACAGGATACTCCAACACCGGCGCTACTTTCTCGGGATCGATTCGGAGACCTTCTTTACCGACAATGAAACCTAAATAACGAACTTCGGAACGGCAAAATTCGCATTTTTCAGGATTGATTGATAAACCCGCGGCAATAATTTTTCTGAGTACGATTCTTAACCAGTGTAAATGTTCTTCAAACGTTTCCGTCACGATAATAATATCGTCTAAATACGCGAACGCGTGTGGTTCCATTTCGGGACCGATTAATTTGTCCAATAAACGTTGGAAGGTTGCAGGCGCTCCCGTTAAACCGTACGGCATACGAATAAAATGGAAAAGTCCTTTTCCCGGCACGGTAAAAGCAGTGATTTCCCTACTGTCTTTTTCTAACGGAATCTGAAAATATGCCTGACTCAAATCTAGTGTGGATAAGTAATGCGCGGCACGTAATTTGTCTAATATCCCCGTCATATTCGGTAAAGGGTATGCGTCTTTTTTAGAAACTTCATTCACTTTTCGGAAATCTAAGCAAACCCGATATTTCCCCGTCGATTTTTTCACCATCACGATAGGGCTTGACCACTCGCTATGCGATGGTTCGATAATTCCATCTTCCAACATTTTATCTACTTCGGTACAGATAGCCTGTTACCTGCGAAACGAGGTAATTCCGTTGTTTGATCGGTCTACTATTTCCTACGTCAATCCGGTGTTCCGTAAGTGTGGTGCACGAGGGACGGAGAGGGGGCGGAGGTAATTCGGTACTTAGAAACTGATCAAGCTCTTTCCGTTGTGCGGGAGTAATTTCGAAAATTCCCACACATGAAGAATCGGAATCGAAATGTTGCGCGTTATCTTGTACATCAAACGAGAATTCGACTTCGGGATCGGAAGAAAAGTACCACGTGGCGCGAGCGAAATCTACTACGATACCAAATAAATTTAGAAAATCCATTCCTACGATACACGGAACGGCAAGGTCGTTCAAAAGGTATATTTCGAGAATGTGAGTTTGATTTTTAAGCTTAATTGACGCGGTAATACTGGTATTTGTTTCTTCTACCTGACCCGTGGCTGTCATGATTCGGCACGTACGAGAAGTCTGTCTCGGGAAATCGGTCATTGGTATAGCGGTATTTCTTAAAAATGTTCGGCTCGAACCGGAATCTAGTAAAGCGCGAAGAGAATTTCGCTGAACTTGTAGCTCGATAAAATACAAAAAATTAGAAGCGGTATGCGCGAAAGCATTGTAGAAATATTCTGGGGGGTCGGTAACGGAAACTGGGGCTTGTTGGATATTCACGGGTGGAGTCGCGTGGGCCCCTAGCGGCGACTCCGTCTCGGGTTTCCCGCGCACCTCTCACACGTCTCCACCATCTCGTTCTTCTTTCCGCATCGGTAGCAATAGCGACGTTGCGGAAGTGGACAGTTGGCTGTTCGATGCCCCGGTTTATCACAGTTCCAACACTTCCCCCCTTCGTTTTTCGCGGTATTATTGGATGGAGGGTTCGCGTTACTACTACTAGGATTTGTGTTTCGCGCGGTGTCTCGCGACGGGACTTCTCTTCCGGAACCCTCACCGTTTCTTTGACCCATACGGAAACTATTCTGTTCAACTCGCCTACTCTGATTTCGGTACGAATTTTCACGGTATTCGGGACGACTGCTATACGATTCGGTATACGCGCCGGAAGTCCTTGGCGCGGGATCTTCCTCCCACGCGGCATAGACAGGGTGGTATCTTGTCGTGGCGCGAGAGCTCGGACACGCTGAGGCGGGATACAGCGAACGTTCCGGAGGTGGAGGAAGTCTATAAGCCCTCATGGCACTCTGCGTTTGCTCCGCGGATCTCGCCGCAAGAATCAAACTCACGAAATCGATATATTCTCTTCGGGACACGGCTTGTTGCAATCGCGGGACCATATGTTCGTGCGTGCACGTCAATTGGTCCACTAAAGGCCACGGTGGTCGTAATCGGTTCAATAAGGCGCGCATGCAAGTAATATAGTCAACAACCTGTTCGTGTTCACCCTGCGTTCGATTCGCGATCTCGCGCTGTAAAGCGCTTTGTAGCTCATGGTCGATAAATCGCGCCCGATAAGCGTCCTTGAATTCTTCCCACGTGGTCCAATTCTCATCCCGAAATCTCGCCCACTCCGCCGCGATACCAGTCAGAACAAACGGAACACATTTTAACAATTCGTTATCGGGAGGGGCTGCATAGGCGCGACATTCCTCGATTTGTGTTAGAAACATTTCGGGATCCTCCCCCCTCGCTCCGGAAAAGCGAACACTACATTTCCGTAATAAATCTAAGACAGCGGTATTTAAAACTGTATTATGTCCTGCCATTGCCGATATTCGTTCTCCGACCCCTGAGACACCACGCGGAACGGTATTCGGTACAGCGGGATTCGATCTAGGGATTACTTCGGATTGTGATTGACGCGGAGTTCTTATCCACGGTGGTTCATACTGGTTAACGTTCGGAATCGAGTCATTAAATGGAGTTTCGGTACGTTGAGAGTACAGTCAACCCTCCTATAACGCGGTACTCTCTGAACGCGGTTTCCGTATAACGCGGAGCTGAAATTGCGACAGCCCTCCTGTAACGCGGTACTCTTACAGCGCGGTTTCCGTTCAACAACGTCCCATCAGTTCTTTTCGTGCACCCAATGAATGATTTTAACAGGATACGATTATGTAAACATTCAAGCTTATCTCTAAGCCGTTTACGACATCAGTTTCAGTCGTCTCAGACCTCTTTGAGAGCTCTTTGAATGACTGATTCTTTCTAAAATTTCGTTTGCACCGTCCGTTTTAGTAGAATTAGAAAAAAAGCTACAATCGAAAACCAATGTGAAGAGCCAAGTGAGGAAGACATTTTTCTCATTAAAAGAAGACGAGTTAGGCGACTCATATTTGACAGCGAGGATGAGTGCTAAAAGATGACGTAATCTTACAAAAGTCTTTCTTGTTTTTGTCGGAAAACAGTTTTTTATTTAGCTTTTGTTTCATTTTGTTATCATTTCCTTATATGAACTCTTCAATTGAATAAAAATAATTTATAATTTATCTTGTTTTTTGTATTATTGGTCTCCATATAACGCGGTACGAATGATGTGATTTGTACTAAATCCGAGTTTCTTATAGCGCGGTTTCTATACAGCGCGGTAGATAGTTTCCATACAACGCGCTTCGAATTAGCCTGGTTTGTACGGTAAAATCCGAGTTTCTTATAGCGCGGTTTCCATATAACGCGGTACGCACTCACCGCGTTATAGGAGGGTTGACTGTATTTGTCTATCGGTACGTCAGTTGGCAGTACGCGAGAGTCGGTATCGGTAACGGTTCCCCTTCCTTCGGTGCGCTCCAGTGGTTGTCACGTCGGTAAATCAGTTGCCTGTCCGACCCGAGTAGCGCCTAAGATGTCGGTGCGGAAGTGGGGGTCACTCGCGCGTCGCGGTATTGTCCCCGTCGAGAATCGAGGCGGAATGTAACCGGTCTGAACGAAACGCGGGGGATCGGGGAGGAGATCCCGTGGCGGCAGAGTGGCCGCTCGTACGGGCGGTTCACCCGCAGCCCCGGGGGCCTCCGCACCCCCCGTTGCCCCCTGCTCTCCTCGTAAATGTTGTTCAAGCCTTGTTCGTAATATCGGTACTATCCCTTTCGTTGATAACCCCCGCAACGCTAATTGCTCCACTAGTTCATCCATAGACAAAGTTCGTACCCAATCTTTTCCTGGGGGAGTTCGTTGCATTTTATTCGAAAATAAATGTAACGGTATGCGGTAACTATAACGCGATTATCCGGTATTTAAAGGATAAATCTATAAGCTATTTTTTTTTTCAACGGTCGCAATCGGGACTATTCGGTTACTCGTTTCAACGGTAATAGCACGTGGTAAACACACGCGGCCTTACTGCGTCGCGCTCGCTCACGGCCTTGACGCCCCTTCGACAGTTTCTTTGTCCGCTAACGAAAACAAGCTAGAGTATCTACTTCGAGAATTGTATACAAGTTCAACCTACGGTTCGAAATCTAACCGTTTCAGGAAGACGGTACGGTACGAAATGTGTGTTTATTACACTCGAGCGGTTTACGACGTTATTGTCCCCGACACTTTTTCTACTCGGTAATTGTGTTTGCCCTCTAAACTCTGGCGAGAATTAAAGACAGTTAACTCAAAGTTTATGAAGCGAAGAGAAAAAAAAAAAATGTTTAGAATTTTCGGAATATTCGAATAACGGAACTCAGCGCGATGCGTGGCTAACGGTATTTATGCAGGAATAAGTGGCAAAATAATTTTACGACAATTTCGATACTTTTCGCGATCGTTTCTCGGTACTTCAATTCGGTAATTATTCTAGCATCCTTTACGTAAAGATTTACCCTTTCGGGGCCCCACGTTGGGCGCCAATTTGCTACCCGGGATATCGCGGCTAGCTCGCGTGTTTGCCCGCGACCCCGTTTCGCCCGCGAATACTCAACTGACCCTCCCTGGCCTTGCCCGCGACTATGACCGTCGCGGCGCCTCCGCGGATCCGCGAGCGAATAGCACTTCGGCGCCCGATCCGAACCCGTTCAGTATCGCTTTGTTTTATTTGTTATTTGGGCGCCAGACGCGTTTCCGCGTCGCGATATAGAACTTAGACGCGAGATGGATTTCTGAGCGGAAAAATAGGAAAATCGTTTATGGCGATTCCGGGAAAACGCGGTAGATTCGAATCGGCGGCGGAACAACTCGGTAGCTCAGTAACCGAACGAAATGGTAGAGCGGCAGGATTTTTAAGGGTAAAGCAGCTAGACGCGGAGGCGTACGAGAAAACGTGACTCGGGGAAATTTGTGAGAAACCTTGATTGAACAGTATTGGTTAAAACAACGGTGTTTATTCTAAATCTAGTTTGACTTCAACGTACCGGGTGATCCGGTATCGTACGGTAATTCGATTACAATTACACTCGGCGAAAGGCCAAAAACTCTCCGCGAGATTTTAATCGCGGAACGATAGTGGCCAGTTCCTAAGCGGAATACAATCTTCGAATTTTCCTCGATACCCAAATCGATACGCGACGCAACGGAACTTTAACGTAATACTGTTTCTTATACAACGAGACGCAATTATACTAACGCGGCGGAATTATTCTAACGCGACGAAACTATACTAACGCGGCGGAATTATTTCAACGTGACGAAACTATACTAACGCGACGGAATTCTTTCAACGCAACGAAATTATCCTATCGCAACGAAACGCGACGAATTCGGCGGAACGCAACGGAAACGCAGTTGCTCGAAACGCAACGGAACTAAACGCACTTAATTTTACACGCGACGCGACTTAATCTTTTACGCAAATCGATTCTGTATCGTCGACCGTCTAGAGAGAGAGAAAACGGGAAATGGCGCGACAAACACGAAATATCCGATACGATAAAACATGCACTTATGTTCTACCTCCGTATTAAGAGATCGCGAAATCGAGACGTGGGAGGGCACAATATTGGCAAAGGCCTACTCGAGACGATACGTTGATTGTGGCTAACGCTGTACCATTCCCCGGTGCAGGTTCAGTGATCCAGCCGAGTGGCAATCCGAGAGATCGAGAAGCGATCTCTCGAACCCGCGAAAAATCCGAACGAGGGGCCCCCGGGTTTTACCCTTCTAACTTAATCTAATTTCCCTACGACAATAAGCCACTCCGGTCACACTTTGCAGAACCTGCCTGTGAATGGCAAGCCAGGTGGTCGACAACCCACGGTATGGTAATCTCGATTTCGCGCTCTTTTACATAAATAATTCGATAAGTGAGGGGACTTACCAAGATGTCCAATACAGGGCGGCAGGACTCGATGGCTCGGTAATTCGGTAATTCGGAAAAAAACTTTACTAGTTACACTCAGGCAAATGCCGATTGCAGAATAATCGCTCGTGAACCCTTGCGCCGGTATTAGGACATCTCGTAGCCCTCCCCCACCCTCGCTCGGAGTTTCCGAATCCTATCGAAGTCTTCTTCGGCAGGACTTCCTCCGGCTCCACAGCCTCTCTCTCCTATCGTAGGGCCGTAGCGGGGAAGCGGCAGGAAATCGGCACTTTCCTTCGGCGTACGTCGGTTCCTCGCCAGTCTCTCTCTTCTTGCCCCGCGCCTTCTCCTGGTCTATCGGAGGGTCCCCGCGGGGTAGCGGCAGGACAGCGGCTCGTTCCCTCGACGTACGTCGTTCCCTCGTTGACTGTGACGTCATTCTCCGGCGGTACATATAAAATAATACGGCGACAGATTTTGTTCGTACGATATTATACGCGCTTCGTTCTCTCTCTAGACGGTTCCTGCCTACAATCTATGACCCGTCCGGTCTCCCGAGGAGGCTCCTTGTGACGGGTATAAAATACCACGTCACAACACATTGGAGAAAATTGTTGGTGCCGAGAAGAAGAAAAATCCACAAAGACAATGTCGCAGGTGCGCAGCCAAAGAAATGCGAAGTGAAACATGTTTCATATGTAGCCTTTGCCGTGTTCCTCTTCACAGAGGAAAATGTTTTGAACGGTACCATACTGTAAAAAACTACATACAGTATTCTTTCCGTAAATGTTAAAAAGATATCTACCGTAAATGTTAAAATTCTATCCCCACTACTGGGGGAATCCCCCTCAAAATCAGTCAAAAATGATACACAAAGCAAAGGATCAAAGCAAAGGAAACGATTGCAACTTTCTTATTTCTTGCTATTTTTTCATGAAACTTTTACTGTCGTATTTGTCTAGTTTTCGTGATTATAAAATAATTTTAAGAAAAAAAATACACCGACTTTGAAATGCACTAAAAAGTATAAAATAATTTTTATTATTTTGCTAATGAAGTAATTTCTATTTCATTGAATCATACAATTACGTAACAGATATGAATGAAACCTATTTACTCGTTAGGTAGTATATTAAGTACATTTCAACCTTTTCGGTGGCGGCGCAAATTTGGTTCGCATGTGGGAGCCATGGATCTAAGAACCTATAAACGGAGCCCACGACGCGGGAATTACCAAATATGCGCCGCCTCCGAAACGGTTGAAATGTAATATACTACCTAACGAGTAAATAGGTTTCATTTATATCTGTTACGTAATTGTATGATTCAATGAAATAGAAATTACTTCATTAGGAAATAATAAAAATTATTGTATACTTTTTAGTGCATTTCGAAGTCGGCGTATTTTTTTTCTTAAAATTATTTTATTTCACGCTTTTTAGTGGAATGCTGAGAATTGTGTAGGATATTGTGAGACAATTTTTCCGTTTTTTTTTCTAGTTCTTTTTTAAAGTTAATAACAATTGTTTCGCTAATATCTCGAGAAGTAAAGCTTTCCGTCAATTATGCATAAAGAAAAGGTTGTCCAGAACAATGCCCCTGACAACATATTATTAGGACATTGAAATCGTCCAAAGTTGATTTCGAAAGTTAATAACAATTTTTCGCTAATATCTTGTAAACTAAAGCTTTTCGTGAAATTTTTATATGAACAAAATTGTTCAGAATCATGTCCGTGATAAGATATTAAAAGCGCACTAAAATTGAGAAAAGTTTATTTCAAAAGTTGCCGGTTTTTTTGCAATAACAATACTTTGCAATTAAAAAATGAAAAATTTTTTAAGAATGGTACCAATGGGGAGTCGGACCCTACGAGACGCAAAAGGTTTCGTTCCGATTGGTCCACCCAGTTAAGAGTAATTGGCGAACATACATAGAAAAAAAAAGAAAAGAAAAAAATGTACTGATCAAATTGAGTAACCTCCTCCTTTTTCGAAGTCGGTTAAAAATGACACCAAGCACGATATAATTACGATCGTAATTACTCATGTAACAAGCCATAAAAGTTTCGGACTTTCACACTTACGGCAATACTAACGGCTTGCTATACAAGTAATTATGATTTTATGATTCTTTCTGAAGAAATAGTCGATGTACTTAGCGGCGTTAAGCTTATAGAGTTTGCCATATTGATAATGATGAGTATGGCTATAGCCGTCCTGGAACAAAAGGTTTTAGTCTGTTACCGTGTATTCTTTGTGTTCGTCCGTTATTGTATTCTATTAAGTATGTGGGCGGGAATGTTTCTGTTATCGTTGCTGGTCCTAGCCATTCTCTGTCTAATTTGTTAGATTTATGATCATTATGTATTAAAAGCTTGTCACCAATGTTAAATATCGATTGCGTTCGTATTATTTTTCGGTCTTGGTCGCGTTTGTAACGTGCTTTGTTCTTATCTAATGTTTGTCGGGCTTTTCTAAGGTATTCGTTGTGTCTATTTTTCCAAATTTTGAAAAGTTCTTCTTTAGTCACGGAGGGAGTCGAGGATATGGTGGATGGCATATTGGCTTTATGTCCGAAAGTAAGTTCGGAAGGTGTTGTGCCTATTGCTTCGTGTACTGAAGTATTATATCCCATGCAAATTAAATTTAAGTTTTCGTCCCATTCGTTTTGTCGGTCGGATGTACATGTTCGGATCAAATCTTTCACTGTTGCATGTGTTCTTTCTAACGCTCCGTTAGATTGCGGGTGAAACGAAATAGTTTTAATATGTTTAATTTTAAACGCTTGTTCGAAATGTTCCATGAGTTTACATACAAAATTAATTCCTTGATCAGTTAGAATATGTTTTGGGCAAGAGAAAATGTATATATAGTGGTTTAGCAAGGCAGGGATAATAGTGGTGGCTTGCTGGTCTTTGAGAGGTACAAGTAGGAGGTACTTGGTCAATTGATCTTGTATCGAAAGGATGTATTGGTTTCTGTTTTTGGTTTTGGGTAGGGGTCCGAATATGTCGAGGGAAATTTTGTCGTTGGGTTCCAATGGTGTATCTGTAAGAACAGCTTCTTCACGGGATCGTATGCGTGTTAATTTTTATTGTTGGCATGTTTGGCATTGTGTGATGAATTCGTGGACATCTTTTTCTAACCCGGGCCAATTATGATTTTCCTGAATTCTGGCTAATGTTCTGCTTTTCCCTAGGTGCTGTGTACTGTCGGCGTTGTGGTTTTCATATAGGATTTGATTCTTTTCATCTTGGGTATATTCTCGAGGTGGTCTGCTGGCGAAAGTTAGTGTGACGTTGGGAATCGTTGTAGTTAAGAACCGTAGCATGAGTTGAATATGAATAGTTTCG
Source organism: Megachile leachella (assembly GCA_963576845.1). Lineage (NCBI taxonomy): Eukaryota > Metazoa > Arthropoda > Insecta > Hymenoptera > Megachilidae > Megachile > Megachile leachella. The sequence goes on along the minus strand of OY756259.1, from coordinate 609,737 downwards.
AGTTGAGTAATTGTTGGGTCATTTATGCCGAACTTAAGATTTTGGCTGTTGGATTTGGAGGTCTCTAATTTCACTAATTCGTTTAATACGCGTAACCATTTACGTTTGTCAAATTCACCTAATGTTTTCTTGTCAATTTGTGTCCACTTGGGATTGTTGGCTCTGTGTTTTAGGGGGGATGGGGTAGGAGTACGCTTCCAGTTCTCATAGTCACCGTATAGCTCGCCACTAGCAGAAGATGTGCCGGGTGAGGGTGATGTCAGATCGTTCGTCGAGTCGGTCATTTCTTGTTCTATTATTTTGCCAGTGATAGGATAGAGTTGGGACAACGCGTCGGCGGCTTGGTTTTCTTTGCCTTTCCTATATTCGATGTCGTAATCATATTCTTCTAATCTAAGTCTCCATCGCATAAGGCGTGAAAATGGGTCTCTAACGTCTTTCAACCATTTCAGTGCTTGATGGTCGGTCTGGATGATAAACTTCCGTCCAAGAAGGTATTGCCTTAGTCGTTTGATAGCCCAAACGATAGCTAATAGCTCCTTTTCGGTTGTGCTATAGTTTTTCTCCGCCGCGTTGAGGGTGCGGGATACGTAACAACAGGGATATCCGTCTTGGGAAAGGATAGCTCCCAGTCCTTCGTTAGACGCGTCTGTTGTTAAAGTGAATTGTTTTGTAAAGTCGGGATATAGCAGTACGGGTGCATTGCATAATTTGTTTTTGAGACTGTCGAAAGCGGTTTGTTGTTCGTTACTCCAATGGAAGGGAATTTCTTTTTTTGTCAATTCGGTTAGGGGTTTGGCAATTGTTAGCAGGTTTCACTTAAAAGAAGCCACACGTGTTTTAGTTAACCTTATGATCAATATATTTTGAACCATGCATAATAATACAATATAATATAAGGTTTAAATCGAATAGGAAAAAACATTACAACACATTACAGACAGAATAGAACAACAACAAAGAACGCGCCGCTCTTGCGGATATACACCAACCTATATATATAACCCCCTTTTTTCCACATGCCATCTAGTGGCAGTAGCACAATAAATTACTGGCGCCAATATCCGAATTCAGATTGTACATTTAACAGCAATTTTAGAAAAGTTGCGAATAAATTTCCGATGATATCCGGCTAATCCTAGGAATGATTTAATGTCTGTTACTGTCTTGGGATTCTTAAAATTTTTTATTGCTTCTATTTACTGTGGATTTGGTTTGATTCCTTCAGCAGTTACTAAGTGTCCTAAATATTCGAGTTCTGGTTTGAGAAATTCGCATTTATCTGGTTGTAATTTTAATTCTACTTCTCTAAGTCTTTGGAATACAATCGCGAGATTTCTGTTATGTTCCTGAATAGTTGAACCGAAAATTATAATATCGTCCAAATATACAAAGCAGTGTTTACCAACTAATCCGCGTAACGCAGTGTACATCATACATTGAAACGTACTTGGTGCATTTTTTAGACCGAAAGACATTTTGTTAAAGTGGAAGTGTCCGTCTGGCGTGGAGAAAGCTGTATATTTTTTTGAAGCGGGATTCATGGGTATCTGATGGAAGCCTGAGGAAAGATCAAGTGCGGAGAAGAATTTTGCGTTGCCTAAATATTCCATAATTTCGTCGGTATTAGGTAAAGGGTATGCATCTTGGTTAGTCTGTTCGTTCAGTTTCCTAAAGTCGATTACTACCCTCCATTTACGTTTTCCTGATGCGTCTAATTTTTTGGGTACTACCCATACTGGTGCGTTAAAAGGTGAATCTGAATCTTCTATTATTTTCTTTTTTAACATTTCTTCGATCTGTCTATGGATTTCGCTTTTGTGGCATTCTGGAGGTCGGTAGGATTTTACGTTAATTGGTTTGTCAGTTTTGAGAGTGATTGTGTGTTCTGTTAGTTTGGTGCATGGTAATGTGTCAGGATCGAGTGAGAATATGTCGTGATAGCTAGCCAATATTTTTTCAACGGAGTCTTTGTGATCGGAATCAATATGCTGGGTGCGGAGTTTTGAAAAAAGGTTTTGGATCTCTGAGGGGTCGGATTTATATTCTATCTGATCATTAGTTGAAATTTCTTCCTTACCAGTATTGATGTAATATATTCGCGTCGCCTGATCGTTTATGTATCCAGTCCGTATGGTGTATGTGTCTGGTCCTACTGCTTTTCCGGGTTCTTTATATAGAGAGATGGCGAAGTTATCTAAGACTAAAATTTGGTTGTTAATTTCGTATTGGTACTTATGTATGTAGAAATGGTAAGCCAATAATACCGTCTTCCAAAAGAGGGAAGTCGTCGGGAACTATATGGAAAATATGGGGTTTGTCAAAAGATATGAGTTCTACTGTCTCGTCAGTCGTGTGTTTATCGCGACCCATAAAAAAGGTCTGGGTTGTCTTCGTTTTTATTTTAAACGGTATTACGCAGGATCGTTTAATGATATATATTCCTGCTCCTGTGTCCACGAGTAAGCGTCCGTAGTTTCGCATCCCTCGTAGTCTTGCTCGTATATGTTATAATCTTCCACTGGTGCAGTTGATTCGGGGCAGTCTTCTGTCGTCTCATCCAGTGACTCCTGTTCTATCTCTACTTTGTTGACACGTCTGGGCGGTATCTTGCCCGCCTGACCCAAAGGAAAATTTCGCACGTAATACTTATCAGCGGTATGTCCTAATTTGTTACTTAGTACACTTGAGTTCGGTGCGCGGATGCGGCGGGGCTAGTGTATCTGGTCGTCTGAAGCTCGATGTTTGCTGTTGAGTCATCAGGCTCGGTGGTCGACGCGGTGGTAGATTGTTGTTGACCAAAGATCGCCTGATAGCGCCGTTGGCATCTTTCACTCATTGTTCCTTATCGGCTGCTAATTGTTGTGCTCGCAATAATGTTGTTGGATTGCTCGCTGTTACTATTTGTCCAATTTCTCTACGTAGATTAATACATACGTTTTCACGGCCTCTCTTTCTTCTATACTGATGGCAATTTTCCTCTTCATCGGCGTTTTGTTCTCGTTCTGGGTGGCGTAAAGAAGCTCGTTGAGTTGTTGTCGGAAGCGCATATTGTAGGATTGAACACTTTCTGTTGGGCCTTGTTTAATGCCTTGAAGCTTCGTTCGGCTATTGCTGACGGTGGTGGGTGTAGAAACGTGTTGCCGTAGGCAGTCATAAAGTTTTTCGTAGGAATCAATTTTTATGTACCGTATACTCCGTTTGGCGTGTTCGGTTATTTTCTCGATTAAAATTAAATCTAGTAGCAATTCAGGTTCTAAACACCTGTTTCTGGCTTTTCTTACCGAGAGTATAAAGTCTTCAACACCTACGTCGTCTCTCCCTCGCAAGGTTTCAACCGTTCTTATAGCGTTGGTGGCCTTTAATTGTCCAATCGCTTGGTAGTTCCTTATGTTGCTTGATATTTCCTCTTCAGGGGGTACGATTGTCTTCGATCGTCGTCCTCGGAGCAGTCGTGTCTTGTAATGGATGAATGCTGTTTGGCAGTTTGGTAACACGATTGATTGGCAACTGAGGTTGCGTCGTCTTCTGTTATTGCTACTAAATTGATTTGTGCAGCCAAACTGCGTATTTCTTCACCTCGACTTAAATTATCTGTATTTGCTCGGTTAAGCCGTGCATTAACAAGGGTGAAATTCTCGTCCATTTTAGACAATTTATCTAAAATGAGCTTTAACATAGAGTCAGTCATAGCTGTTAATTCGACTTCAGTGTCGTCGGAGTAAGAGCTGTTAGAATCTATAATTGACGGTATGTATGAAGGCCAGTTTTTACCTGCTCTCTTCTGTAAATCGGTCCGTGGGTATCACTGTTCCTGGAGAGATGGCTCACGTAGTCCCCTCGTGGTGTCTATACCGTAGTTGTAGTCCTTCGAGGTTTTCTTCCAGTGGATGAGTGATATCCTGGCAGGATCGCCAATTGTCACGGGGATCGAGACACAAAACTTTAAAAGGTCGAAGATTCCACTTACGCGGTCCTTAATTCCGTAGAAATAGGATTAACGGGCAGAGGTTCGATATAGTCGTAACTTTTCGAAACACAATGATCTTGCTTTATTCTGTACGGGGTCTTTTATACATATTGTCTTTGGTGGAGGGGCCTAATCAGGTCCTAGGGTTGATGATGAATCAGTTTGGAGGAGAAGGCTTTGTGATGTCTTCTGAGACAGCGATGACTAACTAAGAGTAAAGAGGGCTGTTGGTGACGAATTCCTTATCAGGGCGTAACACTGCCAATAACCAGTTGATTGTGGTATGGCGTATTCGAAATTAATAAATCCATTTGAAAGCCATGGATCTAAGAACCTACAAACAGAGCCCATGACGCGGGAATTACCAAATGCGGCTGATGGGCTCTATCTTTATAGTATATGCGGCGATCGAGTCTTTCTGTCCCATACTCTATGAATCTAGATAGACCATAGTTACATTCTATACGCACTAACACCTACTTCGCGGCGTGCTGTCGAGTTATATGTATAGAAAAAAAAACAGCTATACAAGCTTTGCCTATATTCTACTATCCAAAGGTTGACATGTGCAAGAAAACCTTTTAATTTTGCGCCGCGTCCGAAAGGGTTGAAATGTACTTAATATACTACCTAACGAGTAAATAGGTTTCATTCATATATGTTGCGCAATTGTATGATTGAATGAAATAGAAATTACTTCATTAGGAAATAGAAATTATTTTATACTTTTTAGTGCATTTTGAAGTCGGGGTATTTTTTTCTTAAAATTATTTTATTACGATATCTACATTGTTTTACTTCAGATATAGGATTGTTTCGGTTAGTTTGATTGAAGTTAATATATCTGTTAATAGGTGTTCTTATTCTATTTTGGTTCCTGTGACATTCGTTCGTGGTGTGATGTGTGCGAGAGCAAATTCTGCACCGTGGGATAAATGCATTATCATATTTTAAGCGTAAGGCTTTCTCTTCCGCTATTGCTGCCGTAAGGGCACTATTTATATTATTAAAATCTCGATACCTTAACATCTGAGATACCTGCGGATGCGAGTGATACACAAAGCGATCGAGATTGAGGTCATTAATTAGACCTATTCTCCCCGAAAGTGAATTGTCATTTATCTCCGTTGCATAAATATTTGCGAGTATTCGTGACGAAAGATCTTCTAGTCTTTGATAGAATTGCGAAACATTCTCACCTCTTTCCTGTTTAATTGAAGTTAATTCTTCCATTAATTGATCAAATGATTTCTTATCTTGATCAAGATTTAGCAAAAGTTCAGAAATTTCAGCCCATGAGGTAAGATTACAATGAATGTCGACTTGATCTCTTGCTTTACCGATTATTATTCTTTTCTTTACAAAAGCTAGCAAAATTTGTCCTTGAGAGGGAGTAGCTAATTCGAACATGGCATCTACTTGCTTTATAAATGAACGAAGTTTACAGGGATTGCCATCAAATGGTTCTGGTAACAATTTGATTAGTAACTCTAGCGATAGTTGATCTCCTCGTACTTGAGATGTATTTGCTTCACTTTGAGACATTTTGGAATTGGAAAAATAGGAGAGATTTTTGCCAAGAAATTGAGTATTTGGATTGTAGTGCTTACAATGCGACTTATTCTTCTTACTTCTAGTAATAACCCACGCTGGTACTGGGACTTGTGCAGATTCCTCTGATCCCAGGAAGTAACCAAGTCGATGGATCGAGTCGATGATGTTTCCGATGAAGTTTTTCGTTCTTCTTTACCCGCAACTCGTACTAGTTGACACTACGCTCAGTGGGACGTTGATTCCATAAACAGCTGAGATTGGTAGTGTGTCGGGTGTCCTACCGACTGCGCCAAATTTATGTTGGGATCCGGGTGAGAAACGTATACGCCGATATAAAATAACAATTATATTTCGGACGTTTCAAAAATACAACTCCGGATACAATTAACGTTCACGGAAACCGACACGCAGGAGGATCAAAAAATAAGTCTCTTGAGCTCTAAAGGTTTTAGGTACTTATACACTAAGTTTCTGCCATGTAAAGGGGTTATCTGTGAACCTTAGCATGAATGACCAACTACCCTACTATGATGCATTACTGAATCTTGAAGTTTTCTGGGCAAATAGAAAAAGGGAAAAACAAGGCTGACTAAAATGGGTTCCGATATTCTTATCTTAAATGAATCATTAGATTGGTCATCCAACACATAAAAGACAACTTCAATCGAAATAGGCATACACTATCTGATACGAAAGATAATAAAACGAAACCGCGAAAATTTAACGGTACTTGTTTTAATTGCGGAAAACTGGGACATAGAAGTAATGAATGTAGATCGAAATCGCGTATGAAAGGAGAAAATTCTTATCAATTAAGCGAAGCAATGACTGCTATTACGTGTAATACGGAACCGGTTAAAAAGGCAACAGTTTGGTGTCTTAATAACGGCGCGACAAAACATATATGCAACGAACGAAATAAAGAAAATGTAGACAATAACGAATAATGCAAGGTATACACGGCTGAGATCATTATTTAGAATCAACCGGTGTAAAAAAGTTGGAACAAAATTATACTTGAAGTGTACAAGAGAATAATAATCATAACTCATCGGAAGTAAAAAAATGAAGTTGTAGACCGTGTATAATGTGTAGGGGCTTAAAAAAATCATCAAACTCTAGTGTAGTCAAACAAAAAAATTATAGTCCAGTGCAAAATAATTAAAAATTAAAACATTATAGAACTAAGAAAGAACGATTAATATGATATTGCGAATTATCACATGAGCGAATTTTTTAAGAATATTTCTCATTTTTTTATTGATCAGTTAAATTTTTTAATTATTATTGTTGTCGATCGAACCACGTTTTGAATTGACTTTTGATACACTGTTTATTAACATATTAAAAAATAATAATACAATCAATTAACAAGTATGAATGTATAAATGCACATCACTCTTCTACACGCTTCTATTGAGAATTGCGTGTCTTCCAATTTTTACTAACCGTACCGCGCTCAATTGTTTAAATGGAATATAATCATCTACAATTATTGAAAATGATCGTTCGAAATATAATTTTATATGTCTACAGAATCACATATACTATTTCTTAGCTTATATGCAGTATTTTGACACCTCTGGATTATGTTGCATTGAGATAGCTGAATTAACAAACACGCCTCAAAATATACACACGTGTACAGTCAGAAGAAACTTGAACATTACATACTTGAAATCCTACAAACCGTACTGTCAGTATCGAAATATGTATTCTGAAGCATGAGTCAATGATCAAAGTTACCATTTTGAAAATATGTAGCATCACAAGTGAACAAAGGAACACCTAACTATTTAAAGTAAATTATTTTTCATTGTAATTGACGTGGATTGACCTTGGATGGCGTTTCTTCCGTAACCTATTGTACGCACTTTGTAACAGTCTATTACTTATACATGAATTTTTACCTCTAGTTTATATTTAAAATACTATAACATGGCACAGAAGTATGTTCTATATATATAATTCACTGAAATATACTTATTTTATGTTAAATATTCTCAATCACAATATTGCGAAGAACAATTGTCAATAATGCTCTTTCAGCATTAAACTTAACAACGCTCGCGGAATTTTTTGAATACGTTATACATAGAAATAAGAATATTCACAAAACCGTCATATGTACATCGTATAAGTATTCCTTATATTAGTGATAGTAAACCTGTTTATATATATGTACCAAAAGTTTACAAATAATATTTATCAAATCAATAATGTATCAGGCAGATTTTGTATTAATTATTTTAAAATTTTATTGGAGGTAATGTAAAAGTTAACAAAAAATTTCTGTCAATATTGAAAATTGATATCAATATCAATTATCTATTACTTTTTATCAGCTTCATATTTTGTCACTTTTAGTAATGTACGTAACGAACTAATTTCATCGATCACTCTGTTTCGAAGTCATTTTTCGGTTAATTCAAAAGACGTGTGTCAACTAACGCAACAAAATATTATATTTATCGATTACAAAATCTAAACCAAAATACTATTTCTACATATTGTAACAATTAGTGAAATTTTGTATAACCACATAAAAATAATTCCTGTAAGTTATTTGTATGTCATTTATGGCATATCTACCTCTGCTATACGTCAAAAGTTAGTTTTCGCTCAAAACTGAAACTGTTTGATATATTTTTGTACTGAATTCTGCAATCATTCCTTTTTTCATGTTATTATGAAATTTGTTGCAGGTGAGGTAGGCAAGGAGATGTACATAGTCAACAGAGGACGATTGCAAGTGGTAGCTGACAACGGAAAAACGGTCCTCGCTACACTTAAGGCGGGTTCCTACTTCGGAGAGATCAGCATTCTCAATATGGGGACTGCAGGTAAAGAGTGCGGTAAATATTCCAAGCGGACCAGGGGCTCGTGAGCTGTCCCCCTCGTTTTTCACGATTCACGTTTTCACGTTTCACGTTCTTACCACTCTGTGAGAGGGCAAGCCATCGAGCCGGTATGAGCCGATGTAAAATCAATCTTTCTAGTATTTTTTTTATACTTGTATTCTTTCTGTCACTGACATTCCTACTGTCAATTTCCCCTTGTCACTCGTGATCGACGTTCACGCAACGAGTTATGCCTTTTGAAACATAACATGATGAAAATAAAAAGCTAGAGGATAATATTTTCTAGCATTTTTATAAAATATAATATGTTTTCCATACTTCAATAATATTGTAATTACATCTTGTTTTTTTCTGTTAATATATATTTATTACATTTGCAACTATGCGATTATTTTTTGCATTTATTGCGTTTTTGATAAATACATTTATTAAGATATTTCGGTCTGTTTACATTTGTAATGATTGATTATTATATTGTTTCCTGGTTTATTCGTCTTTGTCTTTATAAGAATCACTGATCATTTATTCCACGTTAATTTATTTTCGCAATAATAATGAGAGAATTAACATAAAGTTCATCGTATAGAACACTATCAAACTAAACTGTTAGAATTAAAAACTGTGTTTACTCGCGCTGTGTTTTTCGCATTTTCTTTGAAAGACCAATAACAGACGACGTATGTATTAGTGGTGCTATGGTTAGCAACAAATTGCAGTCAGTTCATCCATTGCATTGACTATAGATTGTATCTGTAGTCATTGTTTATTATGTGACATAAAAATAAAATGCTATGAACATTTTATACTTAACAACTTTAATCAGAATTTACATTAAACAGGAGTTTTTTCTTGAGTTTCGTAATATTTTATGATGTGAAACGTTTTGTTATATAAATGGAATAATATATTATTATTAAGTCACTTGATATTGGATTGTGATATCCTTTGATGATGCCAACCACTGTCCACATTACACTAAATGAAATTCGTCACAATTGTATTCAACCCATCTTAGAAAATTTATAATTGATATTTGAATATATTAGAAGAAACTAGAGAGTTTCATAAAGCTTGTAAAGATTATATAAAAAATATAATCATAGTGATTCCTTTGTTGTTAACGTTTGTCAATCTTCCATTTCTTCTCTTTGTGCAACGGAGAAAGATGAACAATTTTTTTATCAAACTGTTTACATATTCTTCGGAATCCAAAATTAATAATCTTTGGAGTGATTTTTATAGTGTGAAACATGATTTTTCAACTATTTACGGCTGTGTAGCAAATGAATGTTATTAGACAAAAATCGATATTAAAATTCAAAAATGAAACATTTTGTAGAATATTTGAATGATTTCATGTATTATTATTTTTTTATTACTGTAAGTTAATAACTTTATACTTAGACTGTTCCTATGAATCAATTTAAGTAAAACAATATACAATTCGACTCATTTTTTTGATAAATCGATTTTTTCTAACATTGTAGTAATTTTCTAGTAATTCTTTGTATTGTAACGTTACAAATATCTGAGAAATGATGTATTCCCCTATATAACTCATTACATGCAAATATTTTTTTAAGGATCTCTATATACAAAGTTTCGTAGTAGTTAGAAATTATCACACCACGATATTCCCTTTTTAAAAATATTTAAAGTAAATCGGACGTAAACAGAAATTATGATGTTTAAAATAGTGTAAAAGATTCAAAAATGGTGAATGAAAGTTTACGGTTAAAAGCAAAGTTGCCTTCAAATATCTAAATATATGACTCTCCCCGGGGCCTCCTTTAAGAATCTTTTAAAAATACAAATAAGAAAACAAGATATAGAAAACAATTAACGCTGTATGGGGCATCTCAAAACGACCAGAAAGCAGCGCATAAAAATAGAGAGAAAAAGAGTATGTAGGATGGGACAAACATCATATCTGTCTTTAATATTTCTACTACTTCTAATAGAAGTAGACAGCTTTTAATATTTCTACTACTTTCTAATACTTCTCCAGTACTTTGTAATATCACAAAACATCATATACGAAATGCCTGGTATTCAGGAGACACACTGTAAAATAATAATTTTTTATACATACTTGTAGATAGAGGCGTAAAAAGGATATGAAGATCAATTTTTTGTTTTTAAAGGAAATTATCAACTTTTTCATACGTCAATCGATACTTCGGGATATGCATACAATACAATTGTATCTTTTGAAATAATATGTTTGCATTTTTATCTTCTTTCCAACAGAATTTTACTTTTTTACTCAAATCGGTTTTTAGGAACAATTTGCAAAAAAATTTTTAAGCGTCGAATCCACTGACAAAAAACCCCAGGTGTGAATTTAACGATATTATGCGGTGACTTGCAAAAGTTCGACTACCTTTATGTACCTTATGTTCTTGGTTAAGCGAAGCAAAAATAGTAGGTACCTGTTTTCCAAAAATATGGAAAATAGGAATTCTAAACGCCAATGATATTTTGCGAAAAAGTAATGTTGGCGCCTTGATTTCTTTTGCATACTATTTTTAGAACTCTAGTCAGGGTATATTTTAAGATCGATTGTGTAATTTTGTCCTTAAAATTTCGATTGTGTCCCGCGACTCTATCTCAACAAGTTCAAGTTAAAAAACCCAGAATTGCAGCCTGTAGCGTGTTACAGACAAACAAACAAATGCAAATCGAGTCACCCCAGGAGCCTCAGAACGCTTGACAACACCTAAATGATAGTTTTGTTAATAATATTTCTGTTTAATTGGAACGTTTAAATTAATCAATATGTAGTAGCCAAATATATTTGTTTCGCATAAATGCAATTATAAATTTCTATAATTGAATACTAATAAAACAAAAAAAATATTATTAGAGTACATATTCTAACAAGGGACGTCACTCAATTGATACACGCCGATTTTTATAAAATTTTTATATGATGTAGAACTCGAAAAAATATTTTACACGTACTTTTTTATTGGCAAACCTGAAAGTTGGGGTTGAAAAAACTATTTTTGCAAATATCTCAGAAACTATTAGCCCTAGACAAAAAAAGCAAATTTTTCTGTTTTAGAAGGCCAATAATACGGCGTAAGTGGTCTTTTGAAAAATTTATTTGTTTAAAAAATATATTAAAAATTAACATTATTTTGCAAATTTTGTTAATAAAAAGTTTTACCATGTTAATCAAATTTCACATACATAAACTAAGTCCAAAGAAAAAATTTGGATAAATTGTAATTTTTAATTTCGGTGGTGGAAAAAATATTGCTCGTTGTTGAAGTTACACGTACATTTTATACCTTTCGTTCGATATACGACTGATTTCTATACATAATATTCTGGAAATCATATTATATTACATTTTTTATACTGCTTTATTTGAAAAAAAATTTGAAGGTCCAAGGTGCGCATGACACGTGCCATGCTGTTAGATTGTTAGACTGTTAGCGATAGTCGTATACGGTGCGTATGCACTCCCGGATTACAACTGTTTAATCTTTACCAAGATTACAACTTGGTCTTGTATATGATAACCCCGGAGATAGCCTATGCAATACCCGACGGTCAAGCGCAAAAGCAAACCTTCACTTTACGACGTAAAGTATTAACTGAAACTTGCTATAAACTGTACAAAACTGTGTCCATAACTAAGCGACCTACCGGCCTTATATATTGGTTTTTATAATGAAGAATAAGGCGTCGTTCAGTAAAAGTTTCGATCATGTTAATACATGCTGCGATTTCGACTTATTCACTAATACGCATTCAATATTCTTCAGATACAACATCTTAATAATTCCAGTACTTGTGGATCTGCCTCACTTCATGCCCTACCGACATTGTACAATAACTATATTCAATAAAAACTATTTACATTCAATGTAGAAATAATTATAAATATTAAAAGAACGTTGCTCGCTATGCAGCTCACGTACATGGTAATAAAATCAAGAAATCTTTCGATTGTTGGAAAACATAGTTCTGTAATACAACGGAAATTATACTTGTATTTCAAGAAATAGATTATACTGTTTCATGACTATCTAAATCGCTAATTGAAACTTCCCGTGTAAACGCATATTTTAGGAAAGATTATTTTTGGTCACAACCCTCTTAAAATTTTTTTTCAATCTTTTATACCATTCGAGTTATAAAATAAAATTGAGAAATCGCTGAATCTTAGGGGTTAATTTTACTCGCTTAGAGTATATGTGGACAGAAAACAAAAATTGTTTAATATAAATTTATATGTTCTATGTGTTTAGAAAATTTCGTAACTTTTTGGATGTTCCCTTGTGAATTGTAATTTCAAAAATACTTTTCCAAACAGAGATGATTAGGGACGAATGATGAAATTTTCGCTATTATTTAACGCAATGCTTAGAATTATTTGCGCATTTCGCGTCGATTTCTGAGTAAACGCCTCTTCTACCCCCACTATTATTTTAGACTCGACGGCCGAATCTTCAACTGGCAATGTTCCAGAACTTTTTGTTATTTATATCTGATGCTCTCAACAGCAAGTTCGTGGTTGTGTCTCATATCATATAACAGTTTCGCAATGAGCGTGTATATAAAGAAAAAAACGTGGTGATTTCTTTAGTTTACGAAGTATTTGCATTCAAAACGCCTCATCGTTTAGACTAATGTGGTATAACATTGTCTTGGAATAATGTTTTATATCAATCCGATAAACGTGCTCACTTTACTATCGATAGCTTTTAATTCGGTTAAATTCGGATAAAAAAGAAACACCCATTAATAGTTACGAAGTAGAGTTGAAACACAGTTTATATAATATAGTCATGCAGAATATGGATAGACCATTACTCACTACGAGTGTGGAACAAGAACATATTTGGACGTCGAAGAAAATTTCATAAACAATAAAGATACCTACATTGATGTCGAATGGTTGAAAGGAGTGGGAGAAATACTTGCTGTTAACTACCAGGAACAAAATTCACACACAAAAAAATATCCATTCACTAAAACACCAACCAGTTTCGAATTCAAAAAGAATGCTGTGGAATATTGACTGAAATTAGAAATTGTACAATCAAGATACAAGTTGCACAGATGGGCTGTTCAAGTTGAAGCGGGTGATACTCGTTTTGACAAATTACTGCGTATCACAGATTATACATACCAAATTGTGATACGAGCAAATATAATCATATATGACAGTGATATTCGTCGGTGGGCAGGGAAAATTAACAGAAGATTTATCATCGTTTACTGCTAGTTGTACATGGTTATTAAAATTTAAAAAAGCTTATGGTATTGTATCGCGGAGAGTGACAAAGTTTGTTACGAGAACAACTAGTGATAGGGAAACAGAACTTATTTCAAGTTCCCATAACTTTTTGGAACGTGCTAAATTGTATATCGAAGAAAACTGTTTTGATAATTTATATAATTCTGATCAAAGTGGATTTAATTTTGAATTACATTCTGGATAAATTTTGGCACTTAAAGGTACGAAAATAGTGAAAGCAGTAGTATAATCAATACCCATAGTTATACGATAATAGCTAATACACATAGTTGTACGATACAGCCTACCGTTTCTGCAAATGGAAAATTACTGTCGCCTCTTTTTATTGTACTAAAAGGACCTTCTGGAGTATTTGGACCTCAAGTACAACAGACCATATTCAAGGCGACGAATACTTGTTACGAATACTTGTTAAAGAACATTTTAAAATCTGGTTAACAGAAGTTTATTTTCCAAATACAAACAATAAAACAACTCCATTATTAAATTCTTGGAGCGGGTTTTGTCGTCATAGTGTTGACGAAACTACTCCGACAAATAAAAAAATAACGTTATTTGCAATTCCATCTGGAACTACAAAATATTTACAACCATTAGACGTGTGTGGATTTCGTGTATGGAAAAAATTTTGTTTGTTGCTTTTCGGATATAGTTGTTTTATTGTACTATGACATTAATCTGCACACACGACGTAGTATTCTAAAACTACAATCACTTGTTCATATGCAGTTTTCTTCACCGCGATTTGAAAATTTCATTAGGTATTCATGGTAAAAAAGTGGATATATATTGTCAAGACCACCACATTTTGAAAATCCCGTACAATTTTGCTATGCATCAACTAACGAACGACTATGCCATGTATGTATGTGGTAATGTAGTAATTATTACATGTGCTTGGTGTCGAAAACCGTTGTGTTTGAAATATTTCTTTGAGGAATAACGTTAGTTATAGAATACCTATGTATTTTAACAATAAGTGTTTTGTAATACAAATTTAACAAAATTAATATCGTCCGATATGATCCGGTTTATTGTCGCGCGTTGCGTTAGTGGGCGCGCGCGGGTAGCCTTTATGGTAAAAATCTCAAGAATTGTATGAGGCAATATCCTATATATATACCAATGGATTTGTAAAAAAATTCTCTACACTTTTTGTCATTATACAAATTTGAATAAATTGTAAAATAAGATTATGAAATAAGGTTATGATATTTTTTTATTATAAATAAATTACATTTTGCAAAATTCCTTAACATCCTTTATTATATGCAAAAAATTCATATAACTTTCCTATTAGAAGTTTTAGTGTATCTCGTATGGTTTTCGAGATAGCCAAAGGAGGTCGAAACTTTAAGGGGTCGTTTCACCCCTTAAACTCGCGTCTCAGACGATAAAAAGAATACGTTCCCTTATTTTTGCCTGCTTAACAAATCTACGAAGTTTCATCAAAATCGGAAGAGGACGCTTCCGTGCCTTTCCTTGTTAGTGTCTCAAGAGCATCCTGAGACAAATATTTTTTCGAGTTCTATAACATATAAAAATTTCATTAAAATCAGCGTATATCAATTGGGTGATTTCCTTTGTATGTGGAATAAAAGACGGCGAGACATTTAAATGCCTGACGATATTCCAACAGTGTTTCCAGGAGCAATACGGAAATTGTATCTGGGGGAATACGTTGCAAAGTCAGAATTTAGTATGTGTTTTCGGACCAATCCAAGGAGAAATACGCGCTTTTCGTTCCAAAGTGAGAATTCAATCATGGTTCACGGGTTAGTCTGTTGGAGTAATTCATTTTTAAATGAATGTTAAATATTATCCAAATTATATCGTATTTGGTCTTATTTTAATCGGAAAAAACCTCACGAACATGTGAAAAAGTTTGCAGTAAAAAAAATAAAAATTAAAAAATTATACTACTGTATTAAGAACTACAAATCTGTCAACTCGTATCAAAGAAAACCGCGGTGAGTTTCGTGTTACATTCGGACTGGCTCGATCAAAGGTAACATAGGTTTACATGTAACGCACGCAAAGGTGCAGGAAGAGACATTTTGCACTGTACATAGGAGGATTTAGGAGGAGAAAACAAGTGTTACATTGTGGGAGGATTTACTGTATATTGATTTGAGCGAAAAACAAATGTTTATTGTGTGTTTGAAAATAGCACAAGGGAAAGTCAAAAAGTAAAGGGATTTAATTGGTTGCAGATGCAACCGAAAAACTTTTTTTCAGATGGAATCACAAAACCTGTGAAAAATAAGGTATGTTTCACATTTCTATTGTTAGAATATATGCTTCTATTCTCAAATGTCCCTTTACTTTTTGACTTTCCTTTTAGTCAAAACGAACACTGATAGTCAAGACCAGATCGCTCAATTGGGGAGCCTGTTGTTCATTGGCTAGTAGAACGACCCAACGATACCGGAATCGGATGAATAGTATAAGTCTAACAGGGTAGCAAATAAAAATTGATTCTAATATAAAATCGTAATTGCTGAACTGCCACCCAAAAGACGGGCTTCAGAGACCAAGCCGCTGAGATGGGGAGCCTGCTATTCGCTGACTACGAAACTGCCCAGAGCGAACTCCGACGGCGCGTTAGCAATCCGACAAAAATCAAGATGAGTAGCTTAACCACTTCGGTACGGCGCCTATCGGCCACAAAACGTTGCCCACGGCCGTCATTTACCGTCCGCGCGCTGCCTCGTTCATCGATAGATATTACCCACATGAATTAAAAGCGCTTTTATTTATTTCTTTCAAATATAAAGAAAACTAAATATAATAACTCCTATTTCACAGATGTAAAAACGTCACAGAACCGTGTTGCTCGATGGGTTTAGCGAAACTAGAATTATGCGAGCGAACACTGCGCAACTGTAGAGATAAGATAAAATTCCTGGCTGTCGACTATAGTCGACGCTCGGCTGTGTGGGGTTATCTGTGGCCGTCGACTATAGTCGACGCTCGGACCGAAGTGGTTAAAGCTCTCGTTTTGATGTCTTAGCTTTTCTTGGCGCGAAGCATAGCACTCTCCTAACGGAGTTTCAGATGCCAGACCGCTTGAATGGGGGGCCTGTTGTTCACTGGCTACTAGAACGACCCAGCGATCACGTATCCAAATGGCATACACCCGCTTTACCAATCAAGTATTAAGAATCGTGTTGGCTCTTGACAGCGAAAACTTTTTCGGTTATACTTATCCAGGAGACTTCTATCGTGCTCAAAAGCTGTTCTGCGATTTAGGCGAGTTTCGCTCGGCCTTTTATACTCGCTCGCCTGTCGATTTCTTGGAAAACTCCCATTATGTCGAAATATATAATTGAGCCGTTTATTTTGAAAGTGGCCTAAGTCCATTTATCTTAAAATCGAGATATTTAAGGGTTTACGTTTCAATGAATTTAAGAATATACGTGTAGGACATTAATGAGTCGTACTGCTTAAGTGTATCTAAGGGTGTTAAATTTATAGTTCCTATTAAAATAGTGGCAATTATTAAGTGAATAATATGCGTTTTCTTATCAAGAATGGAGTTAGGCCACTTTCAAAATTAACAACCAGATTCAATATAAAATTTGAAGGTGCCCAAGTCCATTCAACATAATTTAAGATGCTTCAAATTGAAAAAACCAATACTGAATTTATTTTACATATCTTTAAAACACTTCAGGAACATAATTTATGCGATTCAATTAACTACATAATGTGCAAAATTACAAACATAAATTTATTACAAAACAATTTACTACTCATCTACATTTTGTGTGTGTAAAAGGGATTTGAAGTAATCATGATGTTCCGGTGGTATATATCGTAATAGGTCCATTATGTCCTTGAATTTTGCTGTTATAATTTGTTGTTTTTGTTGTCCAAAAACTGAGGTTAAATTGTAAATACTAATTAATTAAAATTACCTTCATCACTACTTTCCGACATTATCAATAGTAAATATATTATCTTGATTATCATACTCTATAATATAAAATCATTTAAGTATAAATGGAGTTAGGCCACTTTCAAACTACACGGTTCGATTATTAAACTAACTCTGAAAACTTATGTGTCAAGAATTATTGTATTTGCTCGGATTATAAGCAACCTGAAATGCTTTACTGATAAATAACATAAAGTTGTACACGTAATCATGATAACCGGAAAAAATTGAAAAACGGAGTTAGGCCACTTTCAAAATAAACGGCTCAATTGTCGTATAAATTTATAATTAGACATTAATTAAAACGAATGATTTGATTACATTATTAGTATCACATTCTACTCGATGGTTAATGTTCTTTATATAAAAATAGTTATTTAATAGCGGTTTAATGAAAATTACATTTGTTGTCTTCTTCTATATACTGCGCACGACTTCTATACGGATCGGATCTAAAGGTATAAGCATATGATGCTTCTCGAACATTCTATAGAGTAATATTATAATTTACAATATATCCTGCAATAAACTAACATTTGACTCTAGTTCCGGATAATATAATATCAGTAGGCTCGATATGTATAAATTGATTTGTTTAACTAATAATTTTTAATAACTAATAATGTCGTCATTGTAAAATATATTCCTATCCTTCTCTAAGATAACGCGAAAATAGGAAATTCGGGACAAGCATTGCGGCACGTAGGCACATAGCATTAAAGAATTTTCCATATAGAACTATGCATATTACCGACAGTTTACTAAATTCTTATGATACTTGATTTGTCTAATGTCGCAGTCGGTAAGAGAGAAATACTGTCGATAATAATTGGAGAAATGATACTGGGATAAAAGTTTGAAAATTCGTCAGGCATGTTACATATGTATTTCATCGCGATATTGGTATTATAACAAATTAGATTTCAGCATTTTATATAAAACCAATAATAAAATTTATTTTGTTACTTTATTATTTCAATTATCTTCGCACAAATAAATTTAAATTTTACCGTCATCTGAGGCCATATCAAGTTTAAATCAGTATGTCGAGACATTTTCCAGCACTCTTTTCTGGATTACTAACAGTAACGACATAACATTCTGCTCTCTGCAGAATACTTTTTTAGGAGTGGGTTTCGTGTTCAATTAAATCACAATATGTTGCGTCTTCCTGTTAAATTTATTACCAGAGTTGCTAAGACTTTTTTCGGAAATTACAAGACGTGTTGCTAGCTATGTGTAAACTCGATATCAATTATTCGGAAACTGTGTGTCTCTGCACTGAAAACTACTGTTTTTAAAACCTTCGTTTTTCGTTAGGCCAACCCCTGACAAAGTGGGGTTAACCAATTACAGGAAACCTAAGTCCCGCCAAATCGTACGACCTCCCTCTTGTGCCCGAAGCACGCTTCCTTGAAGCGGGGGTACGATTTGACGGGGGTGCGTTTGCTGGTAAAGGTGGCAACGCAGCGGAATTTCCCCGGGCCCTAGGTCAGCTACGCGGCCAGCTGATGGCCACATGACCTCTCGATGAAGGCCCACGGGGAAACCCAGGGTTTATGACACTTAAGCGTTTTACTGCTGAGACCGTTGGCAAAATTCTAAGTACGGTCATGCTTTCACTAAAAATTCTAAAACGGTTTCCTCAAAAACAGTTCCGCTGTCGTCCATGTCATAAACCGTGCTAGCCGTTTGCACGTTAAAAAGCTATTTACAAAATTTACAGATTTACAGCTAGCCGCTACACTTTGAAGGCTTAAAACATTAAAACTTGTCTTAAAAATGTTTTTCAAAAACATAAAATAAGCTTTAAAGCAAGGATGACAGAACAATAATACCAACAGAGAGAAGAACTTTTATATTTCGTTTCTATTTTCGGTTGCTCATCATGTTTTATGTCTGTTTGTTCATCTTGCGCGAGAGTAAACTTTTGGACAACGTTGAGCTAACAAAAACTTCAAGAAAGCAAAGCTTCTTGCTTATATGGAGAGTATAAGAGAGCTTATATTGTAATTAATCACGGACTAAACAGAAATGCGTGCACCTTTGGAGTTCACAAGTATATCTAGACAAGTCGAAGAAAATCCATAACTCAAAGAGATTGCGTTAGGAATGCACGCAGACCGTTTCACGCAAAGTTAGACTGGAAATGTTACACAACATTTTGTAGCACTACGCAGATTTTGATTGACTGTAGAAATTTACAATAATTTCTCACAAAAGTCTTGGTTTATATTGAAATTGCAAGATTTAGTATACTTATACACAACTTTATATTCCTGATAGAATGCTATAATATTTTCATTGTTATTAAAAATAAGTATTATTTGATTTATTTTTATCATTTAATAATACATTCCTAGTTATTAACTTTAAATTTAAAAATTATTATTGTAAAAGTTGCAAGTACTTGTATTTTTTAATAATTAGGTGCAAGCATGTAATGTCTACTAACAATAAATCAGAATAATCTTGCAAATTAATACTTTGATTTATTATGCTTAACTGCTTTTATTCCAATGCTTTATTTAATTCTAATTAATACTATATTAATAAGTTTTTTTATATATGAATAAACTAATGGCAATATTGTATGTTATATTATATTAAAAGTAATAATAAGTTTCGCTAATAAAAGTGTTTATTAGCGAATAAAGTGTATTATTGGAAAAGAGTTGATTATTACGTACAAATATGTAATGTTCCTGAAACTATAATTAGGGGTTAATAGTGCTTCGTGTGGCGTATAATTAAAGAATAAAACGGACAAGTTAATACCTTTCGATAATTAAGTTTATTCAATTAATTATAGATAAGGATAAAATTACAATAAACAGTTAAGAGAAAAAAGGTATACATCCATTTGGTTATTATAAACTTTATGAATAATGAGTAGGAATAATGAATATGAGGTTTATGGTACCTGAGAACTAATGTAGTCCGTTTAAAATGCTAATAGCAATGTTAAAGTTAATTCGCTGGATAATTAAATTAATGACGTTATGTTGGAACACTGAATAAAAACATTAGGCTTTTTGCGGTTCGCTACTATATCGAAGTATTTGCTATCACAAAAAATTAATGCGGATTTCGGATTATGGTACCAAACATTTAAATAAATAGTATTATATTAAATATGACGCTGTTTGCTTGATGCGGCAAACTAGATTGACTCGGAGTAAGGTAAAGGTACCAGTAGTTGACCAGTTAAGAGAAATTTTCTACGGAAACAATGGTAACCCTTTACTCTATCAATAAATAGCGAGAATCAATGCATGGAGATGTTCGTTAAACCCTTCAGATTATGTACCAAGACCACTTTTTAAAAAAAGTTAAGTTATACAAGTTTGGTAAATATTTTTGAGAATTCGGAAAATGATCCAGTAGTTGACCACTCTTGAAAAGGAAAAAACTAGTAATTGACCACCTCTTTTCGTTAGTAGTTGACCACTTATATTCGAAGCAAAATTAAAAGACTAATGCTGGAAATCAGTTTATTATCGTTTAATTTTAACAATTAACAGTACAAATCATATTTAAACAATAAAACGGAGAAATTAACCAAATTAATTGAATAAAACATTCAACTCAGGAACAGAATAAACATTACGAGTTCTGCTTGCTTTGGTGGGCTCATTAATATGAGAAACTACAGCATTCCATTTGTAGTCCAACACGTCGGGAATAATGTTATCGTATACAGATTCTTCATCTGGGATGGTTATATCAAAAACAGAGACGGGTTCATTATTGTCCATATTGACAAGGTCTCTAACTAGACCATGTGGTCATCAACTAGATGCCAGTATGCTATAACATGTAGATTTATATTTTGTGTTTCTAACAAAGTGAGGTGTAAAATGAATACATTATAAATCGTAAACAAATGTAAATGAGTAGTGTCAATAACTGACCATGCCTGTCAACTTCTGAAAGTTGTACATTAACAATACCCAAAAATTGACCATTAAAAAACTATTGTTTTTTAAGTTAGAACGACAAAAACAATGTATTTATTAAATTGATGAAACATTGTAAGCGCTTACACAGTAACTGATTTATTCACAAAATGTTCGCAACATATAAATTTTTTATCTGGACTATACAGCTATTCTTAACAGAATCGTTAAGGAAATAGAAATATATCGACACATCACTTACCTTATTGCACCCGAATATTTGCTGCTAATAGACACACTTCTCTTCACGCGCAATTGTTCCAAAATTTAAACAACATATGTCGTGGCATCTAAAAGTCACTATCATCTGAAGTGCGCAACTTATACAAACCTTATTTCATCATTTTTTAAACAAAATGGTCAACTACTGGTACTTTTACCTTAATTAATTTTATCTTATAATTATATACAATAATTGCCCATTAAATAGAACATTGAAATCACCATCCCAAACAACAGGCTTCAAAAACTAAGCCGCTACATAGAAACCTTTGTTCCTCGCTAACTATTAAACAACATAGAGCAGGCTCCGAGAAGCCGGAAGTCGAATGCACAGCGCTCTGAACACGTCAGAATCCAAGAGTACCTTAGTGAGTTTTCAGCGTAGGGTTTCCGGAACCTCCCTTATTGCTCCTCCTAAGATGTGTTGCGCGTACTAGGTCGAAGATTGTTCTCGCTCTGGCGTTCTCTGCACGTTCTTTTATATCTCGAGAACTATGGGTATTCCCGCCAAATGGCGAGTCTTCCCTATGCTTAGGAATGTATAAAAAAAAATTATTTGTTATTATATATTATTTAATAATGAAAATCTATTAATTTAATTAACAAAATATACTTGCATTTATTATCAATTAGTTTTTTGTAATGTACTGCGTTAAATTGTAATTTTAATAATTTTGATGTTCATAAAATAGGAGACATTTTGAGTTTTTTAATTAGACATCAACTAATCAAGAAAAATACTTAAAATGATAAATAAAAATACATTTCGATTTATAATAAACTAATGTTTTGTACTGTTAATATTTAAATGAAAATTTATAATAATTCTTTTTCGATGATATTTGCTATCCGTATCTAACAAGCGCGCCATCGATCGAAGATCAAATTTGACATAAATGCATAACACTTGATTTATTCCTAACCGGTATTTACTGCGTAAATTTTGTGGCGCGGTCGATAATTCCATAAAAATGTTAAAATAGAGATTTTCTTCTTTACTAACATTCAGATTCTTCCGGCTTTTGTTCTGGGAACGTCACAAATTTTCATACGTAAATCTTCAGAAATTTAGGAGTTTGAAAATTTAAGTATTTAGGATTTGAGGACTGAGAAATTTAGTTTCGGAAATGTAAAAATTTAGAAAATGAATTTTTACTTTTATAAATATGAGGTTTGGAAATTTCAGAATTTTTGAAATTTGGAGATTTTGGAATTAAAAAATTGTTTAATTCAACAATTTTATAATTTTGGAATTTGCAGATGTAAATCTTGAAAATATACACATAATCTTATTCAAAGTTATTTCAAGATGTGATCATAATATGAGGTCAAATATACTTCATGAATTTAGTTATGACCCCATTGCGTTCAATATAACCACATATCATGTAAAATTTAATGTTCTATCGATTTGTATTGACAAAAACAAAAAATTCCATAAAAAAAAAATAATTTCTTCTTATGTGGCTCCTCATGACTAATATGATCCTATGGCCATACATTTGCACGTAAAATTCAATGCTTTTTTAATTCTTGAAATACAAATTTATGCATTTCCGTTAAAAGAGATTGAATTTTGAACTTATCTTTAAGATTATTACATTTTACAGAGACAAACCCACCACCCTATGCATTGCCATATTTGTATTTAAGCACGCTATCAAAGGATCTGATAAAGTGCACTTTCAAATTTATTAAAAAACGAATTAGTCTTTTAACCAATTAAATGATTAAGTATTAATAAAATAATAATGACGTCTTAATCGTAGGATTAACTACTTATATTACATACACATATAAGTAATTCAAATTAGACATTAATGTTAGATATTAACCATTTTCTCTGTTACATCACTAATTGTAAGTTTTTTAGCGTATTTCCTTACGTTTAAGTAATGAACATTTAAATTTTACATTCATTTTGTTATAATTTTAGTTTCACTAGTATGTATAATGAAATGAATTGATCTTTTAATTGCTATAAGTTCTTCTAAATTATATACATATAATAAACAAATATAATAGATATATTATATAGGTGAAAGAAATCATTTTTACAACTTTTTCTAGAGAGTCATTTCTTTGATCAAGAAATAATTTGTTTGGCTTATTATGTGCATATCTGTTCAACTCGTTGAGTCTAAAAAATTTTGAAACTTAAATATTTAATTTCATCTTAAATTAATTCAAAAAAGCTCTTCAGCCATGGATAAAAGTAACTGCACGATGAATAGTAACTCACCTGCTTTATTTATTTAATACTAGGTTTACGGAACGCATAAGAATGACGTGTATCTTACATTCCACATTTTAAATTACTGATATTATTGAGATGATTTTATCGAAATATATGTTAACTTTTGTGACTTACAGGATAATTAATAAATGAACCTAATGTTAAACATATAATCATCTAAATATTTTTAAATATAGACATCTAAAAAATACAAATGAAAACTCGTATTATTATTAAACATTTGACATACGTGGGTTAAAACGATCATTATTGTCAGAATTGCAACTGTGACATATACATGTTACGGTGAAAGACTAAATATTTTATTACATTCTTGTACATTGGGACCTTCACCGGTGTATGTCGACAATCACAGATATGCTCTGGTGAAGGTCCGAAAGAGAGGAGCCGACAAAGAAGCGACTGGCTCTCTCCCGCCAAATCCTTTGGTCTGCTGGGACTCAGTTAGATTTGTCAGTTTAATGCAAGCTTTGATGATGCGAGTAACGTTTTCTTAATTTTTTTTCTGACACCATAACTAATACTGAATGGATACTGCAATAAATCGTGATCTTTTTTCTTGAAAAATTAAATGTATTAATTGCGGGTAAGCGAGAAGACAATTGTTTTTATTTTTCTCAAAAAAAGTACTCTAAAATACTTTCTGAAGTGGTTAGATTAAATTTACGACATGTTCACCATTCACCATTAGTGCATGGTGAATATCGACATTCACCGGTGTAAATCCGAAATAAGAGTATTGAGCAAATATTTCGGACATTCACCCGATTTCGGTCTTTCACCGTAACATACACATTTCTATCAGTTTGCTGCCTTCGTGTGACCACATTTTTCATCCATTGCACATAATTCACGGTTCGTTAAGTTTGCTATTACAATATGTTTCGCAGTAAACCAACCAGAAAGACTCATTTTCCTTCGTACTTTCTTTCTGCATTTTGAATTTTTACTGTTCTGTTCTTTCTCCGAGGCATCTTCTTTGGATAAGTCAACTGGAATTGTAGACTTCTATCTTCGTCTCCTCATTGCTGTTTCAGATTTCTACAATGAATGATCTGATTCAAGGTAGAATAAAACGTTATTTTTAGACATACTTTAGGAAGTAAGATCAAAATTAGATGTAGATATAGAACATTTCTAGAATAAATTTATCGATATTGTAATAATAGTTTCTGCTGCATTTGTTCAGGAAAACAATTTAATAGTTGTTGATCTGTCACTTTGATCAATAAGAGTTCATAGAAATGGTTGCTAATAATACACCTTCTTGAATTGAAGGAAGGAACTTTAATTTGGAAACGAATTTCTTCGTTGTTATCTAAAAATTGCAAACGGTGAGAACAGTAAAGTAAAAGGGATGACGTTACTATCTAGTTTCATATGGACGTTCTATAATAAGGGACCTGGACTATTTTTAAATAGCTTTATGTAAATAACAAAACGTTACATTAATTTGTAAAATTCTTCGTCTGTCATTCATCCAGCATTATACATATAATGAATTTTGGAAGACCATCTTTAACAAAATGATTAAACACTTTATGATGGAAATATTTGAAACGTTGTCTAGTAAACATGCAATTTCCAATTCAATTTCCCTAATTCATTTAGGGCGACATATAAAGTAACAAGTTCATTTCTTTCGCTTGAAGCAATTACATCAATATACATACATGATTCCCTTCATAATAATAATAACTCTATTCGCTTTTTATTCAATAATTAATTCATCTCATCTAGATTAAAATTTGAACGACGGTAAAACTGCAAATATATCTTCAAAATTACTTACCTTATTAAAAGATAGCAAAATAACTTAGCTTTGTTAAAATTCATTACTCTTTAGAAGTTTGTAAATTTTTAAATTTCAGTAGAGAGTTCCATACTTTTATGAAACAAGTTATCAGCCTATTTCCTTTGGTAAATATGTTTCGTTCCCAACAATGAAGAATTTTTCGTCATTTTTATTCATTAAACAAACTCACAAAGTTTTCTAGGAGTCAAAATCTGTATTGTGATTGTAGTATTTCATCCAGCTTGATAGAGGCCTCGAAAATAACTACTTTCTTTACATATCTGAAGAATGTTACATAACATAAATTTGAAGCTATTGTCATTAATAATATTCATGTATTTTTTTCACAATTCTGTTGGATACCTCCTCTGTATTTTCATTAATAAAATAATTTTCAGAAAAAAAATACACCGACTTCGAAATGCACTAAAAAGTATAAAATAATTTATATTTCCTAATGAAGTAATTTCTATTTCATTCAATCATACAATTACTTAACATATATGTATGAAACCTATTTACTCGTTAGGTAGTATATTAAATATATTTCAACTTTTTCGAAGGCGGCGCAAAATTAAAAGATTTTCTTGAACATGTCAATCTTTGGACGGCCGTACATGGGCAAGGCTCGTATAGCTATATTTTTTCTATACATATAACTCGACAGCACGCCGCGAAATATGTGTTAGTGCGTATAGAATGTAACTATGGTCTATCTAGATTCATAGAGTATGCACGGAAGGACTCGATCGCCGCATATACAATAAAGGTAGGGCCCATCTGCCGGAAATTTGGTAATTCCCGCGTCGTGGGCCCCGTTTGCAGATTCTTAGATCCATGCCTTCCACATGCGAACGGCGTCGATTCAGTTTCATTTATATCAGAAACGTTGTGAAATGAAGATTCAGTCGTTACATTTGCGTATATTACCAGATATATCTATAATGGTTCGTATTCTTCCTCAGGATTTATTAATATGCTGTTAAGATCGCCGTTAGGTTATAAACAGGAAGGGACTCTTTCAAATCTTTAACTTTCATTTTTATATCCACATCTATTTTTCAAGGAAAAAACTAAATTACGGTCAGCTCTTCAAAACTTAATCACTTCCCAGTCATAATCGTCCGCAATAAACCACCCCATAAACGATCGGTAAAAATATTCTCTACTAGCACGCCAAATTGGGTTTTCCCAAACACGTACCCCGAGGAAAGGGAAGAAAAACCCCCGACATTTCCAAAGAAAGGCGATTGGTCAACAATTCCACCCCACCTTAGTTTCAGCCTCACCTTCGAATATACGCCCACATACAAAAGTTAATGAAAAGACAGCCCCGCTAGTTTTAAGACAGAATTTTTGTAACAACCAAGCAACACACTAAATAAATCAAATCTTTAGTAGAAACGCAAAGTGAGCATTTGCTACATCATCTAAAATGCAATACGCCATACCACAATCAACTAGTTATTGGCAGCAACGTTTACTGATGTATTTTTGATTATGCGCCGCCTCCGAAAAAGTTAAAATATATTTAATATACTACCTAACGAGTAAATAGGTTTCATTCATATATGTTACGTAATTGTATGATTGAATGAAATAGAAATTACTTCATTAGGAAATAGAAATTATTTTATACTTTTTAGTGCATTTCGAAGTCGGCGTATTTTTTTCTTAAAATTATTTTATTTCAAACTTTTTAGTGGAATGGGAAGAATTGTATAGGATACTGTGAGACAGTTCTTCCGGGCTTTTTTTTGTCTGCACAAATGCCATGAACATAATTAAGTATAATACACCAATGTCAACGTGAACTCATCTTGCTGCATAAGTCGCGTGTCAGAGCGGTAAAGCTTATTTAGTGTTTTGGTACAGTGTATTGTAATTACCCTTCCTTGTCTTCTCGCGCATAGCACGGGACGTTCCACTAATATTAATAACAATAGTTTTTTGCTAATATCACGAAAACTAGAGTTTTCCGTCAATTATGCATAAGAAAAAACTCGCTCAGAATCATGCCACTAATAACGTATTAGAAGGACATGAAAATCGTTCATAATGGTTTCAAAAGTTAACAACAATTTTCGTTAATATCTCGAAAACAAAAGCTTTCCATCAATTATGCAAGCGGAAAAAGTTGTCCAGAACCACGCACCTAACAACATATTCGAAGGACATTACAATCACTCGAAGTTGATTTCAAAAGTTAACAATAATTTTTCGCTGATATCTCGAAAACTAAAGCTTTCCGTGAAATTTGTATATGAACAAAATTGTTCAAAATCATGTCCGTGATATGATATTTAAAGTGCACTAAAATCGAGAAAAGTTTATTTCAAAAGTTGTCGGTTTTTTTGCAATAACAATACTTTGCAATTAAAAAATGAAAAATTTGTTGATAATGGTACCAATGGGGTGTCAGAACCTACCAGACGCAAAAGGTTTCGTTCCGATCGATCCACCCAACTAGGCGTAATTGGTGAACATATATAGAAAAAAAATATACTGATCGAATTGAGTAACCTCCTCCTTTTTCGAAGTCGGTTAAAAATAGAACTCATTTATCATGCAAAATAATTATTACGTTCTCAGGTCTTTCTTTTTTTATTGATAACTGTCCATTAAGCAGGCCCTGAGAAAATTCAAAACTGCATGTACATGTATGTGTTGTACTCTCAAGACTTAAACTTAAACCATAAATAATTCAAATGGAGCACTTAAAAAGGTTCTATATGTATACCTCTATTAAGAATTACTTGCCGCTATTATCCGAAAAAATATGAGATGAAAAATATTCATTATCTCGTACAATTAGTAAGCTATATGTACACTACCGTCCATAAGTATCCGGGCACTAGCGAAATATACATTCGCGTTGCATAAAAGTTATTCAAGTATCTGCAACAGTAACTAAAATCAATTTTTTTTCTACGAAGGTCAGAATACTGGAACGTTTTTCGATTGATAATTCTCGTTTGGAACTCATATCTCCATGGAAAAAAAGCTACAGACGAACTAAACCGAAACTGTCGAGTGCGTAGCATTACCTCCATTCGTATCTCCATTGAGAGAACCTAAACATTTACCAACAGTTTACAAACACTTGAAACATATCGAAGAACCCTCTGAATACGTTCCGCACCATAGAAATGAAACACAGTAGAAATTAAAATTTTTTTTTAGAATCGAAAGCGTTTCATTAGATTCACAAATTCGGACTTTGTACTTCTGAACATGAATTTTGCTTTCACATTTTCATTGTATAATTTGTACTTAAAAATTAATTGTATTGCGTTATGACAGAATTAATTTGCAGAAACAGATTTTCAGGAAAAAATTCATAATTATACTATGGTTATACTTTAATATTTATAGAAATCCTTTTTCATACACAACATAAATGTTGAATGTTAAGTATAAAATGGGATTCGAACTTCTGCAGTTAAATTTCAAGTTTATTTCGTGTTGTGTACGTTCCACCATACTTGCACTTTTTTTAACTTTATTATCACATCCTGTGTAAATAATTGCGTTTATATAACTCTTTTGCGTTGATAGAGTAAGACCTTATCAATATCTTAGATACAAAAGCTAATTTTGGACATTTTCTACCATTTTCGTTTTAAGCTACAACTTCTAATGCGGCCATTTACAGTAGGTTTCACAACGGTCATTAAATTTGTCAATGCATAAGTTTTTCAGCAACGTGGATCATAATATTGTGGTCCTCGATTTGTATAAATTCCTCGGAACTTATGTAGATTTTAGCGTAACGCTTGAATAAACGCGGTTAAAAATTGACGTTATCTGATAAAAGCAAAGAACTTTATTCTATTAAACATTAATTTTAAAATAGTTATGTGTGCTTGTCGAAGTGGAACAATTCAAAGGACAAAGACTTTTTCAAAAATAGAAATTTTTTATTTCAAACATTTATAAACTGTAACTTTCTTTTATTATTTTTGATAATATACATACATGTATTTAAACCACGTAACCTACTTGATGCAGAGTAAAAGATAAAAATTAAAAATAATTTGAAATAAATTGAACTTAACGTTGTTATATCCAATTTCACATTTTAATTGAGTAATTTTTAATAAAAATTGGACAATAATAAATTTTCACCAAAATTAATTTAAAAATATTCTTTATACGTATAAACAATATTAATTTCTTCACTTTAAATTGTGCATTTTGATAACATTTTCACGTTTACCAATTTCAGAAATATAAAAATATCAGTTTCCATGAAAATTGTATAAGATTATGAATTTTGGTGAACTTTTCGAGGAGTGACACTGTACGTCATTGTTGTGCTCGCCGCATTCATGTGCCTTCAACATGCGAATAACAATTGTTTAGATTTCAGAATTTTATGAAAAAGATGATTTGAGGTGAAATACCACAAAAATCGATTTTGCATAAAAGTGTTACTAGTCATGAATGCATTAGACACTGTAAACCACGTGATACTTCTTTGTAGAGATAATGTGTAAATCATTGAATAATGATTTTTAAAAATGAATTGAAATTTTGGGCTTAAGATCTATTTTGCAATCCAACATTTTTGCATTACTAACTCAGCTATCGTCGATATTAAATGGCTACAATATGTATTCATACTTTTTCTTATGCTTCTTCCATTATCTTAATATAGATATAAAACTTTCGTTACTTTTCATCTTCGAGGAAATGATAGCCGAAATGAGTTAAAGATGAGCTATTGAAATGGAGCTGCTGCGAGATCATCGACACGTTGTGACAAGGCCCGTGACACGTATTGCCCTTTAGCCTTTGCCCTCTATCGATTATTATCTTTCAGCCGATAAACTAACATTACCTATTGAATCATAATAAATACAATTAATACGATAATTCAAAGATAAATTGAAACTTACGAAATGATATCTGTACGTTTTCCCTTAAAAAACTGTTTTAATTATGAATCATAGGTTGTGTTGGTCGATCCTACAAACAAAAACATACATACGTTTAACCATTTTTATGTCACCTCGCTTTTGTAGTGACTTTAGAACACTTAGTTTAGAACTGTATACCTGAAAACCGTATATATTCTTTTAGTATTCTTTAAACTCTCTTCTGATTTCCTTCACAACCGATTTGGCTATTATGATATGCTGAAATTTACATTTTTTAAAATCTATTTCTGTTTAATTGAAGGAAATATTTGCAATTATTTTATTACGTATATTTTTTAGGATCTCATTATTACTTCATTACTACATCGTTGCGTAAATGTATACAAGATAATCTACATGACTAATTCTGATTAATTCTTTATGAAAACATTTATAAAATAATTTAAATTTTAGTATAAAATATGTCACTTTATACAATCACGTTCAACATCACTACTCTACTGTTACAAAAACAGTGATATTTGATAAAATGGTCTGAAACTTTTACTATTATTT
The DNA here is from genome assembly GCA_963576845.1 of Megachile leachella. Lineage (NCBI taxonomy): Eukaryota > Metazoa > Arthropoda > Insecta > Hymenoptera > Megachilidae > Megachile > Megachile leachella. Next base: position 578,466 of record OY756259.1, on the reverse strand, counting down.
TATACATGTTAAGAAAATAAGATCACGAATAAATTTAAGCAAAACATATCAAATTAACAGGACTTCATCATTAGTGATTTCACCAATGTCACTAACATTCTTCGCTTATTATTGTCAACCATCGTTTCACTGGTCTAAAAAATAATACAATATACTTTACCGGCTAACCTTCTATTATATTCATAATGAATCTTTATAAAAACTGAACTAACATGAAAATTGATTTCTTTATTTCATAAATTTTATAATTGTATTTCGTTTCAGTTACAAACTTGTTTTTACAAATATGAAGCATTAAAAGCAATTGTTTAAAAATTGATTTTTAATTTTTTTATACTTCATTTGTGTATAATTTCAAACGACCGTATCGACACTTCGACAACTTCCTAATAATAAATGTAATAATAATTATTTTAAAAAATAAATATTATGAAGTCTAAGTTATTGTTGTGGACTACCTGTTGCATATTTCTATGATAAACAGCATTTCAAAAAAAGAATCGTACGGATAATATAAATTATGAAAGCTGTAATTCAAGTAGACGAATGCTGCCTTTAAGAAGTGATGAGTAATCGTAAATTAAATATAGTAAAAAACTTCAAGAAAAGAATAGAAAATACACAATTTGTTTTATGATATCTCTTTTAATATAATTGTACTGTGAGTTTCATAATATTTTCTCGATAAATTGTTAGACTTGAATTTATATCGAAGACTAAAAAACATATCATAAAAAGTCCGTTAATTATTGCTTTGTTACAGTGTCATAAATAAATTTTGTATGCACGAAGTAAATAGCCATTCACTTTCCATTATAGCTCAAAAATATTGATTTATGGACTATAATAAAAAATAATATAGTAAAGGATAGTAACTAATAATAATTTCTTTAGAAATATTAATAATTACATTTAAATTAATTTACAGCATTCATTTCTATGTTCATTGTCAGACACAAATTTTCTTACAATTTTTAAAACAATTTTCAAATTAATTTTTTTCCAAAAAAAAAAAAACAAATATTGCAAAATATCATTCTTTTTTAATTTTTAGTTTAACTTTTTAAATTAACATCTCATCCATTTGTATCTCAACTTTTCGAACATCCTGTGTAATATTACTATTGATAAACAAATGAAATAGAATTTTTCTTTTTTATAATGATTATTGTGATTTTTTCAATCGCAACTAATAAATAATTTTAATAAATTCGGATTTAAAAATACAGCAAATATTTCCTTCATGTCGATTTATGTTTATACTTTTCTATCGTAATGTTGCACCTTTCATGTCTTATACTTGTCACTATTCTCACCACCATTTCTAAACGTTGTTTTCTAATACTTTTAATTCTGATATACATATGTCATCATTTTAACTTTTTATTGTAATTATACTTACTCAATTTACGAATGTAACTAATCTACGTTCGAATTTAATACTATCCCATAAGTTCATATATTGACTACTGTAGTTAGTTCCTTATACGTTAAATGATTTTTGAGATACAGCAAATTTTGTATAAATTTAAATAGGAAGGAAAATTTGAACTTACAATACATTGTGTGCCATAATTATGAAACCATCTTAAAATTTATTAAATTTGAAGAAAACTTCAAGAAACAAGATGCTATCAGTTAACATTTAAATAAAATATAAAAGAGAAATACTACTGTTTGCACTTTGTTTCTTAATTATGTTGCTTCATAAAATTATGCGTTTCTGCCGTAAATTTTGAAATTTCAGTATTTTGGGATGAACATAAAACTTTATAAGTATTTGCATGTATTTTGAAATATTCAGAAATAAGAGAATGACAAAAATTAGACTGTTACCTTACTGTTACTTATAAAACTTATTCAAAATCCGTTGTATTATATTCACTAAACTATGCGCTTGCTTCATTTATTATCCTAATATTATGAAGTAAATATTACAAAGAATACCATTTTTTAGTGAAATGCGTTTGCAAAATTTGTATGTTTTAATAATTTTATACGATACTGAAGATATATGTTTAAAAAGTAAATGAAAATTAATTGAAAACCTGTACTTATTTCATTATTTGACATTAAATCTAGTTTCTAGTCTGCATTTAATAGTATGCACGTTTATCAAATCAATCTCTTGCAATAGTTACATCCACTAGATCTTCTTTGAAATTGTTTTCAATCTTTTGAAATAAGATGAATATTTATTACCGAGAAAATAATCGTTATTATATGAAATTACTTATAATTTGAAAACATTATAGTTTTTAATGAATTTTAAACTAATAACGAAAAATGTTTTATTTGTTGACATTTAAGTGAATGCAAAACATTTGTTTATATATCGTAAATCAACATAATCAACATAATCAACATAATATTTAAAGAAAATGAAAAGTGTTTTCACATGCGTTATGTATAAAGTATATTATACAAGGTATGTATAATGCTACTACATATGTACAGTAAACCCTCTTTTTGTGCGATACTTTTTTATGCGATTTTATTTTTGTGCGATTTGTTTTGTGCGATTTTATTTTTGTGCGTTTTTTTTCGTGCGATTTTTTTTTATGCGGTATATGAATCGGTATATTATTATCAGAAATTCACACATCAGCGGAGAAGGTTTGATACTTTCGGCGAAAACAATCTAGACGAAATGATTGAGGACGAAACTGTCAATGATAGTGGCATTATCAATAATTTGATAGATTATGAAGACGAACAAGAACAACCGAAATACATGACAGCAGATAAAATATATGCAGGGATCCAAATTTCTGAAAAATTGGAAACGCATTTTTTTAAAATAGACACTAATGCCGAAAGAAGCTTGAAATTCCAAAAAGAGCTAAGATCATGCATGTCTCGCTATCGTGACATTTACAAGCAACTGACCAATCGACCGTCGTCACAAAAACTGATCACTGACTTCATGGTGCCAAAAAATAAATCAATTGAAATCATATTTTCAAGCGACGAAAGCAATTTTTAACCAATTCATCACAAGGAGATGCGCGTTTTGGATTACGACGAGTAGCAGTGAATTATTTAATATGCATTTTGAAAGCTTCTCCATGTATACAATAAACAATTAAATGTTTTAAAAATATTTTCATGTTTAATTTAATTATTTAATTTGTTTGAAAGCATTTTCTCATCTTTTTTGTAAATAATTAATGTATTTTCTAAGCGCGACTTTTTTTATGCGGTCCCTGTCCGCCGCATAAAAAAAATTTTGGGTGGTATATCGTACAAAGTTGTTTATTATATGTAAGTATTTATAAAATTTCCGAATATTTTTTTGTACGATTTCTTTTATACGGTCCCTATCCACCGCACAAAAAGAGGTTTTACTGTATATCGATGTGAGCAATATACGAGAAGTAACTATGTATGTTAAAGTGGTTACAGAAATATGTGTGCATGTGAAAAGCACATAGCTTCTTTAAATATTTTTGTCAATTGTTGATTTACGGGGTGTTCGGAAATGGATGGTACAAATGAAAAGGAAGTGATTTTAAGTGAAAAGATAAGTCGAAAATATGGAATACAAATTTTTCATGTGAAATTTTGTTTTCGACAAATTTTGACTTTTCGCCAAGTACTGGTGAACTGGATCATATCGTGTTATAACTAATCTCACTAGATCATTGTCTCGGCGGACGTTATGGCAGTTTAAGTTTGTTTTTATTGGAACGGAAAATTAGGAACCCGTACTGAAATAGAATGTTGAAGTAATTATAAAGTTTATTGTTAAAAAATCAGAATTTTGGAAAATAACAAAAACTAATAAAACACTTTCAAACACGAACAAATCATTTACTTATTAACACAAAACAACAAACATTTTAATTTAAAGATCAATAATTTTTAACAAGGATTACTTTTTCTTTTAAACAAACATGTCACGAACGTTTTACATTTTATATAACAACAAGAACCGGAAATAACAATATTCAACTATTCCGTAGCTAACATCGTACATCATTTCTAAAACTGAAAGATGTCGCTATAAGCTAAATTTATTAATAATTTAACATTTATTATTACAGAAATTGCTGAAATGTTGTTCATTCTGCCAAATACATAATTCTAATTAAATTTTTATGAGCGCTTTCTAACGTATTCGATTATTTTAATTTATAAAAGGCTACAATAGTTTTTTCTTTTAATTGCTCGTCACCTGTAATTTCTTCAGAATATACAATCGTTTTAATGATCCCATAAATAAAAGTGAAGCTGAATTAAATCCCCGTCCCCAGCAAAAATTCAAAGTCAATTTTCTCGAAAGCAAAGGTTTAAGTTTACATAGATTTATTTCTTTCACGTAGAATCACCCTTTTCCCTTATACTACCAATTACCGAATACCCTGTATAATACAATTAAAACCCTTCTAACATACGATTATATAATTTTTTCAATAGTTCAAACAACTTCTATATTCACTTCTAACATGAAGTGTTTGGTAAAAAACATTTTTTTTCGTTTATATGCTATCCTGCTATTTATTATCATTGCCACTTAAACTTCAATAATAAACAAATTTTTTGTAATTAATTTAAAACAAACTACAAAAATATTATTATACTATGAGTAATAGCTCACCACAGTTTGGTTATGCATGTATAATTATTGTTATGTGACCAAAAAAATCAAGATTTCAGCAATAGAAAAATTAATACATACAGGGTGTTCCGCTACAGGTGGGAACCCTCTTAAGGGGTGGTAGCTGGGATGATTCTGAACAACTTTTTCCTTTACCAAAATGCTGGTTAAAGCTTAGTTTTTGAATTATTAATGAAAAACACTGACCAATCAGAGGGCGAGAATAGCGCGCGCTCGGATGCGAGAGCGACGGGTGCAAGCGTGACGATTGACACTGGTTGTGAACAAACAAATCGCGCGACATCGGTAACGTAGTTACCACCGATAATGCGTCAGCCGGTAAGTAGTTACAAAATTTACTAAGTATACATTTATTAACGGAACTAAATGTATCGATGAAACGAAAATGAAGATGAATATTCAGAGCAATTTTGTCGCGCGATTTGTTTGTTCATGACCAGTGTCAATCGTCACGCTTGCACCCGTCGCTCTCGCATCCGAGCGCGCGCTATTCTCGCCCTCTGATTGGTCAGTGTTTTTCATTAATAATTCAAAAACTAAGCTTTAACCAGCATTTTGGTAAAGGAAAAAGTTGTTCAGAATCACCCCAGCTACCACCCCTTAAGAGGGTTCCCACCTGTAGCCGAACACCCTGTATATGTATAGTGAACGCAGCTAATTATGTGTTAGATGAAAAAGATACTGAGTAAATTTAATATAAGTTTAATATAACATTTAAAAATAAATAATAGTTTTCAATAAATTTTAATTTGATTCGTAAATGTTTATAAAAATTTAAACATATGATACAACATTTTTATAAAATATAAGCTAAACAAAACGCATCACATTAACATATGGTACTTCTGACGCCGGGCCATTCCAATGCCAGTGGTACATTGTTTGTTCAAAGCGTGATAAAAGAATAGCAAAAGATCGTATATCAATTTCTTATATACACCATTGTTAGACTGCGGTTTCGCATGTCTATACAATATTATCAAACTGTATACATATAATCAACATAATTCGTATAATATTCGTATAATACGGGATGTCTTACAAATAGTGTAGCTCCCTGAAATGGGGGGTAGCCGACGTGAATCTGAATCAGACTCCTCTTTGCAAAAATAAGGTGTGAAGCTTTGTTTTTCAATTATTAAGTAACAACGCGAACCGATCAGAGCGCGAGGATTACGCGCGCTTAGCCGCTAGGTTCGAAGCTTGCTCTCGCGTCTGCGCGCGCGTATTCCTCGCGCTCTCATTGGTCCGTGTGTTTACTTAATAATTCAAAAACGAAACTTCAAACCCTATAATGGAATATACTATAATATTAAATAATTAAATTAAACACTTATAACTTTTAAACTCTTTATATTTGTAATTATGAAAGATGGGAAGAAATATCAGATCAACACGACACACGATAACAGAATATAATATAGAAATTTCATGAAGAAAAACAAGCACATAAAGCAATATTACAATTATTTTATTTTAATATTTGAGAATCTAGAATTGAATCGAGTGGCATCAAGTTAATAGTCGATCTAATTACCGACATTTTATAAGTTATCGATTCATGATTTATTTTTGCCACTCAATTATGAAAATTCAACACCCTATTTTTGTAAAGAGAAATCTTATTCAGAATTACGTCAGCTACCCCCCCCCCCCCCCCCCCCCCCCCCATTTCAGAGACTTACACTACTTGTGAGACACCCCGTATAACATGATTTATGCATAGTTTGCCGACCTCAATATATCATAAACATTTGCAGTCTAAACATAGTAAAGAGGAAATCTCCCTTCAAAAAATTGTTCTAAAATGAATGAAACTGTGGGGCAGTTTGAATTTTGTAAAATTTGAAAAGAAAGCAGTAACTTCAATTTTCTACGTAGATTGTCAAAAATATATAGTTTATTTTTGTACCTCGAACGGATTTTTATAACAAACCTCAGAATTTTAATTTCATTACAACAACATGTTAAGATTTTATACACAAGAAAAAACTACATTAAGGTTTGGAGTTCGGTCCTTTACATAATTGTCAGTAATGAACGCCTGTCAACTGCCAATTACCGATACCTGAGCATGAACTTGCGATTTCTCCAAAGCAACGTCCGACATCGCTCATGAACCATCATAGGACAACGACATTTCTGCACCCTATTCCCATGTCTTCAAACACACATCCACAGTCAAAATATTTGGAAAAACGCAAAACAATAGTTTAAGGTAGAATTCCTTTAATTCTACATGAAGAACATTACAAATAAATTATTAAAAAGAAGAAAAGCAAAATCACTTTTGTCTTTAAAAAATGATCTTGAAAAAGACAAAGTTTAAGAATGTAAAAGTTGATTCTTCATCCTTTATGTTAGGTTAGATTAGATTAATCACTTTTTAGAATCTTAACAATACTGCTCAGGATAGTAATCTTTATATAATTTATAAAATATTATAAAATGAAATAAACTAAACCTAACTTCCTCTCGGAAAACACTTTTACGACAATGCTCAAGACGGAAACTTCGACAACATATTAAAAATTTATTAAACTCGATGAGGGTTCTCTCTGTGTTAATGTTCAATAATTCATGCTTACAACGAATAATATTATTTTATATTCATCGCAAAAAACTTTGATTAGAATTATACAAAATTAAATGTTTGAACTTACTATATTTAAACTTATAAAATTATATAATGTATTACTGAATAGAAATTTTTGGAATAACAATTAATTATACTGATTATTTAGTTTTGAAATTGCGTGGAAACGATTTCTTATGTTGCTTTGAAATCTACTATTTTCCTATTTTTTTAAACATTGTTTTCCAACTTCCACTTCCATACCACATATTTCCTTTTTGATTCACTATAAAATATATCAAATAACGCTATAAAATTTTAAGATGGTTTTGTAATTGTAGCATGCGATATGATTAGGTGCTCCAGGTTTTCTACTGTACCTAACGAAGTTATTTGTTTTAAGTCATTTGGCTTTTGCCAAATAGACAGTCGGGTATCCAACTTTTGTTATTGTTTTTTATATTTTTAGAAATTTACGATAGAGCATATAATAGAATAAGTTACTCTGTAATAAACAACCGTTTTAAGCATACCATTCTTTGTTCTTTTTAAATTCACATTAAAATATCTGTATCAAAAATCAGAATTTATTTCAAATTACTTCACAAGTTTGTACAGGGTATTGCACTTAAATTGAGCATCTAAAATATTTTCAGTACTACTAAAAGTGAAAAAAAACAGATGAAAGATTATATAGTTTTATGATTATTTGATCGTTAGTAAATGTTCATAATGATAGAACCATGTAAATTTCCATTACTTATTTATTTTCGTATTTTTTATAACAATGAAAATGATTTATAATGGAGTTTCGATTATTAATTGAATCTTCATATTATTCTCATATTAAAGAATTATCTTTATATAACCTTCGTCATTTTGTTAAAACATTTTTTCGTGTCTTTACAAATGACAAAATAATTAAAGGTGATTGATCGAGTTTAAGGGGACGCCCTTAAACGAAATTTTGACATTATAATTGTATTTCCATCACTAAAAATGGCGTTTATACGTTACTTTTTAGTATAAAATGAATTTTTCATTATGAATTAATTTATCTAATAAGTTACTATTCTGTCTCACTTACGCGAAGAAAATTAGAAATTTCAAATGTCAAATTTACAACGATCGCAATACAATTTTTTGACACAAAATTATTTCATATTAAGCAAAAATTCTCGAATACCGCAACAATTATTACTAAAAATTAAGTATTTTAAATATACATATACGTGTTTGAAAAATGAGAAAAACTGAGTAAACATTCTGGAGTACCTAACGTTTTAAACATTAGAATTTTCAAAGCAAATAACTTCCTAAACGTGTGAATACTAATAGAATTAATATACAAGTTGTTAATATTCATTCATTAATTAACGAAATCAATATGTAAAATTATTATTCTATTCGTTTCAGCAAATACTCCATCAACTACTACACTACACAATAATATTTGTAGTAAAATTAATGATTTCTCTTTCCTTGAAGACTGATTGCATCATGCTATGAAAATATATTCTTTACAAAGAATAAATCACAAATTCTGTTCATCTATAATATTTTTACCGTTTTTAATAAGAAAAAAGTATTGAAGATAGCAAATTTCCTTCATATGGTATAATATTTAATAGAACCATGTTTATTTGAACAACAAATTTTGTTATATATTTCCATTATAGATATTATAAGTATTTAAAAATTAGTTACATTAAATATATATTTAAATACGTTTAAACAATATTTTTGAATTAACATTAAAATACAACAAAGTAAATGTATTTTCTAACATTTTTAATAATAGCCACTGTATATCTATATAAATTTATTTTTTAAATAATATTATAAAGATAATGAAGTCAATTTCTTTATATGAGGATACTCTTGTGAATATTGCTTGAGTAATAAATTATAAATCCTCTTTTCGTTCTTCGTTTCTAGTATCTATCTGATAGTATCTATTTGATTCATCATTCGAAACATTACTAAAAGAGTAACAATCTCCAAAGTGTTATGAAACATAATAAAATTTTAAGCAGACGCATTTATCAGCATACAGAACAAAATGCAATATTTTAAACGTTGAATTTTTAGTATCACCTAATATATAAAATAATTGCAATGATTTGATTATAATTATAGATTTGGACATTTCAAGAACAACTAATTTGTTTAAATAATAATTATTCGTGTTTATAATACGATTACACAACGGCAAAAATGGTACATTTCAAAAAATTTATAAAATGATAAAAATCCGGGACCTACCAAGTTCACTTAAATTCAAGAAAAGATTTTCATTCAACTACTAACAGAAGCGCAAAACGTAGAAAGCTTAACATGCATGTTCGAGAACGAACGAACGAAATACTCAAGACTCCGTCGTTTTTTGGTTGCAACGTTTAGACAAACGTTCGACGCCCGTGCACGCGTTCCACGGAAAGTGAGTGAAACAAAAGACTGTAATGTTTGTGCAATTGGTACACTGACATTTATTATGTTTTATGTCGCGATAACCGTTTGTGTTCGCACGTGATACAACGTAAGGTAAGTTGCCCAATATCTGACACTCCACCAATAACTGACACTTTTAACTTTGTAATTAATTAATAAAGACTCTATAAATAATATCTGTTTCTCATTGTATGTATAATGAAGTGTGTATTATGCAACGCCATCTCTGATTTATGAGAATCGTTATGCGTGAACTTATCCAAATTTTGCAATTATTGTTTACAAGTCGGCACGTAATTTTCATTAGCGGCTCGATTCTTCTATCACTTAAGGTTAGAAACACATCATGATATTTTGCTTTGTATTTATTTTATTAAATTATTTTGAGAGCAACCTTATATTTCCCTATTCTAATTAGAGATTATAGTGTTGTTTTTTCTTTGAAGACTTTAAATAAACCGTCTAATTTGATGGATGTCAGGGGTGTCAGTTTTTGGGATACGAACATAAGCCTGCCGACCAATATTTGACACGGATGTCAGAAAGGTTGAAGAGGTCAACCAACAACTTTTGGAGTCAACTTTTGGACTCTGTAGAAATGTTGATGAAAATTTTAAATAGACCTAACAATTTTATTAATAATCGGCCTGCAAATAAATGGTATTCCTGTTTTTTTTTTATAATATTTTTTTTTTTAAATGAAGGTAGCAGAAAAACCGAATAAGAAAAAGAAAACTGCAAAGAAATACAAACGACTTATTATAGAAAGTGATACTTCTACATCATCTGAGGAACTTTAAGTTCAAATTTCAATGTATTTTGAATAAATTAACGTTATATTTTGTTATTTTATTTTGGAAATAAATTTTGTTATTTAAATGAATAATTTCTGTTTACATTTATAAAAGTGTCAGCTGTTGGAGTATCTAGATGTCAGACATTGGATATACTACATTTCGGCCATGTCAGTTATTGGTGTAATTACCATAACCTTGTCTATTTAATTTTCTTAACATTAACAAAATTTAAATAGCTTTTGGTTACGTCAATTTAAAGATAAAGGAACAATCAATTTTGATAAAATATTAGCGACTGTTTTTATTGATTTTAAATATTTTTTTATTTAAATTGTTTGAATTCTTTCTCTTAAACTGTCAGCTATTGGGCAACTTACCTTAGGTAAAACTGAGCCTCGCGTATGCGATGTACGTACCACGGATACCGGAAGAAAAGGCGGGCTACTCTCGCGAGAGAAAACGATCTACCCGAAAATTAGCTATAGAGCTCGACTCTTTTTTTCGATTGTTTCATCGTATCGCCCCCTAACATTTTGACACTTAATGAAAAAATGATAATGTCAAAGGTTCAGCATGATTGGATAACAGGAACCTGTACTGCAATCGAGTTGAAGTTTTGAAACTTGTACGATTTCAGGTTATCGTCGAATATGTTAGTGATCTTCTATTTTAAAAGTATCAGTGAATATTTTATAATGAAAACATAATTTTTTACACGTGCAATACTAGCATTTACATACAATTACAACACATATTTACATATTTACATACAATACATTTACACACAAATGCAACGTAGCTTTTAAGTTACCGGAGAATGTGACGGTTAGACAAGTGGAAGCTGTATGTATATAATTTGTACAAAAGTTGATCAATTTTCCAATAATCTCGATTGTATTAGCATTTATAAACGAATTTTTTTCTAAATACTTATAAGCAAAATATTCTTTAATGGAATTTCATTTATGTCTTATAAATTAGTCTATTATTAAATTGTATGTAGCGTTTAATACATATTCTGTGTTAATGTAGATATGTTTACATTAGGATAAAAGCTTTTCTAATTCTCAATTACATGTAAAATGTATTGTTTTTCTTTTTCATTTTTGTATTCAGATATAAGTTTAACACCACGTTCAGCGGTATTGTTTACCACTTTTAAATTTCTTGCAATTTTCAAACCTTTTTGATATGAAATATCATTTTTCCATAAGGAAGAGTCTTTTTCTGAAAAATTTGTAGGTACATTGTACCTGCTAAGTCATTTCTTGGATTCAATAGAAATGAAGCTATCAATATTCATACCTACACAATTTTGTACGTTTTCCGGAAGTATTACAAGTTTCTTTACTGAATGTTCCGTATTGTTATTTTTTAAATCCTTAATTATTTTCCTTTATGTGTTCAATGGTATTATTTTATCGAAAAAGGATAATGCCACGTTCTCGGGTACAAGGTAACATAAATGGTTAAAAAATTTGCGTATTCCTATTCTAGTAATATTATTATCAATTGTAGAATACAAATATAGATTTTGTAAGAATTTTAGATCTTTTAATGGCACTCTTACGGGAATTGGTGCATTAATCCAGGCTAGAATGTATAAATTAGGTAAAAGAATACATACATCGCTTATCGCTATGATTTCGTTACTATCCAATAAAAATTCTTGGTGGAAGAAATCCACCAAGAAAAATTATCATCAACTCCAAAAGTGCTTTGTAATTATCTCTCAGCTGCTTTTGTCATAAATGGTACAAGCAATAATTTATTTTTTCTTCTACATCTTGCAGCTTTCCATTAACATAAGAACATATGTATATACGTATTCGAAGAATATGTAATCCTGTTTTAAAATTTGATAAATTAATCTTAGCCAAGTTTTTTGAAATTTTTTAAAAAGCAGTACTTCTTACCTGATCCCTCGATCAGGTAAAACTCGGTAATGTTCATCGCTGCCGGGAATCTTTTTGTAGATCTACCATGCAAAGCACCTACTACAGTGGTCATTCGTTATAGGGTCATTCCACGCCAAATCGATCACTTTTGGAAGTCACCATCTCCGATTTTGCTCTAATCGAAATATGTTGTAGTCCATGTGAAATTAAGGGGGGTTTAAGTCATCATTTTGCCGGTTTCGAATTACTTAATGAATGACAAGCCTTCAAAAATTGCAATTTTTGCCCATTTTGGCGAAAATAGGGTCCACTTAGGAATTTTTTTCTCAGAAACTACTCAACCGATTTAGCTAAATTTTTTTTTGTTTTATTCATGAAGAATTGGGCTATTTTGAAATATTTTTTCTAATTCCGTCAATTTGTTATAAAATGTCGGAAAATTTAAACAAATTCTTTTTTTGCGTTTTTCTCAATGAGGGGCGTAAAGGGGTAAAATTTATAAAAAATATGGTCATATTCTTTGAAGCTTCCCCTTTAAAATAAGCCCTTCAGAACGATGGAGCCTCAAAAATTGACGTACCTACAAGCTGGAAAAGGACGCGGGGTACCCCCGTTCCAGGTAGATGAGTCGTGTGCTCCGCTATTATGATCGGTTTTTTTATACCACCGGTCTCAAAACAATACGACAAGACTTCGTATACTAAATGACCCTGTTGATACCTAGCAAAATATATTAGTACTTACTTTTGACGAATCTCACATTTTTTAATCATAACTTCGTTCATAGATATTAGTTCCTACATTTATTGTTTATATTTTAAAAAAGGCATCATTACATGATAGAAGAAGAAGTGGTGATTTTCTTCTATCGCATTGGGATAATAGTGGATTGTGATCAAAAGTATGGAAAGCATTGTCTGTGGTAGGAAAAAATATGACAGTTAATTCATACACTAAGTACAGAGCCACCATCATCGTCACAATATTTCATATTGTATAACTATCTCGTCAGACATGTTTTCTACAACCTGAAGACTTTTACGCTTTTATTACTTTCAAACCGATAACCAAACAAATAGTTCACACTTATATCACTTTAGGATTAAATCTAACGTAACTATAAGTGTATCATTGGTCAAGAGTGAGTATTAATATATTTTGCTAGGTATCAACAGGGTCATTTAGTCGTATACGAAGTCTTGTCGTATTGTTTTGAGACCGGTGGTATAAAAAAACCGATCATAATAGCGGAGCACACGACTCATCTACCTGGAACGGGGGTACCCCGCGTCCTTTTCCAGCTTGTAGGTACGTCAATTTTTGAGGCTCCATCGTTCTGAAGGGCTTATTTTAAAGGGGAAGCTTCAAAGAATATGACCATATTTTTTATAAATTTTACCCCTTTACGCCCCTCATTGAGAAAAACGCAAAAAAAGAATTTGTTTAAATTTTCCGACATTTTATAACAAATTGACGGAATTAGAAAAAATATTTCAAAATAGCCCAATTCTTCATGAATAAAACAAAAAAAAATTTAGCTAAATCGGTTGAGTAGTTTCTGAGAAAAAAATTCCTAAGTGGACCCTATTTTCGCCAAAATGGGCAAAAATTGCAATTTTTGAAGGCTTGTCATTCATTAAGTAATTCGAAACCGGCAAAATGATGACTTAAACCCCCCTTAATTTCACATGGACTACAACATATTTCGATTAGAGCAAAATCGGAGATGGTGACTTCCAAAAGTGATCGATTTGGCGTGGAATGACCCTATAAGCAAATCTTTCGGGTCTGAGGTTTGGCGTATAACGTACAGATCCTACATAGATTGATATCTTGCCGAACGTAGAAAAGAACAGAAGAGAAAAATAACACGGTCACCGTTTGCGTATATCGTAAAGGTACTACATTTCGAGCGAAGGAGACCGAACGTAAACAAACAGTGACCTACCAGAAGGACACTCCTAATGCAAGAATAAAACTTTTTTATTTTTGATTTTTTTTTTGAAATTTTTTCCATCATATTTGTAACATTTTTCTCATTAAAATGAGACCAAACACGATATACTTCGGGACATATTTACTTGTAATTTCAAATGTTACGCGTACATCGATAACTTTACTCTAATAAGATATTGTAATTAAATGCAACTCAAATTACGTCGTGTTTGGTCTCATTTTAATCAGGAAAATGTCGCGAGTATGATGGAGAAAGTTATATAAAAAAATGGATGAAAAATACAAAAATTAGCAATGCCCAAGTATTGCAAACAATCGAACAGACTTTTGATCTTTGCCGACTGCTACGACCGCAGTGTCTCTTTCTACTTCACTCGCTATCCTCCTCTGCGTTTAGAAACTTTTATCGTCAATTAAACCAGTAAATATAGTCCAAATTATATCGTGTTTGGTCTCATTTTAATCGGAAAAATGCCAAGAATCAATTGGTAAAAGTTTGATAACGAAAAAGTCAAAAATAAAAAAGTTTTATATTTGCATTGATATTGTCTCACGAATATACTAACAATAAGTCCCGGATCACGTTACACTTCTCGGCGAGCGAACCTCGGGCGTCTCGAGGGGTCTTCCCCCCAGTGGTGGGGATAACATTTTTTGCTTATATCGCAAAGGACATTTTTGCCTATAACGAATGACCACTGTATATATTTTTTAATGCCGAAATATTTGTTTCATTTTACGTAAGATCTCTAATGACTAACTGAATAGGAGATTAGTTTTTATATTCGAGATGACCGCTTCAGCAACTGCAGAATGAGATTCATACTAACATTAGCGGTAACATTCAGTAATTTTTTATATATTTTTGAAAATCATACACCAACACTAAAATTATATATATAAAAAGTTATATTTTCATTATAAAATATCCACTGATACTTGTAAAATAAAAGGCCACTAACATATTCGACGATAACCTGAAATCGTGCAAATTTGAAAACTTCAACTCGATTGCGGCACGGGTTCCTGTTATTCAATCATGCTAAAACTTTGACATTATCATTTTTTCATCAAGTGTCAAAATTTTAGAGCGTGAGACAAAAAAAATCGGATGTCGAAAAATAAGGGCCTAATGTACATAGGTCGCTGTTATCAGGAACGCTGATAAGGAGAACGCTGATCAGGAGAATTTAAGAGAGACGATCCATAGATTTCCTAACAATGCAAATATGTATATCCGTATCTACCTTCTATTGTAGAATGTCCTCATCTGTCCTCATCTTTGTATTTTGGAAACGGCTTTAACTGTAGAAATATGTTTCAGACAAAAGTTATAAGATTATTAAGTAAGGCAAGATGGTGGTAATTTGGCTTTTGGTGATCGTTTGAAAGTTACGTAAACGTTATCTTTAGTTTTTTTAATAGAACACCTTATTTTTATTGTATATTTTTGTAACCCTTATTGAAACGCTTTCAAAATATTACCTATTTTTGTATACAAGTCATTTCCAAGATATGAAGCTTTAAAACTTGACATATCGTCCGCATTCATATTATTCAAAGTGTACCATACATGATCAGATTTACATCATTTATGTGTCAGCTTTGAAGCTTCGTATCTTAGGAATGATTTATATAAGAAACAATCGTATGTATTGACTTCAAAACAGCTTGACAAGAGCTTCAAGAATATGCAATGAAAAATGGAATATTCTATTTGAGAAACTGAAGATAACATTCACGCGACCTTCAAACAACCATCTAAGATCAAATTGTTGCTAGATTTTTTCATATTTAAATGTGTTTCCAACGTCCAACTTTGGAGTCGAACTTTAGAGAAATCTTGTATACCAAGTATATCAAAAAGAAATCCTGTATATGGAAAAAACACCATTTGTTATTTGAAATAATAGTTATTAGATAAATTCATTTATGTTGATTTCAGGGCAAATATAAGTTATATTGTTTTTTTAGCAGGTACTGTTTTTAAATTGTGGTTATTCGATTAAAAAGAAAATTAAATTAATGTTTTTATGCTATTAGCATCTATATGAACCACCAAATTATTGCAACGATATGCTTGGTTGAATAAAAGCTATTCAATGTTTTTATTATTTAGAATTTTTATATGTAGACTGTTAAATATTTTGCATTCTAATAAATGTATATTAGATGTTATACGTATAAATTTATATATTTGATATGTATATTAAATAAAATTTTAAAGAACTATCTTAAATTTTAAAAGGTAAATTGTAACTTCTCAATGAAAAAAAAATATTGCTAAAATTATTTCCATTATATCTTCTTTTATCTTCAGTTGTTTCAATCGTTGAATAATCGAAATTGATGTTGATTAAGAAACCGAATATGCTATTAAAAAAAGGTAAAATGACCTTGATATTATTAATATATCTGTATCGATATAATGTACGTACTGTTAGTACATTACGTACGATCGCTTGCATATTATAAATTGTAAATATTTTATAAACATTTATTTATACTCCTTATAAAAATAATAAAAATATTTAAAATAGAAAATTATTGATCAGTCTTGCATACGTTATCAAAGTTCATATATTACAAAATTTAATACAAGCAGAAATATTATATACGGAGTGTCCCGCAACATTAAGTCGAAAAAATATGTCGAAAATTATATTATATTAAACATATTTCAACCTTTTCGGAGGCGGCGCAAATTTGGTAATTCCCGCGTCGTGGGCTCCATTTATAGGTTCTTAGATCCATAGCTCCCACATGCGAATCAAATTTGCGCCGCCTCCGAAAAGGTTGAAATGTATTTAATATACTACCTAACGAGTAAATAGGTTTCATTCATATCTGTTACATAATTGTATGATTGAATGAAATAGAAATTACTTCATTAGGAAATAGAAATTATTTTATACTTTTTAGTACATTTCGAAGTCGGTGTATTTTTTTTCTGAAAATTATTTTGTTTCACGCTTTTTAGTGGAATGGGGAGCATTGTATAGGATAGTGTAAGACAATTCTTCAGGGCTTTTTTTGTCTGCGTAAGTGCCATGAGCATAATTAAGTATAATACACCAACGTCCACGTGAACTCATCTTGCTGCAGAAGTCGAGTGTTAGAGCGGTAAATCTTAGTTAGTGTTTTGGGACAGTGCATTGTGATTGCCATTTTTTGGTTTTCCGGTGCATAGCACTTGGCGTTCCACTAATATTAATAATAATAGTTTTTCGCTAATATCTCGAAAACTAAAGATTTTCCTGAAACTTGTATATGAACAAAGTTGTTCAGAATCATGTCCGTGAAAAGATATTAAAAGCGCATTAAAATGGAAGAAATTTTCTTTCAAAAGTTGTCGTTTTTTTTGCAATAACAATACTTTGCAATTAAAAAATGAAACATTTTTTTATAATGGTACCAATGGGGAGTCAGAACCTACAAGATGCATAAAGGTTTCATTCCGATCGGTCCATCCAACTAGGCGTAATCGGCGGGCATACATAGAAAAAAAAAAAAAAAAAAATATACTGATCGAATTGAGTAACCTCCTCCTTTTTCGAAGTCGGTTAAAAATTGGTCAAATGCGCTTGCACTTGGTATACATTCAATTTGAACGAGAAAAATTGGGAGAACGAGGCAAGCAATATTATGTTGTGATGTTAACATTCGATGTATGCCGTATATACAAACATTGAATATACTTATAGAAGGAAATAAAGATAGTTATAGGAATAGAATTTTATAAACTAGCCTTCCGTTAATAAGAGAACAAAACGAAGAGCACAACAAGAACAAATAATGAATAACGTATTCAACTATAAATCGTAACTCGTAAATCATAAAATTAAACAATTCGTATTTTACCGTTTCGTCACGTTATGTTCGTTCAAATTCCGTCTTTATATTAATCAATCCCTATCATTACTTTTCCCCATTCCTAGCAACCACTTCGCATAGCATTTCACACTTTAACATGCATGACTTATTTCATACTTTATTTACATAGCCTATTTCATACTGTTCCTTTTATAACTCCTACACTCCTACTGTCCAGAGTACGAGAGAAAATTAGCGGGACGGAAACGGGGCAAAGAGGGCAGGCCGCTAGAACCACCTAATCCCCACTTTTCGACTCACGCGTAGCTCCCACCATTCATCCGTAATGGTGTGGTTTCACATAGGTATAGAAACAGATATTGCTAATATATGTTAAAAAACTCTATCTTTTTCTTTTTACGCGATGCGTAAAACTTTTGGATACTACGACAATGGAATGCCGCTCGACGCAACGCTCGTTCTGTCTCGCTTCTGCTACGTATATCGGACTCACTCTCCGCGTCACGCGACCGATTAGTGTATGTGTGCGCCTCGACAAATAGCGTGCTATTACCGAAAATGCGTGTGACAGGCGGCAACGTTACCATCTGGCCACTGAGATGCTCTTTTCGTCCCTCTAGCCCCGTTTCCGTCTCGCTAGTTTTCTCTCGTACTCTGGACAGTACATAGGAGTGTATCTATTTGCTCTATTTACAGCAAAATCTGCCGAAAGTGCACGCGTACAAATTTTTCGAAAAGTTTTTAAATCAATTTTTCTCGAAAACAAAACTGTACATATATGCAAAAATTTTATTTTACATCTTTGACTTATTTTTTCATGTACATGTAGAATCATCACCCTTGCAGTTGTACCATCAGTTACGGGGCATCCTGTAGAATGAGATATTACGAATGATAATATTGCACAAAAAATATACAAAATACACTTTCTGTATTTTAAGAAATGCGATTAATGGAAATATTTACTTTTTAACGCAATTTATATGTTGGGAAATGTCAAAATTTTTAACTTTTTAAAAATGTAATTTGTAAAAATAGTAAAAATACTCATTATCAGCAGGTAAAAATGAAATAAAAAGTAATTAAGATTATACTATGAATATAGTATTACATATATTAGTAGGAACTATAGAAATTTCAAATATTGCTTCCTTTAAATTATGTTTCTTAAACATAATCTTCGAACATAATCTTTCGAAGACATAGTCTTCGAAATCTACTTAATATTACGAAAATACATTAAATTTGTTTACTTTTTACAAATTATTTGAAATTTGAAAATTAATGCTACATGAAATTATGAAAATTTTGTTGATTGTGCAATTAAACAACTAACGAGCATAATCTTTTATAATTTATGGGAAGTCTTGAATACCTGTCGATTATATGATTTGTACTCACCGTGACATTTTTTAACATCGCATAAAACAATAGATACACTTTTAAAATTCTTAAAAGGATCCAATTTTATTCTATATACATATATTCATCCAATATAACTGTTAGAATAATTGTAACATTGTTATTAACATTTATCGTTTATTCTTAATCACAAGTATTTAATCGATACTTAATTACATGAGTTATTGTAGTCTCACGCTAAGCAGGTACAGTTAGTCTTTGTCTCCATTTGCAACACTGCCCCTGTACTAACACGTATTGCAAATATAAAAATACAAACATCTTGTAAACAACAAACAAGTACAAAATCATAATTGTAACATTAACAAACAATCGCTTTGATAAGGGCTTTTAATCAACCAAATGAAATTATAGATACCATATTCGTTAAGAATTTTTGAACAGTTGTTTGTGACTTATTCTCTATGCTTTAGTCTGAATAAAAAGCACTCAGTCTTCACACCTATTAAATGTATAAATTAGACATTTTTTCTATTCGTATTAATAATCCTTGTTTCTGTGTTAATAAAGTCTGTTATTCAACTTTTTCAGTACAATAAAATATTATAATATTGTATGTATACAGTCACGTAGGCATTTAAATTGACACTGTAGCAATGATGTAAACAGGAAAAACATAATCTTACTGTACAAAAACTTGATATTTTTCCTATTATAAATATATCTATAACATCGTCTCTTATCCTTTGCAAAATTGTATTCTTTCTCAGCTAAAAAAATCTACCTTATAACTATCTACATAATAAGCAATCTGGGAAGTTAATGCAAAATCGGTATCTTTCCATTTTTAAACTATATAGATACATCTAAAAATTCATAATATATTACAAATTAATACCGGCATGTTTAGGACTAATAGTACAAAATGATTTTCAAATTGTTCCCAGGTTTTTTTTTTACCTCTTGTTTCGAGTAATTTTTCTAACTAACTTTCTGGTGCTATTAGTTGTAAATTGCAGCTTAATTTATATATTTATATATGCTTCAGATATTTATTTAGACATAACAGAAAAATATACAACCTTTATAATAAATATGTACAGGAAATATTTGTTTCCATTTCAATAATCTAAAATTAACTATTTGATCATACATACAGTTTTTAATTTGCTAGATAACGTGCAAAACTTGTTTTGTTTTCAACTTGCTTTTGACCCGATCAAAAAATTGTAAATATTTTTTTAATATTAAATGGTAGGCAACAACAATCAAAATTCTTAAAAAATTTCAAGATCCACATAAATACTGAAGTGACTGTATTCATAAACAGCGTATCATAAAATGTGGGACCTACTTCAGAAATGGACAGAATGCACAAATAAAATGAAAAGGTTCTGATAGAAGATGCATAAATTGATCGTTTGTTTTCTCGTTAAAAACACTCAATATATCGCAAAATAAATTACAGAATTATTTAGCGTTTCTAATAACAAAAATGAATTGAGTAAATTCAACCGATAAGATGTACGAAATCAACGAGGTTAAGAAAGATTCACAAGGTATAAAATTGTTTATAAATACAAATCAAGCGAAGTTATAAATAGTTGCGTATTATTAAAACATAAAAGTATATACGTTTTGTTGCTTTCATCTCCTTTTCGCTTTTAAAGTGAGTCTCACATATTATGATACAGCGTGTACAATATTCCTCCTGTGTTTCACGAACAAAGATTTCATATTTTGCTATTGTTTAATAATTTAATATCCTGTTGTATTTCCAATAGATTTACGTTATAACCTATTTTTAAAAAATCTAAAATATGCATAAATGATTATGTAAACTGCAATGCAAATATTTTATCAAGTTTTGATTGTAAAATTTGTTTTCTACAAGTGTATTATATTTTTTGGAATTCCTATTGAAGTAGATATATTCCACACTATTTAAACACACTCACACAATAAACATTTCACGTAGCTGTTAATCAATATGCTAATTTGTTAAGCATGAACTTTACGGTAAAGAAATTAAAATTATATTTGATTGCAAAAACAAAGATACATCTTATTATAAGATTTATACCCACACGATATGAGTCTGTAAGATCAAGAAACGGTCGGATACAAATGAAAGCTTGATATATCTTGATAACCAATAAATGGCTACATCGCTACAGGTAACCGACGAACAGCCAGCGTACGCTCCGTGGGTTACTCGGATCTATTCGTCCTCAGTAAGAAGGATATGTGGGACGTGTTGAAGGAATATCCTGCTGCTAGAATTCGACTGGAAGCCATCGCCGTGAAAAGATTGGAGAAATACAAAAGGGCTCCTCTCGAAAAAGGTAAGAATTTGTAAATATTGTTTAATTTTAGAATAGCTTCAAAATATCATAAGGAAATTATGGAAATTTGTACGGCTATCATGGACTTTTTTTTCTTTTAACGTAATATGCGTTCAAGAAATTCGGAGATTCTTAATATAAAAGACGTTTTAGAAGTAATGAAAAAAAGGGAAATATTAGTAATATGTTTCATAACTGGATTTTGCCGGTATACCTTGAGCAGCCACAATACACCGACACCTGGGTTCTTTGGACTG
Source organism: Megachile leachella (assembly GCA_963576845.1). NCBI lineage: Eukaryota > Metazoa > Arthropoda > Insecta > Hymenoptera > Megachilidae > Megachile > Megachile leachella. Next base: position 556,370 of record OY756259.1, on the reverse strand, counting down.
TGATTGTAATTAAATGTGCAATATTTAAATATGAAATGAACAATTGAATATATTCCCCAAAAATCAGGTTTTACTCAGTGCACTTGTAGGTTAAGGTTGACTCCAATTTATAAGAGTTTAAATAATACTTTAAGTTGAGTTTAATTAATTTCGATTCTGACGGTGCAAGAATCTAATCCTGCCCACTTTTAACGAAAAATGTGCGAACGGGGGCCGAATGAAGAGAAGTCGAAATAATGCCTAACAACAAACTTACATACGTACTGTACAGTTAACACGTTAAACGCCACGCTGGTCCCTAGGGACCGGAGTTAGAATTTTCGTTCAGGGCCGGCCGGTCCCTGCGGACCGGTCAGCAGTCAAGGCTTAAAAAAAAACAATATAATATTTAAAATAAAGTTAATATAGTTTATTGAAACAGGGTAAACAGAGGTGTGGTTTGTTTTTACATTCATTGCAGAAGGTGCTGATTTTCTGAGTTAAATTTTTTGTCATCTTTGACAGCCGCGTTTGGGTCTGAACGGAACGGTAAGCAAATCGGGCTGGGCGTTTAACGTGTTAATAGACGACGGTGAATCTAATCTGATCTCGTTCAGAAATTCCTCTAAACTTGACGTTAGTAATTCGATAAGAACTCGTACACAGGAAACGCTTGACTATACGATTAAAAATTAACTGGATCCTCAGAGGTTCCGCGTTATTCTATGTTCAGGAATTTACTGGGTTGACATGTTTTCTCCACAGCCCTTTTTATACCCGAAAAGGAGACGGGAAAAGAGGAATGGTAGAAATAGCGGGAACAGATCCACGCGATGTTTTCGTGTAACGAATTTCCCTCGCGTTGGTCCTGAGTTGTTAAAAAATTCTTGTGCGATACCAAATAAGGAAATCCCGATCGATGGAAAGCTAGACTAGTCTAAACTCTTAGTTCGCATCGGTTTCGGATTACGCCAGAAAAACTACATAGTTCCAAAATAGAAAAACATTCAGCGTACGTAACACCGAGAAATGTAATGTGATCCAAATTCTGATATATCTGTGGGATAAAAATATGGAAAAATAAAAATATTTTATTTTTTATTTTTTCACATTTTTTTGATTAAACTGAGACTGATAATTGCTCGTGATGAACTCGAAGGTGTTCGAGCTTGGTAGGTGTTCTGCACGCTTATGCCAACGGAAACTGGAGACTGTACGTATACGAAGAAAAATTCTAGAAAGAAAAGGTCGGAAAAAAATTCTAAGATACTTTAACCTTCTCAAACTGTATATTTTAACTATATTTATTCTAAGTGGTCTCTAAAGTCCACTAGATTCTGAATTCTAGACTTTAGAATCTAGAGTATGTAAAGCTGTGGCCGATGTAACCTTGGCGTAGATGCTCCTTGCGGAGGAGGAATGTTCTGATACGTTCAAAAATACAAGATCTATGTAAGGGAAGTGGACGATTTCCGTCCTTCTTGAGTTTTTCCTACTCGTCAGCAATAAGAGCAAGAAACACACTGACCGTGGTAAAACGTGCTAGAAATAATAGACTCGAAAGTTGGAAATACTGGTACCTGACAATCAAGAGTGAACAATGGACAAAAAAATCTACGGCAAGAATCGCGAGTCTTTATGGTTTCATGAGTTTACGGCTGCTACGAAACAATTTATAAAATTCGCAAAAGGACCAATTAAGAATTACATATACGGAAAGCTAAATACTATGTATAAAATAAACCTAAGGCTAAGCTGAATATACGTATACAGTTAAAATCTATGGCAGGCCTTAACAGAGACATCATTTGGACTGTACTCGATATAATTTGAACTATATTAACTTGTTTAATTGACGATAATAAATTTCAAACGCAGAGGAGGACAGCGAGTGCAAAAGAAAAAGACAATTCGAATGAGGCAATTGGCAAAGGTCAAAAGTTATTCAATTGTTTACAATACTAATACGTTGCTATTTTTTTTTTTAATGCATTTTTCATACAACTTTCTTCATTATATTCATAACATATTCCTAATTAAAATGAGATAAAACACGACGAAATTTAGGGCATATTTATTTTTAATAACTTAGTGGAGTAAAATTCTTGATTATAAGCTAAACATATGGTATAATTAACTACAACAAATAGTATTTAAAGTTTAATGATCTAAATTTACAAGGCTGAGTTCAAGATTACTAATAAAATAGAAACAAATATTTTTTCAGCAATATTTGTAACTTAATAATATAAACCATTTTCTGTTATGTGAATAATCTTCGTTTTTCTCTCACTATTGCTTCATACTCTCATTAATACCTAATTACGTAAATTAAAAATTGTCTTACCTAAAATTGATCATTTTAATCCTGCTAAAATTAATTGTGTTGAATGGGAAAAACGATGATTATATTCTTCTAAGCAATTGGACGCATCCTGTAATTCGTTTTTCTCTTCTCGATTAAGTTCAATCCCATAATCCCGTGCTCTTTTGCGACCATTCCTTTCTTCAATCTTTTTTTCATCCTTTCCTGTGTCCGTTTGTTTATTCGTTTGTCTCTGTTTTTTTGTATTCACATTGGCTCTTCCCTTCAACAGTTTCTTCAGCCTTCTTAAATATCTATGTATTTAGAAAAGTAAAAAATATCCATTAAATATTGTATATATGTATTTTATTTCGCTGGAGACGTTAACACTTTCTCCGATTGGTTTAAGAAATGAAGATTTTATCGATTTCTGTTATGTTTCTTACATGTACATATGCTATATATTTTCAGCTGCAATGGGACGATGTCAAAGTACACCAGGACTCGTAGAATCACGAGGTCGTATACCACTAGAAGAGATGTGGATTTCACCTACAGACGTGAAATCATCTCATACGTACTCAACTGGTCGGTCGTTATTCTCACCTAGCCCAAGTCCAGTAGCGTCTCGTGGTTTAGTAAGCACCGAAAGCAACACCAACGCGAACAACGTTGCAAGAAGCATGGATAGTCCAATAAGTGCCACAAGCAGCGGCCATAGCAGCGAGGATCAGACCACTAGAGCACCACAATCTGTTACCACACAACCCTCAACTGGCAGACAATCCACACACTCTGGCAAGTATTTGTTCTCAGATACCAAAAACTAGAAATATTATATCATTATTTATGACATGTTTATCCTTAACGGCATTTTTCAAAGGATATAACTTTTATATGGCAAGCACTATTGCAATCACCACACTTCTTTCATTATTTTACAAATTTGTTAATTATACGTTGACTAAATCTTATATTCTAGTAATTTTAAAAGGATATAATTTGTATTGCACTGATTTTACACAAAATAAGCCATATTTTACCATTGCAATATACATAACACAAAAAAAGTTTTTTTCAACATTTTACAAATTTTTGGATTTTATGTTCATTTAAACTTCAATTTCTGGAAACATCATAGGCAAGGAGTTTGGAAAAAGGAAAATCTGTTACTGAAAAATCAAGCGAATACACATATTTAACAAAATACAAGTTTATTTTAGTTTCGGTATTCCCAAAGTATAAAATAGATATACTCCACAAACAAAATTTCTTTAGTTTCTTGGCCCTTAATAGATAATAAGGTAATATGGAGATTGCAAAACTTTTGTTTATATGAAACTACTGTAAATGTAATTTCTGCGGGTGATTAGCGATTTTTTCTCATTCCATATCGTAAGGTACCTCGATGAAGTACAACGATGAGCGGGTAGACAGTGTTTATCATATCTCCTAATCGTTTCAGTGAGCAGTATAACAAAATGTCTGTTAAACTCCTTCTTCGTCGGTATTGCTACAGCAGTTCCAAATGGTTTGATACGAGGGTTTAAATCTATAATTAATTTGATAATCCGCTGAATCTACGACCTCTGTGGACAAGTAGCAAGTAATAATTTTTTAATTCTGAACGAACCCTGAAACACTTGAAAGTCAAATTGCTGATAACGATAGCATACTATTATGTTATCCTTGTAAGTCTCCAAACGTTGCTATAATATTTATCTCATTGCTGCAAAATATATTTTGACAGTAGATGTAAAAATGATGATGATGGAAAAGTAAAGGCAGAGCAAGTAAGAGACAGCGTTTCGGACCGGGACATGCTAGTAGGGATAGACAGGGACTACTCTCAGGAATCGAGAAGCTCGCCGAGCATTAGCAAGAAAGCCGGTTTCGATGTTATACGCCGTATAATGTACGGTATGCCGTCTAATGACGATAAGCGTAGGAATAAACCGCTACAGTATCTTGAAGCTTGTTTTTGTGTAGCCTTATCTATCTAACAGATTACTTAATCGTGTATTAATTTTACCTGTTTTATCATTTTCTTCTACCGATAACATTTCTTCCAATAACGATTTAACATCCTTTTGATTAGTAAAATTCTCACAATGGCAATTGAGATACTTTTATTAGATTCACGACCAAAGTTTAAAAATGCGAGAATGAATTACGTTGAACTGCAACAAAATCGGAACCCGAGCGTTGCAATTATCGAGTCGAGGTGTCGATTCTTTGTTTAAATTTGGTTCGCACCGACCGCTAAACATAGGAAAGGACAGAGAGCGAACGAGAGAGGCTGTTAAAATTAAATTTTTAGAAAAGTCTGACGAGTAATGGTCTTTTGGTTCCATATAAAATCGCACCTCAATACATTCCAAGAAATAATCAATACTACTACATAAACAAATGTTGTTCAAATTATGCCGTGTTTGGTCTTATTTTGATCAGGAGAATCTCATAATTACATTGGTAAAAGTAATATTTAGCAAAACCAAAAAGTAAAAAAGTTTTATTATTGCATTAGTGTTGTCATATCGATACGTCCCTGCCGATTGTTTCTTTCCTCGGACCTCTCTCTCGTTCAATTTCTGTCCTTTCCTACGTTCGGCGCTCGACTTGAGCCAAATGTAACGACTCTGGAACCTAAGTTCAGATAGTTACTAGCGCTAAGAAGGTAAAGAGCGGCTTTTACCAATTAAACGACTCGTTTTGGAAAATAACTAAATCTAAAGATTGTGGGATTCGTGTGGTGTGCGGTTAAGGAGTGAAATCCACAGGTCAATATCTTTCAACAAAAAAGGGTTTATTCAATAAAATAACGAAGATGATGAATTTAACAAATAACAATGTAACAAATAACAAAATATGAAAAGTATACTGGTTTGATTAAAGAAACTAAATAGACTTGATATAATATTAATAATAGAACTTGACAAATTAAGCAATACGCAATAGATAATTATGAATCTAACTAAATGTCTCTCGCTAGGTAATACTTTATATTAGATCGTACCTAAGTCTGTTTTCGTATAAAGCTAACTTCGCTTTTATATAATTAATTGAATTCGATATCCTATATTATTCGGTTCTCGTTTCGAACGCTATCGCAATTACAGAGTTTATATTGATTAATACGTTTGTAGTTTATATAATGAAAAAGATCTTTTACGAAATTATTAATAATATTAGCGCTTGATAGTCTACCGCAGCGAGGAACACGACCTAAGTGTGATTCTCTAAGTGTACCTAAATACGCTTTCGCAAAGTTAGACAGATTAACAATTTTATCTGATATCTAACGCGGTGTAGTCGACTACTGAAATTACGCTGATGACAGAACAATATTCTTTCCTTAATTCAAAATTCCAAGATTTGTCTGAATCTAATAAATTATTACCTCGGAACAATTACTCTTTTAGTCTGACTCGACAACTAATTGTACATGACCCTTTTTGTCAAAACGAACGCTGACAGCCAAAACCAGATCGCTTAATTGGGGAGCCTGTTGTTCACTGGCTACTAGAACGACCCAACGATACAGGAAAAGGGTGAACAGTATAAGTTCGACAGGGTAGCAAATCAATTGATTCTAATATGAAATCGTAATTGCTGAACTGCCACCCAAAAGACACGGGCTTCAGAGACCAAGCCGCTCAAATGGGGAGCCTGCGTTAGCTGGCTACGAAACTACCCAGAGCGAACTCCGAGAATCTGACGGCGCGTTAGCAATCCGATGTAAAATCAAATATGAGTAGCTGAGAGCTATCGTTTCGATATCTTAGCCTTTCTTGGCGCTAGATATAGCACTCTCCTAACGGAGTTTCAGATACGAGACCGTTTGAATGGGGAGCCTGTTGTTCACTGGCTACTAGAACGACCCACGACCAAGTATCCAAATGGCGTATACCCGCTTTACCAGTCAAGTATTAAGACTCGTTGCGGCTCTTGACAGCGAAAATTGTTCCGGTTATACTTATCTGAAGACTTCTAGCTGGCTCGACTTCGAAAACTGTTCTGCGATTTGAGCGAGTTTCGCTCCGGCTTTTATACTCGCCAGTCTGGCAAATTCTCGGAATACCCCCATAACGTCGAAATATATAATTGTCATATAAATCCATAATTAGACATTAATTGAGCAAACGATCGGTTAAATTACATTATTAATATCGCATTCTACATAATGGTCTATATTTCTGATAATAAAATAGTAATTTAGTAGTGTTTTAATAAAATTGCATTTTCTATCTTTTTCTATGTACTACGCACGACTTCTATACGGATCGGAGCTAAATGTATAAGCGTACGATGCTTCTAGAATATTCTATTGAATAATATTATAATTTACAATATATACTACACTAAACTGATATCTGACTTCAGTTCCGAATAACATAATATTAGTATGCTTGATCTGTATTGATTGATTTGTTTAACTAATAGTTTTTAATAATTAATAATGTCCGAATTGTAAAATGTATTGCTATCCTTTTCTAGGGTAACGCAAGAATTCCAGGAAATTCGGGGCTAGCTTCGCGGCACGTAGACACATAGCATTGCGGAGTTTTCCTTATAGAATAATACATTTATTACAATAGCTTATAAAATAATATATAAATCTTGTTTTAACTATTCTAACTAAACATTTGATTGTCTTTATGAAACATACTATCTATTTTAAATGAAAATCATAAAATAATTAATATAAATCAAAAATGTATATAACATCAGTTACCGACCGTCGAAATTTATACATAAGGTAATTATATACTGTCGGTAATAGTCTAATTCCGTCGGTAACTAAATTATTAGCGCGTAACGAATAGAACATAGGACTGCCATATAAAAAAGAAAAAACTCTTCCAGGGATGTTACACAAATGTAAACACAAAATCGACACCTCAACTCGATAACTACAACGCTTGGGTCCCAATTTTTTGCAGTTATCCAGTCTTTACTATACAGGGTGTCCCACAATTAGTGTAAGACCCGAAAAGGGGTGGTTGGTGGGGCGATTCTGAACAACTTTTTCCTTTGCCAAAATATTGGTTGAGGCTCCATTTTCGAGTTATTAGCAAAAAACACTGACCAATGAGAGCGCGCATAGACCGCGCGCATAGAGAACAGTTTTGCGGACCTGTTTAAAATATAACTGTTTAATAGTTTTTTACAAATATTAAAACATTGTATTTTGTACGGAAATTAACGGTCGTGGTATCTGAGGATTATTAAATAATTCATCGCTATTTTAAACTGTGAACAATATGGTTTATTTAGCAGGTAACTTTCTATTGTATACGTTGTATTTTTTCTATATTACAAACAGATTTCAAAACTGTCCTCAATCATTTGATTTTTAAATTTTGAATTATAATATTTTATAATTGTATCATTGGTAGCTAGAAATAATAACGAATAATAACAAAATATGAATAATAATAATTATGAAATAATAAGACTAAAAAAAATTATACATTGTACATATAAAAAGTGAATGTATATTAGGCCCCGTCATTGATGTTGATTGCGCGTAGCTACGGCACTGACTTGGCGAGGAGAGCGTGCTATGGCCGCCTCGCGCCAAAACGCCGTACGCGTGCTCCCGGCAGATATTTTTTCGATTTACTGGAATTGCATACAGCTACGATACTTACCCCGTATAGTTTCTTAATCAGAAATGTCTATAGAATTCGATTCTGTATAGAGAATTCGCGCTAGACAAATACTTTTTTCTAAAAATGCAAAAATAACACCTAGGAAATGCGTACAATGGCCGTTTTTTAAACTTTCATCAATATTTACACCTATTTAGAATTATGCAATATTACACTTATATATACCAGTTTATTCGGGAGACTCTCCTCTATCTTTTGAAACTAATTTGAATGTCCTAGCTTTTTTAGTTTCCTCACAATATCGCATTTTCTACCCAAAACACGTGTTTTTCAAAAACTGAGGGTGATAGAGCAATTCGGTTTTCGGATTCTTGTTCAGGACGAGAAACTCTACAAGGAGCACATAGTGGGTATTAAAAAACACAAAAAAAGTTAAAATTTGTTGAACAGTGTTATTTATACAATCCAGCGGTATAGGAATTACAGGATAAACAAGTCCAACAGGGTTGCAAATTAAGAATAACTCTAATTATAAATCATAATTACTGAACCGTCACCCAAGACACGCAGGTTTCAGGGACCAAGCCGCTCAAATGAGGAACCTGCTATTTGCTGACTACTAAACTACCCAAAAGCGAATTCCGTAAATCTAATGGCGCGTTAGCAATGCAACAAAAATAATAATATGTATGAGTAATTGAAGAGCTCTCGTTTTGATGTATTAGTCTTTCTTAGGGATGAGCATAGTACTTTCCTAACGGAGTTTCAGATACAAGACCGCTTAAATGGAGAGTCTGCTGTTCGCTAGCTACCAGAACGACCCAGCGATCAAGTATCCAAATGGCATATACTCGCTGTCCAATCAAAAACTAAGAATCTTTTTGTCTCTTAACAGCGAAAACTGTTCTGGGTTATATAATACTTTTCTAAAAATCTAACTTGCTTGACTTCGAAAACTGTCCTACACACTCCGCGGATTTTGCTCGTTTTTTTACACTCGATTTTTCAAGGTTCCTGAAAACTACCCGTATGTTAAACGTATTATAATTTTGCGTATAATTTTACATATAATTTTACGTATAATTTTCGAATTATTTTATCTAGACGTTAGTTAATGAAACGAATGATTTTATTACATCGTTGATAACGCATTCCAATTAGTAGTTAATGTTTTTAACATGAAAATAATAACTTAATGGCGTTTTAAATGAAAAATATATTTGCTGTTCTTTTCTACTTACTGCGCATGAATTCTGCAAGGACCTGACTAAACGTGAAAGCATACGGCGTTTTTCGAATATCCCATAGAATACTTTTACAATTTACTATCTATTTAAATGGATAAAATAATATCTGACTTCAATTATTGTTGATGATTCAACTTTTACAATTAGTTAGCTTCATATATATTCATTGATGTAATTATTTAATAATTCTAATGTCTAATAATATTATGAAATGAAATATATATCTTCTATCTTTCTCTAAAGATTGAGTGCTAATTCTAAAAAGTCCTGAGCTAGCGTCATAGCATGTAGCACATCGTATTCCAGAATATTCCATACAAAATTACCTTTACAATATACTATTTATTTAAATCGGTAAAATAATACATGAATTTGATCATTAGTAAATCAATTTAGCATTTAATTAATTAGCTTGTGTGTTTGCTGGCACTAATAATTATTTAATAACATAGTATTTGCAAATAAAAGGATATGTATGTGTATATGTACATATATCTCGAGGTCTTACGCATACTTAATAATAGAAAATGTATATTTTTTAGGCATAACCAGCAACAGCATGACACAATTAGTAAGCGATGGTGCTACACCACTGCTGGGCACTCACGAAGCATTGTTGGCAGAAATTAAACGTCTTCGGGAACGTTTAATTTGCCTAGAGTCTGAAAACGCGGCAATGAGTGCTAAATTGAATCAACAACAATGGGAAGTTGAAAACCGGTTAGCTGAAATTGAGATGCACATCTGTGGAGCTAGTTCGACTTCGAGTCTGGAAGACAACAATGAGAGAAATCGAGAAAGTATCATTTAACAAGAAACAATGCCGCGAGAGCGCGGCAAAACTACAATGCGGCGAATACACTATCTTGTCGATGGTACCGACAATAGGTAAGTTCCCAAATTGAATACCACTTTACCATTTACTGTGAAAACACATTTTTTTTAACATATTCAACGTATAGTGTTAATAACTGTACATGTATATACAGAATGTTACATTTAAACGAGAACCGTTCAGTATCTCATGAGTAACTAAAGCGATCAACAAAATATTCGTACAAAAGTTGTATGATAAAAAAATGAAGCGTTTAGATCATATTGTATATGCTATTGTATATCTTTTGAACACTTTACATGAAAAAGTATAAGAGAATAATATTATCAAAATAAATAAATTTCTAATTGTCTTAATTAATTGTCTGAGCGTTAGCGAAGTTGTCTGAACGTTAGCGAAGACTGTAAGATGAAAAATGTAGGGAAATTACCTACGCTAGGGCCAAAACTACTGGACCAATCTCAACCAAATTTTGAACTTAGCATCCTCATGGCATGGGGCATTGCGGATGAAAATTTGGTTGAGATTGGCCCACTTTGACAAAATTAGTTCTCTTTTTGCATAAAAAAAAAAAGCTCGAGGCTAATGCTATTTATATCTTTTCAAGTCATAGAATGAACGATTGATTTTTATTGGTGTAGCACAATCAATCTATACACGCACACTGAGACTTCACTGTTATCAACAGTAGTCTAGTAAATAATATATTTCGTACCAAAATTTGACAATTTTTACGAATCAATCTTTTTAATTCTCGCGCATTGTTCTAGCTTATAGTTAAGTATGCCCGTATTACTCAGTTTGTTACTATTACAAATAATATTACTCAGCATTATTCATAACTCAAGTTAGCTCAACACATATACTCTTGGAATATCTTTCAGAATATTTTTACGTACATTTACTTAAGGTACTCCGGAAGTTGTTCAATTTGTACTATCATTTTGAATCAATTCAACTCTGAATAATGCATAACAGGTTAACGTTGTACTCTAATACTTAAAAATATACTGTCGTTATTTCAATAATCTAAATCTTCTTCGCACAAATATTGAAAGCGGCTAAAAGTGACTAAACCTAATTTTTATTTCTTAATCATTAATCATGGAAAATGAAAAGCTGTTAAGGTTAAGCTAGATTTTTCAAAGTAATAATAAATATGAATCAATTTTAATTTATCGATTTTAACGGTGACACTGCAGAAGAATGACATACCTGACACACTAGGGCGTTTAAGATCCCAACTATTAAAAATATTTCTTACAAAGATTATTTTAACTTAAAAAAATTATAAATAATCTTTGAAAGTTGTTTTAATATATTTCACAGTTGATTTCAGTATATTTTGTTGGAATAATAAATGCGATTTAAGATAAACGAGACACAAAAGAATATATATATTTTAAGAAATTTAAATTACATCTGATCGCTATGCGTGCTCATTGAGGACTGCTTAATTAAACACGTACGTACATAGATCGGTGTCGATTCGCAGCGACACCAAACGTTCGTCAATCGTATTACCGTTTACCGACTATATTATCATATTTAAACGTTGAATATGAAACAAAAATTCAGGAAAACGAAAAAGTTGAAAAATTAAGATTTTCGAGAAGCTTTAGTTGAACACTCTTGAAATATAATAGCTTGAAGTGTTACGAGACGGAGGGGCACAGTCACGTGGCTGATGGCTGTATTTGATTATGGTAGTTGTAACGCCGGGTACTCCAGGAGGTTGGTTATGGTGAAATGGCCGACGTATAACTAGCGCCGGGTGACACGGAAAATGTTAGTATAGGTCTCGCAACTAGATTTGACACCTCGAGCGGTTATGATACACCGATAGGTGGGTTTTTTGGATGACTATAATCAATTGAGTTGATGTTTAAATATAAGTATGAACAATTCAATATATTTTCCCAAATTCGGGAAATTCTACACGTATGTATATGTACTTGTCAGTTAAGGTTGACTCTGCTTTGCTAAAGCTTAAGTATTATTTTAACTTGAATTTAATGAATTTTATAAGTTTTGACTCCGACAAAGCCAGAATGTAGTCCTTCTCAACCTTAACGAAAAACGAGTAAAGAAGGACCCAAGAGAGAATCAGAAAAAATTCCCAACAGCAGACTTACGTGCCGTATGGTTTAATTTGTTTCGACTGACGCTCTAACCCGATCTTGATTAAAAGATTCCTCTACACTTGACGAAATGACTCTAATAAAACTCGTTTAGAGGTTCTGCGTTAATTTCGATTCCAAAATTAATTGGGCCCTTGTACAAAGCTTTCTCGTTAATCGACGTTCAAGAATTTACCGTGTCAGACACGTCTTCTTCACAACGTTCTGTATACCCAAAAAACGGGCGGAAAAAAGAATGGTGGTGAAAACGACGCGAAAGGATAAAGGAAACCCCGATCGCTTACAAAACTAAAGGAGACTAAACTGTTGCTTTGCGTTGGTCTTTGACTATGTTCAAACAACCAACTCCCAAATAGAAAAATTTGACGTACGTAACAGAAAAAAGAAGTAGTAAAAATACCAGTATCTTGAAAAAGATATTTATTCAAATTTTCAGAAATGTGGCTAAAATTGAAGCAGAGTTAGCTGGGATCGTTTCTTACCCCAATGATCGTTAAAGGTTAATACTGAAATATACGATAAAATTATATGAAGTTAAGTTAATGATTTAGTGATTTAGTGATTAAGTTAGTGATTTTTGTGCAAATATAGATCTGTCATTCTCTTTTGTATACATTAATTTCAATACTAAAATATATGCCGTGAGTCACAGCCAATATCGTACACCACAAATCGTTTTCGTATTGAGATTTAGAATATTGAAAGAAAAAAACAATTTTCTAACATATATGTTATACCCAGCATATGAAAATTTAGAGTAACCGTTTACTCACGATTTTAAAATAGGAAAGTGTTAAGATTTATTTACTATCACTTTTTAGCAAAAATTAGTAAACTATATGTAGTTGTGTACAATTTTGGCTGTGACTGATTGTAACTTAAACGTAATCTAGCTTTGAATTAACATAATTCATTAAATTATATTAGACTCTTTTTAAATGAAACCTAAGGAAGATAGAACTGTGCATCAGCCTTTATTGAGAAGGAAGAGCATTTTAAGAGCATTGTAACAATATAACAAAGCTCTATACATAAGTGAAACAGAAATTTCATCGATCTAATGAATCTAATGCTTATAATGAACTAATTACACCAAACAACATATGTATATGTTCATCATAATAACGCTATTTTATAAAAATAATTTTTAAATTAAATAATTCTTTAAAATTCTAATATATTGAATTTGGTAAACTGTATCTCTTAATAATTTTTTAATAAACAAAGATTGGTCATTAAATTATTAGCAAGATCTAGTCAGTAAATTGACTTCTATAATATGTATCAAGATTACTTGAGCAAAGTATCCTATCCCGCACATTTACATTTACCCACATTTGTATGGTATAATCTAAAAATTCTCTCTAGTACTCCACTCACATAAAATCCTATACATAATCCCTTTATACCATACAACTTTTGTACGAACTTTTGTTTGGTAGCTACAACTCTTTATAAAAGTCTTTATTTAAGTGGGGAAACCAGTGTAGTTGTACTGAAAAAATAATTTTCAAAGCATTTTTTCTTGAACAATTAAATTTTTAATTTTTAATTTTTAAATATTCGAATATTGTTAGTGTTATAAGAAAATATATAATTTGAACTACTTTTTAGAGCAGCCAGGTTAAAAGCATTAACATTTTTATCCACAGTAGCGATTGGTGTGAGCTGCATTAAATAAATTTTTGTAAAACGGGCGGATAGGAGATCAACGGCAGTTCTGGAACAAAAAAAGACAAGTATTTTTATCAAGTCTAAAATAATAGATTCAGTTAAACGTACGGATTTTGTAAACTAATAATTTATTACGAGATTTTTTAAATAAAAAATTTCAAAAATTGATCAAAAATCAACTGTCTTTTTAAGATTACAAAGAAAGAAAAAATTATTCAATTTAAAATTCCATACGTGCAACTGAAAATAATCTAATTAATAGCCCTAAACAAAAATTAAATATTACATAATTGTATGTTAAATTAACTACACCTGCGTCCAATTTAAAAAATCCTATTTTGTCATAGACACATGATTTGTGATTTATGTTAAAACATTTAAATTTTAACTTACGATTTTAGCACGATAAAGCATGACGTAAATTGTTATTACTGCCCTGCTATTTACTTGAATCATGTCTTCATGATAAGTATAGCTCAATAAGTATAATATGGTAAAGTATAGCTCAATCAATAATAATCTAATGTTTTCTTCATTAAATTGGATTGCTACTTAATAATTCGCCAGTTCATCAACTTTAGCTTCATACAAAGTGCTTTCGAAAACATATTTTCAAACCAACCCGTAACTATTAATTGTATTGCATATTATTTATTATCAGGTGTTATTATTGTTTTGAACGAAACCACCCAAATATCATTCAAAAATATTTCTTAACCTAGATTTTCGTAAATCACTGTAATAACCGAAAGTACGTATATCATCCCATAATGCTGGTTTGTACAGTATTCTCTTTGTAAATGTTAAAACTTCGGGTCCCGATTATAACATTTATGGAATAAGTACTACATTCTTTGTAGTGAGCCGAACATAGAAAAAGACAGCAACACAAAAGACAAAGAGGAACTGAAGTTCGACAAACATGAAATACTTGTGCGTGTTCTGTTTTTTAAATTCAAAAATCAAAATTCTTTATTTTTGGTTTTTCGTAAATGAAACTTTGTTGTATTCGTCTCGTTTTTCTGATTAAAATGGTACCAAACACGGTATAATTAAAATCATAATTACTTGTATAGCAAGCTGTTAAGATTGCCGTAAGTGTGAAAATCCGAAACTTTTATGGCTTGTTACATAAGTAATTACAATCGTAATCATATCGTGTTTGGTGTCATTTTAACCAGGAAAACTAGACAAATACGAGAGTAAAAGTTTCATGAAAAAATAGTAAGAAACAAGAAAGTTGCAAACTTTTCCTTTGCTTGCATTAATATGTGTTTCACCGAAATTCGATCCTCGACGTTTCGGCGCGGCGACTGATCGTGTTTCATTCTTGACTGATTTCGAGGGGTATCCATCTCCACCCACCCTCTTCCCGTAGTGGGGATAGAATTTTAATGTTTACAGTAGAGATCTTTTTAACATTTACGGAGAGAATACTATACTTATAATCACTAAAACTTCCATTAATTTTACTTTCTGCCGCCAGCACTATGACTCCCCAAATTCCAGGCTATAATAATGTTATACACATATGCTATATATGTTAACCATCTGTTGTCCAGAATTGTAAATAGTATTATAAATGATATTTTATAATATTTTTATATTATAAATAACTATAAATGTATATTAACTATTTCACCTTTTAGTTTTTGTTCCTCAAATACATTGATATTTTTTTACGTTAATCAAATTGTCCGTAAAGCTAATTGTACATGTACTTAGATAGTTATTTCAAAAGTTTACAACAAATTCCTGAATATAAATTAGGGAAGAATGTTGTACAAAAAATATATGCGACTAATTTCGATCGTGACTTGCACCAATGCTCCTGTGACCGCCTCGTTGTTTCAAATATCACTTAAATCCCTAGCACATTTTTTCTGACCCAAAATGTTAAAAAATGTAAATAAAAATGTTCAAATTTTCTAAGATTTTATACTGGTTTCATCCTTCTTAAATGTAACACTGTGTATTTTAATGAAATTTCTTCATAAATGAAATGAAATTTTCTTATAGGTATGATGCAGATGATCAGGAAGAATTTGAAGAAACTAAGATGTCTGGTAGATCCAGCGATACAAAATCAATTGGTAGCCTCAGTCAACATTTCTTTGAAAGTGACGAAGATGAGAAATATTATGGCACTTGTAATGGTTATGTTTCTCAGCCCGGCAGCAAGTCAAATTTGTTGCTGTGCAGCGAGTGTGATCAAAAAACTCGTACTTGCACTTACAGACCACAAACACCTGGTTCTTGCTGTAGTAAATATATTGAAGAACGTATTGAAGATCGACAACAAGGTACTGCTCGCATTTATAAAAGTCCAGTTCGTGTGTCTTCTCCGTGGTCCCTACATCATGATCAAGATTGTAGTGGTCAGTCTTCTTCGCCTAGATCATTGTGTCAAGATTATCAGGTACGAAGAAGCTGGTCAAGAAAATATGAACTTGAACATGATAAAACAAACTCTGAAGACAGAGATTTAGAACAGGATAACAATAGTCCTCCCTGTGAGCTTTGTCATGGTAATAGTCATGTTGTTCAATGTGAACACTGTGACTTTTCTAGCGATGGTGACCTAATATGTTTTCAATGTCAAAGTGAGGAAGGATCATCAAACGGTCAGAATTGTCCCCATTGCGAGAAAAATAAAAGAATATTATCAAATAGGTTAGGATTACAAAGGGGGGCAACATCAAATAATGAAGGGAAATACCCAATAGACGCTGTGGTGAAAATTCAAGTTAATGATCATATGATTTCTGTAGACTCAGATGAGACATCTGAAAGCGAATTATCTAATAATCATCATCATCAGAGAAGTACAATGGAACGATTAGATACTATTGTTGAGGCAAAGGGAGACACTGCCAGTGAAAATGATGAGGAAAACGGAGGTACAAAACTAAATGGAACTAGCAGTGCAAGATATCTCAATTATATGATCGTATTGTTTCTGTAAATAAACATGGTTAAAGTAATTGTGGTTGAGCTACGGGTCATGTTGGTATATGGAGAATATTGTTTTGTTGAAATTAGTAATTAAAGAAACTATTAACATAAGCATCGTTATAATGCTTTACATTTTAAAAATCTTTGAAAAATTTCATAATAGGTATATGTATTTATATTATAGTGTTATTCATTGTTATATTAGTACACTATTTATGCTGGTACCGCCAGCAGTGTGCTATTATAACATTTTATATTGTATAATATTATAACACTTTGGTAATATTATGCTACATTGAATTTAAACTAAATTGATATAATACAAAATATAATATTTATCAACGATAGTTCGCTATTATGAAATTTCGTATAAAGCAACTAGGAACTTCAAATAAAAATAATTGTGTTAATGTCCTTTACAAAATTTATGTAAATGTTAAAATATATTATAGCTAAGTTACATAAAATTTTATAAAGAGGATAATTTTTTTCTGGTGAAACTTTTTTAATTATTTTATTTTACATATTATAATTTTTCAATTATGCCTAGATCAGCATTCCTTTCTTTTGTGTAGTAAAAACAAAGTAACATTTAAATATTTTATAATTATAATAATTACCACGTTTAGTGAAGGAACTTAGTAAAAATATCTTTAAAACAAATAGAAACTGAGGAAGTATTGGACTGAAAAAAATAAACACTTTATGCTCTCTTTTACTTAATCTATTTATAAAAACCACTTTACTAAATTTATAACAAAATCTTCATAGATCGACTTATTAGTACGCAACAACGATAATCTCCATTCAAGACGAAACATTTTCAAAAGTGCTACTTTACTATGCGAAAAAAACCATCAATTTTAACGTGTCCTCAACTTTTAAAAATGTTCCGTACTTCATAGGTTAATCAACATCGAAATCTGTTGCCGTATGGTATTTTCGGCGCCGTGGCTCAACTCGCATGTAAATAAACTGCCAGAAACCTTCATCCGTATATCCGTAGAATTGTATAGATTAATAGGTAACTCTATTTGAAATGCTATATGAGAGAGTGAGAGAAAAGGGAGACTGAAAGGAAGAATGAGGGTGGAGAAAAAGGGAAAAACAGTTACATGTAATAACATTCGACACGCGCAGTGTTGCTACGAGCTAAGATCTTTTAATGCAACGATCGTCACGATACCATGCGCCAGTTTTAGAATGGGTTTGTGCAAAAATCGTGTTCATTTCTTCATTTATCATTTTTTTTTAATATTTCCTTTCAAAATAACATATACAATAATATTAAAAAAAAACTAGAAATTGTATATATAGTGTAAGTTTTCAATTAAGTATATAAAATGTTTCTGCTACTATTAAAGCTAAGAAAAAAGGTAAGATGTAAACAGCTTTAAAACATCCATCTGTTGATTATAAAAGAATCCTTTAACTGTTATTTCGACAATTTTTAACATTAATTAATTGACATTTAATTATTGCTATTTTTGTAGGACTTAATTTTGCGTTAGTTCGCTAATGTAAGTGACAAAGAAAAATTTGGTAAATTGAAACGTTAAAAACTTAATAATTTTTAAATTTGAACTTCGCAGAAACTGAAAATTAAGAATTAAGAATTAAGAATTTTTTAAATTTTAAAAATAAAAAATATACATCTTAAGAAAAAATTTGTTTTAAAAGTTATCATAACAAATATTAAAAATAGTTTCAGACAAACAAATGCACGATAACGATATCTTTATTAAAATTAAACCTATTGACAAGTGCACTTTATTTGAAATTAAAAATTAAGTTGAAGAATAAATAAACAAACAACAAAACATAAATTAATAGATAAATTAATTCTTTATCCCGATAAAAATCAATGAGGATTATAAGAAAAATACCTAAACAAATGCAATACTAACGCTCTACGATTTTGCGAATGGGAAAGTGAGCCTGAGTTTAAGAAATGTAAAGTAATGAAACCAGAAGAGTTTGCACATTGATCAATAAATTAATAAATCACATCAATACATATTTGCACACGATTATAGAACTTAAAATATATAATCCTATATTTTAAATATCTAATAATACAAAATGATGTCACTTTTTCTATTGATTTCTTGTATGTTTCTTCAGAATGAAACTCCTTCGTTTTCAAGATGATTTCAAGATAATGATATGTTGATTGGTAAACTCGTTTTGGCAGCTAACTACAACATCGCGTTATAAGAATTAGTCACTAATATACAAAAAGTTACAATAATCTTGCAAAACTATTAAAATGATTTTCCCATTTTTTCTTTTTCTTATCTTCATTAGTAGCGGAAATAATTTAAACACTCAATTTGAAATGAATACCCTGGACATATAATCTATTAAAATACCAAAATAACTAAATTGTCAAACTCACTTTGCGTAATGTATTTACGTAATACATTAAATGTAATACATTCACAATTTTGATCGTTTGTATTTTTCATAATGAAGATTTGTACACAAACCTGTACTAACTCATGTTCGGGACCAACTAAAACTACCACCTACATCATTGCTTCTAACTTCTGCTTTCATTTTCGGTTATTACTTTCCATATAATTTCAAATATAAATGGGACATAATGTAGATCATATTTATTGATATGTTTTACATGTACACATTTTTACACTATCTTTCGTTCTGAATGGTTAACTGTGTTTCGCACTACTTAAAACAATTTATAATTTAGAAAGACAAAGGTTACCATAAAAGATATATGATACTGTCTTGTCCTTAACAAATAATTTATACGATGACACAAATTTTACCGTAATTTTTTCATTTTTTATATATTTTCCATTTCAAAATACCAGCAACCAAGTGCATAAAAACTACAGATATGGATGTATTTTGACCAGAACAAAACATTCATAATGAATCATATTATTAAATGTGAAAGTTCAGTCTAAATGAACACCCTTAGGACTCCTTATCCTCGTACCAGGAAATTGTTTTCCTCGAGGACCTTAACGGGACCGAAAATCTCTACATTCCAAAAAAAAAATCAAAACGGGATCATAATTTCTCCCCCTATTTCTTCGAGAACTATGTAACGAACACTATATCTTTGAATATTCACGATTCTGTTATAATTGATATTCAGTTGAAATTATTTTATAATGAAAGTTGCGAGAATTAGCTGAATGTTCTTACTCGATTATATTTACATTGTAAATATGTACACCTATCCCTTGATTTCTATTGAAGATAAGTTTCTTAGAAAACTGTGTGAATCGAAATCTTGTAAATAGAAATAATCGTCAATTAAATCAATAAATATAGATCAAATCAAATCTGGTGTTTGATCTCATTTTAATCAGATAAATATCAAAACTCTATTGATAAAGATTTCATAAAAGAAAACACAATTATAAACGTTCTATCTTTGCATTTGTAGTGTCAAAATGTTCGCCTTTACCAGTTTTTAATATATTATTTTAAAAACTGTTTAAAAATAAAATTGTGTAAATAAAGCACCGCGTACGTCGAGGGATAGGTTTATTCACAAGTACAATCACTTTAATGACAGTACACATATATACAATGCAGCATGTGCGGCATACAAACAATAATGTCATAAAATAAGTTTATAATCGAAGACGCATTTAAAGTACCACTCTAAATATTTTTTGATTTACCAACTGAGATTTCCAACGTTAAATATATTTCAAATACTGCCTGCACAAAATTTTAAAAATAAAATATAATTTTCCTTTTAATACTATATCACAGTAAAATCTGGGTAGATCGTTTCTCGGCTTGTTTTCATGCATGGTTACTTGAAATCGATGTTATATTGTGATCTGCTTAAGTGTTAGGGATACTTGATTGTCATTACCATCATGAATCATGAATGAATTTATAATCTACCCAATGATGGGTAGATAAAATTTCCACCGTACAGTTTACAAGAAATGCTGTGCACAGTGTGTGTAGGGATATTCAGAAGTTAAAAAATTTGAGAATTTGAGAACTTAGAAATCTAGAAAATTTGCAACTTCAAAAATTAAAAAATTTCGAGATTTAAAAAATCAGTAGTTTGAACTTGTGGCAATTTGAGAATTTAGAAACGTGGCAATTTAAGAAGTAGAAAGTCTAAAGATTTAGAAAATTAAAAATTTAAGACTTTAAAAATTTAGAAATTCGGGAGATTGAAAGTTTAAAAATTTGAATTTATAGAAATTAGAGAATTTGAATACATGAAACTTTAGAAATTCAAGGTAATTTTGAGACATAGAGATTCAGAAATATAAGAACTTGAAAAGGAATTCAAAAGACTGAAAACATAAGTTTTTGGGAAGTTTCGAGTTTTCAAGATTTAATTAATTTGGATATTTGGAAACTTGCGAATTTCTTTATTTTATTATTTTTAACTTTAAGAACTCCTTGATTTAAACGTTTAGAAAGTTTTTAATTTTTAATTCGAATAAGGCGTTTAAAAGAATTAATTTTAACATACGCCGTTTAATAGGCCAAAAAAAATCACTTAGATCAAGTTTCAAATCTCTGAATCGTAATTACATCATACGTTCAAATTTACAAGCGATTAGTTTTTGCCCCTATTTTGCCTTATTCAGTGATTTTGAAAAATTCTGAAAAGCACTGAGATATCATAGATATGGTAATGTATGTTATAGAACCTTTTTAGACTTTTTCATCATAAATTCCAAATGCAAACAATGAAAACTGAAGAAAAGTGTTATAAAATACTGATTTCTTACAGCAGTAACAATTTGACATGATTACTACTCCCTATTACTTTTAAATTTTTTTAGTGTGGTACTTAAGTACTAGTTTACATGAAAGTTCTACGAAAATGATTATTAAAAATAAACTATTAAAAAAGAAAGAAATCAAACTAAACAGAACTATAAACTATAACTTTTTTTATTTTCAAATACATAAAACCTTAAAGAAAACAATGTTATTTATTAACAATACCAGAATAATAAACTATTTTAATTTTGTGCTTTAAAGTACATTACCGACCGTCTTAGGCATTTGTCTATTTACACAAACTACACACCTATCAGAAACATGACCCAGGAGTCGTTTACTTAAAATAGTACACTTCCACATCTAGCAGTTTCCGCACAATTTATTTAATTCAATAAATTGCTTTAGTAATGATAAATAGAGATTCATTGTTATTTAAATACTGGAATTAGATGAGTATTGCATTTTAATTTGGTCTAAATTGAGCCAAAATTCAACAATTTTTATACAATATAAATTCATTTATTTTTTATAAATATGTCATTATTTGTATTATAATTGTAAAACATTATTTTAAAAGAAGTAAGCAACACAATGTCTATAGTCTAATGGGAAAAGTTCATCTGAGTTCTTCAATTGTTTGGATATAAGTAATTTAAAATTACAAAATACTGTATATCTTTGGACATATACATACATATATTGTAATTAAAATGTACCATATAAGTTGAAAATTATAGAAATTGTACAAGTGAACAGGAGCAAAATTTTAATTTTTGTTTCTTGTTTCAAAAGTTCACAGTTAAAAATTTGTTATGAACAAATAAATAAGGATACTTAAAACAGTATATGCTACAGTTTAAGTACTACATCTATTAAAAAAAATTCATTTTTTATTTTAGATCATCTATACTTGAGTAATCTGGTCATTCATGGACCAAAAAGAACCTCAGTCAATGCTCAAACACTATTTTATAGTAATGCTAATTAAAACAAACACATATTAGGCTATACTGACCTGGCTATACTGTTTACTCCTTTTCAAATAATATTTTATGAACGTATAAAACTATGCTTGAATATTATATGTGTAACGAAATGAATTGGTTCTTAAAAGTAGTTCCGTAGAAACAATTTATTGAATTTAATCTTTATTTAATTTCTATCAAGATGATGTGCACCGTTCTACTTTACATACTTATTATCTTTAAAATACCTATATACTAAAAAAAATTAAAAATGTATATGACATACAGAACTTTTTTTGTTATTAATAATATTTCATTCTGAATACCTTCTTTACAAACAATAAAATAATTAGTACGACATTCAGAAACTCGCAACTTTGAGTGTTGTTTTATAAAAATCATTTTAAATAGACTTATATAACTCATTATTCACGAGCAATATACTTTCTTCAGAGTTCCCCCTTATTATGAAACACATGTTGACTCGTTCAAATGGTGGTCGAAAGAGACTCCTTTATGACTCCAGCAAAAGCCTTTCAATTTACTTAGATAATGACAGAAACCGGAGAGGGAGAGAAATAAAGAGAAAGACTGTGCTATGGTGTATCAGATATACATAAACTTCTTCCGATCATAGTACGAGCAAGTCAACCTAAGTTTCATGGTGAAGATAACCTTTGGTGCTGTTGGGGAGCAATCACTTATGCGTAAAAATTGTAATTTTTTATTATTGTAAACATTTATGTCATTTTATTGTGGGGGAGATATATTCTAGAATCTAGACTCACCCGTTTATATAATAAGTGAAAGCGAAGACGAAAGCAGAATAAATCTTCCGAACTAAAAAAATACGAAGCGATTTGTAATAAAAATAGTGACTTTTTTAGTGTTTATAAATTATCAAATAGACTTTAATAGTTAAATGCATTTTTTTAATGTTCGATTTCTACTTTATAAGCATACCGCACATGTATCGCTTAAACAAATGAGAATCCGATTTATAAAATAAAATGTGTAGTCTTTAAGAGTGAAAAAAGAAAAAGTATGGAAAGAGGAAGTTCATAAAAAGTGTATTGCATAGCTAGCTTTGAATACAATTCAGAGGCGTATTTCATGTGGAGAAATTGCTTTTGAAGCTAGATTTACATCATCTATAACATATTTATGATGATAGAAATGATCAAGAATGTTCAGAAGAATAATCATTAAGGTGTGTGAGTATTCAGTGAACTACCTTACCTCGAAACAAAGACGTAATAACTTGAAGCACAAAGAAGTTATATATTTAATTCTTAATACATTTCAATTTTCAGTGTATTAAAATTAATTGATTGTATTTACTATGTATTGTATACATATTGCTGTTCTATGTATGTATAAAGTGCAATTTTTGTGTTTCCTATATTTCTCCAAGAAAAGTTGCAGTTATAAAAATTTCTTATTCCTTATTAAAAGGGCAATATGTGCCTGTTTTATTGAAAACATTATCCTCCATTCATGGAAAACGTGTATTGATTTTCTGTTTATATCACAAATTAAGAAAATTCATCTTGTAACAAATGGTTAGAATATTTGCAATTACTGACACGATTTACATAATTTAATAGTTAAAATTGATCGAGTTACTTCGTCTTTGCAACAAGGTTCTCGGTATACTATTCTACTGCCACGTTCTAAAACTAGAAAAAACTTTATAATCTCTCTCCATTTTATACTTTTATAGATGATTGCACTTATTTCAAATTGTTTATAATGTGCAGTAATATAGAATCCATTATAGAATTTTGATCATAAACATGACCTAACATATGATAGTATTATATATGACTATTATAGAATGGAGAGAGAATTTTTAGTCAAATTCAAACAGGGAAAGAGCATGTTTATCAGCCTTACTTACTTAAATTATAATCTAAATTATTATATTAAAATTATAAATATAATTTATGTACATACAATTACCTGCATTAGTATTTAGACATTGTGATATTTAAATAACTATTTCTGAATATACTGATTTACAATTACATTATAGAAATAATTGTTATTTATCATAACAAAGCAGTTATTATTGTTAACAAAACTGAATAATTCATTTATTTAATATGGTTATCTTTGTGCATAGTGGAACAAATTTAGTTGTAAATTCTTATTTCATAAAAATATATTGATACCTAATACATTTTACATTTTATTAATTTTTATTATGATCATTTGATTAGAGCATATAGCTAGGTGTAAGTATAGTTTAATATAAAATATTAAAATAATTGAAATAATTTCAATGTTAATATAAATAACAAAATAGATTGATTTACAATTACAGAAGCAGCACTAAACTTATTACATAAACTTATATAAAAATAAGTCATAAAAATAATAATGTTTTGTTTAATGTGCACCAGATTGATATATGGCTATTACAAAACCAAAATATATAAGAACATTATTCTTTTATTTTCGTTAAGTAAGACTATAGTTACAGACACAGATGTACAATGTTCATAATATTATAATCACAAATATTGGATACAATTATTTTTAAAAAGAACAATCAAACTTATTAAATTCGTGAGATCAATGAAAGATTATCAAAGAATGTTGAAAAGTTCCAACATGCATTACTTCTAACTAAATACCTTAATTTTTTGCAACATATGCAAAGATAATGCATATATCTCGATAACATATATCAAGTTCTGAAACAAATAGCAATCATCAATGATCAGCAAAAAAATACATTAGTTTTTGTCAAAAGTCTATTTTTAAAGAAGGTATATGATGAAATAACATATTTCCTAATAAAAGGAACTCCAATATGATCGGAAATTTAAATTCCTTAATATAAGTAATTGTAACTGAAAATACAGCAGTAATCAGAAAAATACTTTAACATTGTAATATCTAAATATTATTGCAGGGTATTGTACACGTATGTTAATTTTTTATTATAGTCCCAAGGATATGCTGTGAACAAAATATACAACTATATAGTATGTACCTTATTTCTTCAGTTTGTTAATTATGCAATATCTAGTATAATAATTTACAGTTATTTAAATATAAAATTATGAGTGTTTATAATTTATCATGAATAATTATAATCACTAAATTTTATTTAATTTTTAGTTAATATCTACTGGATTTTAATCATTTTTATACAGTATTATAAATACTTCAACAATATTTTATATTTCTTTGTTACAGTTTTACATTAAGTTGTTTTATTCCATGATTTAAAATACTTTAAAATATTTTAAAATACAGCATTAAAATTGGTGACAAAAAATTTAGGAACTTATTAAATATTATAAGCCTTTTTAATATTTTGTTATGACATTAAAATTGTTTCAGAGATACTACTGTTATTATTTTTAAAAAAATTCTTTAATTCAATTTTTAGTAAAAGTGTTTTTTACTTGTATGTAAATAAAGGGAAGGACCACAAAATAGTATTAAGCAGTGAATTCTTCATTAAAAATTGGTATTACTTTTTATATTTATCGCAAAAATTAGTGTGAAATAAATCGTTATTTAAATCAATTAAAGATTAAAGATAACAAATACCATATTGAAAATGAAAATGTGATTTTTAAATTACATTAATAGAATTTCTTCAATCGTTTATATGTAATTTCGACAAATATGAATATGTGGTGTCTCTGAAACTTTTCAAATATCACTATGAAATAAATTTAATGATATATCAAAATTGCTCTAACTCATATTAGTTTCTATTAAATTTTAAGAAATTCGAATTTACAAGATTAATACAATTAATCAGATATCTTGGCAATTTAAATACATTCATTACTGTTTACATGATATTGATTTTATTCAGATGTTTATTGGTGTTAAAAACAAAATAAAGTATATGCAAAGGTCGTCATAGATGTCTCAAGTTAGAGAAGATGATTTGTGAAAGTTTGTTAATAATCAAATGTGCGATATTCAATTGACTGGTCGATTGTCATTATACTATTCAACTATATCTTGTGCATGAGAATCTCTTGATTGCCTAATGAATCATGAGGTATGAGGTAATTTTCTTAAAACAAATATCAAACGCAATGCGCAAACATTTTTAATGAAACCTATATATTCAGATACTTTTTAAGAGAATTTGTCTGATCATTTTGTGGACTATCATTTAATGAAAGAATAGAATATTTGTGCTAATATTCATAATCATATTCCTTATGTTTTTCAAAAGAATAATGTTTGTTAATCTATATAATGGAGTACTAATCTCTTTCTACGTATTATGTTTTTTTATTATTTCTGATAGATGTCAACATAGGTTTAGCATATAAAGTTATATATATGGCATATTAACTTAACGAATTAAAACTATATACAATTTAATTCTATTGCAATTGCACTACTCTTCGAAATGATTTATGAAGATGTGCTAATATTACATAAAGTTTATATTTTTTAAATAAGAGAAATTAATTATTATTTAATATCATATTTAAATCTGTACTTTATCTAGGATGTCCCAAGTTTAAACAGCTAAACTTTATTAGTATGCTCTATGAATAAAAATAAAATAAAATGTTATATCTATAAATATGCATTAATAAATATTTTACAAGACAATTATAGTAAAAATGTAACACTTAAAAGCAATTACTATTTTACAATGGAATCCGATTTTTTTAGTAAGGAATATTATTTGAAATTGTCAAATAACTAACGAACTTAGTATTGGTTATGTATAACTAACCAACTCGCTATTGCTTATAATTTCTAACCTTTTGGTTTTGGAAATACGTTCGTATAATTTTGTTTCTTATTACTATTAATGAAGTAAACATATTAAAGAAATATAGTGATGAAGTTTAATGATTTAAGCTTG
This sequence comes from Megachile leachella, assembly GCA_963576845.1. Taxonomy (NCBI): domain Eukaryota; kingdom Metazoa; phylum Arthropoda; class Insecta; order Hymenoptera; family Megachilidae; genus Megachile; species Megachile leachella. The sequence goes on along the minus strand of OY756259.1, from coordinate 529,050 downwards.
AGACACCTTATTTGGTATTATTATATCATTATATTAATATAATCATATAATATATCATAAACTTAAATATTATTATCTCTTTGTAAGTTTATTATATTTCAATAATTTGTTCATTAGTGTAGTAGATTTTGTATTCCACAATATGATTCAGAAAATTCTCAATTTAAATTTTATTTAAAGTTGTAATAATATTAGGCTAGTTCATATCAATTGATGAATTGTCTGTAAATGTCTTAAATAACATAAAGCATTTGTTGGTATTTATATCAAAATTATTCCATGTATTAAATAGTTCAAGTAGTCTAAATTAGTTTGTTCGTTAAACATATTCAGCTCGTAACTGATACATATTAAGACCGTTCGTTAATATCATGATTGGTTTCCATAATTAAAATTCGCAAACAGTTCACATTTCAAGTATTTTTCATGTTAAGAAACACAAGAAAAACTACTGATTTTTAATTATTTTTTATATGTTGTAAATGTAATAACAGCAGGAAAGAATATCATTTGTTCCAGATGATTATTCTTGAGCTGATTATGTTTGACTATATTGAAATCTCAAAAAATATCTGTACATTATTTCATAAAGTTTCTTATATATATAGAAAATAATATGATCTCATTTTTTTAAATAATGATAGATTTTAATGAACAGCTATATTTAATTCCTGCATAAAAAATTATAATAAAATATGTTTCAGTTATATTCATTATCTCGCTATGTTAAGTTCATATTTTGGCGCTACAATGTTAACAAACTATCCAATAAAATACAAGAAACAAGGGGCAAGTTTCTCCATGAATAGTTACTCAGGAATAAAGTTATAACATAATACGGTTGCGATGTTGAATATTAACATTTAACGAATAATTTTTTGTAAATATAAATACAAATATATAGTGATAAATATACATAATAATAGTATGAGTATGTGTAGAAATTGTGTGAGGAGTTGTGCAAAGGTGCCATGACTTTGGATCAAGTATTGTTTCTTTAAAAGAGTAAACAAATAAGTCATTATAGGATGAAAAAAACAGAAAATGATGAATATTAAAACAATGGTTATTATTAAGGGCATAAGGCTTTTGTTTTAAATTTATCACAGTTATTTCCTTTTTTACTGGCATCTGTTTAACCAAACATCTATAGAATATTACTTTGTATAATCTTATGAGATTGTTAGAATAAAAAATAATAAACTTGACAAAATGAGTGAATGAAGATGTGTATGTGTGAGGAAAAGAAGAAAAGAGAGAGTAGAAATTGAAGAGCAAAACGCGAATCATTGTGTGAGAGTTTACTTCCAATTATAGTAAAACTTCGATATTTTCCTGCATTGAGAACTCTAAGAGTAGGATAGCAAAAGACATGTCCTTTCCTCGCAGTTTGTCTATTTTGTTCCTTTTGAAAACCATTCTGTGACATTAATCTTACCTACAATAGATGTATGAAAAAAAGTTCCCAATTGAGAATTTATTTACCAGAAAAATGTCGAAGTTCTACTCTATAAAGAATTGACCAAAAATTGGCATTAAAATAATAGTGCGACATATGTTGATGATTGTGAGTGTTAGAAGGGAGCCATCAATCGAGCAAATGGAAATCATAAATGATCATGATATAAGAAAAAAGTATCACTGCAAAATATGACTGCAATCGTATAAATTATCAATTACACCTTTAATGATCGTACGTTACATACATCATCAATTATGTGTTCAAACATAAGTTATTACATTTACCTATGCATAAATACATGTGATTTTTGTTCATTTTTACACGAACATACGTTTTTTTGTCAATGATAAAAGTTATTTTTAAATTTTCGAAACTCAGCTGCGCTGCTCCCACATATAAGTATAAATGTACGATCTGATATATCAGTAAGAATACAGAAATATAAATAGATGATTGAATTTGTTAAGATTTATTCTCAAAGTACCTTCAAACTGTAGTTATTAGAAAGCGGTGAGTTTATGTTTTTATTTAATTTTATCTTCGCATATTATTGTGCATTAAATATTATACTAAATTTTGTATGTTTATATCCTAATGAAGGTTATTATCATTATGATAATATTAATATTATTATCATGATTAAAATATATTAATTTCAATTAGCATAAATTATGTTAAGATTTATAATCTAAGTTTGATTTGAGAAAAAGTTGTAAAGTAAAAAATTAAATGGTCCAAGAATACATACTTTCCTCTAAAGGGTCTAGCCGAATAAGGTAGTTAAATGTGCCCTTGAGTCAAATGAAACACCTAATACATCAGTCGATAGCATATTTACAAAAACACCTTTCACACCAAGTTTGAACCCTCTATCTTATCTGTGAGGATAGTAAAAGCGAAAAATCGGTTTTTGACGTATTTTTTAACCGACTTCGAAAAAGGAGGAGGTTACTCAATTCGATCAGTATATTTTTTTCTTTTCTTTTTTTTTTTTTCTATGTATGTTCGCCGATTACTCCTAACTGGGTGGACCAATCGGAACGAAACCTTTTGCATCTGGTAGGGTCTGACTCCCCATTGGTACCATTATTAAAAAATTTTTCATTTTTTAATTGCAAAGTATTTGTTTTTGCAAAAAGACCGGCAACTTTTGAAATAAACTTTTCTCGATTTTAGTGCGCTTTTAATATGTTATCACGGACATGATTCTGAACAATTTTGTTCATATACAAAGGGTATAGCCGGATAAGGTAGTCAAATGTGCCCTTGAGTCGAATTAGAAACCCAATTCATCAGTCGATAGCATATCCAAAAAAAACATCTCACACCAAGTTTCAACTGCCTATCTCATTCGTGGGGGTAGTAAAAGGGAAAAAACCAAATTCCGGTTTTTGGCCCTTTTTGCCTACTTAATTTCGTACAAAAATTCTGAAAAAATTCTAAAACATTGAGATCCACATAGCGTATATTATAGAATTTTTTCAGATTTTTTGATCGCAAATTGTAGTCGTGAAAAATCAAAAACCGAAAAAAAATTCGATTTTTTAGTGAAGATGTTGGAGCACTACTTTTATATTAATATGGTAGTTAGGTATTAGTATAACTATTATTCTCTAATTTTTTCAGATTTTTCGGTGAGGTGCGCCGTAGTTAAAAAAATCAAAAACCGATTTTTTCGCGTGAAAAACCAACTTCTGCTTGGAATTTTTATGTCAATTTCCCATAAAAGATGCATTAGGCTATTTTAAGAGGATTCACGATTTATGAGTTACAACAATGAAATTAACATAATTAATTAGTTTTATGCTATGTTCTCTATATACTTAAATGTTTAACGGTCTTCCAAGGAGGACGGTAGCGCAGCGGTTAAGCCACCTGATTGGTAAACCGCTGCATACTTTGTTTGACACAGGTTCGATCCCGCGTGAATTTATATATTTTTTTCCTTTTTTTTTTCTTTCAATTATTAATTTTTTTCATTCTAATTATATAGCAATGAATACTACTTATTTAAAAACATTTTTAATACATTTTAAGAATATTTCAAGGTTTGTTTTTTTTTTAACTTGAAAAACTATGACAACTTTAAATTCATGTAAAAATAATTGCGGAACATTTTGACTACATGTCTTAATTGCGCTACGCTTTTATGTTTTTTCAGTTAAGTACATTTATTAGCCTAAGGGTCTAGCCGGATAAGTATGGGAAAACGGCTCTCGCACCTATTTTGATATTTATTCACTCAGAATATTCTTTTATACCTAGAAATCAATTACAGAAAGTTTCAAATGCCTACCCCGTCGTATAAGGGAGATATAGGGATAACAACCCTCAGAGTTAACGCCTATTTTCTCAAAAACGCGTTGTGATATCTGCACACATTAAAAAGGAAAAGACAGATATTTATTAACTTTATAACATATATTTTTTTCAGAATTTTAGTTTAATCACAAGGGGTGGAAAAAAATTATTTTAATTTTTGGGGGTGGTTTTTGAGAACAACCCCTTGAGTGACAATCTCCAAAAAAATTAGGAATGATGTATTGCTATCGAATTATTATGTATAAAATCCTCAAGAGTGTCGAAGTGGTGGAACATGGTTAAATAAATTAAAGAATATAATGCTAGCGCGATTATTTCGATAACCGATAGCATACCGGTTGCAATGATTGCCTCTAACATATTCTGATTTTGCAATAATAAGCAAGGAATGGGAATACCCGTGTTTAAAAATATATTTTACACCATGTACCCCCAGGTATTGCCCTGTTCTTACAAAGTGCACCAATATAAAAAGTGTGCAAGGGCAACGGCACATGGTTCGCACCGTTGGTAGAAAATTGACAGTTTACAGATGTTTAGGTGTAGGCAGTTAAGCCTACCCTAAAGTCTGTAAGTCGGCGAAATTATTTTATGTTTTTTGGACGGCATGCAAATATAATCGACAACAATTAACAACTCAAGAAGCGAATGATTCTTGATTTGTTACCAAAATAAGATGGGTGGTCGAAGCAGTGCATGGTGCCATTGTCCAAAAGTATCGTGTTGTGTTGCGCGTCAAATTAATGCTTACGCAACTGTTTAAGTATTGTGTCGGTGACTGTTGCTTCGATATCCCAAGAAACAACTATTGTAGAGGGTATGAATAAATTTTATTTTTGTAATTAAGAGACAACCACACGACGTGGTAACGGACTTTTTAAAGGATGTGAACTGTACAAGAACTGGTGAACGAATAATAATTTTTACAAAATGAATATTCCACCTAAACTAAAAATACGGAGTGGGATCGGCATGTTACTTGGGGGTAGACGAGTGACGTGTCAAAATGAAACATCATTGATTGGGTGAAAAAAATCCTCCTAAGCAGGGGTAAGAACCGCCCTAGCAAATGTGGACCTCAGGTCAACTCTGACCCGAAGAGTGCCGACTACACCGTCGCTCGTCACCTAACGGTTGGGCAGTTGTATAAATTATGATGGACCTTAATAAAAATATAAAAACATATAAAAATTTAGAAGGTACAAATTGGCCCACAGTAAACCGCTGCAACGGTAACGGTCGTTTGCAAGAATTTACTACGTAAAGTTAAAGACGCTATTAAAAATACTAAAATTGAATCCCAACATATCGGTTACTACATAACCAAATGGATAACAAACTCCTACCCACTTCAAAATCTATATGTCGAATAGCATCTTTTTTACATAATATGTTTGGAAAAAGACTGGACTCAAATCCGGAGACTGCAGATGTAATTATTAATCACATGAAAATACGCCGATCTGAAAGTAATACCTTGCAACAGTTAATAGAAACAAATAAATTAAGTCACCGCAAAAAACCTTTCGCACAAATGACTGCCACCTCCATAATGGATTTCCCGGAATTAACTGAAAAGGACCCACAGATATTATTTACAGGTAAATGTTAATTTTTACAAGCAGTATCCTACCTTGCGTTAATAAGTAATCAATATTACAATGTTGAATATTATTTACAGGTACTTACCAGTTAGCGCAAGCAGTGTGCTATCTTGCAAAATTATTAAATAATGAAAACTCTTTAAATGTAGAATATTTAATAGAAAAGAAAAACATTATTAGAATGAAGGTGCGCTCACACCATATTAATTAAAAAAACGTACCAGTGTTACATAGAATACGTGCTAAATTCGATTAGTTACACGGCAATAACAAGATACACATGCGATTGTGCTAATGGCAATAGGACAGTAGGGTGCTGTTCCCATGTAGCTGCAATTATTTATTATCTGTCGCACGGGCGGTTTCTATCCAAAATATTTAATCCAGCGGAAATATTGACGAATATATTCGACACAACTCAAACAGTACTAAGTATTGACGAAAACAGCGATGAAGATTAAATAAAAACTTTTCCTTCATAACAGTATATATCATTATATTCTTTAATTTATTTAACCATGTTCCACCACTCTGACACTCTTGAGGATTTTATACATAATAATTCGATAGCAATACATCATTCCTAATTTTTTTGGAGATTGTCACTCAAGGGGTTGTTCTCAAAAACCACCCCCAAAAATTAAAATAATTTTTTTCCATCCCTTGTGATTAAACTAAAATTCTGAAAAAAAATATATGTTATAAAATTAATAAATATCTGTCTTTTCCTTTTTAATGTGTGAAGATATCACAACGCGTTTTCGAGAAAATAGGCGTTAACTCTGAGGGTTGTTATCCCTATATCTCCCTTATACGACGGGGTAGGCATTTGAAACTTTCTGTAATTGATTTCTAGATATAAAGGAATATTCTGAGTGAATAAATATCAAAATAGGTGCGGGGCCGTTTTCCCATACTTATCCGGCTAGACCCTTTGCGGCAGATGGACTCTATTTTTATAGTATATGCGGCGATCGAGTCTTTCCGTTGCATACTCTATGAATTTAGATAGACCATAGTTACATCCCGTACGCATTAACACCTACTTCGCGGTGTGCTGTCGAGTTATATGTATAGAAAAAAAATAGCTATACAAGCTTTGCCTATGTTCGGCTGTCCAAAGGTTGACATGTTCAAGAAAATCTTTTAATTTTGCGTCGCCTCCGAAAAGATTGAAATGTATTTAATATACAGGTAACCTTCCTCTAACACGGTATCTTATAACACAGTTTTGCTATAACACGATTCGTAAATTGCGGGAACCCTCCTACAACACGGCATCCTATAACACGGTTTCGCTATAACGTGATGAGAAAACTGCAAATCCTTTGTACATACAACACTATATGTACTTATACAGCCGCGGCGAGGCTTGCTGTCTTAAAGATACAACGTTCTCGGTTGATTATACTGAGCAGTGAGGACGAATAAATTCATTAAATTATGGTTGCGTTAGATTAAAATATTTTTTTTTTTACTTTGTGTTGTACATACATTTATATTTTTAATAAAAATTAAGTTGTTTATGTCGAATTAAAAAAAATATTTGTTTTTAATAAGTTTTTGTAACCTAACCCCCCTTTTTGTACTAGCTCTGGGTCTCATGCAACACGGTTTCACACAACACGGCATTTCCTAGGAACCTAACTACCGTGTTATAGGAGGGTTACCTGTACTACCTAACGTGTAAATAGGTTTCATTTATATATATTACGTAATTGTATGATTGAATGAAATAGAAGTTACTTCATTAGGAAATAGAAATTATTTTATGCTTTTTAGTGCATTTCGAAGTCGGTGTATCTTTTTTCTTAAAATTGTTTTGTTTCACGCCTTCTAGTGGAATGGGGAGAATTGTATAAGATACTGTGAGACAGTTCTTCCGGGCTTTTTTTTTGCATAAATACCATGGACATAATTAAGTACAGTAAATATTCGATATCTGCAAAAATCTCCTGTACGATATGTGCAACGAAGTTATCCCCACCACTGGGGGGAAGACCCCTCGAGACGCCCGAAGTTCGCTCGCCGAGAAGTGTAACGCGATCCGGGCCTTAGTATATCCGTGAGACAATACCAATGCAAATATAAAACTTTTTTATTTTTAACACGTTCCGTGCCGCGTGGGGCGTATGCGGCCCACGCTGAACTTTCCGTTCAAGCCATCATGCTTTGTCAATGTAAAATGAAGAAAATGTTAAAAAATTTTTATGCAGTCAATAGTTGGCATCTGAATACTATCGCTACTGCGTTTTTTTGTTCGTGGGGCGTATACGCCCCACGCGGCGTGGCACTCATTTTTTTAAATTATAAGTATTTTTAACTGCACGCATCGCATTCCGATCAGTCATTTATTCGCGTGCCGTTGATGCGACAATTGCTGCTTGATTTAAAACTGTGATTTATTTATTTTTACTTGTATTTAACGTGAAATAAAAAGTTTCTTTGAGTTTATTATTTAAATTTTGTTATATTTATATTTAGTTCAGTGTGAAATACGGTGAAGGAAATACGGTATGTATATACTATTTCAATTTTATAGATTACGATAATTTGGTTTGAAACATGTCTATCAATTTTTCCCTCCTTCTTTTCCTTAGACCTTTTCCAAATTTTATAACATTTACTCCTACCATTGGACATGGCATTACACAGTGACAGTTTTTCAACTGATGATTCTGATGTGCCACTCGCAGAAATTCTAACGAAACGCCGTAGGATTACACGAGTAAGCCTTTCCGAAGATTTTTCAGACAGTTCAGAAGAAATCATACCGCCTCACCGTTTTTTTACGCGCCGCAATAGGATTTTATCCACTAGTGAAGATGAAAATGATGAATTTTCTGCAAACAATATAACTACTTCGCAAATAGACTGGTCTGATCCCATCGGAAACCAACCACGCGTTACACCTTTTTTTGGTACACCGGGTTTCAAAATATTCGATCAAATTTATGAAAAACCTGAAGATATTTATTTATTACTTGTGAATGATGAATTTTTCGAGCATGTAGTTTTAGAAACCAATCGGTATGCGCAAAAATTATTATTAGAACATACATCATCGCGATTAGATGACTGGAAACCAACGAACAAACGCGAAATAAAAATTTTCTTTGGGCTTATAATGTGGATGGGCATTGTAAAGCTTCCAGAAATTAATTTGTATTGGTCCAAAGATCCGGCCTATTCACAAACTGTTCCTTCCTCAGTAATGTCAAGAAATCGTTTTGAACTTTTATTGCGAATGTTGCATTTCAATGATAATGAACAAATAAATGTAAACGACCGCTTATATAAAATTAGAACAGTAATTGATATGTTGAATAAAAATTTGGAAAAATATTTTGAACCAAGCGAAATTGTTTGTGTGGACGAATCTCTGATTCCTTTTCGAGGTCGTATTATATTCAAACAATATATAAAACAAAAAAGACATAAATACGGAATTAAAATATTCAAATTATGTTCAGCACCAGGATATACGATCACCTTCCAAATTTATTGTAGAAAAAAAACGGATACAGAAAAAACAACGCCTACCAATGTAGTTCTATCGTTATGTAAAAATATATTTGACAAAGGTCACACGATATGCACTGATAATTGGTATACGAGTATAGAATTAGCCAAGAAACTAGTCGCTAAAAATACCCATCTTGTTGGTACAATGCGATCAAACCGACGCGGAATTCCGAAAGATATACTTACAAAAAAATTACAGCGACAAGAATATATTGCTAAGGAAAGCAATGATGGATTGACTATAATGAAATGGAAAGATAAGCGTGATGTCCTTCTGTTGTCAACGAAACATTCAGATGAAACTGTAGATATACAGAAAAGAGGGAATATTGTTACAAAACCAAAGATTGTTATAGATTATAATGAAAGAAAGTCCTATGTCGATATATCAGATCAAATGGCTTCATATTGCAGTCCTCTATGGAAATCAATAAAATGGTACAAAAAAATTATATTCGAACTTTGCCTAAACATCGCTGTAGTAAATGCGTGGATTATATATAACAGTATCACAAATCAAAAAATATCGAGCCTCGAATTTCGAAAGAAATTAGCCATGAATTTGATGTCTTCTAATAATAATAATAATTTTCTACCCACTGGACCAAAAAGAAATCGTCACGAACTTAAAAAAAAGGAAGGCAACTTTAATTCGATAAGAAGACGCTGTAAAATTTGTTATAAAAAAAACTCTAAAAATTTAGGTACTCAATCGGCGAGAAACTGTACTGTAAAAGTAGTAACATTCTGCAACAGTTGTGTGGATAAACCACATTTATGTCTGCCGTGCTTCAACACAATTCATCGTAATCTCCCTTTGTGATTGTATACAAATTTGTAACATAAATATAATATTAAATATTTTTCAACTAAATGTTTTATTTTAAAATTATATATAGATATTTTAAAAAAATATTTAGCGAGAATGTAATTTGCTTCGTAAAGCAATGTTTACCCAGGAAATTGTTAAACTAATTTTCAGAAAAATAAATTTATTGCTTTGTTGTATTATGCATCTTAAAATGTATACCCTATCCTTGATAATTATGATTTTTGCAATATTTTAATCATAGTAAAGCATATGCCAGAAGCAAAAAAGCATAAGTCTAAAGCGTGGGGCGTATACGCCCCATGCGGCTTGAACGGAAAGTCTTGAAAAAACGATCTGGCACGGAACGTGTTAATTTTTTCGTTATCAAATTTTTACCAATTGATACTTGACATTTTTCCGATTAAAATGAGACCAAACACGATATAATTTGGACTATATTTATTGGTTTAATTGACGACAAAATTTTCTGGCGCAGAGGAGGATAGCGAGTGAAAAAGAAAGAGATGCTGCGATCGTGGCAGTTGGCAAAGATCAAAAATCTGTTCGATTGTTTGCAATACTTGGGCATTGCTAATTTTTGTATTTTTCATCCATTTTTTTATATAATTTTCTCGATCATATTCGCGACATTTTCCTGATTAAAATTAGACCAAACACGACGTAATTTGAGTTATATTTACTTACAATATCTTATTAGAGTAAAGTCATCGATGTACGCGTAACATTTGAAATTACAAGTAAATATGTCCCGAAGTATATCGTGTTTGGTCTCATTTTAATGAGAAAAATGTTACAAATATGATGGAAAAAATTTAAAAAAAAAAATCAAAAATAAAAAAGTTTTATTCTTGCATTAGGAGTGTCCTTCTGGTAGGTCGCTGTTTGTTTACGTTCGGTCTCCTTCGCTCGAAATGTAGTACCTTTACGATATCTACAACCGGCGCCTGTGTTATTTTTCTCTTCTATCCTTTTCTACGTTCGGCAAAACATCAATCAATGTAGGACCTGTACGATATGTGCAACAGTTCAGACCCGAGAGACTCGCAGATATCGAATGTATCAATGATGCATATTGATTATGTATTGAAGTAGGTTAAAAATTTCAAAATTAAATAGTTGACAAAGTATGGCAGTTCTACATATATACTCTGTATACATATCCTATGCGCTTAATTCAAATTAAAATTTAATACATGTTATACACAACTATATTGTGACAATGCAGGAATTTTTCAAATTCATTATTATTTACATTTTCAAGTAATAAAATATCATTCATGCCCAAATCAGATTTAGGCGTTATCGAATAATTTGTTATTTAACCAGTAGTTAAAATAATTTGTTTATTTACTTGATAGAAAATATACAGTACATATAATTTTATTTTTATCATTTACTATACAAATTTTACCGTTTTTACTTCACTAATTTATAGTGAAGGACAAAAGTATTCGTACACTTGAAATATAGAAATAAAAGTAACAATATTTTCTGTATTATTAGTCATATACATATAGTTGTGTATATTAAATATTATACTTACAGTAACAAGTGACCTCAAACCGAAGGCAATAACATCATGTAGTAAACTTGAAATGACTTAAAATTCACGAGATTGTAAGAAATCGCCTGGACAAAAGTATTCGTACACTTAATTATTGTTACGATCATTTTAACAGGAATTTTATACATTACTAATTTGTATAATAACACTTCCGGCAAATCACTTCACGTAATATATTGGACATTGACAACACCAAATTTTTAACTTTTTTCGGTTCTGTATTACACTATTCTCTTTTTAATATTTCTTCCGAATGTCCTTTCGATAATAGTTCGGCCGATTTTTCGCTTTTCTCTCGTAGTTAATTTTCGTGGTCTACCGGTTCTTCCTTTATACCGCAATATTCCTACCTTTTTATACTTGTTTATAATACTTTGTACAGTCGATCGACTTATTTTTAGTATTTCTGATATATTTCTTCATGTAACCGTATAACAATTTTTTTTGTTTTAATGTTGTTTATTACAAATGTTAGTACTAAAATGTACTTGTGACGATTACTACTAACTACACTAACAGGACATCATCTAATGTAATGATTACGTTGATTAAAATGTCTTAATACCATCGCAATTGTATTTATCAATATAAATGTGGAATAGAATTTAAATAACTATTCTTTATAAAAGAGAACACGACTATTAACTCACAATTAAAACACAATAACGTATTGAACTATTAAACGTGATAGAATCGTAAAACGTAATAGCGTATAATTTGTAATTCGCGACGTTTCATCATCTTTTAAAAAAATTTAAACGACAGTAATATTTAAAAAGTTGCGATTGAGAAAAATATTTATCAAAAAATTTGTTTCTTTGACACGAAATTGTGTTTATTCCAATATTTCTTCCATCAAATATGTATTCAGTGAAATGCTTCAGCAGCTAATGAAAATGGCCTTTCATAGACAGTTACTAGTTTCAAACAAGCGTCCATTAAATCTAGCTTTATACTCTAGAAATTTGGATACTGACCACTTGTTGCCTGAATATTTCTTTTCCGGCCTATTTTCTTCGTCATTACCACAGTAACATCGTTTGTGAATGGATTATAATTTCTCAAATAATTTAATAAAATTGTAAAATAATATAAAAAATTTGAATATTTAAGATCAAGAAAAGTCTAAGGGGCTTTTAAAAAGGGAATAAAATTAATGGAATACTGCGTGAAATTACAATGTATGTATTCTGATGGAATTATTGCTACGATTGTGTGTTTCGCTGATTTCAAACATTTCAATTTTTAACAATCAAAACATACGCCAGTGCATTCGATTATTGTAGGTAGTCTATTTCGCGAACGTTAAAAAGTCGTATTTACTGCAGTATTCATGCTCAATTGTTACCAGTTCAAGGTAAATATTGTGAAAATAACGTACAGTGTAAAATAATAACAGTATAAAAGTACATATACAGTGGGGGACAAAAGTATTCGTACACTTGCAATATAGAAATAAAAACAACAATATCTTCTATATTGTTAATTATATTTAAATATATGTAGCTGTATATTATACACAACACTTATACGAACAAATGAGCAAAAAACGGAGAAATTAATATCATTTAATAATTTGAAATCAACTGAAATTCACACGACCGTAATAAATTGCCGGGACAGAAGTATTCGTACACTTAATTATTATACTTATTTTAACGGGAATTTTCTAAATTAATATTTTGTAGGATAGCCCTTCCGGCGAATCACTTCACGTAATCTATTGGGCATTGATAAAACTAAACTTTTAACGAAATCAGGTTCTATATTATACCATTCTCTTTTTAATATTTCTTTTAAGTGTTCTTTAGATGTTATGTCATGTTTTCGTACATTTTTTTCAAGTTTCGCCCATACATGTTCTATAGGATTTAAGTCTGGTGATTGTGGAGGAGTTACTAACATGTGAGGAGTATTATATAATAACCACTGACGCACTATATGGGCTGTATGTTTCGGGTCGCAGTCCTGTTGAAAGTAAAATGTTCTCCCAATACCTAATTTATCTGCACTGTTTTGTAAATTTTCTTTTAAAATATTTAAATATAAATGTTTATCCATTATTTTATCAATTATTACTAATTTGCCAACTCCAGAAGCAGCAATACATCCCCACACCATCACACTTCCACCTCCGTATTTCGTCGTCGATTGCATATTTTTCAAATCCAATTCTGTATTAGCTTTCCGCCATAATTTTTTACTACCATCTGACTCAAAAATATTAAATTTTGACTCGTCGGAAAATATTACGTTTTTCCAGAAGTCGTCACTAGCGTTTATATATTCCTGTGCAAATTCTAATCTCTTTCTTTTATTTACTTTGCTAATAAGTGGTTTCCTCCTCGCAACTCTACTATTATATCCTGCCCGATGTAGTACTCTTCGTACTGTTTTAGGGTGAACTTCCTTCTGCATATGTTCTTGAAGGTGTGACGCAATTTCCGATGCACTGGTATCTGGTTTTTGTTTAATAATTCGGACGATTTTACGCTCTTCTCTCGTAGTTAGTTTTCGGGGTCTACCGGTTCTTTCTTTATTCCGCAATGTTCCTTCCTTTTTATATTTATTTATTATACTTTGTACAGTTGATCGACTTCTTTTCAGTACTTCTGATATATTTTTATATGATTTACCTTCTTCGTGTAACCGTATAACAATTTTTCTTTCTTCCAATGTTGTTTCATTGCGTTTTCTTCCCATTTTGCAAATATTAATGTTCAAGTGTACTCGCCACGACTTGTACTGACTGAACTAACATAACATCTGCTAACTTAATGTTTACAATCACCGGAATGTCCTGATTCCATCGTAACTCTTGTAATTATCAACATAAATGATAATGTACGAATACTTCTGTCCCGGCAATTTCTTACGGTCGTGTGAATTTCAGTTGATTTCAAATTATTAAATGATATTAATTTCTCCGTTTTTTGCTCATTTGTTCGTATAAGTGTTGTGTATAATATACAGCTACATATATTTAAATATAATTAACAATATAGAAGATATTGTTGTTTTTATTTCTATATTGCAAGTGTACGAATACTTTTGTCCCCCACTGTATGTCTTTCTAATCGCATGTTTCTAAATTTTAAGATCGGTTATATATTTTTAAAAGATGATTTTTGAGTATACTTCATAAACGTAAAAAAATAATAGCAATTATAAATGAAGAAAACAATCCAACGAAAAATAAATGACAACCAAAATCATAAACTGTAGTAAAAGGAGATATATTCTAAAATTCACTTATTTATAACAGTTATGTTGAAATCGATGAAGATTTTCAATCTTTATTTGTAAAACGCAATAAAAATATCGGTTGAAAGCCACACACAGTTATGGCGTCACAAGTGGCACACAATAGGAGTCTGCTTCCTATGATGTTTCATCAATATTTACATCTATTCAAAACCATATAATTTAACAACTATATGTATATGTATACCAATAAATTCAGGCAACTCTCCTCCGCCCTCTAAAATTAATTTAAGTGTCCTAGTGTTATTAGTTTCCGCGCAATATCACACTTTTCCTTTAAAACACGTTTTTACAAAAACTCATGTTCGAAAATTGAAAGTGATAGAGCAATTCTATTTTCAGATTGTTATTCAGGACGAGAAACTCTATAACGATCACCCAATGTGTCTTGTCAAACATGAAAAAAGTTTAAATTCAGTATAATTAAAAACATATATTAACATTTATTACAAAAAATGAAAAACATAATATTAAAAAAACTAAGTTTAGCGGGGCGCTACCCTGCGCTCAAATGCAGCTATTAGAAGAAGGCAGGACGCCTAATCTCTTCGCCAATACTTTCGTTATAGTAATGTCTTACGTTTCGGAATTACGACGTAAAATTAATTAATAAATGAATTTTATTTCTTTAACTAGTGCATCATTTGCATCAATTATGAATTTGAATTTATTAAAGATTACCTACAAGAAAGTACTTTTTTAAAGAAATATATCGGTTTTTGATTTTTTACAACTGCAATTTGCGTTGCAAGGACCTGAATGTTTTAGAATTTTTTTACGAAATTAAATAGGAAAAATAGGCCAAAAACTAGAAATTCGTTTCTCCCTTTTACTACCTCTACAGATAAGATAGGGAGTTAAAACTTGGTGTAAGGTTTCATCTTTTTTTTAGATATGCTATCTCCTGACGCATTGGATATTTCATTTGGTACAAAGACATATTTGACTATCTTATTCCGCTAGGCCCTTTCAAAAATCGGTCGATGAAAACCATAGAAAAAGTTATTTATTTAGCGTGAATTTGTCATATTGTACTAAATTTACACGGCGTTTTGCCGCCAGGCGTCCATAGCTTGCTCTCCTCCCAAGTCAGTACTATATTTATGCGTAATTAACATCAATGATAGGTATCAACAGATATCTATTTTTAATATGTACAGTGTTTAATTTTGTATATTATTATTATTATTTCACAATTATTACTATTTTTCCTTTATTATTATTCTTTATTATTTTTAGCTACCAACAATACAATTATAGGTTTTTAGTACAAGTTTAATGTAGCAATAAATATAAATGTAGATTAATATAAATATGAATGTATGTTAATACAACGATGGATACGTCTTTACGTCTTTTCGTCGCGGCGCACAGTGGGCCAGAGCGGCGAATTAGCTGTTCACGGGCAATTGTGGCGGTATTTCAAGATTTAAAACGGAAGTAAAGCAGTCGATGCGTCGTTTCAGTATTTAAAACAAGTATTATTGTTACATTTAATCATGTTGGGTTTTTGATTAATAATTCTTTTCACTTTCAATATAACTTTAATATTAATGGATTACAAAAATGCACGTGCGCATCGCACCACGCGTCACGCTACGAATGAATGCTCTATTATATCTATATCTATTAATTCTTTTGTTTCCCACTGCTGCCAACTCAAATATTATATCGTACATAAAAAACAATGGAACATAAATGGCGCGAATAATACAAAGCGCGACGCAAGTCTCCACAAATCACACCGGATTATTTTCTTACCGAAAAAATGAAAAATGAAACAAAAATAAGTGTTATATTTGAAAAAGTTAGTGAATGTACTATACTCTCAATGTGGACGTTTGGTTTATAAACATAATTTTTATTAACGTAAACATCATTGTAACATGGAAACAATTTTTATGAACAGAAATAGATACACTTTTTACCAGGTTTTTACAATATATTAATTTATTAATCTAAAATTTATTTATTATTATTTATGTATCATCGTCATCATATTGTAGGTCTTCTTGTAACATTAATTTTTCTATTTCATTCTTGAAAATATTAAAACGCAAACGTGTTTTATCAATTTTTCTGTTTTCTGGAGAAATGAAAGATATTAAAATATCGGACATATATAATAAAGTCTGAAAAAGGTCCGTTAATGTTTCTAATTGCGAAAGTTTTCGTGTGTGGTCTCTTCTAATATTTCAGAAATCTTTGTTTCGTGCCTCCATTGCTTCTTCAGAAAACATTCCAATGGGCAAATCAGCACTTTGTATTATATCTGCACCATGCAATAATATTATGTGCAAACTTAATGGCATATAAAACCAATCGTACTCTGCTACATGTAAGTTAAATGTTGAAATAAAATATTCTTGAAATAAAATCGAATTAATTAATTAATATACTTATAGAATATATAATAAAATATAGTAATGTCTACTCGACTAAATACACAATATATACCTACGTGTTGCTGAAGCGTGTGTCACGCGACGCTTCAAACAATGATAACTTCTGCGGTGGGACATGATTCCTTTTGGATTAAAATAAGGAAATCCTGCTGAAAATTTTGCACTATGATAGAGCACGCAACTTTTTGAACTTTTAAAGATATCCCTTGCTAAAGATGAACAACTATGAAAATTATCTTTAGTTCATTGAGAATTATTTCGTTAATAAACTACAGATAATAATTTGTCATGGCATGTGTATTCTTAATATAAACATATGCTGCTTATTAAAGAAAAAAAAATTTGACAAAAATTGTGGTATTTATTTACACGTTGAAAATTCGTTTTAACATAAACTTTGTTCGCTTTTACATATATGCTCTTTTCGTACTTCCGTTGCTCTCGGTATCGCTCACTAGACTAGACTCGCGACATCGGGCGCGCTCGGAAACCGCCTCGCGAATCGGAACCCGACGGCGCCCGTCGATTTGGCGGTCCTCTTTGAAATCTAATTGCTACAAAATGTTTAATACTTTTGTCAGGGCATCAATATGAAAAAGAGTAAATTTTTCGGTGAAAAATAGCATTCATAAAAGTCTGATCTTTGAATGCTTGTTACGACTATAATTTTTAATGAATTTCATTAATTTCATCGGTTTCGAATTCGACAAGTATTTAGGAAGCAATATATGTTTGTTTCATATCGATCTAGGAAAATTGAATTTTTCACAAATGAACAGCTAATTCGCCGCTCTGGCCCACTGTGCGGCGTCTCGTAAAACTCTGTTCTTGGCACACGTGCCGGATTGTTCGCGTCGGTTAAAAACAAAAGCCTAACGCCTTATGGAAAAATTCCATCGTCCCTCGCCTAATACATTGTATGATGTATAACGTTCTATAATATTACCTAAGACGAATTATGCTATATTCCCTACACAATCATAAAATATACGATTGAGAAGATGCGATATACAAATGTCAAGCAAGACGAAAATTCTCTTGAAATCGCTTACTGCAGGTAACTATCTATCGTATACATGTTATTTGTTCTATATTATAAACAAATTTCAAAACTGACTTCAGTCGTTCGAGTCGTCATTTGATTTTTAAATTTGGAATTATAGTATTTTACGTTAAATTAAACCACCGATCGATAGCACGCGCGTTAGTTAATAAAGAACAGCAAATATATATAGAAATAAATTTATTATACATTATTATTTAAATATTATAATTACAAGGTATTAATTTGTCATAGATCAAAATGTAAAACAATGATTTCAAGAATTAAATTATAAAAAACTAATTAATAATACATCAAAGTACATTTTTATTTACTAAATTAATGTTTCTGTTATTAAACAAAATGTCATAAACACTAATGGTTTTTATGCCTAACAATAAGAGCACCAGAACGAGCAGAATAATGTTTGATCTAGTACGTGTAATACTTCTTAAAAGGAAGAATAAGGAAATACATTACAGCTAGAAAAAGAAGACAAAAAAAGGAAATCATTTTCCGCATCTTACAACAGGCCTAGTACAGACGACGTAAGAAACACAAAAATTCGACTACCTGCTAACATGTGCCACTAGTACGGCTTACTGGCATAATATAAACGGTCCTTTAGGCCTTAGGCCTTAGACCTTCGGATGCTCGAGGCCTGCTCTAGGTTGTTTAATAGCTAACGAGGAGCAGAACCCCTATGTAGTATCTGATCTCTGAGCTCCGTTGTTTCGGGTAGTATTATACGTAGGGCTCTAATTGCAGTAACTGAGTCCAAGACGTCAATTGTGTGCTTCTCCAACCATTTTTATTCTTATACATACACGAATTACTGATTCGACCGTCAGATTCTCGGAGTCTGCTGTAAGTTGTCCAGTAGCTAGCGTGGAGCGGAGCTCCGTATGTAGCGGCCTGATCTCTGAAGTCCATTGTTTTTGGTGGCGAATGTAGTAGATCCGATGTTCTGTTTAATAAGCGATTATTGAATACTCTGAATCGATCTACTTAACCACGACAAACGAACAGTGTCAATTTTAGTATAATACCATTTATTTAGATCATCGAGCATTGTTTTCCACGAACCCGCGTTAATGTTTGTAGTAGCGAAGATTTCGTTACAATAGCGAACCGCCTAAAATCCAGCGTATTTCATCTGATTAATTATTATCCGACGAATTAACTGAACATTGTTATTAACGTTTAAACTAGACTGCGTTAGATCTCAGACAAGTAATATTATTATTTATTATGAATAATTAAATGTTATTCATATATTATTCATGTTATTACAATAAAGTCTATATTAATCGAATATATATATATATATATATATATATATATATACCTACCCTTTTTTATTTTTTTCAATAATTGTTCATTGTAACCTTATCCTTATATACATATGTTGTATAATTAATTGAATAAACTTCATTATCGAAAAATATTAATTTGTAGATAATCTTTAATCATACGTCACACAAATCCCACATTCTTTTAGACACAATTATAATAAGTACGAGTCGCTCAATAGCTAAAACCTCTCTTTGCCTAATCAGCGCTGTGAACTTTTGAGCATCGTTTTAGAAACGTTACACATACAGGTAGCTACGGCACTGACTTGGCGAGAAGGGCAAGCTATGGCTGTTGGCGGCAAAACGCCGTGCACGCGTCACCACATATACATATTTTTTGTTCCACGAGAACTACATACAACTCTAACATTTACCTCACATAACTTCTTCATTATAAATGTCTGCAGAATTCGGTACAATATAGCGAATTCGCAGTATTATCATATACATTTTCACTCTCACAAGGCGGAAAGAAATAGTATTATTGTATAATACTATGTATTGTATGAAATACTATTGTACAATTTGAGGTAACATTAATCATTAATTTTATGGAAATTAATCAGTTTTCGTAATTTTAAATAGGTCATTGAAATTTGATTATTGAAACGAGCGTGATTACTTTAGTACTAAAAAGATGTATGTTTTAAATATCGATGCAATATCTAATTCATAGCTTGAAATTTTAAACCATAATTTTGAATTCACTTGAATCCATATAAAGCAAAATATATTTTTAACATTAATATCGGATTTTTTGCAAACTAATAATAAAAAAATCGTGTACTGTTTTTTTAAAAAAGTAAAAATAAATTTTCAATTATTTTAGAAAATTTAATACAGTAAATATGTATTCGATATGTGCACCATTCTCGGGACCGAACTGGTGCAGATATCGTACAGTTCCTACATTGATTGATGTTTTGCCGAACGTAGAAAAGGACAGCGAGCGAAGGATACCGAATGTAAACAAACGGAAACATAGTGAGGGATAATACTAATGAGTAAAACTTCTTTATTTTCCATTTTTTCGTTATCCGACTTTTACTAATAGATTCTTCATATTTTTCTGACTAAAACAAGACTAAACACTAAATAATTTAGGCTCTGTATAATACATATTCGATATGTACACCATTCTCGGGACCGAACTGGTGCAGATATCGTACAGTTCCTACATTTCGAGCGACGGAGACTGAACGTAAACAAACGGTGACCTACCAGAAGGACACTCCTAATGCAAAAATAAAACTTTTTTATTTTTGATCTTTTTTCTTTCAAATTTTTTCCATCATATTTGTAATATTTTTCTCATTAAAATGAGACCAAACACGACGTACTTCGGGACATATTTACTTGTAATTTCAAATGTTACGCGTATATCGATGACTTTATTAGAATAAGATATTGCAAGTAAATATAACTCTAATTACGTCGTGTTTGGTCTCATTTTAATCAGGAAAATGTCGCGAATATGATGGAGAAAGTTATATAAAAAAATGGATGAAAAATACAAAAATTAGCAATTGCAAACAATCGAACAGACTTTTGGTCTTTGCCGACTGCCACGATCGCAGTGTCTCTTTCTACTATACTCGCTATCCTCCTCTGCGCCAGAAACTTTTGTCGTCAATTAAACCAATAAATATAGTCCAAATTATATCGTATTTGGTCTCATTTTAATCAGAAAAATGTCAGGAATCAATTGGTAAAAGTTTGATAACGAAAAAGTCAAAAATAAAAAGTTTTATATTTGCATTGGTATTGTCTAACGGATATACTAAGCCCGGATCGCGCTACACTTCTCGGTGAGCGAACCTCCGGCGTCTCGAGTTGTCTTCCCCCCAAATTCTTGTAAATTTTGTTGAAATCTGTTGTAACATGTGGTGAGACACAGGTTTTTACCTATGACCCAGAAAGTAAGCGCCAGTCAATGCAATGGAAGTCTCCAGGATCCCCAAAATCCAAAAAAGCACGCATGTCAAAATCCAAATTCGATATTAATGTCAACACTATTGCATTGAAGTATTAAAAAGACTTCGTGGAAAGATGAGGAAAAAAGGCCACAATTGTCGAGCGATGGATGGCTGTTGCGCCAGGACAATGCACCCCCTCACACGGCACTGTCTGCCAAGCAGTTTCTCACCAGTACAAATATTACTGTGATGAGAATATTTAAACAATCCATGTTGTGATCTATAATAGTCTTATTTTTTAAATTTATCTTCACATCTTCTGATTGCAACGATGCGTATAACGATTACATTTATTTTAGATTGTTTTGGAAAAAAACATGCCATTATAATAAATTAATAGTATAATTTCGATTAAAATATTAATTTTACTAACAATTTTTGCAATTTTTATTAACAATTTTTGTTTTAACCATTATTTTGTAAGCAATATTTATTAAATTGCAAATGAAATACATTTATTTGTGCATATTATCTTATTCAAAAGGATGCAAATATTCTTTTTCATAATTTTCTCATTTATTTTTGTGCAGTATAAAATGTTGAAAATGTGGTTTTAAAATTGTATGGTTGAATTCATTAAAATGACAATAGTACTCCAGTACGATACTTTGATCGATTTCTTTCTCCAAAGCTATGTTTCCAAATTAGCTATTATGATCTTTCAATACTAAATTTTGCTTAAAATTTCAGCTACATATAATATACACAGAAATTTCTTTTGTATCGACCGATGAAATTAGAAATTTCATAAATTTCGTTTTGTACGACTACAATTTTATGAAAAATTTTTACATCATCCTATTTCACAAAATAACTACTTTTATTTTACTGTACATTAGATAGGCATTAAAAGTAAAATCCTGTTTAAAAGCTATTTTCGTTTCAATAATAATGAACATTTTTGTCCAAAAGTTTCACGACGTCAACTTAAAGCATGAGTAACTACTTACGTGTACAGAGTTTCATACTTTAAATATAAAAGCTTTATTTCAATATTCAGTTACTACTATATTAATTTATACACACACGTAAATAATACATATCTCTACAAAGAAAATAAATTGTATTATATCGAATGAATATCGCGGTAGCATTAAACGGGATTTTATTGTAATAAAACGAAATCATTTGTCTAGGCCTAATAGTTCCTGAGATACTCGAGAAAATATGTTTTGCAACCCCAACTTTGGGGGCTATTTTCATCAACATAGACGACATAAACGACATAGACCTTCAACATAGACGAAGGTCGATAAAAAAAAAGCGCATAAAAATCGGCGTGTGTCGATTGGGTAATGTCCCTTGTTAGTAAGGAAAAATATTACTTTTTATAGCCATTTTCAAATAGTTTAATTCTAACGGATAGCTTAGATTCAAATTTTACGTGATATATGTATATACATATGTACATATGTATTACATCTTTCCAAGTGTGCAAAACACCCATATGTGTGACGCTCTACTAGCTATGATGATCCTATTTTAATAAAAGCATTTTTGGAAAAAACTGGTCACTGAGTAAATAAACCAATTTCATAATTATACATGTCCTTTTGTAGACACTTTTAATTAATACGATTTCAAGTTTTTTAAGGACTGTCAAATTTACTTCTAAAAACGAGTTATTTCCAACTTAGGATATGTTTCTTTTAAACTTAGTTAAAGAAGTCTATCATACCCATGTACATTGATATATGGTTTACATCTAAACATTTTTTTTGTACTATGATGCAACAAATTTCTGGCATCAATTTTTTTCGCGTTGTGTAATTTGTGTGATTCACTCAGCCAGTCTACTACATATTTCCATCATCTCTTTTGTACTATCTTGTTCTTGCAACTTTCCGACCAGCTATCGAGATTCGATCAATAAAGTAGACAGGAGCTCCCAAATAAACCTAACAAAAGAGCAGCTCTTTAAGCGACGTTATGTCTAGTAATGTGACTCTTATTTTGCCCATGATGAAAGTTTTTGTCAACATTTTTTTTATGATAAAATAGTTTTAATTAGTAAAACAAAGTATACACGTGAATTTAATCAGACCATAGGGAAACATACATGGTGCTATAATTACTGTCCAACAGTCAACTAGTGTTTCGATTTTTGTGGAATGATATAGCTTTTCTTGCACTGATTACTGTCTCCAGCATATACACTTTTTGAGTTTGATTTTGCAAAAAAGGTATATTTTTCAAATTCAAACAAATATTATGACGCAGTTATAAAAGATACTAAAACTCTGTTTGTATCAAAAGATTATGAAAACTTCCCTAAATACAATACAATGGTATTTGTCTTTTCATGCATTCTGAATTTTTTAGTCTATCTTAAAAACTTTTAGTGGAAAATCAAACACTCAAGCGAAAGTTACCATCAAACTAATTGTAAAAAAGTCGAAGCAAAGTAGCTACTAAAAAGCAACGTTGCAAATGAGGGGAAAACATTGGTACTCCACAACGAAGCGGTCGTTCGATATCCTGTTTATGTACGAGGGGAAGTCAAAAAGTAAAGGGATATATGAGAAAAGGGGCATTTAATTTAATGATAGAAAAAAGAAACATACGCTTTTCCCAACATTTCACAAGTTTTTTGATTCCGTCGCAAAAAAGTTTTTCGGTTACATCTACAATCAATTAAATTTACTTAACCAACCTTTACTTTTTTACTTCCCCTTGAATATTAACGCGATGAAAGTGCTTGAATAAACTGTATCAGTTTATTACAGATATTATTATCAATTTTATTGTTGTTGTTGCTATTATTATTCATATGGATGACCTGTTATTTATTCATAAACTACTAGTCTCTTCATTATTTAAATAACTTTATATACGTCTAAAATCGGTTTTCAACAAAATTTAATCCTAACACGAAAATATTGGGTTCATCGTCTTGGTTTACGATTTTGTTGAGTCCTATTATTTATCAATAATAAATAAACGGATAATATACCAATAAATAATATAACATTAATATTAATAATAATAGAAATAACAACAATAACTTTAATAAACTGATACAATGTATTAAAGCACTTGCATCGCATTAACATAGCCGGAATTTCGAACGACCGCTCCGGCGCGGAGCATCACTATCTTCACTTCGCCTCCTGCGGTGCTATTTTGCTTTTTAATGTCTGAAAAAATGACGTTGCAACTTTCTTTAGTTGTTTCTTCAATTATGTGATATAGTTTGGTTTCCCACTAGAGCCTTAAATTTTAAGATAAATTAAAGAAGATATACAAGTTTAAATATTCACGATGCATAAAAAAAACAGATACCTTTGTGTCCAGAATAGTCTATCGAGTCTCTTCATATAAAGAGAATCTTACAATTGGTATCTTGTGTAGTTACCTCACAAAATTGATTTAAATTTGAAAAATGTGCTTTTTCCTCAAAATTAAAATTTTCAAAAATTGTCCGTGTTGAAGACGAACGAGTTGCAGATTCATAATCAATACAAGCAAATCTATAATAATCACTGAACGGAAATGGAAACCTCGAAATAATTGATATATCTGAAAATATCTTAATTATTTAAATAATTATAATATCATATAAAAATTATATGATAATTGGCAGCGGTTTTTCACGTACTGGAAATTAAAGATGAAGGTTCAGGCTTTATGCTGCTCTAAACAGTATCACCAAAAAAAAATGTGGCAAGTCCATGCATTTTGTCAAACTTTGTAATTTTCAATATTGCAAACATGACCTCACATTTGCGGTGTTATTATGGTAGTGATGCATCAAATCTAAAATAAAATAAAATTACAGGGTCTTAAAGTAGAGATCTCAAGCTTCAATTTAAAAAAAAAGAGCATAACTTTGCGATGATTTTTCACGGAGTTATTATCAGTCACATTTGCCCAATTTTTGCCTAAAAATTTTCTATGCCATATTTCTTTTGAGCAGTGTATGTTTAACGAAAATTTTCGATTTACAAAAAACATCTTTTATATTACATTACTATCTTCAAATAATTAATTTTTTGCGAAAAAGAGAATGTATTCTTTTTTAGTTTTAAAAATATATATGTATCTTGAATATTTTTCATTTATTGAAACTAGAAAAAATAAGTATTCGTTATGTTTCATTTTGAAAGACTCTTTAAGACAATTGTTTACATTACTGTAGTATGAGGTAATAAATAATGTGTGATTGTTAAAAAATTCTAGGAATATTATCAATTTGTGTCTATGTTCGTGTTTCACTTCTTTTTATAATTTTAATCATAAGTAACCGCATTAATCGTATTAACATTCAAGAGAATATTTTTATTAATGCTTTATTAATATTTTCTTCTTATAAGCTGGCACCACTTCTTTGTAGAAATGTGAGAACAATTTTAAAAGTGAAAACAATCTTCAAGATTATAAAGTGCACAATTTTTTACAATGAAAAAAATTTTTTATTTTTTTAAAATTTACAAAATTAAAGAAACGGAATTTTTGCGATTTCTCCTTCAGTTTTTTCAATAAATTATTTTTTTTTAATTTTTTGCCACACAGAGAAGGTGGTAGAACTCAAAATATGCTTCGTTTTTAGATATACAACTTTTGTTTTTATACGTTCATTTTTAATGTAATGAATAAACTAATGGATATTTCAACGAAATTGATTTTGTATTTTGAAAGTGCAAAAAGAACGTTAGTGACAAATGCCATTTTCCGAGTGACATTAAGATGAATTTCGAGTATTATCTTCTAAAATCCATATTGCGTGAACAGCTTTTTCTACTAATATCTTTGCTAATACAACTTTTGCAGTTTTTATTATTAATTTATGATTATCTGATTCAGCCTCAACCTTGTTTCTTTTAGTATTTTTTAGTACTACACAAAGTTGCTGAGTCACCAACAATATAAATATCTGTATACAGATATAACTTTTAAACATTGATTTAAAATAAGCAATAAGCGCCTGAACAGCATGAAACCCTTCTTGCTCACAACAATTAATAATTAAATGATCTAGACTTCAGGAGTATAGTTTCACTTTATTCACTCAAGCTCAAACGTTACAAAATTTTTTATTTAGTTCTTGGTATGATATTAGGGAGTACCGCGACAAAAATTTAGAAGTCGAAAATAAGAACTACCATAGTATAAATACACAGTATTTTAAAAACTCAAAAAAGTGGATATAATTCCTAACGCACATAGTTTTATCAGTAATAATTAGACGTAGACCAATGTGTTAAAATGTGTTAAAACTACTTTTCACATTAAAGTTATGTTTACAAGTTATAAAAAAAGATATACTTATAAGGTAAGTATGTTATACTTATGGGTCATTCCACGCCAAATCGATCACTTTTGGAAGTCACCATCTCCGATTTTGCTCTAATCGAAATATGTTGTAGTCCATGTGAAATTAAGGGGGGTTTAAGTCATCATTTTGCCGGTTTCGAATTACTTAATGAATGACAAGCCTTAAAAAATTGCAATTTTTGCCCATTTTGGCGAAAATAGGGTCCACTTAGGAATTTTTTTCTCAAAAACTACTCAACCGATTTAGCTAAATTTTTTTTTGTTTTATTCATGAAGAATTGGGCTATTTTGAAATATTTTTTCTAATTCCGTCAATTTGTTATAAAATGTCGGAAAATTTAAACAAATTCTTTTTTTGCGTTTTTCTCAATGAGGGGCGTAAAGGGGTAAAATTTATAAAAAATATGGTCATATTCTTTGAAGCTTCCCCTTTAAAATGAGCCCTTCAGAACGATGGAGCCTCAAAAATTGACGTACCTACAAGCTGGAAAAGGACGCGGGGTACCCCCGTTCCAAGTAGATGAGTCGTGTGCTCCGCTATTATGATCGGCTTTTTTATACCACCGGTCTCAAAACAATACGACAAGACTTCATATACGACTAAATGACCCTGTTGATACCCAGCAAAATATATTAATACTCACTCTTGACCAATGATACACTTATAGTTACGTTAGATTTAATCCTAAAGTGATATAAGTGTGAACTATTTGTTTGGTTATTGGTTTGAAAGTAATAAAAGCATAAAAGTCTTCAGGTTGTAGAAAACATGTCTGACGAGATAGTTACACAATATGAAATATTGTGACGATGATGGTGGCTCTGTACTTAGTGTATGAATTAACTGTCATATTTTTTCCTACCACAGACAATGCTTTCCATACTTTTGATCACAATCCACTATTATCCCAATGCAATAGAAAAAAATCACCACTTCTTCGCGGATTCTATCAAGTAATGATGCCTTTTTTAAAATATAAACAATAAATATAGGAACTAATACCTATGAACGAAGTTATGATTAAAAAATGTGAGATTCGTCAAAAGTAAGTACTAATATATTTTGCTGGGTATCAACAGGGTCATTTAGTCGTATATGAAGTCTTGTCGTATTGTTTTGAGACCGGTGGTATAAAAAAGCCGATCATAATAGCGGAGCACACGACTCATCTACTTGGAACGGGGGTACCCCGCGTCCTTTTCCAGCTTGTAGGTACGTCAATTTTTGAGGCTCCATCGTTCTGAAGGGCTCATTTTAAAGGGGAAGCTTCAAAGAATATGACCATATTTTTTATAAATTTTACCCCTTTACGCCCCTCATTGAGAAAAACGCAAAAAAAGAATTTGTTTAAATTTTCCGACATTTTATAACAAATTGACGGAATTAGAAAAAATATTTCAAAATAGCCCAATTCTTCATGAATAAAACAAAAAAAAATTTAGCTAAATCGGTTGAGTAGTTTTTGAGAAAAAAATTCCTAAGTGGACCCTATTTTCGCCAAAATGGGCAAAAATTGCAATTTTTGAAGGCTTGTCATTCATTAAGTAATTCGAAACCGGCAAAATGATGACTTAAACCCCCCTTAATTTCACATGGACTACAACATATTTCGATTAGAGCAAAATCGGAGATGGTGACTTCCAAAAGTGATCGATTTGGCGTGGAATGACCCTTATATATTATATTATACTGTAACTATATTATACTTATACGGTTATACTTCATAAAGGTAAACACTAAACATTATTACTTCAGATACATTACTATTGTACTAATTAAATACTGATAGAGAGACAGCAGCAATTTGTTGTTACCGCATCTACGAGTTTTGTAGCTACAAGTGGCATGTGCTATCAAGGATACTTATTAGTAAAACGTCTGGCACTGTCTAAAGCATACTCGTTAGAAACATATATCTACAGTAATATTGCAATTGCAAGACAGTGTTTGTAAAACAGTGGCTTAATAACGCGTCCATTAAAGGTATCACAAAGACTTATTGTTAGTGCATGAAATAATGCAGCCATTTGCAAAGTACTTACATGCGCAGCAGTGTTTGACTGATTCGACGCAATGCATTATTAAAAAAATTAATCTGACCCAAGTTTCCTCAAACGTTTCTTTTTTAGACTTTTCTTGTGTCAAGTTTGTTCACCCCATCAAGTGTTATTTCCAGTAAGTATTATAGACATATTTAAGCATAAAGATTTTGAAGACTTATGTGCATATGATTGCATACATACAGGAGTATCAAGAAACTGAAGTAAAAATTTGCACGAGTGACAAGTCACAAAAAAACAATTGTGATAATGTTTGGACCCCTGTAACTCCCGGATCCGGAAAACTTTATCTCATCATCACCCCACCTCCACCTCCTTGACCTCATTCGTCAATTCTACATACATATACATAAAATAATAAGTATCCACAGAATACTTCTTATGTTACAGTTCCAATCATATAGTATAAAATTACTGTAGATACACTACTTATGTCTATTTTTAGTAATGGAAATCGAAGTAGTACTAATTAAGTCGAAAATGATCAGTTCACTTACTTACTTACTGTCGAATCACAACTTGTAAGTGGTTACACGTTAGACGTTGAAACGTTATCACATTGGAAAGGTACAAATTAAGGTTAATGAGGAATAGAATATTTTCTAATAACTTATCCTCATATATTAAAAAAATTACTTTTTAGGTTTTTGGTCCACTGTGCCATTTCTGGTTTAAGTATAATGCAGTTTCGAACACACACGACTTCACTTCGTTCAACGAGATGTAAGGAAAAGGAATATCTCACCGTTCGTTTAAGTCGCTTTTGTTTCACATCTACTCCTCTTTTATCGTTGTACAGTTACCATCTTCTTCTTACACATAAGAAACAAGAGTCAGACGGATATGTATCGGGAGGTTCTTTCTCTTGTCGTTCTATTCAACAGAATGAAACTGATAGTGTTCGTGACCGAATTTCCCAAATATCAAATGTTTGGTGTTGCTTGATTCTAATATAGTGTTTATTCACAATTTTGCTTTTGTATTGAATTGTACTGAGTATCGCTTACTGAATACTGAATTTTAGTTGAAATATTTATTTTTTACAAGGGCTGCTATACTAAGATCTTCAGGGGCCCTAATATTTCAAATATTTTTAGATTACTTTACTCTTAGGGTATGTACGATTTTACATTAATTAGTTTTCAATCAAATATGAATTGTAACAATTAAAATTGTTACAAATTTTCAATAACATTAAAGGACATTTTCAAGAGCACTAAAAGGTGTTCATTCTTTCGAAAAAAAAGAAGGAAAACGAAGTCCCCATCTGGTTAGATTAATAACGGTAGCTAAATTTATCACCGAAATTAGTTTATTATTATTATTAGTTTTTTTTTTTAATTTTATTCATTTAGTTAATTGCATTTTCCAAAATAATATTTAAAAATTGCAAAATTATGTTATAAAATATTAATGTATATCAGAAAAGTACAAATAATTTCGAATGATATCAATTGGAATAGAATACAAAAAAAATTACATACGTTCTTCGACTGCAAAAAGTGAATACTTTTATCAATATTTTGAAGACAAACTATTACCTCGGCTCATTTCATTCTTTTTACATTAGTGTACAATCATATGCATTTATGGAATACAAAATAAAGATGGATGTGATTGAAAATTATTTGAAATATGGAGTCCACATGCGATTCCATGGATATGGCTCAACTCATAGTACTTAACTCGATTGTACATTTTTTGTTATTATTAAATTGTGCCTTTCAAATTTGAATCAATTATATTTATAAACTAATTTAAATCCAGCGTTTTAAATAAGTTTAAAAGTATCATTTTACGCAAATGTACGTGTACACCATATTTCAGATCATTTTCAATCACTCATCCCGATCTTCTATTTTATAAGTATGCCTCAATATAATGTAAAAAAATTGAATTTTCTGTTTATGCTTTACACGTTCGCAAACATTATCCCATTTCATAACTGAAAAACGTAAATATGTAACTTCAGACTATTCTTACGAAGATAAAAAATCATTGATTTTTTCTTACGGAGCTGTATAAAGGATATATTTTTTTCAGGAAGGACATTTGGAAAAATATGGCGGAAAGTAGAAATGCCTACCTACAAGATAGTACGATAACTCTCGAAGGTATAGAATTTTTATTTAGGAGAAAATAAATTAGTGCATTCAGGTCAAAGATTATTCTTTCAAATGTAGGCAATAAGGAATATTCTTGAATGTACAACGAAAGTAAGTCTTGGACAACACTAAATGACCTTAAACCACCCTGAAAGACCACAGTATTACATGTCAACGAATCCGACTTGAAATCAGCTTCACATGTACTTAAATGAATACATAAAGTTCTATATAAGAAACACTGATTATCTTGAATTCTTGTTAAGCACGACTAGCTGAGGAAGATTTGTAATCAGTATAATGTCTCCCATGGAACACGGTAAGTTTAAACCAAATCTTTTTTGAAACAACGTGTTATTTGAGAAATAATTACAAAAATTATGACAGTTATAATCACATATATCTTTGATATTTTTCATATCAGAAAACAATATTTTAAGTAACAACTACACCAAGAGAAGGGATCACCTAGATAGAACTGCTACGAACTACCCAAGATCATTTTTTTTCTTATTTATAGGCATACATTTCTTTACGAAAACCGATTCTTTTGAATCTGTTATTTAAAAATATTTCAATATTGAAATATAATATGAATAAAATAAGTTAGTGAGATATTTTAAATTCAAAAGCGAGGTAAGATAAATATATCGATTATACTTACTGCTCTAACTTTGACCACCATGACATGACAGATAAACTAAAATTGATATTTTATGTAATGAAACATTATTTTTGTGAACAATATTTACTAATTATAACGTACAAATGTATAGAATTATGTGTAGATAGCTTATACATAACTTCAAATTTTTTACGAAAGTGTGCAATACCAATACTGATACATATTATTACGAAAACGAAATTACCAGAAACGAGATATTTTTTTTTATAAACTTTCCATTTTTAACCATGGATGGGCAATATTGGTTACTACATGCATATTGTTTCAGTTTCAGGTAAGGCTAAACTAGATCAAAAACGAGTTAACATATCATAATTATTATCGGAACAATAAATTTTGAAATACAATATTTATGTTTTAAGTACTTTAGAATCATTAACCATTTATTGTATACATAATGAATGGTCATAGTAAATTATTATAAGTGTAAATTACTTATGAATGAAAAAAAATTACATGTTTAATATTGA
This sequence comes from Megachile leachella, assembly GCA_963576845.1. NCBI lineage: Eukaryota > Metazoa > Arthropoda > Insecta > Hymenoptera > Megachilidae > Megachile > Megachile leachella. The sequence continues at coordinate 497,104 of OY756259.1, read as the reverse complement.
CATACACATATGCTAGTAAAAAATAATTTAAAAATTTATTTAGACAATAAAACTGTTACAGAATTTTCATTTATTTTTCTTTGGCTAACTTACTTTTTAAATAAAAGGACTAAAACTATGCAAACAGTGAACTTTATAAATGTTTAAACATAAAATATGGAATCGGTGAAATATACTATATTTTGCTTTCTTATGTCCATTCTTGTTTCAAATTTGTAATATTGATAATAGTAAATTTCTATGACGGTCAGAACTGGTATGAAGCATGACCCAAGTTATTATTTACACATATAATTGGGTAATTCTACGCAAAATGAATCATCTCTTTCCTTGATATCTCAGACTTTGTTAAAAAAGGAAAAAAAAATAGTTAATGTCATCGTTTTCATTTGGCTTGAAATCGTTTAAAAAACGCAAGTTTTTAAATTTTTTTATTTTTGTCCATTTTTTTAATACAGTTTGTACCATTGAATTTTTATCTCAGAATCTAATTATCATAATAAATATTGAATAAGGAGCAGGCAGAGAGTTTTAGAACCGAATAAAGAACAAACACAATATCTTGATGTAAAAACATTATCTTAACATTTAACATTGAACGCGTATATCATGGCGATTGAAAAACAAGAGAGTGAACAAAATTATAACAAATCCGTTGTTAACGTGTTTATACATTAACAATATTAATCAAGAGAGTACAACTCGATTATGTAGGAAAACCGTCGTGAATTGTATTTCCAACACTCTCCCTCAATTCCGCGGTGTTCCGCTTAAAATCGTGAAGAGGTAATACACCTAGACCAGAGATACATTCTTCATGTTTTACACAGGAAAGCGCCTTTGTTAATACATCTGCCAGCATAGACTCAGTAGGTAGATATTCCAATTTGATTGGATGATCCCGAAGAACCTGACGTATGAAGTGATGACGTACATCTATATGTTTTGTCCTTGCGTGGAACAATGGATTGCGGGCCAGCTTCTGCGCTCCTTGGTTATCATTGTACAGTGTAAGTTGAGCAAAATTTTGAAGCCCTAGCTCCTTGAGAAAACCTAGAAGATAAACACCTTCTTTAGCAGCATCACTGACGGCCATATACTCGGCCTCCGTTGAGGACAGAGCTGTTGTGCGCTGCTTCCTCGACTCCCAGGTAATAGCAGAACCTGCAAGAACAAAAACAAACCCAGTGAAAGACCTTCGATCGAGCGAACAATTTGCCCAGTCGGCATCGACATAGCCAATTAATTCTTTTTGGCTTTTCCTGTAAATGAGCCCATGAGTTGCAGTTCCCTTCAGATAGCGAAGAACTCTTTTCGCGGCCAGCCAGTGAGTCTTCTGATAGTTGCTACTAAACTGACTTAGTACACTCACGGCGTGAGATATGTCAGGACGTGTGCCCAAAGCAATGTACATCAGGGCACCAATGAGTTCTCGATAGGGAAGTTCTGGGTCACTCTTGTTATCTTCTGACTCTTCTTCGAGTTTTATTCCAATGGCCAACGGAGTTTTTACAGGATTACAGTCTTCCATGTGAAATCTATTCAGAACATCCTTGATGTAGCCTTCTTGAGACAACGTCAAACTCTCCCTTGTTCGAGAGATCTGAATGCCAAGACAAAATTCTGCGTTTTCAAGATCCCTTGTTAAAAATCTTCTAGACAACTCGAACTTGATCTCATCGACTCGTGATTTATTGTTCGATGCAATTAAAATGTCGTCAACATAAACGAGTACGATCGTTTTTCCTTGTCCCTTCTTATCGGTATATACGCAGGGGTCTGCATTTGTGGATACTAAACCAGTTTCGCAGAAAGCTTCATTTAGTTTTGCGTTCCATTGTCGACCAGCTTGGCGAAGTCCATATAAAGCCTTTTTAAGTTTGCAAGTACGTGCTCCGCCCGAGAGACACTGCTGCATCATTCTTGCCTTGTTTGCAATAATTTGATCCCCTTCTTTGCGAATGATTTCTTTCAACATTTCATCTAAGAAATCTGGGATACGCATATAAACGTCCGTGTCGATGTCTCCGTTGAGGTAGGCAGCTGTGATGTCCAATTGAGAAATTTGAAGATCGAGCTCCACGGATAGTGCCATCAGCAGCCTGAGAGACTGGAGTCGTGCCACTGGCGCGAAGGTATCGTGAAAATCTATCCCAGGCCTCTGCGTGAATCCTTTCGCTACGAGCCTGGCCTTTCGACGTTCTAAGCTGCCATCGGCATTGTATTTGTTTCGGAGTACAAACCTGCAATCAACAACTTTTTGATTATCCGGTTTATTTACTAACATCCAAGTATCGTTTGCAACAAGATTTTTAATTTCAGTGTAAATAGCATCCTTCCATTCCTCAGCATCCGGACCATTCAAAGCCTGAGTACACGATATTTCGGATGCACTCATTGCAAAACCAGCGTCGTGCCATTCCAGCTCCTCATCATCATCCAGCGATCCGCGATCACGACCCTGATTCGTGTCTTGAGACACTTCATTTGACGACAGCTCGCCTTCATTTTCGGATGCGTTGCGAACTTCGTTAGTTTGACTCGTTCCGATGCGATCATCTTCGACTGCGGTACGATTGTCCTGGGTGCGGTCGGTCGCCACGCGTGGCTGACAATAAACTTTCAAAGGACGACCACGACCTCCGATACGCACGAGGCGAGGTCTACCATGTCCACGTCTCGTTGATGGGGTAGAAACATTGACATTGGCATCTTGATTACTATCAGTCTCAACGTTGCCGTCAGGGTCTTCTTCTTCATGAGCCTGTGAATCCAGATCATCATTATTCCTTGGCTGACTATCTGCAACATGTTGATATGGAGAGACTTCAATGTGTTGTTTATTTAAGGCTTCTTTATTATCTGATACGAAGTCCTCGTATTCGGTCTTTGGTCCAAATTCGTCCAGGAATTTGACGTCACGCGATGTGATAATTTTCTTCTCGTCTGGAATCCAAATGCGGTAAGCTTTCCTATCTTCGGAGTAACCTACGAACACTCCTTGCCTTGATTTCTTTTCAAATTTCCCCTTATTTGGTGTTTTATCGAGTACGAAAGCTTTACTACCAAAAATTTTAAAATAGCCTATAAAAGGAGGCTTACCGGTCCATTTCTCGTAAGGTGTACCTTCGTCAAGACTTCGTGTCACACATCCATTTTGAATATGACATGCAGTGGCAACTGCTTCGGCCCAGAAGGAGGGAGAAAGTCCTGATTGCAAGAGCATGCAACGTGCAGATTCGATAAGCGTCCTGTTCTTGCGATCTGTAACACCATTTTGCTGTGGCGTATGGACCGTGGTCAAACGTCGACGTATTCCGCATTTTCCAAGAAAATTATCCATGGCCTCGTTGCAGTATTCTTTGTCGTTGTCCGACTGGAGAGCCTTTAATTTATGTCCGGTCTGCGTCTCCGCAAAATTTTTGAATTCCACGAACCTTGAAAAAACTTCGGTTTTATTTCGAATAAAATAAACTGTACAATAGCGACTGTAATCATCAATGAAAGTCACGATATATCGTGCGCCGCCTTTTGACAACACGCGCATAGGTCCGCAAACGTCACTGTGGACAATTTCAAGCAATGCGCGAGAACGATTGGTTCGTGTTTGGAACGGTAGGCATGTCAGTTTTCCAGTTAGACATATTTCGCATCCGCGCGTGTTCGCGACCCCGGTAAAATTTAAACCATGAACACACTGTTTATTCTTCATTAAGTTCATATCATTCGAATTTAAGTGTCCTAAGCGCTGATGCCATATTTCCGCGCTAGATTTGGTCACACTGCTTGCCGCGCATGCTTGTTGTAATTTTTGTCGAACGAAAAATAAATCACCTTCGCGATCCGCAATTAATATTATTCTTTTTCGAGAATCTTTTACTATCGCTTGAGTTTTATGTAGAAAAAATTACTTCGTTACCTTTGTCAACAATTTTGGAGACGGACAATAAGTTTACTCTTAAGTTTGGAACAAGTAGTGTGTCCTGAAGTTTGAATGACTGTTCGGTCTTGCCATTCGAGACTGACAGTCGAACACAACCTCTTCCGGTCACTCGCGTCATCGCATCGTTCGCTAACTTCAGTTCAGCACGCGTTTCTTCCGACTCGATAAACAGACTTTTATCATTGCACAAATGGGATGTGCATCCACTATCCAAGCACCATTTTGGCATCGTTGCACTATCGGTTAACGAATGTAAACACTCTGCGATAAGTGCCTCTTCAGCAACATTTGCCCTCGAAGAAATCGCTTTCCGTTTCGCAAAACAATTTGCAGATTTGTGTCCGATCTTGTGACAATAACCGCATTTGTATTTGACGCGTCTGTCGGTAACATTTTGTTTACCACCGGTTTGATTACCGATATTGTGTCTGTCGGTAACTATCTGTTTGCCACCGATTTGATTACCGATATTTCCGTGCTCTTTTCGTGATTGTCCGCGAGATGGTCCGTACTTCGCAAACATGGCGCCGTCTTCATTTCCTCTTTCCTTTTGCTTCCGGGCGTCATCCAATTCAACGATTTTTACTCGTAAAGAATCCGGATCAGGCAAATCATCCCGTGATTGCATAGCTATACGAAATGTTTCAAAACTCGCGGGTAAACTATTTAATATAAGTACCGTGAGCAGATCACCATTGATTTCAACGTCCATTGCATGAAGTTTGTCGACAGCGTCATAGAACTCTGTCAAATGCGTTCGGACATCCATACCTTCAGTCATCTTGCATAGCGTGACTTGATTTAACAAGGCCGCTTTCTTAGCAGGACCCTTAGATGCGTACACGCTTTCGAGCTTTTTCCATACATCGTTCGAAGTCGCACATCCACGAATTTGTTTCAATTCTAATGGCGAAATGGACAGTATGAGATCCGCCTTTGCCTTGCAATCCGCTGCGATCCACTCCTTTTGAAGTTGTTCCGATCTGCGTCGTGCATCACCTTCGCCGGTGATTATCGGCATTGGTATATCACCTGAGACATACGGCCATGTATCGTTTTTCACAAAAAGGGCTTCTGCCTGAATCCGCCACGTATCGTAATTATCGCGGGTGAGCACTTCAATTCGCGGAGAATTTGCGGTATTCATGTTTTTAATATTTCGCGTGTCACTGGATCGAGAAACTTTCGAGATCGTTCGTGCACTCCGTCGTTTTCTTTTACGACATACACCAAAAAGGAATATTTCACTTTTTAGCTTTTAATTATTAACACTCGCGATGCCTGGGCCCATAACCTATTGAATAAGGAGCAGGCAGAGAGTTTTAGAACCGAATAAAGAACAAACACAATATCTTGATGTAAAAACTTTATCTTAACATTTAACATTGAACGCGTATATCATGGCGATTGAAAAACAAGAGAGTGAATAAAATTATAACAAATCCGTTGTTAACGTGTTTATACATTAATAATATTAATCAAGAGAGTACAACTCGATTATGTAGGAAAACCGTCGTGAATTGTATTTCCAACAATAAATTATATTTTCATTTATATTTTAATTGGAAAAAATACTTTTTGAATATATTTTTATTAGGTTGGAAAATTATTTTTGCAACGTTAATAATTATAATACATTATTTATACGTTTGCATTTGATGAATTCTTATTTATAATCTATGATTCCGACGTTTGAAATTATCTAAGCTGTGCCATCCTTAAAATTTTTTTTCTTCCTGATACAAGCAGGGCCGTGCCTGGGTATATGGCCGCCTGCGTGCCAGTCTGTATGGCCGCCCCCAGGATAACATTAAAAAAAAAATCACACACAGGACACAAATAACGATTTATCCTCGCTAGTCTATAGACTAATACGACTAATAAGACGAATAAGACCGCTTACGCGACGCCGGTCAATTGAAAAAACTATTTCGGCTCTTCGCTCGTGCAATGTTCGAAAAAATTCGGATTCGCTGCATGACTAGGTATATAAATACTACAACGACATAATCAGTTTTTATACATTTCTTATTTCTGAGAAACTCTTTTTAGATAGATTAGATTAGAGAAACTGTTTTTACTTCGTATCTTAATGAAAACAAACCGATTGTATTTTTGCCCAGTAAACAACTTGTAACGATTTGGCCGCCTCTTAATTTCGGCCGCCTGCGTGCGGTGCACGCAATGAACGCCCGTCAGGCACGGCCCTGGATACAAGAAGCCCACTATTTTTCCCATGCTGCCCATTCGTGCACAGACATTTATTTACAAATATTTAATCTTAATGTAAACAAGCTGGTAGATATCTGAATCGTATAAAAGAAGTGTTGACAAGAATGGGATATTAAAACTTTTCTGGAAACATAAATAACAGTATTGAAACTATAAAACATTTTTTCTACTATTTCAACTTCATTGAAGCAGTTAATAAAGAGTAATAGTGGCTCGATTAGTCGACTATAATAGCAGTCTGCACAGTGCATGTATTTCAAACAGGCTAAATTCATTATACACTGATAGTGTTCATCGTCATTTTCAATCTCAATCAAAATGCATTCAAAAGACAGGATTCTAATTAACGATTAATTGTCAATACGACAAATATTTTGCAAGACAAAAATTCAATACATTTTCACAAAAACCGCAAAAAAGATTCAATTTAGACCAGTGCTAGGAATTAGTTGCCCTTTTCGGGCCGATTTCGGAGTCGACGCCTACCTTGCCCCTACTACCGCACTCGATTGCCGTACGCCAGGGACGTCGTACGATAGATTTGTCGGAACCCATCGGTGATTAGAAATTTTCCCGACAAATCCATCGTGCGACGTCCCTGGCGCACGGCGTCACGGGGGCAGTCGAGCGCGGTAGTAGGGGCACGGTAGGCGTCGACTCCGAAATCGGCCCGAAAAGGGCAACTAATTCCTAGCACTGATTTAGACTAACAGCTCTAACATCAATTTCAATGTTTATACACACGAAATAATACGTTTAATCTATAAAATAGTTATACGTAATTTTAACTTCCACCCGTCGCCTCTCATAAAAGAAGTTTAGAGGAGTTTATCATTTTTTGTTTGATTGGTATTTAATAGAATGTTAAAATAATTAATATAAAATAAAGCTTGTGATCACAAACTATTTACATTTTTGGGAAAAGTGGTCCTTGCCAGTACCTAAACGCGAGTTGAATTTGCCTGTTAAATCTCTTTCTTGCACCTATGTGGTTATCTACTTACCGGTTTACTCAGCTAATTTAAATACAGATCATAAAGCGGCCTTGTTCCCCTCTGGAAGAGTCAAGAAATCCATTTTTTTTATTATATTTTTTTACAGCATAACATATTAAAAATGTGTTTCCGAAATTATGTGCTTGAATTCATTCAAGTGACAATGTTATAATGATTTGACAAGTGATAAGTACGATATACACATATTAATAGTTGCAACGTCGTTTTTTTTACGATGCCAGAAAGCAAAATAGCAACGCGCGAGACGAAGCAAGGGCGGTGGTGCTCCGCATCAGAGTGTAAATCGCATTAATATAGGCGCGATACGGAACGGCCCCTCTGATGCGGAGCACCACTGGTCCCGTCTCGTGTCGCGCGTTACTATTTTGCTTTCTGGCATCGTAAAAAAAACGACGTTGCAACTTTCTAGGGGTGCATTTTAACACGTTGACTGCCGCGTCACCCGTATATGGGTGACACTTAAATATCTATACTGATTTAACATGTGTGTTGTTAAAAATTTATTCGTTTTCCTAACCGCGAATTCTCGCATTAATTACATGGATCAATGGAAAATAAATGTAACAAGATATTGTGCAAATATTTAGAAAAATTGGTCACGAATGGAAGCACTACTGAATGCATTTGAAAATTACTTTAGTGTGGCAGTCAACGTGTTAAAGGTGAAAATCTGCTCTATCGCGTGGTATAGTTCAATTTTCCACTAGACCCTTGCTTTTTTAAATAAATTGAAAAATATACGTAAAAATTGGGACAAAATCCGTGTCTCTCGGTGTTCATTGGCCATTTAAATATGTTTAAACATTCAGAATGCATAAAACGCAGACATCGTTGTATTCGGGAAAGTCTATAGAATCTTTTGATGCAAAACGAATCTTAGTATCTTTTATAGTTACCTCACAGAATTGGTTCAAATTTTAAAAATATGTTTTTTTTTTCAAATGTAAATTTCTCAAAAACTGTACGTGCTGGACATAAATGAGTTGCAGATTCGTAATCAGCACGAAAAAGGCTATAAGAATCACTGAATGAAATTAGAAACGTCGAAAAAAAGTTAAAATTTGTTGGACAGTGTAAAACATGCATATAACCTGTTTATGATTTATGAAGCACAATTATATCGGTTTTATATTCTTCTAGCTGTGCTCCACTCATAGTACACTTTTGAAACTTTGACAGTCAATACGTAAGTAATATAACGTTATTCTTGTTTTCAAGCCATTTTTTTATAAAAAACACTCCAAAAACAAATCATTTTTGTTCCGACATTAATAATCAACCTACAATTTAAAGAAAAATATGTCGTGTATAGCTACTGATCGTATTTTATGTGCAATTAATCGTATAAGTTATTACTTCCCATATTGCTCTCATCAAAGAGGTTAAAAGACGAAAATTGTTAGTTATTCTAATAAACCACCAATAAACAATTATAGTTTAATAAGGACATTATTTAGTGTATATGAATATATAAATTCATATTGAAATCATTGATTGGTTAATGATCTGAACCTCTCTACCGTTAATTTTGTATAAACATTACATTTCTTTTTAATCAAAATCCGAAATCTTGAGAGAAAAAGTGATCGATTTAGCGATGTATTACCCAATTATGTTTTTTTTTAACCGACTTCGAAAAAGGAGGAGGTTACTCAATTCGATCAGTAAGGTAAGTTGCCTAATAGCTGACAGTTTAAGAGAAAGAATTCAAACAATTTAAATAAAAAAATATTTAAAATCAATAAAAACAGTCGCTAATATTTTATCAAAATTGATTGATCCTTTATCTTTAAATTGACGTAATCAAAAGCTATTTAAATTTTGTTAATGTTAAGAAAATGAAATAAACAAGGTTATAGTAATTACACCAATAACTGACATGGTCGAAATGTAGTATATCCAATATCTGACATCTAGATACTGCAATAGCTGACACTTTTATAAATGTAAACAGAAATTATTCATTTAAATAACAAAATTTATTTCCACAATAAAATAACAAAATATAACGTTAATTTATTCAAAATACATTGAAATTTGAACTTAAAGTTCCTCAGATGATGTAGAAGTATCACTTTCTATAATAAGTCGTTTGTATTTCTTTGCAGTTTTCTTTTTCTTATTCGGTTTCTCTGCTGCCTTCATTTAAAAAAAAATATTATAAAAAAAACAGGAATACCATTTATTTGCAGGCCGATTATTAATAAAATTGTTAGGTCTATTTAAATTTTTCATCAACGTTTCTACAGAGTCCAAAAGTTGACTCCAAAAGTTGTTGGTTGACCTTTTCAACCAATGTCTAACACGGATGTCAGATATTGGTCGGCAGGCTTATGTTCGTATCCCAAAAACTGACACCCCTGACATCCATCAAATTAGACGGTTTATTTAAAGTCTTCAAAGAAAAAACAACACTATAATCTTTAATTAGAATAGGGAAATATAAGGTTGCTCTCAAAATAATTTAATAAAATAAATACAAAGCAAAATATCATGACGTGTTTCTAACCTTAAGTGATAGAAGAATCGAGCCGCTAATGAAAATTACGTGCCGACTTGTAAACAATAATTGCAAAATTTGGATAAGTTCACGCATAACGATTCTCATAAATCAGAGATGGCGTTGCATAATACACACTTCATTATACATACAATGAGAAACAGATATTATTTATATAGAGTCTTTATTAATTAATTACAAAGTTAAAAGTGTCAGTTATTGGTGGAGTGTCAGATATTGGGCAACTTACCTTATATTCTTTTTTTTTTTTTTCTATGTATGCCCGCCGATAACGCATAGTTGGATGGACCGATCGGAATGAAACCTTTTGCATCTGGTAGGTTCTGACTCCCCATTGGTACCATTATGAAAAAATTTTTCATTTTTTAATTGCAAAGTATTTTTTTTGCAAAAAGGCCGGCAACTTTTGAAATAAACTTTTCTCTATTTTAGTGCGCTTTTAATATCTTGTCACGGACATGATTCTGAACAATTTTGCTCATATACAAATATCACGAAAAACTTTAGTTTTCGAGATATTAGCGAAAATTGTTGTTAATTTTTGCAACCACTTCGAACGATTTTTGTCTCCTTCTAATACGTTATGGCATGATTCTGAACGTGTTTTTCCTTATGTATAATTGTCGGAAAACTTTAGTTTTCGTGATATTAGCGAAAAACCATTATTATTAATATTAGTGAAACGCCCAGTGCTATGCACCGGAAAATCAAGAAAGGGCAATTACAATGCACTGTCCCAAAACACTAACTAAGCTTTACCGCTCTAACACCCGACTTCTGCATCAAGATGAGTTCACGTTGACGTTGGTGTATTATACTTAATTATGCTCATGGCATTTACGCAGACAAAAAAAAAGCCCTGAAGAATTGTCTTACAGTATCTTATACAATTCTCCCCGTTCCACTAAAAAGTGTGACATGAAATAATTTTAAGAAAAAAATACACCGACTTCGAAGTAATTTCTATTTCATTCAATCATATAATTACGTAATATATATGAATAAAACCTATTCACTCGTTAGGTAGTATATTAAATACATTTCAACCTTTTCGGAGACGGCGCAAAATTAACCCTTTGCACTCGAGGGCTCCGGAGCGGAGCCATTTAAAATTTGTCTTCAAACTCGAGGGCTCCGCTATGGAGACAATGCAAATAATTTTCAGTTCATAATATAAGGACAAATGGATTTGAAAACAATGACTTTTCTTTTAACGCGCATATCATTTACTTATGTGTAAATATGATTTTCTATTGACAATGCTTCGAGTCGTTGGTAAAGTGAATAAATAAAAATTTCGAGTGCAAAGGGTTAAAAATACCTCAGTAAACGTTGCTGCCAATAACCAGTTGATTGTGGTGTGGCGTATTGGAAATTAATAAATCCTGAGAAAGAATACGAACTATTATAGATATATACAATACGTAATATACGTAAATGTAACGACTGCATCTTCATTTCGCAACGTTTCTGATATAAATGAAATTGAATCGACTTCGTTCGCATGTCGAAGCCGTGGATCTAAGAACTTATAAACGGAGCCCACGACGCGGGAATTACGAAAGGGTATAGCCGGATAAGGTGGTCAAATGTGCCCTTGAGTCGAATTAGAAACCCAATTCGTGGGGGTAGTAAAAGGGAAAAAACGAAATTCCGGTTTTTGGCCCTTTTTGCCTATTTACTTTCGCTCAAAAATTCTAAAACATGGAGGGCCATATAGCGCATATTATAGAATTGTTTGAAATTTTTTGATCGCAAATTGTAGTCGTGAAAAATCAAAAACCGAAAAAAAATCCGAAAAAATGCGATTTTTTAGTGAAGATGTCGGAGCACTACTTTTATATTAATATGGTAGTTAGGTATTAGTATACCTATTATTCTCTAATTTTTTCAGATTTTTCGGTGAGGTGCGCCGTAGTTAAAAAAATCAAAAACCGATTTTTTCGCGCGAAAAACCAACTTCTGCTTCGAATTTTTATGTCAATTTCCCATAAAAGATGCATTAGGCTATTTTAAGAGGATTCACGTTCGCACAATTGATTTATGAATTACAACAATGAAATGAACATAATTAATTAGTTGTATGGTATGTTCTTTATACATGCTTAACGGTTTTCCAACGAGATCGGTAGCGCAGCGGTTAGGCGCCTAACTGGTAAACCGCTGCATACTTTTTTTGGCGCAGGTTCGATCCCGTCCGAACTAATATATTTTTTTTCTTTTTTTTTCCTTTTAATTATTAATTTTTTCATTGTAATTATTCTTTGTTTTTTTTTCAGTGGGGAAAAGGCATTTCCACACAATCTTTATGTTCTTAGACTATTGTGGGACTCCTACGTTAATCGCAAACTACCCACTAAAACCCCCATTGCCTGTTGAAATAAATTACATTACATTACAATTAATTACATGTCTTAATTGTGCTACGATTTTATATATTTTTATTTTTAAACATTTTATTTTTCATAACTTATCACTTTCCATTGTTGAAGAAATACTATGTTGAGTATGTCAATTGTCATTGCTGTCTTCATTTGTAACAGATATCACTTGCTCCGTTTGAAATATTTTACTTAACATTGTACATCGCAATTATTTCAAGGATGAACTGAATTAACCATTTTTCAAACATCAAGTCGAATACCTGAATAGGGAAAAGCCAATCTTCAACTAATCAAGATTAACAAAATACCTATAACAATAAGTAGTCGACAGACCTCTACTACTTAGTTACCAGAAATGAAATATTTGAAAATGGGACTAATAAATGTACTTAACTGAAAAAATATGAAATCGTAGCACAATTAAGATATGTGGTCAAAATGTTCCGCAATTATTTTTACATGAATTTAAAGTTGTCATAGTTTTTCAAGTTAAAAAAAAAACAAACCTTGAAATATTCTTAAAATGTATTAAAAATGTTTTTAAATAAGTAGTATCCATTGCTATATAATTAGAATGAAAAAATTAATAATTAAAAGGAAAAAAAAAGGAAAAAAAAAATATTAGTTCGGACGGGGTCGAACCTGCGCCAAAAAGATTATACAGCGATTTACCAATCAGGCGCCTTAACCGCTGTGCTACCGATCTCATTCGGATACTGTTAAACATTTTAGTATATAAAGACATAGCATAAAACTAATTAATTATGTTAATTTCATTGTTGTAATTCATAAATCAATTGTGCGAACGTGAGTCCTCTTAAAATTATTTAGTACATCTTTTATGCGAAAATGACATGATAATTCAAAGCAGAAGTTTGTTTATCGCGCGAAAAAATCGGTTTTTTATTTTTTTAACTACAACGCACCTCACCGACAAATCTGAAAAAATTAGAGAATAATAGTTATACTAATATCTATCTACCACATTAATATAAAAGTAGTGCTCTGACATCTTCACTAAAAAATCGCATTTTTTCGGATTTTTTTTCGGTTTTTGATTTTTCACGACTACAATTTGCGATCAAAAAATTTCAAACAATTCTATAATATGCGCTATATGGTCCTCCATGTTTTAGAATTTTTGAGCGAAAGTAAATAGGCAAAAAGGGCCAAAAACCGGAATTTCGTTTTTTCCCTTTTACTACCCCCACGAATGAGATAGGGGGTTGAAACTTGGTGTGAGATGTTTTTTTTGGATATGCTATCGACTGACGAATTGGGTTTCTGATTCGACTTAAGGGCACATTTGACTACCTTATCCGGCTATACCCTTTGCGCCGCCTCCGAAACGGTTGAAATATATTTAATATACTACCTAACGAGTGAATAGGTTTCATTCATATATATTACGTAATTGTATGATTGAATGAAATAGAAATTACTTCATTAGGAAATAAAAATTATTTTATACTTTTTAGTGCATTTCGAAGTTGGTGTATTTTTTTCTTAAAATTATTTTATGTCGAATAAAATCACTTCGAAATATTTAAACGATGCATCATCAAATTTGTATTGCGTGAAATGAAGTATAGTGAATCACTATGATTGCAGAAGTAGCTAATATTCATCATTAAAATTTAAAACATTCAGACATTATAAAAATTAAACATAAAGAAAAGTAAATGAAATTTTAGATGTATTATTCTAAATAAATAATATATATTTTAAAACTTTTTCTTCGTAATATGTTAAATATTTTTCGAGAAAATACTATTAACATCAAACGACGTCTAGTTCTTGTATATCAAAAGAATGATGCATAACGTTCCGCTTGATATTTTCAATGAATCATTCATTGCTTTATAAAATATGTGATTACATAACATTGCGAGATGTTCATTGGTGCCAATAATTGTAAGATAAATACGCTCATGCAAGTTCGATCACACATATATACTATTTAGGCAGGCTAAGCTGCGCATAATGATATAATAATAATACAAAAATAATTTTCTCATTGTGCGTGTAAAAAAATCAGGTATTAAGATAATCACATGGCGACAGTCGACTTTAAAAGTTGACACATTCAAACGTAAGTAGATATAAGAAATGAACTAACATCGATTAAACAATCTAACTGCAAAATTCATGACTATAATATTAATCCATATTTTAAAAAACAAGACTATGAAACAAAATAAGCAAATAATAAATATTTTCCCCATCAGTCATTCGACATAAACTACCAACCGCAAGTGCATTTTCCCGTTTTCTTAGCATTTTATTTCTAAAACCGTATAATAAATGTTTTCTATTTATATTTTTGAGTAGTGTTAGCTTTTTAAGAAAATATATAATAAAAAATACGTTCCCTGTTAATGATTTTCTTATACCGTAATTTCAGGTGTATTATAATTACCTCTGCCTTCTAAAAATTTCATCGCTACTTATTTATTAATAGTTATATTGAGGTAAATACTACAGCAATTTCACTGCAAACTTGATAAAAATGACATATTGTAAATATTGTACTGATAGAAATGCAATGTTTAATTTTATAACAATGTTTGTAAATATTTCATGTAAAAATATAATAAAATTGTACAAAATTTCCAGTTACTTTGATAAGGAAAATTTAATAATAAATATTTTTGTGATTGACAACTTATTTACAATAGACATAAAATATGTAAGAAAAAGAACATGAATCAGATGCACGATAGAATTAACTGTTTATTGAAGTAAAATTTGTGCGTAAACGGTATAGTTTTTTAATGGAATAAAATATGTTTAGGATAGTTTTATAAGTAAACATAAACAATATAATAACATATTTTATTTACCAAATTCGTCTTGTTTTTTAAATTTTAAATTGTTGTTATCATTCGTGGGGCTAATATAACCCTTTGCACTTCGAGAATTGATTTTGCCATTTAAAATATTCTCTCAGAGGGCACAACCGAATACAAAGGGATAAAATTTTATCTGTAAATGTAATTACATAAAGATCAAATTTATAAAAGATTCTAATTCAATAGAGGTAAAATAGTACATATATGTATATGTATATAAATACATACACACACATAATATTTTCTTTTAATATATTCTCAATATATCCAATACATTCTTTTATGTTAACCCTTTCATTACTACGTGCATTGTAAAAAAATGTTACTTTTTAACGTTACGATATTTCTACTTTAGGACTTTATTGTTATTAAAAATAAAAAAAGGTTGAAATTCTTATTATTTATTTATTCTGTTGATTAAAACGTAAAACGTTGATGAAACGTAAGTAACAATTTGCCTGATATCAGTTTAGTAAAATTGTGAATATGTTTAAAAAAATGTACTCAACGTACATGTACAGATTACGTGTACGTATATTAACGGATGTATGATAGGCTTTTATAGTCATAGGGTTAAAGGAAGCAATCACGAACTGATTGAAGTTACCTTTCCTTTCAAAATAAAGTATTGATTTTATTCAAATCATTCATTATTAATGAAAAAAAAAAAACTGATTGAATTGAGTAACCTCCTCCTTTTTCGAAGTCGGTTAAAAACGTAATGTGTATTACAAATTATATCCATCCACTTGCAAAGTTTCCTGCTTTCCCATATATATACCTATATTATGAAAAGAAAAATATTTGGCCGATCGATTTTGCTAGGGCCGGGATTCGAATCCCGGATCTTCCGCTTGCCGAGCGACTGTTCTAACCATTAACCTATCCAGGCCAACGGTGCATATTCTTTCTCTCTCTTGCGCTCACTTTCTCCCTCCCTCTCTCTCTATCTCTCTTTCTGTCTGTCTGCCTCTATCTCTCTGTCTCTCTCTCTCTCTCTCATTTGTAAGGCTCAAATATCTGCTGTCTCCAATAAAAATGTATTTATATGTCCTAATACATATCTTTTTCTGATATCTCCTCTCTTTTATAGTTCATCAACCTTACAATTAATTAAAAATTAACATCTTCAAACAGTTTTTATATTAGCAGACATAATGAGAATAAGATGTATTGCAGGCATATTACTTTAATATACTTGAATTCAAGTAATTCCCGTAATAAAATATTTACAGATTTTTGTATAATAATCATTTTGTTATATAATTAAAATTAAAATATTTATGCACTATAGAAAAATAAATCATAGCTCAGCCATGTTGTATTAATATAAACGATAAACACATTTGATTAATCGATATTATGTTCGATGAAATTCTGATAGAGAATCGATTAAAATAAAATGAAAGTCAATTTTTTGCTCCGTATCAATCATACCATTATAAATTTCGATAAATTTCGGAATCATGTTATTTGAACCGTAAGTTATAATCATACGAGTGCATCCCCAAACACAGTGACCTAACATTCTATGTTTTTAATATTTCTGTCTCCTTTTTGATTTTATCTGCTCCCATACATACGCGCATCCTAGGACTATCTATACATATGAATCTCGGCACGCCTGTTGTTGCTGCGTAACTGTAATCTCAAACCCAGCGCTTGAGTCTCTGTAAACCAATTTGAATACTTAGAGTCGATAATTTTTCAATGTTATTATTTAAATAATCTTACAAAAGTTATTTGTTCACTTATGAAACTGTTATTAACATGATTAAAATAATAAATAATATTGAAAAAAAGAACTTAACGTTTTACGAATGATCAATACGGTGAGGGTCTGGGTTCGAGATTATGGTTGGAAAGCCGTATGCGCATGTCACTTCATTTGGACGATCTCTTTCTGTCGTGGCATCTGGAGGTGAGTGGTTGTTCGTGATTTTCGCACAGGAGTATAATCCGACAATTTTCTTACCGGAAAGGTAGCATCGAACGTCAGGTACGGAATAAAACAACGATTGAAATAGGAACAAATTGTGTAGTGACAACAGTTTTACGGAAATGTTGCTTTTCTCGGTGAATTACAACGTTGGAAAACAGACGCATGGCTTTGGCTATAGTTGCCGGCTGTTCGAACGCGGTCCACATGCTGATCTTCATAAAAGTCGTTTGTCATCTCTTTCAAAGCATTGAATCTTGCAATTAATTATTGATCGGAAAAAAATCTATGTGGCTAAACATGTAATTAACTAAACGTGATTTTCAAATTTAAAAAATTAGAAAAATGCAAATAACCGGATGCAGTATGGCGGTCGACTGCTTGTCAGAGTTGAGTTTTCAGTCACGAGTTCCTGCAATACTAAAAATATTCATGATATAAATTTTCTAATTGTGCTTTTGTGAAATCAAGAAATATGTTGTCCAAAATAATTTTGCTAATTTAACTAAAAAGAGCTGTAATTAATTTCATCGTATAATTAGAGCTAAGATATGCATTATAACTCTACTGGAAATCGTGTATAATGACGACCTTGTAAAACGACTTTTTGCCGACAATGGAGTTTGCTTGCTGATTTCCAGTGTATCGGGTTATTAAATTAATTTTTTCATTGTTATAATACGTATATCGTTATTTCAAAGGGGTAAGTGAAAATTGCATCACTTAAAACAGGAGCAAAAGTCAGTAATTATAATTGTAATTATTTTCATTTCCAAATTTAATACATTAACTATATAATATAAAGTTTTTATAATATACATTGTAGCTAAATTATTAATTTAAATAAATTATTAAGTGTTATTTTAAAAGGTTTTGTAATTTAATAATTTAGAATATTACTATTTAATAGAAATGTTCAGGTTTTTAAAGAAAAAATTATTTAGACAAATAGTTCCAGTATGTAAAAAATAATTACAGCTCTTTTTAACTGAAAATCGCCTCAAATTTTAACATGGCATCATGTAATATAAAGCGTCAAGAAAGTCGTGGCAACATTGCAATGTTCTGGGCATCTACAAAATGGCTGCCAGTTCCGTTCTGGAATATTCACATATCGCCACGTGGACGCTAGGACAAAGACACCTGCCACACTTTTAAATTAAAATTATTCAATTTTAGGTTTACATACTTTTCGTAAAAATTACTATTTTTATATATAATTTAATTCGATAGTCTTAAAAATAACAAACATAAATACAAAATTTATAACATATAAGAAATATTTTCCGGAACACGTAACCTGCACAAATGATTTTTTTAATTCAATAATTATTTTTTCATTTTCAACAAAATTGTCATTCAGTATTAATTGTAATTTAATATTTTATAATCTTTTTGAAATAGAGATTATATAATTATTTTTTATTTTATTATACAGTTAACTAGAAAAGTCTGATTGAAACTTCATTATGGGTAAGGAGAAGATTCATATTAACATTGTCGTCATTGGACATGTCGACTCTGGTAAATCTACCACCACTGGTCATTTAATTTATAAATGTGGTGGTATTGACAAACGTACCATCGAGAAATTTGAAAAGGAAGCCCAAGAGGTA
Organism: Megachile leachella; assembly: GCA_963576845.1. Lineage (NCBI taxonomy): Eukaryota > Metazoa > Arthropoda > Insecta > Hymenoptera > Megachilidae > Megachile > Megachile leachella. Next base: position 478,601 of record OY756259.1, on the reverse strand, counting down.
AGAAAAATAAATGATGTGCAGTTTAAATAAAATTTTATATATGTGGAAATTATTTCTGAAATTTAGTACAAAATATTAATTATAGATTCACTGATAATTTAGTTTTTGTTGGCACAGTGATAATTAAATGTAATTGTATTTTTATTATAGAAATGTTTAATAACAATAGAAAACTTTGAATATGCAATGATTGTTCCTTTTTAGATGGGCAAAGGATCCTTCAAATATGCATGGGTTTTGGATAAATTGAAGGCAGAACGTGAACGTGGTATTACTATTGACATCGCTCTGTGGAAATTCGAAACCTCTAAATACTATGTTACTATTATTGATGCTCCTGGACACAGAGATTTTATTAAAAACATGATTACTGGTACATCACAAGCTGACTGTGCTGTATTAATTGTTGCTGCTGGTACTGGTGAATTTGAAGCTGGTATTTCAAAGAATGGACAAACTCGTGAGCATGCTTTGCTTGCTTTTACACTTGGTGTAAAGCAGCTGATTGTTGGTGTTAATAAAATGGATTCTACTGAGCCACCATACTCTGAAACACGATTTGAAGAAATAAAGAAGGAAGTTTCATCTTATATTAAAAAGATTGGTTACAACCCTGCTGCTGTTGCATTTGTGCCAATTTCTGGTTGGCATGGAGATAACATGTTGGAAGTTTCTTCAAAAATGCCTTGGTTCAAGGGATGGAGTGTTGAGCGCAAGGAAGGTAAGGTAGAAGGAAAATGCCTTATTGAAGCTCTAGATGCTATCCTTCCACCAACTAGACCTACAGACAAAGCGCTCCGTCTTCCTCTTCAGGTAAGTTCCTAATTAAATTAAATAATTATAATACTTATCTTTTGTGATGATAATATTATAACCTCATTCGCGGTTTCCACCGGAGGATTTTCTATCCGTTGATGGCTAGAGATGTCTGATATCAATAACATTTTTATGAGAATTAAGAAATTTTAAAAATACATATTTCATACACGTTTTATATAATTGCAGGATGTATACAAAATTGGTGGAATTGGAACAGTACCAGTTGGTCGTGTGGAAACTGGTGTGTTAAAACCTGGTATGGTTGTCACATTTGCTCCTGCGGGTCTAACTACTGAAGTTAAGTCAGTTGAAATGCATCACGAAGCTTTGCAAGAAGCTGTTCCTGGTGACAATGTTGGTTTCAACGTCAAAAGCGTGTCCGTTAAGGAATTGCGTCGTGGTTATGTAGCTGGAGATTCGAAAAACAATCCACCCAAGGGTGCTGCTGACTTCACTGCACAAGTATGTTATTAAAATTAGTTTGAAAAGAGTGATGTGTAAATTATTTTGTACGTTTGTAAATGAATGATATTAGTACAATGATGAAAATATATATACTTCATTCGCGGTTTCCACCGGAAGATCATTAAGATCTGTTGATGGCTGAAGACGACTGAGTGCTTACGAAATTCATTAATTACAATATGTCATGTATTTTTTTGGCATTGAAGAGAACTTTATTTACTTTTTTATAGGTTATTGTGCTGAACCATCCAGGTCAAATTAGTAATGGATACACACCAGTGTTGGATTGCCACACTGCTCACATTGCGTGTAAATTTGCTGAAATCAAAGAGAAATGTGATCGTCGTACTGGAAAGACCACCGAACAAAATCCAAAAGCTATTAAATCAGGAGATGCTGCAATTGTTACGCTCGTACCAAGCAAGCCAATGTGTGTTGAAGCTTTCCAAGAATTCCCTCCTTTGGGACGTTTCGCTGTTCGTGACATGCGTCAAACAGTGGCTGTTGGTGTCATCAAAGCTGTTACTTTCAAGGACGCCGTGGGCAAGGTCACCAAGGCTGCAGAAAAGGCCCAGAAAAAGAAATAACTAGTTTCCGTACATGTGTATCGCCAGATGGGCTTCGGCATATAATAGCTGAAGTAGTTTACCTCCTTTCTTCACGTTTTTCTCACGAGAACAGTAGTACATTATTGCCATCGCAAACCGCAATATTTTCTACGAAATCGCGACCAATGGTTAAACGTAATAGAACTGGAAAAGAATCGCGACGACTGGCTTTTTATGTGCATGAAGTTGTACATTCGCCATATTTTTTTGATATTCGTATATTCCATTTATCAAAATGGTTGCTCCGTCATTTCTCTCATCGTAAAGAATTTCGTAGGAAAGGTAAACGGCCAACGATGGTGAATAAGCAAATACCTTTCTCGTTTGCTAGAGTCCCGTGAAAAAAGAAAGTAAACTACAAAAGCTACTTATAACATCTGATTCACAAGAACATCAACAAACATCATAATTTAGCTCGGCTTAATTATATTTTCTAATTATTATACGGAAATAAATCCTATATCTGCGATATTCTAAAAACATTCACTATTATTTTTTGCCGTCATTACAATTAATGATCGATTATCATCGCCATCCTTATCATAAAACGCTTCATATTTCTGACATTATTTCTAGAAAGCTGCTTTATTATTCAAGAAACATTATTTTAATCGTTTATCATGAATGGGATATATCAATTTAAATAACATTAATGACAAAAAGAACAAGTACTAGTTCCAGTACAAATTTAGTTGAGAAGGTGGGACCTGTTTTTTATTATTACTTTCCAATTACCTAACTAGGTAAGGAATTGAACTGCTGAAAATATATACACGAAACATTTTTCTAGGATATATTTCTTTACAAAGATTTACCATTGCATTTTTACATGTTCTACATTGGAAGAAAATAGTGCGAAAATACGATTGCTCCGCAACGATACAGCACTTTTAGCCCGCGATTTTTCAATAGTTGAGATTGGTTAACAACGGTATTCTGTACATACATATAAATAACAATATCGAATAAAAGTGAATAAAGGAATACGGAACAACAAAATTGTTTGTCTTTATTGCTTCCTTATCTCAGCATTATAAGAATATTGCTTATTTTTTTCTAGAATTCATGTTTTAGTGATCGATTCTTAATTGCCTCTTTATACTCTATAGAAATTATATTTATATTATAAATTTAGTAAAAATAATTTATTTTTGTATTGTAAATTCCTTAATCATTGTGATTGTTTACATGTTCATAACATTGCAGATCCTAACTTACATTTATTAAAGAACTAATTCAAGTTTTATTACACATTTTAAATAATAAATTGAATGCAAAGAGTACTTATTTAATATAATGAAAAGTACTATTAAATATTAAACTTGCTTTTTTTTCTTTAATGACGCTAAACGTGGACATACAATACTTGTGTACTAATAAATCGTTCATTTGATCATCGTGCACTTTATAAAAACTTAGAAATTACTAAAGATAAAATTACAGTAAAAAATGGACAGTTTTTTTAACGCATTGTTCCGTATTAAATGTGATCGACAAAGTTACATATATTATTACGATGGAATAATTCAGCTGAAACCAATTAATTTGATAAAAAATTGTTTGAATAGATCATTCATTATTAGTGTACAAATATAAAAATCAGCACTCATCTTAGTATTTTTTTGAAAATTTGTTTTTAATTGTATTATTTCTGTAATTTTTTGAGTTTGAATAATTAATTTGAGATATTTATTGTAGTACTTGTAATATTGAAAATGTGAATTAAGATATGCACAATAATATAACATTTTTTGTTTAATTTTATTCTTGTACTATAATATATGCTAGCTTTAAATTATTGTTTTGCCGCGTATTTTACATGTGTATAATGCGTAAATCATAGAAATTAGATGTGCATCAAATATGGCTACTATAAGAAATGGTCTGTCGGCATTTTCAAATATTTTTTCAAAAAGTGCAACTGTTGTAACAAGTAATGTAGGTATAAAGGTGTTGTTGAATTACGTAATTTAATAAAAATATGTATATATATATTTAAAGTTAGTTTAACGTTTGTGGAAATAAAAAGTATAGTTTCTTGGTTATAACATTTCTACGCCATGTAGTTCCAGCAAATACGTAATATTTGGATTGGGCGATGGATGACTCGTGATGTTAAACGAAGACGATTAGCAAGAGATTATGCACCAGAACGATTGCGATTGGTAGCTTTAAAAAGAAATAATATTTTACCAGCAGAAATACAGGTAAATAGGGTATCTCATTTAATTGTAACCTCTTAAAGACATTTGACTTTTAAGGAAAAGTGCAAAAATAACTTCATTAAATTTGTAGAATCATACCAAAATTTATCGAATTTGTTTATTATTTTCAATATGCTCTATATGTGTATGTAATTTGGTATTAAACATTATTTTTTGAAGAATGATTTTATTTTTATATGTATATGTTCTAATAAAATATTCATGGTGTATTTAGTTATATAATACCACATTTGTACATAATTACAAACAGAATTATAAAATGAAGCAAATTTTGAGACTGTCTGTAAGAAACATAATATTAGGGAGGTGGTCTTTAAGGGGTTAATATAAAAGTATAAATATTTCAAGGAATGATAATAACATTAATTTTATTTATGTATTTTTTGGTACAGACTCTTGCCACTAAACAAATAGATGAAACTATTCCCCGTCAAACTGCATTAAGACAATTAACATCACGTTGTGCAGTAACTTCTCGTGGTCGTGGTACTGTTATTAAATGGAGAATATCGAGAATTGTATTCCGTCATTTAGCTGATTATAATAAGTTATCTGGTGTACAACGTGCATTATGGTAAAAGTGTTACCTTAATAATGTTTCAAAACAATTTGAAATTGTAGGCATAAAAAAAGATATTAAATAAATAATTAACACTAAAGAAATTTTTTGGAATTTTTTTGACATTACTTAAAATCTGTTAGGGCTATAAATTGTGAAGAAGTTTCAAACAAATATAAGGTAGATATTAATATAAATAAATACTAAGAAAGACGTAACTGTGTTGCATACTTTAAAGTGGTACTACTATTACATTACATTAAAATCAGAAAATATGAATATTTCTACATTTTTTAAATTATTAACTTGTTGATCAAATTAAATCCCTTGTAACTAAGTTATTAAGAATTTTATATTCACAAGAGCATTAGTTTTTTCATTAAATAAGTAAACTTCAATTAAATTCACAACAAAATTCTTGTATTTTTAACTATTACAACTTCAAAAAGTTAATCAGTGTGTCTTTCTTCTAAATACTATGTAATAAATATAAGAATTGTATAAATCAATGGTATGTGTTATGAAAATGAAAGATGTTATATGGTTGTTGAAATAATTAATTCACTAATTATTTAAAGTCTGATTTTAGGTAAACGTCGATAATTTTAATCTTTTTGCTTTACAAAACATATACATAGTATATACAATTTATATTCTTAGAGGGTAAGATGGAGCATTGTGAGATGAAGAATGTACATATGTATACAGTTTGTTTAAAATAAGTATAAGTACCAAAGGTTCACGTTGAAACTTAATTTTATGAAACTGTTTTCAAAATAAAGAACTTTCATTTTAAGATAGAGTACAATTACGTTCTTAATAATCTTTTGATTTTCATTATTTATAATTAAAAATCATGCAAAAAAGACACTTTTATGTAAAAAAATATCAAACATTATTATGATAACGATTTGCATAGATGATGCATAAATTTGGCTATAAATTTTTAAATTTGTAATATTCACCAATAAATTTCTACTCTTAAAAGTAATTCAAAACGTCGTTTATGTTCATTTTTTAAGATTTCTACTATACGTATGCTGTTTATTCATAATTCTAATGTAGTAAAGTATCCAAAATTTATGAAAAATTATTTTGACTGCAGAGAAAAGACTTGGACAAAAGAAAGATATACAATTGAATTTTATATAGAGAACAAATTTCAAATATCGAAGTTACTATTGTATACAGTAAAAGTGTAAACATGGAACATTATCTTGAGTTAATTCTTGTAATCACAACATACAAATTCAATTGTAAGTACTTAACTACATATGAGACATAAAACTTCAAAGAAGCGAAATATTTAAAATGAAACAGCTTGTCCCAAAACAGTTTTTGCGGACGTTTTCACCTTAAAAATATACTATCAATTTGATAGAAGGGAAAATATATTTTGGAAATTATGAGCAGTTGTAAACAACAATAGTTACTATACTTTGTGTTAATAAAATTTAGAATTCTGACTTTCAGATAATTATTAATATTTTTAATTTAATTGTACTATAATTAGAAGTTAATGTTTAATTTATATTTAATTTAATAAATAATGAAGAATTAAATTGTACTTGCTTAATTTTGAGTTGAAACTTGTGAAGTCGAAAATTGAAATATAATATTATAGACTTTTTTAATTAACGATTAACTTTCAGTTGCCCATTGGAACTTCTTTGAATTAAGAGTACGATTTTAATTTTTAATTTAACCTGAGGATTTGAGAACAGAATAAAAATTTATTTTTTAATTGAATCTTGAACAAATAAAAATTAATGTTAATTCTTAATTGTAATTCTCCAAGGTGATGATAAGAACTTAATTTTTAATTAAAGATCATGTTAATAATTTGAATTGATTAAATTTAATGAATAAAACGATATGTATTTGTGACAATTAGTTTATTATAGTTGTTAATAATAACACATATCAGTAGCAGTGTTAAAAAATGGAAAGTACAAAATGCAAAGAAAATAATGATAAAAATGATAATATTCTACACAATATTCAAATTAAGTAGTGATTAAAATTCAGTTCATAAATAAGCAATCAAATTTGAGTTTCCAGTTTGAAAAAATTATTATTAAAAATTAATAATCATTTTTATTTATTCAGTTGACAAGAAATTAAAAAATAAGTGTTCGTTTCCAATTAAAAAATTATTCGGTTAACAATTGCCCTGTAATTTAAACTGATAGTGCATCTTAAAAATATATTTCAAAGAATATATTGAAAACACAATGTATTTAAAAAATTGAAATTGTTTATAACAAGCGCCGTTACAAAGTTTACGCGTTCTATTGATCGCAACGATGTTTAGTTTGACGGAGAGAAAAGGTAATAGGTACTAATTTAAAAAAAATTGACAAATACGTTGTATTTATTTATATTCATAGTATATTTTAGAAGATTTAGTTACAAACAAAGCATACGGAATTGTTTAATTTTAATATTATCAAGTGTTTGTAAGAAGAAAGTATAAAATGTATATAAGATTGTTCTAAAGAAATTATTATAGTTCAAACGTTTTATCAAATAGCGATATTTCACAAACAGTATATTTTTATTGTTGAACAAATTATAATTTACTAATTAAAAACATAAAAATTAAAAATTGTTCATGTTATGATAAATTTATTACGTAAAATTATAATTTCATCATTTTGGTTAGTCTAAAATTTGCGTAATACTATACATATAAATTACTTTCAGTGCGTAACAAAAGTATTCAAGTATCCTTTAAAACGCAAGTAACTTCTTTAAAATTAGATTTAAAAAATGTTTTTAAAAAGCGGGAAGGATTAGTTTTCTCCATGGTGCACTTCTATTGCTTTTAAAAAACGACGGTTGGTCGAAATTATGAAGAAAATAGCCACTTTTTAAAACTCTTTATCTGACAGTGAGCCTGTAATGAAAATTTGAAAAATATTTTTTATTGATCTAAATATGTCATCAAGTTAATTGAAATGTTTTATTGAGATTGGTCAATGCGGTTATTTGTTATAAACTACTAAAAATTATGGAAATTATAGTTTGGACAACCTTTGATTTGTAACTTTAATAAATCTAAAGACATTTATATATTCTAATATCTGTTACTATTTTCTATATTAACTTATTTCGAATAAACTTTTGGTATATATGTATACTCAATTTATTTAAATTTGCAAAACGTTCTTTTCAATTTTTGTTACACGCTCAGATAAAAAAAATGTTAAACGTATATTTTACTATCTTCTTTGTAATTTTGACTAATTGCAATTTTATCAAAATAATGAAAGAAAAAAATAAGAAAAGAAGGTATGTATCTTTGTCCTATTTTTAAATTATTAGTCTGTTTTAGAGTATGTTCCAATTTTTTCGTTGTTCGTTATATCTGACCAGGTGTGTATGGCGCAGGTCCGAATGTACCTGTAGTTTAGCTCTACTGAATCAAGAAACTTTTTACGAGCCAGTACACATTAGTATACTCGTGCAGTGAACACTTCTTTGTTATTGTTGTTACAATTTGACCTGTTGCATTTTTTACGATGAACTATCTAAGGTATAAATATCATAACTGTTTACTTCGAAATAAGTATATACTTCTGAAAAACATTAAATATGATAAGTTTAACCAGTTTATCGTTTTTTAACATTAAAAAGCAAAAGATTAAAACATTTTAGGCTGTCTTTTACATATTAAAAAAAATAGTTCAACGACATAAATACTAAATAATAGAAATTAATGTTATAAAAAATATAAAGTATATTGTTTTGTTTAAATTCATACAAGTCATTACAATTTAGAGGTATTCTAATTAATCACATGTAAATTAATACATTTATCAATATTGTAGAAAAAAAAGACAAGTATAATTACTTATCCTAGAGTATTTGAAAATATAGAACGAAGTTGTTTAGAAAGTATATATTCTTTACTACAAATTTCTAAAACAAAAGATTTTTTTCCATGATACGTAATTGTTTCTTTTATATAATTTTTGTGGCAAGATTTTAAAGCTGTAACATGTTAATAGGCGTAGTAAAACGATAGAAAATAAAAAGAACAAATTTAGAAATATAAACAAAATTAAAAATACGAAAACCTCTACTAGAGGGTGGTTTATAAAGTAATGTAAAATTTTTAAATATATTATTTCGAATTGTACGATCCTTGATCGCTTATCACCCACACAATTTGATTATTGTAACGATAGTAACAAATCAATTGCTACATATATATATATTTTTATCGACATATTTAGTAATAATTCGCATGACCGAAGACAATTCCCCATATACGACATAATGTTATAGTCATAAAAGTGAAATTTCCGTACGTGGTCCTAATTCAATAGCCAGGAACTGTATAGTTCAATAGAAGAATGAATATTCTTAACATTACGTACCATTCTAATTATTAATTAGTAAATGACTATTTTTAAAATGTAAATGGAATTTAACTATGAGATTTCATTGTAATAGCTTCATGTAACAACATGTAGTAATTTTATGAACTTACATTGGAATTAAACAACAATAAATAAAGAGATTAATAATACTAATAATCAGCATGGAAATATTTATATTTGTAAATATTTAATCCATAGAAGAAAAGAATGTTCAAAAATGTAAATACTGCTATTAAAAATAAATATTGATTATTACATAAAAAGGACAAACAAAAAATTGTTAAATATACAATGCTTATAAAAGCAGCATGAAGGTTAAATTTTATATTAATATTTTGTTTAATTACCAAATATTATTCTGCGAAAAGGTATTAGAAGTTGCTGCTTTACACTTTTTAAAATTATTTTATTGTTGTAAATAACGATACATATAATCCACATATCAGTGCTGTACGCATCGTAAGTTAATAAGACTGCAATGTCAACATGTTGATTTATGTTCTGGATAAACATACGCCACCCTTTTCCTAGGAACATAATAATAGTCTATTGATATTGGTTGTCTTAAACGTACGTCACATTATAAAGTATCTGTAATGCTTGATAAGTAATTCCTTACCATGAAATGGACAAATGGTGTGACTTTTTATATGAAGTCAAAATTCATTTGTTGCGTGTTTAGGGAACATTACTCCAATATAATGAAACCCTTGTGATTTGAAACACGAAATGTTAACTGATTTTTAGCACGGAAAATTTCTCTTTTATGTAAAAACAAAATATGAAGTATTGATTTAATTAATTTCATCATTACGGTTTGATATAGACTTAATTGGCGGATTTTATAGTTTGTGAGATATTCATGAAGAAATCTTTGCCCGTGTTACTTGAGCGCTTTAAAAAAATTTAATTAAAAATACGCAGTTACAGGCTTAGCTCGCTTTGCTTGATGCGGGGTTACGCCCTCAGCTCCACACATCTATGTGTGTCCTGATCCAATATTTCAGAATGTCAAGAGAATGCGAGAAGGCAATTTGGTAGATGATTAGGCTTTTTTTGGCTTACTACCGGTTCATGATACAAATATTAAAGTTTTGACAGTTTTCCTGGGGGTTTCAATTGACTTTAGGGATAAGGAGATTCTATGGAAAATATCGTATCTTAGCTTGTGAATTTATATGTATGTATGCAAATTTGTATACAAATATGTATGTATACAAACAGACAAGAGGAATAAGCAAGCAATGAGTATAATTTCATTCTACTGATTTTTTATGGCTATTAAAAAATTTTGTAAGCATATGAAATGAAGTACGCCTACCATCCAATTTACACATTATTTTATTTATACAATTTCGCTTTACACAGTTTTTAAAATAACGAATTAAAAGAATATTGTAGAAGCAAACATGTTGTCAATATTAATGCAAGGATAAAATTGTTGTACTTTTGATTTCTTTGTTATGTAACTTGTATCAATAAATTTTTGACATTTTCTTTAATTATAATGAGATCAAACATGACTTAATTTGAATTATATTTACTAGTTTTATTCGTGATAATTTCGATTTGCACTGTTTTCTGAGGAATCTATTTTTTATGTAAGTCGGTGGTATAATTCGCATTCTATTTAGCATTTTAAAAAAGTAACGTTACGATATATCGAACACAATAATTTTACAACCTTAAAATGTGAATTATGATTATTTCAAAAGCTACGATTAAAATATTACGATATGATATTCAATATCATGTCGTTAATAACATATTACTGAAATTAATTCCAATTGTTATTATAAAAATATGATTATAATGCAGTATTCGAGTTTTGTGATATAATAATTATTCCAAGATTAAATACTAAATTTTCAGAACTGTATACATATAATGGTATACATATATATTTTTACATATACATTATCGACGTTATAAATCAATGGGGCGGTTTTTATAATGCGTCATACATAGATACATGTATAACGCTGCGCTGTGAATAAACTGTTTCTTTACACATATGTAATGCTCCAAAGTAATGATAATATTTTTTAAATAATGAAAAGATGAGGTATAATGCATACATACCTTGAAACACAAATATAGTGGAAAAATAAACGAACAAACGATAAAATATATCTGAATTTACATATTAATTCTTTATTTTCATACAAATTTCAAGAAAAGTATCTTAACAAATTTGGTCGTTTTGGTACAGTTAATGTTACAATGCTATGATAAAAGTGAAACGATTTTTGCCGATGTAATTATCGAGCATTTTAAGCAGTAATATTACACTACTGTAATAGAAGACTAACGCATCTTAATAACGGTGAATATTGAATAGTTAAAACAACTAACAAAAGCAAATGACAGATCATCAATTTCAAGGTAGAATGCCTCTATTGGTAGGTTATGTTAGTGTGGGTAATAGAGGCAAGAAATTGTAAAAGGCTATTAGAACAAAACTATTGTTGCCTTTCAAACGGTTAACCGTGGTATTGTAAATGTTGCAAACCTTTTTCATCTTGGAGAGGGAAATCAATCATAATTAGTATCTGTCAGAATTTTTTAAGAAATTTATAAGAAATTTTATAAGAAGAATTTGTTAAGAAATTAATTCATTAGCAATGCAGTAATTCGTGATAACGTTGTTACGCGTTTTCAATCTAATTTTCGGTCGTTTCGAATGTCCCTGGTGGCTAATTTACACAAAACTTGCAGGTGTTGAGGGGTAGATAGAATATACTCCAAATATAGAATATTAGTTTTATCACAGACTATAATGTCGAATGTATCTTGTGGCCGAATGATATGTTTAGAGAAAATACGTGACAGGTAAGTTGGACGTCAAATATAGGATATTAGCTTCATTATACTATTAATTTTTAATATTATACTGAACATTTTTAATTAATATTGCAGGAACTACTAGTCTGATGAAGCTAATGTTTTATATGTATGTAGGGTTCACCTTCTTTTTCTGGAAATTTCGTATCGATCATTAAGGTCATTTGTATTTATAGTCCACTTTTCAAGTAAATAAATTTTCAAATTACTTCTTTTCAAGTAATAAATTTACAAAGTATACAATTAACATGTTCAAAACGACGTGATCCACTGGCAAGTCATCTTATTTTGTTACTTTCTACTAACAAAGTATGTACAATTTAAAGGAAGAAAAGTTAGAAACTTAAAAACACAATATTAATAAATGTTTAGGTTTAGGTCTATAATCGAGCTTACAGATTGTAACATGGGGTAGAGTTGAGTGTTTTATAAATTTCTTTTTGATATCTCGAACATTTATAAATTTATACAGTTATTTGTAATTATATTTATACACCACGTTTCACCTTTTTAATTTTTGCTGAAATTTATACTGGACAAACATGATGCTTTTGTAACACATATTACAATATTAATTCAGTATTATTACTTTATTTCGTCTGAAAAAGAAATCACATATTATCGAATATTTTAAAAAAAAATCAATAATTGTAATGGTATTACTGACGCTCCAATAGCTTTTTAACCGATTTCGAAAAAGGAGGAGGTTACTCAATTCGATCAGTATATACAGGGTGTCCCGACAAAGGGTGGTAGGTGGGGCGATTCTGAACGACTTTTTCCTTTGCCAAAATATTGGTTGAGGCTCCATTTTCGAGATATTAGCAAAAAACACTGACCAATGAGAGCATGCATAGACTGGGTGTGCGACAGCGTGAGCGAAAGCTTTAAATATGAGGCCGATCGTCGTCGTGAACAAACATATCGATACCGTCGGTAAAACGTCGGTATAACGTCGGTATATCGTGGGTATAACAGGAAGCTATTAGGTGAAAGTTACAATTGAATAATGAATAAAATAATCTGGATTATTGCTGAATTATCATTCATTCGTGAATAAGAAATAACAAAATTAGTCCCTATTCACGTAATCAGAATAAATCGAATTTATTCGATACGTTTGTAATGAAATATGGAAAATTATTTTCGTTAGATATTGTGATAATGAAAACGAACAAATTCTCATTTTTAAAAAATTAAATAACTTTTCTATTCAACGAATAAAAATTTGAATTGAATAATCAACAAATTTAAATGTAACTCACCCATTGAACCGCAAATAATCACGATGAAAATGCATCTCTGTCACTGGGTCGATCCACCGATCCTTACTGTCAGTATAAATAACAGAATCTCTCAAAAAATTTTCAACAAACTTCACTGTCACCTATCACTGTCATCTTTCATTATTAGTTGTCATTATCATTTTTCTTTGTCATTTTTCACTAATTTTCACTGTAAGTCCGACACGTAAACAGGACGAATGAAAACACGTGAACGAATATTCATAAATAATTTAAATTATACTATCTTGAAAGCAAGAAAACACAATTTTCGATTAACAACAACGATAGATTTTATTTTAACATGTATTTTTCGACAATAAACCATGACTGTCGATCGACGCCGCAGTCGTTCAACAGATCATCGTTACATGGCAACCGTTCGCGACGTATGCCTCGCGATCGAGAACAAATCCACGATCCCTGGCCAGTCTAACAATGTCTTCTAATAAAATACAATATAATTTCGATTCCTGAATTCGGATACCTTATAATGAGAATATAGCGTATCGTTAAACATACATATCTATGAATAATCGTTCACGCATTTTTATTCGGTCCGTTTCCCGGTCGTGCTTATGTTGTGCAATTATTAAAAAGAGACAGTGAAATAAATTGAGAGTTCATTGACCCTGCCAGGACATCAGCTGTTGATGTTCTGATCGATGGATCTACCCGGTGACACAAATATTTTTTATCGAAGCTAGTTTCTTCATGAATCAATGGGTAAGTTTTATTTAAGTTGTTTCTATCTCTTCTCTCTTAAAATTAAACGTACACAGTAATTGGTTTATTTGACTTCAATGAGGTACTGCATTAGATATTCTATTCCAATTTTATCCCATTTCATAGGTAAGGTACTTATTCGTTTTGAAACGTGAATTTATTTGTTTGCTTCATTAGAATAGTCGGCAAAATTAATATTCGTGAATTTATTCTTTTTCCTTTTTCAAGGCGTAAAATAAATACAATATACTTGGTCTCGGTAAACAACAACTTATTGGTTTATCTCCCATTCACGAATTACAAAGAACTTAATAATATTTTTAACTTCTTAATTCATTATTCGATTTAACTTTCACCTAATAGCTTTCTGTTATACCGACGATATACCGACGTTATACCAACGGTATCGATACATTTGTTCACGACGATGATCGGCTGTCATATTCGAAGCTGTCGCTCACGCTGTCGCGCGCCTGGTCTATGCGCTCTCTCATTGGACAGTGTTTTTTGCTAATAACTCGAAAATGGAGCCTCAGCCAATATTTTGGCAAAGGAAAAAGTTGTTCAGAATCGCCCCACCTATCACCCCTTTTCGGCTCCTACAGTATTTGCGGGACACCCTGTATATATTTTTTTCTATGTATGTTCGCCGATTACGCCTACCTGGGTGGACCGATCGGAATGAAACCTTTTGCACTCGGTAGGGTCTGACTCCCCATTGGTACCATTATTAAACAATTTTTCATTTTTTAATTACAAAGTATTTTTTTTGCAAAAAACCGGCAACTTTTGAAAAAAAATTTTTCCGATTTTAGTGCGCTTTTAATATGTTAGCACGGACATGATTCTGAACAATTTTGTTCCTATACAAATTTCACAGAAAGCCTTAGTTTTCGAGATATTAGCGAAAAATTGTTGTTAACTTTTAAAATCAACTTCGAGCAATTGTAATGTCCTTCGAATATGTTGTTAGGGGTGTGGTTCTAGTCAACTTTTTCGGGGAAAAAAAACTTTGTTTTTCTTGAAATTGCTAATTGGAAGTTAAGGTAATTGGAAGAACGTCAAGTTGTCAAGGTATTCATGTAGGCTTAATTATCCATTTAAAATTGCAAGAATGAAACGTTTACACGTATTTGGGCTTGACAGGATACCCATAAATATTAAGCTAATATTATTTTGAGTTATGAGGATGGTGCAACTCGGAGCAGTCTGTAAAAATTATTTTAACTTATTGTTAGAGAATAAACTACAAGGAGAAACTAAAAGACACTTACTGTTAATAATAATTAGTTTCCACATTTTTTATTTGTTCTTTCATCTGTATTAAACACAATCTCTGTGTTGTAGCAATATAATCACGTAATATTTTCAATATGAAATGACAGTAGGTTTAACTTGTATCCTTGAACAACTACTTTACATTACAACTTCTGTGTACTATATGAAGTGTGTACTGTGTGAAAATATGAATATTTTCAGAAATATAGAAGTAGAATTTTAATTATCCATCTTTCTTTATTTGAATAGGACGATGAATACAATACGAATAATACAGTTAAACACGTACATTGTCACGTCCTCAATAATGAACTCTTTTTTTTAAAAAGAAATTATTTGCCGTTGATGGTTCGTCAACGACAAATACCACTTTTATTTATTTCACAATTATACAAATAATTTTGCGTAAACACTCCTAAACACAAATACTTAACTACCGCTGGTCAGTAAACAATTGGTTAACAGTTCGTCTCGCGTATATTATTAGTGTCACGCCGCTGCGCGTTTACTCTATATATATACATATATTCCTAATGTGCTGATTTCCGCGTTTGAAGAATCCGCAGTATCAGCGTCTGTGACAACACGCAAAATAGTTATCAAACGCGCATACCAAAAAGACAATAGTTCCAAATCTTGTACTATAATCATAATAAGCATAAGCATCCTAAAAATCGTTATAATCGTGATTACTGTAGAATCGTGTTAAACATAGGAGGTTCCGTTACGATATGCCCCGCCAGATAACGACCCTGTTCTTTTATTATCATGCCAGTTGAACGTTCTCAAAGTTACTTTTTCGAATTTGTCGATTTGACCCGACAGTTGAACACGTCCACTGATCGTTACTCGCTTTTGTCATGTTGACACATACACGTACTCACGCAAGGTTGACGTTGATATTGGGGCAACGGTTTTGACCGATCAACTGTTACACGCTCGGTGCTTTTTTTTGTCGCTTTTCTTCTCTGCTCTTCTGTCGCGGTTGTTACGTCCCGGATCGCGGTTCACGTAAAATAGGAGAGGAACTCACCGGTATTGACGCTAATTGTACAATCTTTTTGGCCATGCGGTACGTATGCCCGTCATCTGCCAGGGATCCCGGGTGTTTTAACGTAGCACAGTGACTTACTCTCGATACTTCCCGTTGATTGTTGATTTGGTACGTCGATTGGTATTAGTTTCCACTCTATGTTCGCGTCGCGGTTATGAGTAAGCGGCGCGACTTGCACTGGGGTTGGGAGATGGAAGGATCTTACTAGCTTGCGTAATTGGTATCTACGCCCTCCTCGTCGCTTTCTTCCCATGAGCCAAAATGAATGCAAAGACGTCAAACACACTATTGATACCGTGCGGCTGATTCTCGCACCACCGTATCGTGCGGACCGAAGTAGCTTGATTATGTCTCTAGGAGACCCGTGCGGCTGATTCTCGCACCACCGGTCTCGACTAAATCAAGGTAACTGCTCTAGAATATAATGCTCGTAGGGATTGTACGAATAGGAGGGTTTCTTGAGGCACAAATAACTATATGATAAAGATAAAATAAAGGTATATTCTTGAAATATGACTAATTTTACAGAGATATACTTAATGGTTAGCGTGACTTAATAATGTAGAGTTGGAGGTGAGTAGGGACAGGAATAACAGTTAAAGAATCTAACTTGTCGGGGCTTGAACCCGTGGTTTGGAATATCGGGGCTGGGACCCGTGGCGGAGTAGTGCACTGGAATGATCCAGGCACCGGAAAGAATCGGAATGAAATCCGTACTGTGCGATCTCCAGGCCCTTTTATATTGCCTACTGATCACGGAGGGGGAAAGAATTTAGTCAGTCGTTATCTGTTGTTTTGTCTTTTGAAAAGGATGTTTATGAGATAAGATAGTTGGGACTAAGGATGTTTATGTCAGAGATATTGATTCGGCGAAAGGACTTAAGGGGTGGGAATAAGGTTCATAGAATGTTATCTGGGTAGTTCTAATGTTACTTATGATTACATAGCTGATTTGGCGGTAGGTTATATGCGTAACGCAAAGCGTGAGAAGCTCGAAGTAGCGAAAGTATATGAATATAACTTAATAATTAACTTAATAACTAACTCCAACGTTGGATGACGTCACATGACCAACTCCAACGTCGGACGACGTCACACGGTACATATTATACACTCGGTCGTCCTGAAACAGCATATGACCCCAGTTGTCCTCCTCACCCCTTTTATCTACTGTTCCTCGTTCTTCACTTCGCTTTGCCCGCTTTCCTTTATCCATAGCTTCATATGATCCGTTGATGTCGATGTTTCGCATATAGTGTATCGCATACACTGTCATCCTTTATACAATATTAGTGAAAAGATACATTACTTAATTTCAATATTTAAACAACATTTATTACAATTGTCAATTATTTAATAAATCTAAAACAGCTGTATTATTTAAAATATATATAATATTAATTCATTACATGTTTAACAAAAGTAAGTACTCTCTTTATTGCTTGCGTTATTATGAAACGAATTTAAAATTATTATATCTTGGAGCATTGTAGAATAATATTTTGATGATATACTGAATTATAAAAGCTTATTATACAGGGTGTTCGGCTACTAGTAGGCATAATTTTAGGGGGTGGTAGCTGGTGTGATTTTCAACAACTTTTTCCTTTACCAAAATACTGGTTAAAGCTTAGTTTTTGAATTGTTAATGAAAAACACTGACCAATCAGAGCGCGAGAATAGCGTGTGCCCAGGTGCGAGAGCGATGGATACAAGCATGACAGTTGACCCTGGTCGTGAACAAACAAATTGCGCGATATCGGTGACATAGTTACCATCATCGGTAATACGTCAGCCGGTAAGTAGTTATAAAATTCACAACTATTAATGAGTATAAATTTATTAACGGAATTCATTGTATGGATGAAACGAAAATAAAGGTGAAGACGAAGAGCAGTTTTTTTTAGATAATTAAAAAAAATGACTGTTTGTTTAACGATATAAAATTAAAGAATATTCGTACGCTTACCTCATGAATGAATTTTCGATGCGAGAAACCTATTTACTCGCTGAAATCCACAAGAGCATAGCAATACCCGCTCTATGGGATCGTCAAGTAAAAATAGTGACTGTCATATTTGATGTTTTCCGTATAATAATGGTACAATGGTTAAAGATAATTATGCTTGCGTACCGATCCTCTTTTGATAGCGATCGAAGGAGGCAAATACGAGAATCAATTTCGACATTCTATTACACGTCCGAAAGCGAACCAAAGAGGATCTCTCCTGAACTATTCAGCGAAAACAGTACGCGACTGAGAGATCCAACCGGAGCTCAAATCAAATCAAGATCTGATAACATAGACAAACTGACTGTCTTATCCTGGATGCATACGCGCCTCAAAACGAAGAGTCACAAATTGAAATCGAACTGTGGAACTGCTAGGATAGGATTATAGAAATTTCTTCTTTGTGCGTGCACTACGTAGTTGTCAGGGCAAGCAATTTTGGTTGTAGTAAAATAAATAATTAAAATCATTTGATTGTATAATTTGCTAATTTTGGTACTGCTGTCTCGCTGTTTGGAAATAAAATTGTACGAATATTAGGTCATAATTACATTGAGTAACCGAAGTATCGCTCAACTGGTTGTCCTCAATAAGTTTATGAACATCATAGTACAGGCGCCGTTTGACTTTTTCCGAATTGCTCGACAAGGTCGATCTGAGTGTTTCAGTATTATACGCGTCGCGACAGGATTAGCAGTGTTAGAATTAACTGTCCTGCTTTGGAGGAAGTTTTGAGCCCCAATACGTTTTTCTTGACAAACTCTTAGGTGTCTCAACGTGGTTTTGACTTTGTGCGTGTCTCCACCGGAACAACTCCCCCAATTTCTCGGCCGAGTGTAAAAGGTGCTGCGACAGTCTTCAATCGTACTTTTCACCGAGATATTGACTCCAATAACAGATTCGTACTACCAGACTATTTCTCTTAGAAAATTCAATTTCTTTTGCGAAATTGACGAAATTTCTTTTTGCGTGTGCCATTGCGTGTTAATATATTAAAATTCCTTAAATTTGATATAAAACGTATTGCACGTGTAGGAGTGATCATTTGGGAGAGGACCCCTTGAAAAATAAGCTTATTATATTTGTTCATTCAATAATCTGATCATTGTGTATTTAACAAGCATATAGCGCTATAAACAAAGTGAGCGTGATATTTTCATCGAAATCGGTATTACTGTGTTGATTTAACAAAATATATTTATTAATATTTGTTATTGCATAAATCATTTCCAACTTTCTTCTACGAGCAAACTTGGATACTCCGCTGTCCAGTACATGGAGGTCTGAATCCCTCCGATTAAAATCTTCAATAGAATTTACATTATATTGACTTAGTTTTTATTTACATATATACAAACCAAAAAAAAAAAAAATATATACTAATAACGATTATAAAATTGGT
Source organism: Megachile leachella (assembly GCA_963576845.1). Taxonomy (NCBI): domain Eukaryota; kingdom Metazoa; phylum Arthropoda; class Insecta; order Hymenoptera; family Megachilidae; genus Megachile; species Megachile leachella. The sequence goes on along the minus strand of OY756259.1, from coordinate 458,939 downwards.
GCCCAACGTAAGGCAAACCAAAAATATAATTTTAACTTTTACACCCTCAGTTTTTTCCCTTTCGAGAAGATATTGGGAATTAGCCACGTTTCTTGGTAATGCTTCAATGTTTCTATTTCCGTCAGGATTACTGTAACATGTGGCGTTAATGAGTATTTGCTCAAGTGAGCTAAGGCTGTTAGAGGTTTTTTACTTAATTGTGTAAATTCGTCGTAACTCGGTTCTCGGTTAAGTAGGACTTCGGCTACGTATTCGTCTGGGGCTATTACTTCTTCGGGCGTGATCGTCTCGTTAATTTGCCCCTCGTTTAAAATTTCCATTGCGTCTGGAGAAGGTGACCTGTCAATAGGGTATATTCGCGATACCCTATTGGAGTCGTTATCGCATCAGCCTTGAATTTGGAATCTTAATAACTAGCCACATTAGAGACTTACGATCGGTGATTACTTTGAACTTACAGCCATATAAGTATGGCCGAAAATGTTTACATGCCCATACTATTGCTATAAGTTCTTTTTCGATAGTGGAATAATTTATTTCGATGTTATTCAGTGTTCTAGAAGCGTATGCTACTGGTTTGTTAAATCCTATGGCTCCCTGGCTGAAGACTGCATCCAGGGCTTCTCCCGAAGCGCTAGTTGCTAATATGAATGGTTTTTCGAAGTCTAAAAATTATAACAATGGTTTCGTAACTAATGCTAACTTTAATGTTTCAAACGCCGCTTCTTGTAGTTTTTCCCATTTCCATTCGACCAATCTTTTCAAAAGAGTTGTTAATGGTTTCTATATTTTACTAAAATCTTTAATAAATTTTTGGAAACAGCCGCAAAGACCAAAAAATTGTTTAATATGTTTGGGATTGTGAGCTTCTGGGAATACTGTCGTAGCCTTGATTTTGTCTGGGTTTGGTTTCACGCCATTCTCTAATATGACGTGCCCGAGGTAGGTCTATTCTCGTCTCAGGTACTTACACTTATCAGGCTGAAGCTTCAGACCCGTTTCTCTTAATCTTTGGAATAGCGTTCGTAATGTTATGGTCGTCTAATGTTCTTTCATATATGGTTGTGTCGTTTATGAATACTAGGCATACCCGATTGATAAGACCGTTTAATGCGTTATTCATCATGCTCTGGAAGGTCGCGGGAGCATTATTCAACCCTAAAGGCATTCGACAATATTCAAAGTGTCCATTCGGTATACTGAACTTGGTTTTTCGCGAGTGTTCTGGATTCATTGGTACTTGGTGAAATCTGGATGTCAAATCGAATGCTGAGAAATATCTTGCGTTCCCTAACTGACCCAAAATTTCGTCAAAATATCAAACAAAAAAATTTGCATTTTGAATTTTTTATCTAGGACTTCCGAGATATTTGCGAAAATAGCTTCTTCAGCCCTAACTTTAAGGGTAATTTTCACAACTTCAAATCGGCTATTTGGGTTCTGTAACATATAACAATTTTTCAATTTTTCAAATCAGCGTATAACTTTTGGGTTATTCCCTTATGAGTATGAATTCTTACATAAGATGATAATAATTTATACAATTAAATATATATATAGGATACATTTAATGCTTACTTTATTCAAAAATAAATTTCCTACTTTCACATTGATTATATTTAATATAACGAGTGTAGCCTTATACATAGTAATAAAAGTTCAAATATCTCTAGGAAGTTCTAAATATTATCGCATATCCTTAAAATATTTCGTTACATAATTTCCTTATTAAAAGTAAGAAAAATTCATGTACACCAAAACGTTTAAATGCTCGTCGAAATTTGGTAATTATTTTAATAATAAGCCGTTAACTGACAGGATACAAATACTGTTTTAAATCACTATAAATTCATTCCTTAATTAACTGTGCATATATGGAAACAACTTTTGAAATAATAAAGAATAAAATAATTTGTCATAGTTTTCGTAGGAAGCAAATCACACTGTAAACGTTATTTTAAGTAGGAATTTAATGATTGATGACGAAGATATGAACACAAATGCTTTTACAGATGTTCCATGGGCATCAGTGATAACCGAATATTTTAATAGGATTATGAAAAATGTACGAGGTAATGATTGCCCTTATAAATATTCATTAAGAAGTCGAATTTATAATGTCAAAATCGAAAAGTGTCTCGAATGAAGCTATTAATAAGATTTTGGGCAAAAAAGTTTGGCCTTCTCTCATCTCTCAAAATAATGGCAATAACGCGGAAGAATTGCGATTAAATCAGATGATCAACCAATCTTCTGAAAGATTACGACGTGAACGGAATTACTCCAGAGATATAGGAGTAAGTGTTTATTAATTTAAAAAATATTTATTTTTACCAGGCAAATAAGTATAATTAACACGTTAAGCGACATAATAAAAATGAAGTAGAAATACAAACTGTAATTACAATACATTACGAGCAGTCAATCTTCAAAGTTGTTTTGAATTTGTTTCTCTTATGTAACATTTAATGCAACGTTTGTTATCCGTATATGGATATCATATGTTATTAACGGATTAGCTAATATGCTTTTGCATCAAGCTATGCATTTACGGAAGTTTTATATTTGATCTCTCAAATCTTCAACTCTATTATTAAATTTCCAAATTCAAAATTTTTTCAATTTTTTTGCTTAAAAATATAGAAAATTTTAAAGCTTCAAATTCTCGAATTCAGAAATTTTCAAATTGAATATTTTTCATATTTTGTAATTTACAAACTTTTAGATTATTGAGTGTAAAAATGTGCAAATATACAAAATCACACATTTCTTAGTTAAAGAATTTAAAAATATATATAATTATAAATTTCAAACCTAGGAATTTATAAATATAAATTTTTTAAATCGAAAATTCATAAATATTTAAATTTTCAGAATTACAAATTCTTAAATTTAAAAGTTTTCTAATTTGCAAGCTTTTAAGTATATCATATTACGTTATCAATGATTACAGGCAACCTGTAACGATACGAACAAGTACATCAGATGTACTTGTCATTAAACTAATTTAACAGCATTGAAAATAATCTGAGGTTTTGCACCAAGCCCTGCATTCTTAGGGAAGGTTTAGAGTTTAATTATATTCGTCAAAACTTTTTTCTCTTTTTTGCTATTAATCATTTCACCATTTATACCTTAAAGAGACATTGAATACTAATAAAGTTCACGACAGATAACGTGTTAATTATTGTATTTATTTTGTCATTATATAAATTGCACGCATATCATGGTAACTTTATGTTAACGTTTTGTTCACAGGTCACAGAAAGTTTTCATTGCGCAATTGGCCCTATTTTAAGCATCGCTCAACTATTTGGTGTATTTCCAATAGCAGGAATTCGATCGTCATCACCTTCAAAACTTCGATTTAAGCCACTTTCGTTTCTTGTTATTTATTCAGTTATCGTTATTATAATGATACTTTTTACAACAATCATATCAGTGATTCATACGTTTAAGGTGTTAAATGCTGAAACATTTCAAAGCGATGGTAAGTAATATTACTCTGTTGGACACTATTTATATATCTATGCACGAACAATTTGAATTAACATAAAAATTTATGAAACTGTTTGTTTAATCAGAGTTACTTTACATTACTTGTATTCGTTGTTAGAATATATTTATACTTTACTTTTTATTTTCTTTGCAAATTATTTTTTAGAAAAAATATGAAAGTAAATCAAAACTTGTTTATCAGAAAGAAAATGGGCTTTATCTTTTGCAGTTTGTGATACTCGTACGATTATTACATTCTAAGTAAAAATTTGTATCAAAGATTATACTTGCGTTGTTCGCTAAGCAATGTTTTGTTTAATCAGTAAAAATACAGTAAAAATACAGTAAAAACTTCGAATAAAATTCATTCATTAGAAATAATTTAATTTCGTTAAATTAAGTTACAGCTATATTTTTTATTTATCACTTTTATTTTTAATTATATATTTTTGTGGATATCAATATTTATTACGTTTTTAATGCTACATTTTTAGCTAGGTTAAGTTTCCAATGCTACAGATATCTTCATACTACAAAAAAGTTACTACATATTTTTTTAATAAATGAATAATCTTAATTAATGAAATCTTCGTAAATGGACTTTCTTACGTTGAAAGTTTTGAGAATCATAAATGAAGCTACACCAGTAGGGCTAAAAAAAAAAGGAAATACAAATTTTAAGGTCATGAGACAATTATTTTGCAACATAGTAATATCAGTTACCGAAAAAAGTAAAACTATCTGTGTATAAATAGTGCCAAAATTTTTATTTCATAATATTTATAAAGTTTTTGTTAGATCTATTATTAATGATTACTAAAAATCAGTTACCGAAAAAAGTAAAACTATCTGTGTATAAATAGTGCCAAAATTTTTATTTCATAATATTTATAAAGTTTTTGTTAGATCTATTATTAATGATTACTAAAAATATTTAAAATAAATACTAAAGGAATACTTCGTTTTTCGATTCTTATACTTACAATGAGTTATACAGGATGTGGTTGGAGTGATGGTACAACCAAACAGAAGATGTTTCTCTATATAAAAATAAATCGGAAAAAAAGAATAATATTTTTTCGCTTAACGCTTCATTTTCGAGACAATCGAATTTGAAAATTCTATTCAATACGCGTGTGTACCGCATAGCTACAATCAACAAATTCCAAAAACACGTATCCTCTATTTTAGTCTATAGTTTGCATACACAGTGTTGCAAAAAAATAAATCAACATTTAGTACAAAAATTTAAACAAGAATTATAAATTTTCGAAATATTATTTAAACAAATAAAGTTTATTAAAATTTTTTACGTACAAAAATTATTTAAAGACAATAACAATGTAAGAAAAAAGCTTCCAATTATCTTCTTTAATTCCGGAGATATTCCCAAAAATATGATTTCAGCCCTTAACTTTGAGAGCCATTTTTAGCCCTTCAATGTGAATGATGGCCGATAAAAAAATACGTATCAAATATTTTCTTGACAACTATCTTTCACATAAATTTCATTAAAATTCGTGTGTCCCGGTTCAATATGTGTCCTTGCTAGATTGGCAAGCCAGCGACAGCTCGCTTTTGCCCCCGCCAACAAAGGTGAGCGAGCCGTGCTGTAAAGGACAGTCCCTGGGTTTCAATTTTCGTGTCCACTTTTCCTATAGTGAGTATTTTCGATTCCGGTTTCCGTTGCATTGTGAGAACAATTACTGTGTATTCTTAACCCCTTCCGGTAAAATGACGAGTCTAGCTCGTCATTGGTTTTTCATGCCATATCGCATACAAGCTATACTCGTCATACATACTGTTGAATATGATAATTAATTTAGTTTAAAATTTCTAGTTTCTAGTTTTTTTAGTTTAATTTTTTTTTGCTCTGATTTTTTCTTAATTTTACCGTTTTTAATGTCATTTAACAATGTGTAAAAATGAATATTAATTAAGAATATGTAAGAATTATAAAATGAAACAAGTTTTTTTTAAATAAAAATTAAATGGTTATTTCATGCACACTTTTTCATTATTAAATCGTACCGGAAGGGGTTAATACAAAAGCATTAATGATAAAGAAAATTTCTATCCATTTTAGTATAGAGAATCTGGAGTTTTTAGGTTGTGTATTATTTTTGAGATGTCCTAAAATATACTGTGTAATACAATTTCATCATATAGTATTTCAAAGGATATACCCGAGTAAGGGGGTCAAAAGCGCTTTTAGATCAAATTAATTAATGAAAGTATTAGTCAATAGACCGTTAAACGGAAATCATTTTTGCCAAGTATGAAGCCGCTACTCCTACTTAAAAGGTGGTTACAGACTGAAACGCAATTTGCTGTTTAAGCTTTATGTCTTTTGTTGCGTCGTACGGAAAATTTTGAAAAAAATCAAGGATATTCTGCTCTATGACATACGTGTTTGTGAACTTTGCCAGAATTTTCAAACGCAAAATGAATTTTTAAAAAATTTTAAAAGTTTAAGAATATTTTTTTAAATAGAGGTTATCAAATGACCACGTTTATATTTTTACAGTAGAAGTTTTATAATGATTCTGAATCTGCAATTTTTTTCAGATTTCTTTAATCGGTGGAAGATGGTTTCAAAAATCAAATTCGACATCTGGTTATATTATTACCTAAATTATATTATTTAGATTATATTATTAACAAAATCGTGTTCACATTTTCATAGTTTAATAACTTATTAAAATTATTAACATACAATTTTTCAGATTCTTTATAAAAGTATATAATAAATATAATATAATAACCAATTTTTGTAATATACAAAAATTTCAAATCGATATTTTCTAACTCTTCATTCGGAAGCAAAAGACATGATACTTAAATTATAAATTGCGTTTTGTTCTATAACAACCCTTCAAGTATATGTAGCGGTTTGATATTTGGCAAAAATAATAGCCTTGAACGATCGATTAAGTGATATATTCATTGATAAATTTGGTCTAAAGGCATGTTTAATTCCTTTATCCGATTATACCATTTCGTAACTAACGAACCTGCTTAAAATATCTCTTATGTTTCATGATCACAAAGTTTTGTTATACACTTTCGAAACATTGCAAAACAATTTTATATAATCTCTCCTTGGATTAATTAATTACTTAGATAAATTTATTCGTTTGTTGTTATTTTACTATTAGTCTTATTCATGAAAGTTCAAAAATAATTTTTCAAACATTAGCAAATCATGTAACGAAACTCCAAAGCATTATTAAATAACTGTAAAATTACCAATGTTTGCAATGTAGTTTTGGGCTTATTTTAGGTGGCGAAATTTGTTGCGACTTCATAGTTAGATTTTTAAAGATACTTTTTTGTTATTAATCGGAGAAGATAACTAAAATTTTTTTTTTTTTTTTCAAGTTTTACAAACTTTGATTCCATGAAATTTGTGTTGATTGCATCGCAATAGCCGAATTTAAAATTTGAATTGTATAAGTATAATAAATGAAATAATATTGATAAAAAAGTTAGTTGTACAGCCATCATTTTTAACGTAATATTGATATAAAGTAAGTAAAGTACGCCAATAATACAAAATAAATACGTTGAACGTTATAAAAACTAAGGCTTTATTTAACACAAAAAAAATTGTTCATAAAATTCAAAAGGTTTGGTTGTGTTTATGTACACGTTTTATATTCCGGCATCGTGTGGTATCGTTCAAAATAGTCACCTATGTGCAAGGCGCGTTTAGCCGTACAAGTTACACAATAATACCTCGACTCTCTTCCTCCATGCTTTACTTTTCGATCAGAACACACTAGACGGTCTTTACTCCTACCTGTATCATCTCGCCGAATAATATATAAAAGATCGTTCAGCCTTTCTGCTGTTTCAGAAGTCGAAGGATTCTTACGTTCTGAATCTCGAAAATGTTGAGCGGCTATATGCCGACACGCCTCCGCAAAGCGTTAAGGCTTCATTTCAGAAGTTATACGATAAATCAGGTTCACTTTTCTTAATGAAAAATCCTATTATATCCTTCTCTAATATTTAATTTGATTAAAAAAATTTTGAATAACTTTCTCACGCCATAATTAATAATGTACTCTTAGCAAATGCTTTTTCTATGTTTTACACATATGTATAACGTTATGATTACAAATTGAATTATTTACGTATCAGTACGTTTATTTTGTTTAAAATTTTACTAATGTATAGATATTACTATTTATGTTCAATTGAATTTTTAAAATATTTCATTATTGTATAGTGGTTTTTGGTGCAACTGCCTTAACAATTTTTGTTCCAATGTGATTTAATGTGAACTTATCAAAAGGCAAATTACATCTTTATATAGAAAAAGTTGATGTATTATTTTTCCTCTGCATTTTACTACACGTTGAATAAAAATGTGGCATTGGAATTCTGCATGTTGCAGAGATACAGGGCCGTTCGTGCATATTCGATTCTGTTATCGATCTTGCCTTACATTAATGCCATCAATCGAGTTTTTATTTAAAATGAGATAAAATAACCACGCACTATCTATACACATATACGTCACTGTAAAGGAGAGATTGCCCTTTATAAGTTCATTTTGAGAAAATTTGAAAAAGAATGCGTTAAATCCTGTGGAATTACGTTTGTAAAATGTAAAATGAAAAGAAGCATCTTCAGTTTTTTATCCTGTTTTATAATAAAATATCGTTAAAAAAATTCAATCCGCGAATACAAAAATAAAAGTTGTATAAAATGATCTGTCGCAGATTGCCGTATAATGCTTTTTCTCCAAGTTCATAGTTGAAATATCAATAATTTTTGTTATCAAAATATAACAACTTTTTAAAGTTATAATAACTTAAAGAGTTATAATAAATCTTTAAAAATAAATAAATTGATCATTTTTATAGAATAAGTAAATCAATATAATATTTCAATAAAATTAATACTAATAAATAAATATATAAACATTCCTTCAAGATAAACTCTAAGTTGATGTAATGAATACCAATCGTTCATTGCAAAATATTTGCTGTTATTTACTGAATATCAATTTCTTTATAACTGTTTCATATTTTGTCGCTTTTGATAATACACATGTGAAATTAAATTTATCGGTTTGTTAGTTAAAATTCTGACTCGTCCTATTAAAATGTTGATTTTTATTTAGAATGGAGTATAATCGTTTTCTTTCATTATCTTTCATGCAATTACAGTGTATCAATTGATTCGAGTAATAACTGTATTTTTTAATAACACGTATTCATGTAAAACAAAATTTTATTTATATATGTCGTGACAGTTGAATACAGATTTAAATAATGTATAATATAAATTATCGCTTTACAGTATAAAATAATTTTATAGTATAAAATAAAATGATATAGTCTATAAATCATTGATACGGTGAATAAAATTATCGTACGTGCCACTTCTTGCATAGAAGTTATAGATTCACGACTACTTTTTTACAATATGTCCCATATCTTAGTGCACCTGTTAATATTCTGAATGAAAGAATATACTGATCGATAGTTATAGGGGACGAAATGGAACTTTACTGAACACCTATGTATTTTGCTATTTCTTTCTTTGTTCGTGTCACATACGATAAAGAATGACAAGATAAAATGAATGACTTAATGTTATATTTCAGGTGGCATAGGAGCAGCAACAGTTGGTGCAGTATTCTATGGGAACAGTCTGCTGGGCACAGTTTTATTTTTCTGGCTGTCATTCCGTTGGAGATCTCTTCAATGCGAATGGAGAGCTATGGAACGATATATAGACAGGTCGATATCACAATTGTTTCTGAGTACAAAACATGGTGCTAATCGCGTTGTTTGCGGTATATCAGTGTGCACGCGAGCATAGGTGCCTACCAATCATCGTTGTATTTGAAAGCTAGGATAATTAGTTTACTTTGGTGTGAACGCGACAATACATCGTAAATTGCGGCCTCTTTTTTACAGTATTACATCATTTATTGTATGGTTGCTTAATCACTCACAAAGTAAATGTTGCCATCCCATTTCATAATGAAAGGTGTGGCAGAAAAGTAATAAGACTGATGATTTAAACTAGAAATTTTATTTTTTTTTTATAGATCGAGGTTGTTTCCTTCAAAATAGTTCCTTTGTGTATATGCATACCGACGAAGGTATTGTTTTTATTTTTCGTGTTAGTGATGGGGGTTTTTGGCACGCCTCCAAACTTACTGGTTACATTCTTCTGAATAATATGTAAAATTCGCAAGAAATTGATAAAATTCAGAAATTTGCGATCAATTTTTTTATAAAGAGGTTCTTAGAAGGCTCAGCTAGGGTACCTTGTATGCTACCACGGATTATATGCGGTACTATTGCACCACAACAATGTTCAACATTTCAAAATATCCGAAGTGTTAAAAAATAATTAAATTAAATTTTAAATATTATAAATTTTAAAGTTATTAAATTAAATTTTAGATAGAAATTCCCACTCTTCCCATTCATTAGAAATAACAGTTGTTGTAACTCATTTTTATTTCTTTGACACAAAAATAGCTTGAAAACACAGAATTTTGATAGTTTAAATAACATTTAGAAGAATGCAACCCATGGCTACAAAACTTATCAGTATGAGAAGTGAAAACTTCGTTATTTGATAATTATTTAAGGGAATTAATTTGAATGGGATACTTGTAATATGTATATGTTACGATGAAAGACCGAAATGTGGTGAATGTCGACATTCACATAGTCGCTTGGTGTATATCCGAAATATTTGCTCAAGACCCTTATTTCGGACTTACACCTGTGAATGTCGACATTCACCATGCACTAATGGTGAATGTTGAACATGTAGATTTAACCTAACCACTTCAGAAAGTATTTTAGAGTACTTTCTTTGAGAAAAATAAAAACAATTGTCTTTTCGCTTACCCGCAATTAATGCACTTAATTTTTCAAGAAAAAGATCACAATTTATTGCAGTATCCAGTCAGTATTAGTTACGGTATCGGAAAAAAAATTAAGAAAACCTTACTCGCATCATCAAAGCTTGCATTAAACTGACAAATCTAACTGAGTCCCAGCAGACCAAAGTATTTGGCGGGAGAAAGCCAGTCGCTTCTTTGTCGGCTCCTCTCTTTCGGACCTTCACCAGAGCATATCTGTGATTGTCGATATACACCGGTGAAGGTCCGAATGTACAAGAATGTAATAAAATATTCGGTCTTTCACCGTAACATATATAAAAATAAGTATAATTTTCGATTAAGAAAAATAGTCCTATTACACTGTACAACAAATTTTGACTTTTTTTTTATTTCGTAACAGCTACTATGAAATTTTTATAGATTTTTGCGAGCTATGCATCGCGCCGTTCAATTATTTCGTTACTCCAAAACAATAGGCAGGGCGACTGCCGCGCCGCGCCAACATTGAGTACCACTGACAGCGGCGCATGTTTTGCTGAACTATTTTTTTTATAAAAGGAAAGCAAAAGTGATTTTGTAACTTCGCTTGATGCTTTCTTCTGCAGAAATGTCTACTCTATCATGTGGGATGGTTAGATTTTCGCCTAGACCCATAGTTTTTTAAATAAATTGAAAAATGTCAGAAAAAATTGGTGCGTTTTTGCTGTCTTTCTTACTTTGATCATCATTTAAACATATTTAAATATTTACAATGTAATAACAATTCATATAGTTTTATTCAAGAAAATTCACAGATTCTTCTCGTGTAAAAAGCCACTGAATATCTGCTACGGTAAAAGCACAAAAAATTTCCAAAGTTGAAAATTTGCAATTTTTTTTAAAATTAATTTCCTCAAAAACTGTACGTCCTAGAGAAAAACGGATTTCAGATTCGTATTCAGCTCGCAAAAATCTATAAGAATTTCATAGTAGCCGTTACGAAATCAGTTGGCTGTTGTACAGTGTTATTTGTCTATCTTAAAAGTATAAGAAGTGTCAGGAAAAAAATAACAATTTTTAGTAATATAATATGATGCAAAATTTACTTTCCGATTTATTTTTCTTACATGCTTATTAATTGTGATAAAAAATGCATTAAATTACTACAGAAAGAAAGACTTACACTTGACAATTTTTTATATCGATTTCAAAAAATTAATGACCACATTTCAAACTTTCTTTCCGTTTCTATAAAATATATATTCTATAAGATATGTCTTCTCTGTAATATATTTCCTTTGTGACAAACCGTGCAAGAAGCACGTTTCTTACTTTCTGCCATTTGCTTGTCCCTAGTCGATATATTAAGCTGAAGCTTGATACAAATTATCTTTTCTTGATAAGGTATCGAATAATATGTATATCACTCGTTGCATTTGGTTTAAGGGCATTTATTACTACCTTATCCAACTACACCCTTTCATCGAAATCGGTTAACGTAGTTATGAGCTATAAACAGTTCGGACTGGGGTCATTTCACGCCAAATCAATCACTTTCGGAAGTCACCTAATTTTCCTCTAATCTCTATCCTTTTGTCGGTTTCGAATTTATTAAGGAATGGCAAGCCTTCAAAATTTGTAATTTTTGCCCATTTTGATAGGCAAAATAGGATTCACTTAGGAATTTTTTTTTTAGAAACTACTCAACCGATTTAGCTAACATTTTTTTGTTTTATTCACAAATGTTTTATTTTTGTTTTTTTTACCTTGTCAATTTCTTATATTTGAAATTTAAAAAATAAGAACGCCTTTGGCTTGAAATCGAGCCATCTTTATTTGTTTGTAAGATTGATATTGGTTTTAATTCAATTTTCTCAGATGAACAAATTACATTAACATGATTTAAAAGTAATCCTATAGACCAACTTAATGCAAAATTAAAAGATATCTAATTTAAATCCGGATAAAAATTTCAAAAGGTTTTCTAGGATATCTAGAAAACTAAAAGTAAGTGATGATAACATTTATGGGGGAAATAATTTTTTAATTTTTGAAACAGATGGAAAGGACTTTTTGTAAATTAACATTTTATTTAATACTATTTTTAGTAAGAATGGTTCTTAAAATTTTAAAGATACTCAATGAAGTTGTTTTCTCTTTTCCAAAAATCATAGAATTTTGTATATACATATATTATAAATAATAAGTATAATACAAAAGGACATGCATTACAAAAAGTAATATGATTTATTTTTAGAAAAAATGACACAGCCCCGTTATTTCTAAAAAATACCATATGTCATTTTCCATAGCGTGAAATTACAGATTTTATCTACAGCTACAAAAGTTAACATAATGAATCGATTTTCACGCAATTTACGAAAAGTGGAATATTTCGTATATAGTAAGAAAAAGAAGTATATTTGATAATTGGTTAGAAAAAATAACAGTACTCAGAGAATACGATTACTCAGAGATTTTGCGACCTTGGAATGTATTGTTAAGATTACGTTTCTGATCATTTTGTCTTTATAAACGTTGCCGCTATATGGTCTCCATTTTCGTAATATTTACAAAAATAATTTTATGACTAAGTTACCCTTGGATTAATTTTTAATAATTAATTATTTTCTATAATTATTCTCAATAACTATAAATAAAAATTAAAAAAATGCAGCAATTCCTCTATTAATATCACATTTCTATTATACATAACAAAACCAAAAATCGACACAACGTATAACCTGTATAACCTCTCATATCTTAAAGTAATGGATTCAAATGTTTATATTCTCCTTCACTGAGACAGTTAAAAAGTACTTATCGATCTAATATAATATAACTATTGAAAACGTAAGAAAAATACCCGAAAACGACAAACAGAATTGGGATTAATTAAATTATTTATTTACGAAAATGAAAGTATACAATTCGAAATGACGATGACGATAATTGACAAAATGATTGACGGTATAATATATAATAAATGTATAATATATAATATATAATAAAGAATTACAGCACGTATTTGCAATAATATAATAATTAATAATAATGCAATAAGGAATAAATATTAAATAATAGGCAATAATTATGCTATATTATGAAATAATCAATAATTATTGAAAGTAAGGAACGCAATATTTCAGCAATAACAATAGTAAAAATTGGAAAAAAAAATTAATTTTGTATCGCTTTGTATCTATCAAAAATCCACTTGACACCATATTTTTGGCCTTTTAAAATAGAATAGTTTTGAATTTTTTGTCCAGACCTAATAGTTCCCGAGATATTTGCTAAAATACATAGTTCTTTCAACCCCAACTTTAAGGGTTATTTTCACTACTTCAGAGTGGATGTTTGCCGATAACAAAAAATACGTGTTGTAGCGAGATAGTTTTTAGAATTTAGGCTTACAAGGGGATATCACGGTCAACGGGAAACGGATTTTCTTGAAACTTGCACTGTTTGAAGATCACGTATCTATACTTAATTAGACAAAGCAGTAGCGCGCGCTTCTCAAAATTTTTCGAGAAAATCGCATTGGAAAGTTGTCTTACTCGTTCAAAAAGAGTTCGCGTTAATAAATGATCAAGCAATAGAATGGCTCAAAGCGTAACGTTAAAGACTGACGATTGGTGGGTTCGTGGATCGAAACTCCGTTTTAAACATTATTTTTTCTTGTTCTTTGAATTTACACTTACTTCAATTTTAAGCATAGCATTTATAAAATCTACACTAATAAACAGTTATTTTTATTTTTTAAATAGAAAATACATATTCTTTTATTTGTGGGAATTGAGGAAGAGGTTGGGCATAAAAATAACATTAAATGTTGTATGTGCTGTATCATTACATATTCCATTTATTAATTATTATTGAATGAATTTGATGTCCCCTTGTTAGTATAAGAAACAGACTTACACAGGTAAAACATGTCCAGTGTACCGCAAGCCTCAGCGTACTTGCTACCTACAAGTACCATAAAACCTACCGATCGCACTTCGGCGCGGTGATTGGGCGGCCGAAGGTGAAACAAATGATATAAAAGGGCTTCCTAAAACATAGAAAAGTCAGAACATTCCCAACCTGCACCCTGACAGCATCACTCTCGGAAATACTCGGAAAAAGTCATTCTCCTATTTCCTATAAGACTTGAATCTTTTACCAGTCTTCCTTAAATCTCTGCCCGGAAACCCAGCAGAGGGTTGTTCTCTCCTTGCCTGAACCCTCGGCCTAGCTCTTTCAACGCAATAATATAGCTAATAGTTTTCTTAACTAGTTTTCGCTGCTTCGAATCACACATTATAAAGATATCTGTAACTTTTTCCCGAAATAAACCTCACATCGATCGTTATAGTGTCAAATATTTTTTCGAGTTCTATAACATAAAAATTTCATCAAAATCGGCGTATATCAATTGGGTGATACATCCCCTGTTAGTGACAACATGGTGGAATGTATTGCTTTTCGCTGTAAGATTAGAAATAAGCTATTTTGCTTAGCGAAATCGTACAATGTGTTAGTTTTTATAGCAATATCTAAAATCTAATATTCTTCATGGCGAAGCAGTCATGAACTTATATTAAGTTTTACGGAAAACGATCAAACATCTTGCTACTTATAGAAAATATTTTTCATTAAATAGTATATTAAAATGTGAAATTCGTAAGAAAAATCAAAACGTGATGATTTTCGTATAGCACGTTTAAAGATAACTAGCAATTACAATGGCAACATTTAATTTTTATTCAATTATTTGTTTGCAGCAATTCGCTGGAAACTCCGCATCTTCGATGGAAATTTTTCCTTATAAGTTTCGTGATTCTATTTTTAGCTTTGATAGAGCATATCCTGAGCGTAGTGAATAATGCTGAAGGTTATGAATGGAACGGATCAAATTCAACGTTCCGTAACTTCTTGGAACTGTACAATTCACGATCGCACTCCTTTATTTTTGATACATGTAAGATTCTGTTATGTACGCATCAGTTGGTGACATTATATGTATAACTATTACTATTAAATATTTTTTATTTCAGTGGAGTACAATTTTGCCTTTGGTTTATTTATCTTTATAATCAGCAAACTAGCAACTTTTGTATGGAATTTTACAGATCTTTTCATTATACTGGTAATAAATTATGGAACTAAATTTGTTAGATCACAATAATATAATGCTGAATAAATTTTTTAGGTTGCTACGGGTTTAGCTGAAAGGTATAAATGTTTAAATAAAAAATTGGTACTTACAGTAGCGAAATATCGATCCAGATTTGATTGGCACGAGCTTCGTGAAGATTATGCAGCGCTAAGTTCTGTTGTGAAGAAAGTGGACGATCATATTTCACCGGTCATACTTTTATCTTTTGCAAACAACCTTTACTTTATTTGCCTTCAACTGCTGAACGGTATATCGTACGTATGTTTAATTATTTTTTATACAGTAATGTTAAATAAATGTTCTATAAAGTTTATTTGTACTAAGGGCCGCATTTATAATCGGGCCGTAAAAAAGACCGCAAGTAAAACCTCAAAAGAACTATTGAACTTCAATTCATTAAATTTGTACGTACTTCTCTTGTTAAATTGCTTGATTCTATTAAGTTTTTAAAATTCTGTTTTTTAAATTTATTGAAAATAAACATCATATATGTCATAACTTATTTTAATAAAATAAAAAAGAAAAAGTTTACACCGTACGTATATTTACCATATATTTAAAGAAGTATAAAAATAAATTAGTCCAGAATTAAATTAAAAAAGATTAGTAACAATTACTTTATAAAAGATCAACTAAACACTGTGGCAAATTATTAAATAATAATAAATATTGGACCTTGGACGTCAAGGGGTCTCATATATTTTTCAGCGATTTCCAATTTTCTTTTATGAATTTAATGTTTGAAGACATATATGTTATTTTACAATTAAAATCTTGCTTCTTATATTACAGCGGAAACGAAAAAATCATGAATCGTGCCTATTGTAACTTACAATAAATGCGGCCCTGTTTGAATCTCTTTCTTATGTGCATTCTTTAGTAATGAATCTCAGTATCGACTTGATCTATTTTGCTTTAAAAGCAGGTTCGGTGATAGCAACATATTTAGTACAATTTACTTCTTCGGTTCTTTTGCGTTTCTTATTGGTCGAGCATGCGCCGTTACTTTACTTACTGCTAGGATACACGACCAAAGCAAGAAGGCATTGCCTTTTTTGTACAACTGCTCAGCGTCCAATTACAACATTGAGGTAATTTCACCTTTTAACTATTTATGTAATTTCTGAATTGTTAGAGATTTAGTCTTCTAGTTTGTTCATATATGCAACTAAAAATTAATTTAAATCATTTTTAATATGTATTTATTTATTTATTTTTAATCTTTAGATATTAGTAGGGGATTCACTTTTATTTTAGCTTTTTTAGAAAAAAGGGAACGACTAGACATCTATCTTTTAAAATTGGTTCTCTATGTGTTCTATATCTTCTCTAATTTCTGTTTGTCTGTGTTCTCTTTAGTTAGCTGCCCTTCATTTTTCCTGGGTTACTGACATTACTTTCACCTTTTCCTCTACTAAATGCACTAATCTTTTAATTTTCTCTTTTCTTAATATTTATCTTTTCTACATTATCTTATCTCATCCATATACATATCGCTTTCTTCCGTCTCATTCAATATTTTTTTCTACACTTTACCTTTTTTGTTTGATCTCTTATATCTCCTCCTTCTAATATTTGCTGCTTGATTCTTCATTTCTGCACTTTAATCTTGCAATCACCTTTGACTTATTCTTTTTTCTTTTGATCTTGAAGTATTTAGATATTTCTACTGTATACATATATTTTTGTACTCTTTATTAATTCTCGATTCTTATATCTTGTTGAATTGCGATTGTCTACTTATCAGTTTTGTTATTACGATTCGATCTTTTCCTCCTCTTTCTTTTTATTTTGTTCGTTGTTACCGTATTCCCCTGGTATTATTCTATTCTTTCTGCCTACTCAGTTTCTACTCTTCACAGAAACTCTTTTAATGTCTCGATGTTTGATTCCACTTTATTTTTTTCTCAAATTTTATTGCTCATTTTCCTATCACGATCTTTACTATGTTTTGTTTCATTTTTTTCTTTACTATGCATATTAGAGTATTCCAGCCTAATCTGAAGGTTTATTTTAAGCGTTTATCTTATAATGCTTTCAAGTTGTTTTCTTCTTCTAACTTTAGATCTTCGTTTCGTATACTATTATGTCTTTTACCAAAACACTAAATAATCGTAATTTTCTTAGGTATGCTTCATTCAATTTTCGTTAACCTGTTCTTCAAACCTATTCCATTGTCACTGTTGCCTTTTTAATCGTCTCTTATATTTGTTCTTTTCCTCCAAAACTTTGTTTTAAGATGTACCCTAAGTTTATAAATTCTTCTGCTATTTTTATCTTTTTTCTTCCTACACCTGGATAATTTTTAGTATTAAGAAGTATTTATCAACTTTAAATATGAACAATTACATACTAGTACCGAAAGTATAACAGTTAATAGCTGTCATTAATAAAGTTGAAATGTTATAAAGAATAGGTTTTTTATTTTATTTCTTCATTGTTTTATCCTTTATTGCTGTCAAAAAATTTTAGAAGAGTATGATTTACGCGACACTTGCCATGTTTGTAGAATAGTCAGTAATAATCGTTACGAATGAATTTTCAGCAAAGAATTTCTCATATTTTAATGTAAAAAAAGCGATTCATTTCAGCATCTTTTATAAGAAAAAGTATGAAATTATGAACTCTAAGCATAAATTCTACTTACTTAAAAATACAACTGTCCAATTCATGAATTAAAACGTTTCGCGAAATTGTAGTTCCATTGTCGGTTGAAATATCTGCCTTCCAATCTATATGAAACTAAAAATTCTAGTGAAATTTTATTTTAGAAAATTATTTTTTGCCAAATAATGCAAATTCAAATATTCAACTTAATTCAATTAATTTCCCTATTTTTCGATAATTCAAAATAGTACACAACTTATCGTGTTGCTTATAGGGTAATCGCTAAAAGTATACCATTAAAATTTATTGACTCAATATTTTTTTTTATCAATTAACTGTGCAGAATGTTTTTAAAATTCATAGCGCAATTATCTAATGAATATTAAGTATATTTACAATTGATGTACTATTCTAATGTATAATATCGCTGTTTCTTACTTATAGAGCAGATTTCAAACAATATTTCGTCGATATTTTTAACAATAATTGCTCCAAAGTTATTGCAAAAATTCTATATTATCAGTCAATGATAATACCAATAATATTTACAATTTTATGAATTACATTGCGGCCTTCATTAAAAATGGATTTTATTATGAAACATGGAAATTCCACTATTAATGCGTGCTAATTACCGAAATATTGAATCGCAACTCCAATTGTTCTCCAATTTCGAGTTCTGTCATCTAAACATTTTTCAAATAACTTTGTCAAAGATAAATCTTCATTAATTGATGTCTTTCTTTTTGCCTTCATACCATTTTTATATACAAACCCAATTTGACATTGTTGTTTTCAAATTTGGAAATTTTATAGATATCAACGTAAAATTTCGTATCAAGGGTTGAAATCACCTTTTAACAAATGACTGTTTTAAAAATATATGTAGGAATGGGGTGCGGTATGGCAGAAAAAAAATGAATTATCAGGTGGAGTAATCTGGTAACTTTATTCTGCCAACGTATACAAAATATTAAATCGTTATTATTGTCGTTTAGCTTTACTCGCATTCGCTCTTTTTCAAAAACTGAATCGTTTCGACTCTCATACCCTTGACACGCTCGCAATCTACATTCTCCCTTTCTTTTCATGTTCACTCTCTCTTTCGCTCGCCAATGTTTTTCTGCATCCATATTTCGCATTCGCGCTATCTCTCGCACCATCGCACACGCACTGTCGCACTCGCAATGGGTATCCAGCAGAAGGGCGAGATACCGCATCTCGGTCCTAACGTGGATCTCAACTCCGTCGACCCACACCACGGCTCCTCCCGGAAGCCGATCACAAAGAGGATGGCAGAAGGCCATCGCCTCCGTTTTCTGAGGGGCAACATTCAGTCCAAGCCCCCGAATCGCCGAGACAATCGTCGCAATCCCTACCTCTAAATTACGGCTCGTTCTCCCCCACTCGCGACCCACAGCCAGTATGAGGGTGTCGTCTGCGAAACAAGTCCCGTATACGCCGGCTGACAACGGAACCGTGAGCACCGCGTTATACCCGACGAAGTTCGTGCTTGACCTTTCAAACGCGCGTTGCCCCTTCTCGGTCTACGCATTCGACGTACCTGCTTCGGAGATAATCAGAGATGATATCCCGGTGCTCTCTAGGAATGCAGTGCCTAACCTACCCCTCTTCTATCGCCCAATACGGAAGTGACTTGAACGCATTAACGATGTTCAGTGATATGGCTGTCGCTAGACCTCCCCTTAAGATCGCGGCCTTCGCGATCTCCCGGACTCGCCTCACGGCATTGACTGTACTGCGCACCTTTCTAAACCCGAATTGGCACGGCGCCAAATCCGGGCCCATCTCGGATAGGTGGGCCACTAATCTCTCCGCGATAGCTCTCTTGAAGAGCTTCCCTATCTCGTCTAGCAGGACGATAGCGGGAGCACCAAGGACAATACCCTGTCAGGTAGTCCGTCAGGACCCGGAGCGGTACTCCGAGCCTTAATGACGGCGCGAATGAGCTTCTCAAACGTTACCTCCACACCGTCACTTCGCGGAAAACGAAGTCAACGGCCCGGTTCGCGACGGTTGTTCCTCACGGGAGAACAAGGCCTCTACGACGCTCCTCAGGAATTGAGGATTCAGGGTCTCTGCTACTGGGGAAGCCCACAGACGAAGCTTCTCCATAACAAGCCTGTATGGCCGCCTCCGTACTCCAGAGACCCAAGGAACTCGTCTCGGGCACGGTCCTTGGACTCCCTGATGGCCAATTGTAATGTTATCACGCCCTCACGATACTCTCCCCAGAGGCTGTGCTCCTTCTCGGGATCGCGGTTTTATCTTCGCTGAGCGCGCTGATACCGGTGACGCAATGGCACACACGCTTTGCGGAGTTCCGCAATGTGCCCCGTCCACCAGTGCGTCGCCTGGCGCGGGCGAGGGACGGCCCGGGGCATCGAGACATCATAGATGTCGTGCAATGTGCTCCGGTGCCACGGATTACCGAATATCCCTGCTTGTTTCGTTAAACGCTGTATGACTTCCCCTGAGTCAGTTGATTTTGTCGCGTAAAGCCAAACAAATTTCTTGAACGCATAAACTACTGCTAGAATTTACTGATAGCTCTTTTACGTGGATACAATTGATCCATTGGTACGATCCATGATCTATATGGTACGTATCTAATAGCAATTCGTCTTTATCGATTACATGTAATAACCCTTCTAGTTTGCCCTGTTTTTTCTCTGCCAGAATGCAACTGACACAGTTTTTAACCGACTTCGAAAAAGGAGGAGGTTACTCAATTCGATCAGTATATTTTTTTTTTTTTTTTTTTTTATTTTTTTATGACCCTATCTATCTTTTCTTGCAAATTGGGGATTCAGTAGTCTCTTTGCAGCAGCCATTCGGTTTTTTTACTCGCAAAGTGACCATTTTTATGCGCTCGTCTCACGATTTGCGTTTGTACTGATTTCGGTATTACTAGTCGCACGCCGCCTTCACATTCTTTGAAAAATAATCCGTTATGCACGACATATTCCTCCATATTCTCTCGCTCACACGCTTCAAAGAATCTATTTAACTCGGCATCTTCATGCGGGGCTTTTTTTAACTGCGCGATTACACTTTCTTCGCTTTCGTCGATGGTGAATACCGACGGAAGAGGACTGCGACTCAGGGGATCTACGTGTGTCATTTGTTTACCTGGATGATGCACTATAGTATTATTAACTTCCCTGAGCAAAAGAGCCCATCTTGCAATGCGGACACTGAGGTCTGCTTTATTCACTGTGAGTGTAAATGCTCGGGAGTCTGTAATGATTTTGAACGGAATACCTAACAGATAAATTTTTAATTTTTTAAGCGCTTTTACTATAGCTAAAACCTCTAATTCATAACTCGTATATTTGCTCTCTACCGCCACACAGTGGTCTGAATCGAGAAATTTAGTGACATTTTGATATAATTCCTATATCATTAAAGATATCGAATTAAAATTTGGAGTGAAAAATATTCATAAAAGATCGATTTTAACGATATATAATATAATATATTTTGTTTATTTGTTAATTTTTTAATTTATTTACAAATTTAGTATGTTGTTTTTCAATTAAATACGTTTAACTTAGTTGATAATATTCTTTTATTGGATGATAAAGTTGATTTAAATTAAAACTCACTACATTTATAACGAAAAAAAATGTGGACCTGCGAACCACGTTTTATGGGAGAGCGAAGTCTCTTCTCTATCAGAATTCGGCACAGTCCAGCGTGCACACGTACGAAATAGAAATAAAATATTGTTTTCATTTCTTGTTACCGTTTACACAATTTTATTGTTTTCTATTTTCCTGTATTCGTTTCCTATTAAGAGAACAAGTCTAGAATTATGTAACGCATGAATACAGCGGCGCAAATAACTTTAAATAATAATAACTGGACAAGTAGGACAAAGTAGGAAATAATTATTGCACAATTATATAGGAGGAAGTATGCTGAACATATTCCACTTTTTAAAATTTTGTGACTACTTGAGACTCAAAAGATATTCCATAATAATTACTAATAACTTGAAGAATTTTCTGTATTGCATTCAGTGTAATATTTGTAATACATTTTGAACAGTAACTTTTAAGTACCACTACTAATTTGCAGTTTAACGACATATCTTCCATTTAAAAAAAATTTAAAGAAAAAAAATTGAAAGGAATCGTCAGGGTACCTTAAAGAAAAGGGATAATTTTTTTTGCAAAAAATGCTATCTTCAAAACTTCCAACTTTAATTGTCTATTACACATATAGTTTTTATTCAATTTTATTAACTTTAACAAGCAATATACATTCAATATACATCTATACGAGAAAATTGATATTTTCG
This sequence comes from Megachile leachella, assembly GCA_963576845.1. Taxonomy (NCBI): domain Eukaryota; kingdom Metazoa; phylum Arthropoda; class Insecta; order Hymenoptera; family Megachilidae; genus Megachile; species Megachile leachella. Next base: position 436,481 of record OY756259.1, on the reverse strand, counting down.
CGAAATGTCACTAAAGGGCATAGCCGGATAAGGTAGTCAAATGTGCCCTTGAGTCGATTTAGAAACCCAATTCGTCAGTCGATAGCATATCCAAAAAAAGCATCTCACACCAAGTTTCAACTCCCTATCTCATTCGTGGGGGTAGTAAAAGGGAAAAAACGAAATTCCGGTTTTTGGCCCTTTTTGCCTATTTAATGTCGTTCAAAAATTCTGAAAAAATTCTAAAACATGGAGGACCATATAGCGCATATTATAGAATTTTTTCAGATTTTTTGATCGCAAATTGTAGTCGTGAAAAATCAAAAACCGAAAAAAAATCCGAAAAATTGCGATTTTTTAGTGAAGATGTCAGAGCACTACTTTTATAATAATGTGGTAGATAGATATTAGTATAACTATTATTCTCTAATTTTTTCAGATTTTTGAACGACATTAAATAGGCAAAAAGGTCCAAAAACCGGAATTTCGTTTTTTCTCTTTTACTACCCCCACGAATGAGATAGGGGGTTGAAACTTGGTGTGAGATGTTTTTTTTGGATATGCTATCGACTGACGAGTTGGGTTTCTAAATCGACTCAAGGGCACATTTGACTACCTTATCCGGCTATACCCTTTCTCGATTCAGACCACTGTGCGCCAGTCGTCTTCCCGCTTGCGGAAAATACAGGGTGGAGTTCCTCCTCGTAAATGTCTTCTTGCATCAATATTGCACCGTATCCATACATCGACGCGTCCGTGTGCAATTCGATCTGTGCGTCTAGTTGATATAATTTTAAAATAGGTTTTCCCACTAAGGCACTTTTTGCTCCTTGCTCCTCCTCGTTCTCGAAGCGGAATTCAATGTTTGCTTTTAACAGATTTGATAACGGTCACGCTATGATTGCATAGTTTAGAATAAACTTCCTAAAGTATTTTGCCAATCCGAGGAAGCTTTGAATTTCTTTTACGCAAGTCAGTTTAACAAATCGCATTACCGCTTCTATTTTTTTCTCCGACGGACGAATGCTACCATTTTCAATGATATGTCCTAAAAATTCGACTTGTTGTTGTAGAAAACAGCATTTTTTCGAATTGATTAATAGACCGTATTCAGAAACTAATTTCAATACACGCGATAATCGCTCGATTCCATCATCTATAGTCAGCGAGGGTATTATTAGGTCATCGATGTAGATTAAAACGGTACCATCTTTTAATAACTCGCGAAAGATTTCGTTAATAAATTTTTGAAATACACTAGGCGAATTGCACAATCCGAATGGAGCTTTTAAAAATTCGTAGTACCCTAAACTGCATTTAGGGTGAAAAATTGAAAAAAAAGTGCAATTTTTTAATATATTATTTAAATAAATAATTTCTCCCAAAATTTCTATCACTAACTAAATTCCTGACTAAAAACTACACATTTTAAAAAAAAATTCATCTTCCTACACCCTCTAGTTTCCGAGATATTCAAGAAAATGTGTTTCCAACCCCGAACTTTGAGGGCTATTTTCACCCCCTCAACGTGGATGTCCGCAGATATAAAAAAATACGTGTCAAATGATTTTTAAAAAACTACCACATATGTCAATTTCATTAAAATCGGCGCGTGACACCTTGGTGATGTCCCTTGTGAGTGGAACCTTATTGATGGTTCCATGCGCACCTTAGCAAATGCAGCCAGCAGATCTATTCACGTTGCAAAGTGTTGTATATGCGCCTGATTGCGCAATACGATGTCTAGAATTCCGGTAATAATTTTGCTCACCATCTCGTCCTCCGGTATGGGTACACGGTTAGCCAATAGTACTTTGTCGTAGAAATATTGGGAAAAATTCTTGTCTTGTTTCCATGTACGACGCTCGAACTGTTTTCGGCAGTCTGCCTTTCCCACTTCGTAGCCGAGCCTTGTACGAAGTTCTACTAATAGCTCGCTAGTAAACATTTGCGAAAATTTCGGTTTCACATCGAGCCAATCGAGGGCCTATTTTTTGACTTTGGACCCAATCAGGATTCTGCACTCATTTTCTGACAGGTTGTATGTCAGTTTCAGGAGCTCTACTTGTTTCTTCCATCTACTTAAGGTATCTTCACCCCCGTCAAAGTGACCTAATAATTCCGCCACTGCTGCAATATTAGTTTTGGGCTTTATTCTATATTATTATGAATACATTACATTTCACATACACCCTTGGACAAAAAGATAGCACACGTGTGCTATCTTTAATTTCTTGAAAACTACTTAGAATTTTTTAATGTCATACATACCATTCTAATTGTTACATTGCAGAGAGAAGGAACATCTTAGTAAATATGGTTGACCTTGCTAGCTTCCTGAGCAACCAGAAGAAATATACAAATACTGGCGGCGAAATGATAGCACATTCACAAAATTTATACATATATTTTCACAAAAAAGAAAGTTATATTGCAATTAATACAAAGTTAATAATGATATGATAATAATAATAATCCGCCTTTATTTTCTATTACTTCGAGTACCCGCTTTGTTAAGGATTTATATAATTTTTTAATTGTATTTTGTGACAAATTATCCCATTCTATCTTAATAGATTCTTTTAATTGTTCAATATTATCATACTGTTTTCTATTCTTATATACAGCACGTGCTAGTTCTCCTCAATAATTTTCAATAATATTCAGGTCCAGGGAGCGTGTGGGCAACGGTAAAACCGATACGTTTTCTCTTTGAAAAAATTGTTCTTCGACTCTAATTCGGAGAATTGCAGCATTGCGATGTTGAAAAATAAATTTATCATTAGTAATTTGTAGTGCGTGTTCATTAATTTGTTTTAAGATTAAATTTTCATATTTTTGAAAATGCATTTTTCCTTCAAGAAACTGTACATTTGTTTTGCTTTTGTATCGTCTGCATTTTGTATCGTTTTGCATTGTATCGTCTGCAATTTTGTGAATGTGCTATCATTTCGCCGCCAGTATTTGTATATTTCTTCTGGTTGCTCAGGAAGCTAGCAAGGTCAACCATATTTACTAAGATGTTCCTTCTCTCTGCAATGTAACAATTAGAATGGTATGTATGACATTAAAAAATTCTAAGTAGTTTTCAAGAAATTAAAGATAGCACACGTGTGCTATCTTTTTGTCCAAAGGTGTAAGTACAATTTACGCGTCAAGATGTTCCGTGCGTCGAATACTGCCATCAGTACGCGCCCATAACGCAAACAAATAGAATATCTGAATCCGACCACGTATTTTTATACAGGCACCTATGGACCCGTAAGTTCTTTTTTTAAGTAGTAAAAAAACTGTGTTATGTTAGTACTAAAAATGTAATATAATACAATTTCCAGAATATTATGTATAGAAATCAGTTGTGCCCAAAAGGAAAATATAAAATGTACGTATAACTCCAACCATAATAATATTTTTATATTTATCCATATTTTTTCTTTGGATCCGTAGTTTATGTTTGTGAAATTTGTTCAAAATGGTTCAACGTTTCATTAACAAAATTTGAAAAATAATCTCATTTTTTAACATATTTTTTAAAAAAACGAAAAATTCGCATTTTAAACTCTTTACCTAGGTTTAGTAGTTCCGGAAATATTTATGAAAATAGCTTTTTCATCCCCAACTTTAAGTGTTATTTTTACCACTTCAAAGTGAATAATCGCCGACAAGAAAATACGTGTCAAATATTTTTTCGAGTTCTATATTATATAAAAATTTCATTAAAATCGGCGTACATCAATTAGCTGATGTCCCTTGTTAGTCTATTTAACGGTTGAAGTAAAGGTGCTATTATGTAGGTGATGAATTTTTCCTGTCGAGCGCATATTTGACATTGTACGCACCAGTATGTAACCGACGTTTATATTCTATTTCTGTTGAAGGTTCTCACTGTCAGATCAACATAATAAATTAAATTGAACCACTACAATAATTTTTAAAATGATTTTGCCTAGCCCACTGCCGTATGGCAGTCGGAATATCGATGTTGCCTAAACGAACCTAATCTTTCCTTGTCACGTATTAATTAGATTAGATTAAGTTTTAACTGTCCGCGAGATAGAATTTAAAGTCATTCAAAGTTAATCAACTTTCAACATTAATTTTTGAAAGTTCAACTGTAATAATATTCATTACTGATTATCATGATATTGTTTTAAGATATAAAATAATTTTAAGAAAAAAAATACACCGACTTCGAAATGTACTAAAAAGTATAAAATAATTTCTATTTCCTAATGAAGTAATTTCAATCTCATTCAATCATACAATTACGTAACAGATACGAATGAAACCTATTTACTCATTAGGTAGTATATTAAATACATTTCAACCTTTTCGGAGGCGGCGCAAATTTGGTAATTCCCGCGTCGTGGGCTCCGTTTATAGGTTCTTAGATCCATAGCTCCCAAATGCGAACCAAATTTGCGCCGCCTCCGAAAAGGTTGAAATGTATTTAATATACTACCTAACGAGTAAATAGGTTTCATTCATACCTGTTACGTAATTGTATGATTGAATGAAATAAAAATTACTTCATTAGGAAATAGAAATTATTTTATACTTTTTAGTACATTTCGAAGTCGGTGTATTTTTTTTCTTAAAATTATTTTATTTCGATATATGTATAATTGTAACAAAAACAAATGCTTATTTCAATAAAATTAGAAAATGTTATGCATATATATATAATAACTTCATTCTGGATAGATTTTAGTTACTGTTCATTAAAATAAATAAAATCGTTCACAGGAACTAAAGAGGAAAGGTGGGCGATTTAATTTACACTTATTTATAACAGCGCTGAGAAAAGTAGAACTTAAGATTTCAAAGTTTGATAACATTTCAGTAGTATTCAAATTGTTTCACAGTATATAACCGAAATCACGTTTTTTACAGTATCTTTAGAAACTTGAGATTTATAACTTTGTTTTTCACGAACGCAGCTAGCAATTTGTACACAGGATTAACATTTGGCCTGCACGTTGCTAGCGCGTTCATGGCATGCAAGTTACAGAGCTGTTTTTGAGAGTCGTTTTGTATTTTTTGATTTACAATTTCTTTGTCCGAGTTCTTTCGACGGTCTCAATAGCTAATTGCCAATGCCATAAACGTGAATTTCCTGAGGGTCCGAGGACAAGACCTGGTAGACATAAACCAGGTCCTCTTGTTGACAACCCAACGGAAATTCTGTCTTACGTCCGCTTTCTCTTTCCACCTCCACAAGGCCTACCGTACGCACGGATCGCGCTAAGGGCGCACGGGGTAGGGTGGTGTCCTTTTTTAAACAATATGATTGGCCAACAGAAAAGCCAATCAGGAAAGTCATCTCGTTTCCGGACTTTTTTGAATTTTCCTCCTTCGTGATTTCTCATCAAACATTTCAAACAGTACAGAACTCATTTACACCTATTACACAGTAAAAAACTCTTACAAAATGATCATACAGTAAAGATCATTCTCGAAGATTCCACACAGTAAAGAATCTTCTAAATAGTTCACAGTTATACTTAAACATTTTAACATTCACGAACTTTACAATTTTAACAGTTTTAACATTGTTAATATAGTACATCTGTATTCTTATGTTCCTTGTGTGATGGTGGGGGAACAGGATCGCGTGAGGACGAGAGCGAGCGATTCGCACTTCTCTCTGCTCGGTACATGCGTAAAGATTGCACCACGTGCGCGTAAAAGTAATTGGTTATCCTAAGTTTTGTATCTAAATATATATTCTTGTCTACATATTACATCCGCCTTTTATTACCTTCGCAAACATTCACGAATCCGGTACACATTACAACACAAACATTTTTTTGTTAATTTAGTTTAAGTGTTTTAAACATTAAATCATTATTTAACAGTTAACAGTATTTACATAATTTAACAACCAACCAACTCTATCGCCGTAAAAAGCCGTAGAGTCACGCGTCCGACAACTTCGATAGGTTTCGATAATTTTTGAACGGCGTGTAACACAAATAATGTAAACAATTTTTTCAGTAATGTACTTTTATGATATAAGTATGAGCTTATGATTTCCTTTTTGAGTAATGTAAAAATAAATATTTTTACAGACACAGAGACTGCAATATCAACTCACCTCAGATGATGTAGCGTTAACAGGATTACGTTTCTTCTCAATCACCAGAAACTTCATGCTTGCAGTAAGTTGGCATTTCTGTTACATTAATTTATTTTTGGCTGTTTGACAAATATTATTAAAACGATTGTTTTTTCAGGTGGTAGGTGCAATTACCACCTACGAAGTTGTGCTGCTGCAATTCCAGGGTCATGTTAGAAACTAAGTGAAACACTATTTCATGATGTATTTATTATTATATTTTTGATTATATATTTAGAAACTGCTACAATATAATTAACAACTAAAGACTTTATTGAAAAAAATCTTTGTACAAATGTATAAATACATATTTAATTTTTCTATATATAGCTAACAACAAATTCTATTAATATAAAAATTGGCTAGATAATCTGAACATTAACTAGACGTTTCTTTTAAGGCAGAAAAAATACAAATGTGTTCCTTACTTTAAGTAGGTAATGTGCACGCTTAATAATTATAATATACAGTAACTAAATGTCTAGAGCTAGATTTACAATTAGACAGAGTAGACTGAAGCCTTGGGTTCACATTTGACTAGGAATCCATCCAAACAAAATGTAAAAACAATACATTTCTGTCTATAAATATGAAATTCATTGCAGGAAAAATTTTGAGAAAAGAATTTCACTACAGCTACAATCATTTTTCTTTTAAATTTGTCGTTTGTCTGACTAAAAGAGCTGAGCCCAGTGTATTTAAAAATCTAGTAAGTTGTGGTAATTTTCAAAACACTGAGCTTGGACCTTTGTGCTATGTATTTCATTATTATTATAGTATAGAGTCCGTTAAATATAAATTTAGTTTTGTAAATATTAATAAGTACAATTGGATATCTAGCTCAAGTATTTAAGATATGTTTACTAAATATTAAATGCATTTTAGTGTTATATGATATATTTTTTATGAGCTGCGCTTAGAATATGAAAACACTAATTTTCTGAAGGAGTATTATTCACATAAATTTTTAGTACTTGTGAGTTATCGGGACACTTACATATACGTATGTGGTATAGTTATTATACCATTGGTTTCTTTTGTTTTTAACCGACTTCGAAAAAGGAGGAGGTTACTCAATTCGATCAGTATTTTTTTTTTTTTTTTTTTTCTATGTATGCCCGCCGATTACGCCTAGCTGGATAGACCGATCGAAATGAAACCTTTTGCATCTTGTAGGTTCTGACTCCCCATTGGTACCATTATAAAAAAATTTAATATTTCAATTGCAAAGTATTGTTATTGCAAAAAAACCGGCAACTTTTGAAAAAAACTTTTCTCGATTTTAGTGCGCTTTAAATATCATATCACGGACATGATTCTGAACAATTTTATTCATATACAAATTTCACAAAAAACTTTAGTTTACAAGATATTAGCAAAAAATTGTTAATAACTTTCAAAATCAACTTTGGACGATTTTAATGTCCTTTTAATATGTTGTCAGGGGCATTGCACTGGACAACCTTTTCCTTATGCATAATTGACGGAAAGCATCAGTTTTCGAGATATTAACAAAAAAAATTGTTATTAACTTTTGAAATCAACTTTACACGATTTTAATGTCCTTTTAATACGTTGTCAGGGGCATGGTTCTGAACAACTTTTTTCTTATCCGCAATTAACGGGAAGCAATAGCTGTCGAGTTATTAGCGAAACACTGTTGTTACTAATATATTAAATTAGACGTACGTCTACATGTCTCAGGTGGTGTACGGGGGGGAAGAGGGGGATGTCCCATTAATGTATTTAAATTTATAACGAAACAATAAAAAAAAAAATAGAAAAAAAAAACCGGAAGAACTGTCTCACAATATCCTACACAATTCTCAGCATTCCACTAAAGAGCGTGAAATAAAATAATTTTTGGAAAAAAAAATACACTGTTACGGCGTAACAAATAACAAATAAATCAATTTACACATTATAATTTTTGAGGCAAGGTTTACGACGTGACGAAAAAAAAGTACCGTTTTTGAAGACCTTCAATTTAGTATCCGTACCATCTGTGTACCAGCATTAGGATGGTACGTGACAATTTAGTTTTTAGTAAATTCATTTATTGATACATCATTTAGTCGAGTCTTTGGCTTCAGCGGCGCAGGCCATGTCATAAAACTTGCAGACCCAAAGGTCGAAGGGTAACCTGGGCCTGGCAAGTAGCGGTTCTAGGTCCCTCAGGAAGACGTCAGGGATTTTGGGAAAAACCCATTTTCTGTAACGTCGTCCTCCCCGCCATGCAGACAACCCTGTTCCCCTTCCAAAAATGTACCACGCTAAGGGCGCAAAGAAAGGGCGAACAGAGTTTTTAAATACAGCAACTTTTGCGGAAAGACATCATTCATTCACTCATTCGTTCAACAAGTCAAACATTCAATCGCTCACTTATTCGATAAATCAATCGCTAAGTCAATCATTCAAGTATTCAGTCATTCAATCATTCAATAAGTCACACAAAAATTTGTTAATCACTGTCACTATTATTTAATAAATAAGTGTTATTTTTGTTGTTCAAAATCAGCATCCATTTTTTATCTCAATATTCACTCGCCGTTAAATCAGCGTGAGAAGTGGAGCATACCAGAAAGTTTCTTTCGAAAATAAAATTTTTAATCTTTGCTCTGCCAAACCATTTGGTCCTTCGAGCCGGATGCTGAATTGCAACGTCGAAGCAATACGAACATTAGTGATCAGTGCAAACAAATAAACATTTTTTAACAAACTCATAAAAGTGCGGTGCAACGCGTCGCGTACTATAATTGGCGTTAAGACAAAATTCAGTCTCCAACAACTGTACTGGACATCCTAGTTGGAGAGCAGCCACGTACAGAAGGACGAGATCAACGGCATATTGCATCAACCATCAAACATCGTAGTGGACATCCCGTCGGAGAGCAGCCACGTACGAGCAGAAGAAGTCAGCAACGTAGAATTATGTTGAAAGTAGCAGCCATCGTGGACATCCCTTTGGAAAGCAGCCACACACGGTAGCAGCAATTTTTTCGTGGACAACAAACGAAGAGTCATCATAGTCAACAAGGAGTAAGCTTATACAGTCTCCATATCCATTATTTATACATACCTCCTTGTCTCCCAAAAGGCGTGAATTAAGTTTGCTTCTAATTCAAAAACAATTAGTCAAATCCAGTGATGGGCAGTCATGAGATTTTATCTCACGCGAGAGCTTTCTGCGCATGCGTCAGCTGACGTCACAGCTTGCTATTAGTGCCGTATCTAGCCGGTACACGCAGTGGTGACTGATGAGGCCACCTTAATGATCTTACATAACTTTTCAAAAATTATTTTTGTTCTAACAATTTTTTCTGCGAGAAAGTGATTGTTTCGCAGGACTACAAAGACAATATTTATTACATCGTTTATTTATTTTATTATTACAATTATTATTTATTTTATTATTATAGTTATTATTTATTTTATTATTATATTTTATTATTATTATTATGTAATGTTTTTGTTTGAATACTGGCAAAGTTTTCTGCAGTTTCCTTTGCCCTTGCAATAAATGTTGGTATTCATATAATAAATCGTCTGCAGACGTAAAAAATTATAATTATCATAAATAAATTTAATATTATTTTCATTATATATAATTTGTTGTATTACTTAACGCTTTTATTCTCTTTCTTGCAATTTTCTTCAGATTTATTTTTTTTCCTCATTAGGGCCTAATGATACCTTATATTTCGTCAAACTGTATACGCTACTGAGAACTTCTGCGAATAGCTTACTGCGCATGCGCTGAGATTGCCCACCACTGGTCAAATCTCTTATTACAATGGCTCATATCAAAAAAATTAAATCATTAACCAAATCACGCTCCATAACTAAGGGTAGTGTATCACGGTTAATTACTCATTTAGAAACTAATGTAGACCTTAATATTGAAGCATTAGAAGTTCGTAAAGAAAGGCTAGACGAATATTATCGAACATTTAAGGAAATTCAAACGGTTGAAATGTATTTAATATACTACCTAACGAGTAAATAGGTTTCATTCACATCTGTTACGCAATTATATGATTGAATGAAATAGAAATTACTTCATTAGGAAATAGAAATTATTTTATACTTTTTAGTACATTTCGAAGTCGGTGTATTTTTTTTCTTAAAATTATTTTATACGTCCAAACGGCTCGGTTTTCGTCTCGGCGTTCACCTCGCTTTTTCGTCTCATTATTCGTCTAAATGTTCATTTCAATTTTCGTCTTAGCACCCGCAAGTCGCATCCGTCGATCCGCCAGCTTCACATTTGCGCAGTACCCTGCCACGTGCACTCACCACCTTTTCTTCGTTATCAACAATTACACTGTCCAATTGGCGTTTTTAATTTTGTTCAATGATTGTTATAGCCTATTTCGTGCTGATTATGAATCTGTAACTCGTTTTTCGGTGTAATGTCGGTGGCTCGGAAAAATGAAATTAAGAGCGGTAATACCGATCGAGTATGGATATTGGATAGTGGATGTACGTCGCATCTATGTGGAAACATAAAGCAATTTAGCCAGGTGAATATCTGAAAATGGAAAAATTAATGTGGCAAACTCGGCGTTTACCGCGCTACACGGAAGAGGATTTGTAAAAATTGCAACACAGAACAAGGATAAAGTCAGGTCGGTAGAATTTAATGATACGTTATATCGTAAAGGGAATATCAGTCTAATAGCAAACAGAGAAGGTGATCCGTATTATTTTTGAAAGATGGCCGAATATGCAAGGTAGCCGAAATGGAGAAATGTTCTGATGCTTACAAGTGGTATAGGCGATTGGGACATCTGAACGGCTGAGATTTGGCGAAGATAATGGAGGAAAGGGTTAACCATATGTGAGGTCTGTATGGAAGGAAAAATGAAGAGTATCCCCTTTCCAACGGGGAATACACCGTATAATGAGAAGTTAAGAATTATATATTCAGATGTGGTCGGTCCTATGAGAACTGTCTCGAATGGAGGTGCTAGATTTTTTGTAACGTTTATAGATGATAGCACGAGATGGTGTACAGTATATTTCTTAAAGCACAAGGGTGATGTACTTGATGCGTTGAAGAATTTTAAGAATTTGGTTCAAAATCAGACTGGAAAAAAGATAAAGTATTTACAATCGAATAACGGTTGAGAATTTTGTAATAAAGAATTTAATTGTTTTCTCAGGGATGCAGGGATCGAAAAAAGACTCACTATTGTACATACTCCCCAGCAGAACGGAGTTGCAGAGAGGATGAATCAAACTCTTCAGAAAATGGCTAGATGTATGTTAATAGAATTAAAAATGTCAACCTCATTTTGGACCGAAGTTATAGCAACGGCGTGCCATGTTCGGAATCGATGCTCTACCAATAGTCTATGTCTGACAAGGGACATCATCAAGGTGTAACACGCCGATTTTAATGAAATTGACATATGTGGTAGCTTTTTAAAAATCATTTGACACGTATTTTTTTATATCTGCGGACATCCATGTTGAGGGGGTGAAAATAGCCCTCAAAGTTCGGGGTTGAAAACACATTTTCTAGAATATCTCGGGAACTAGATGGTGTAGGAAGGTGAATTTTTTTTTAAATTGTGTAGTTTTTAGTCAGAAATTTAGTTAGTGATAAAAATTTCGGAAGAAATTATTTATTTAAATAATATATTTAAAAAATGAACTTTTTTTTCAATTTTTCACCCTAAATGCAGTTCGATTTTTTTGCAGATTTGTATATGAAAAATATGGATCAAAATAGGGGATACGTGTTTTTGGAATTTTTTGTTTATTGCAATTTAGCAATAATTATTACATATACAATTTTCTCTTACCTTTCACCAAAAAATGAGTTGAGATTGTTTTCGAAGAGGGTGAGCCCTTTTTGTATAATAATTTGTCACGTTTTTAACAATTAGACAATATCAGATGTTTATTGTTCCATCGATAGCCAGGGAAGGTCCAGCGAGCAGGTATAAATCCGCCGCGGTACCAGTAATTGCTATACGGAACATAGGCTCCTATGGCCAATGAAACTATTAGCCGAACGTGTAAGTTCATTTATGTGACTTTTAATAATGAATTTCTTACTTAATTTATAAAATAATTAAGAATAATTTACTTACTTACTATTTTCGGATTACGACGACCAATAAATATTTCTGAAATTTTCCACTTCCACTTTAGCAACGTATAAAAACCCATGAAATAACAGCAACGCACTGCTCAAACCTTCAACTCTTTTCAGAGATACCAAATCATTTAAACGAGGAACATTTCCGTTCGAATTATTAAAATTTAAATAAATGAACTTATACGTACCTGATTCAGCTAAGTTATAGTATAGTCGATGAAAATAATCATAGTTGCCGATACGTATTGAGCGCAATGCCAGATTCAGGGTCGCCGATTAGCTTAATTAAAGACATTTTTATCTTTAAATTAACGGCTGACTTAACGGCTCGCGGTTGGAAATTTTAAGTTTGTTTAATTGTAAAGCGGTGGTCGAGGACGTGCCGATAGAGTTAACTTTTTACGTAGTACCCAGGAATACGATGGCATACATGGCGGTACTTGGTCGAGATTTCTCGTCGAATGAGATGATCGTCGATCTTCTAAATAAATCTAAATAAGTTAGAAGATTTAGATACCGTTGTGACGCAAATAATGAATATCGATTGTATTGGCGAACCTGTAGTTGCAACCGAGAAATTGCAGATAAACCCTGACATTGACCCCGAGATCAGAGAACGTATTAATGAGTTAGATTATTTAGAGACGATGAATTCAAGTACGGAACGCATTAATTTTGAAATGAAAATCGCATTAATGCATGCACAATCGATTAGTTGTAGACCGCGACGACTCTCGTACGCGGATAAGGGGAAATTGCTGAATATTCTAGACGATTTGCTAGAAGGGGAATTAAAACAATTCGAACTTCGAGATGGACTTGTGTACCGTAAAGATAAAACGAGAAAACGGTTATTCTATGTGCCACGATCTATGGAGGATAACGTTATTCGTACTTGCCATGATGATCTTGGTCATGTAGGGTTAGACAAAGTTGTGAGCAACCTAATGAAATTATATTGGTTCCCTAGTTTGCGACAGAAAGTGAAAGAATAAATTTCTAATTGTTTGCGATGTATTGAATTTTCGCCGTTAGATGGTAAACAGACGAGGTATTTGCACAGCATCCCTAAGGAAAAGGTGCCGTTTCATACCTTACACTTAGATCACCTTGGGCCACTTGAGAAAACAGGAAAGGGTTTTAAACATATATTCGCGGTAGTTGACGGATTTAGTAAATTCATTAAATTGTTTCCGTACAAGTCCACAGGTACGCAAGAAGTAATAAAATTTTTGAGGGAATATTTCCGGGCATACAGTAAACCAAAACGGGTCATTTCGGATCGAGGGGCTGCGTTCATATCAGGTAGTTTTGAAGAATTTGAGGGGACGAAAATATTAGTCATATTTTAATTGCCGTTGGTACCCCTCGTGCAAACGGGCAAGTCCAACGTTTTAATCGCGTAATAACTCCGATGCTCGCGAAATTGTGCGAAACACCAAGGAAATGGGACCGCGTGCTGGATCAAGTCGAATTTGCATTGAACAATACGGTGTGTAGAGCGACAAATAATATTCCTAGTCGATTAGTATTTGGTATTGAGCAGGCAGGAAAATTGAATGATAATTTGCGAATTGTATTGAAATCGGCCTCAGATGAGGTGAGAAACCTGGAAGGTATACGCAAAAGGGCAGAAGTTATTGAAAGAAATCAAGCGGTCAATGAAAATTATTATAATAAGCGACATAAGGATGCATTAGTATATAATGTTGGGGATTATGTGATGATCAGGAATGTTGATACCATGACGGATGTAAATAAAAAATTAATACCTAGGTTTAAGGAATCGTACGAGATAAAGAAGGTTTTGGATTGCAATAGATATGTTATTGGTGACATTGACGGATTTCAATTAACACAAATGCCGTATAATGGTGTTTTATCCCCGGATAATATGAGAGCCTATATTGCAAGGTAAATGTAGAAATAAGGAGACCGATATACATGGATTAGTAATTAGAAAGTGTGAATGGGTTATGGTATGAGTATGCGTACGTGATTCAATAGGGTTAAAAAGTATTGTATTGGTTTTTGTGTATTGTGTTCGGTTCGAGTATTGTGCTGGGTTAGCCGGGACGGCTAACATGTCAGGATGGCCGAACTGTAGACATTATGTTAGATTTTAGGATGTTTTGTAATATTAAAGGTTTGACATTCGGTACATGTAATTTGAAAAGTCGAGGCGATCCTTGAGTTTATTACTGTTACGGTAATTTGTAAGTTGAGGGCCGCATGGGTCACCGGTCAACGATTTTGGGCCGTTACACTTTCCCCACCCCGTGTTTCCTCCCTTCTCGGAGTCCTGAGAAGGTGTCAAAATACAAGGGGATGTTGTAGAAGGGGATGCGAGAGAGTCTCCGCTTAGAAATTGATTTGAAAACATTAAGCCTCCTCCGTATTTTCGTTATTTAAATTGTTGTCGGCCTTTGATTGATTTTTCTCACCTCTTAACCCGGAATAGTCTACATTGAGAACTATCTTTCACATAAGTTTCATTAAAATCCATGTTTCACGGTTCGATATGTTCCCTCGTAAGATTGAAATAGAACATCCCCCCTTTTTTTTACTTGGATAAAGGAAGGCAGTGGAAATACCATTTAGACAATAATAATAATTATTAATAGTTAGTAATAATCTATTATTATTATTATCATTACGCTATAAGATAAGGTTTTACCTTAGTAAATCACAAAATTAAAAGGAAATCAAGGTCATTTTATATAGGACTTGTATTTGAATATTTTCTAGTTAGTTTTAATAAAGGGTTAAGAATTTTTTCTTAATTAATAAAACATAAATGGTGTAGCTTTTTTTCTCGTCAGTGAGTAGTGACGTGTGTGTGTGGGTAACTGTGTTAGTGTGTAGATGTTTTGTATGGATGTTTTCATGTGAGGTTCTTCTTGATGTTAGTTATTTATTTATTTAATTTATTAACTTTTTAAATATCTGACCTAACTCTCCCTAGAAGCTGGGGCCTTCTGCGCTCCCACAGGCTGGTGTACACTTCCTGGAGGCAACTGCTGTAGCCCGTCCCAAGCCGGGTTGTGAAAAATAGAGGGGCCTAAGCTAATCTAACTTGGTTCCTCCCTTTTACCGGCCACCCTACGCCGGGAGTGGAAGAGATGCCGAAAGGCAAATGCTCCACTCCCCGGGCTGAGGAACCCCAACTCGGCGGTGGTTTCGGTCCCCCCCAAAAAAAGATACGATCACTGTATACGACCAACTAGGTAACAAAATCATATGTGGCGAATTTAACAACAAACACGTAAAATTTTTAGGAAACCCTTCATTGATTTGAATTCGGAACAATTATCATTTAATGTAGAGAAAGCGACAAAGAATAGGCATAAGCGTCTAGGCCACGTTAGTAATCATTACTTATCAAAAATGTGTAAAGAAAAATTAGTCGAGGGTATTGATATATTTTCTTTCGATCAAAATTTTGTTTGCGATAGTTGCAATGTTGAAAAAATAAGTAGAAAACTGCATAAAATAATAACACGAAATTAAAGTAGATTGCCGTCAAAGCTGTTGCATGCAGATTGTTCAATTCGTACAATCAAAATTTAACGTATTAACGCGAACGTTAGCGACTCGTCAAAAAAAAAGTCGTCTACTTCGTGCCCCGCGACAAGCATGTAAATAACTGCCTTCGGATCCGACGCAGTCAGTTAGAATCGAGTCGTTACACTGTACACAAACCGTCAATAGTGAGCTCGTCAAGCTCTCCCGAGAGATCAATAAAAATTATACTATTAAATATAACTAAAGGGAAATTAAAATACCGAGAATTCCTCAGTCTCGCAGGCCGGCGTTTTCTTAGTACACAGTACGCATTCGTGGAATCGTCCCGAGACGAAACACAGATGTGTAGTCGCAAGTATAGTAAGCGAATAGGAATTACTAGCGGGTGTCGTCCCCTATCGGCGAATGCTTATATCCTCAAATAATATAAATATATATAAGGAAGTAGAATGCGAATAGAAGCAAGGAAAGAGAGTAAAGCAAATGGAGCGAGTGTAGACGAAGGACTGTCTAATGGTTGTGGGCCACGAGGGACTGTGTGCCATAGTAAAAGAATATACATTGTGTGATTGCGTGCCTTTATTTTATAATAGTTTATTAACAGAACCATTATTTTGTTTCTTATTTTTCGTTTTTTTTTCTTAATATCAAGTGTGTAATTGAGTTAAAATATATATATATATATATGTTTAAGTTACTCGTGACTACAGATGTTTGTGGGCCGATGCCAGTTCCTTCGCTGATTGGATTGTCATATATGATCATTTTCGTGGATGACTATTCTGGTATGTACTTTACATACTTCGCGAAATATAAAAGTGAAGTATTAGATAAACTCAAGCTATTTAAAGATAAATACGAAAACTTAGTCGGTATAACAATTAAATGTATAAGGGCCGATAATGGGCGCGAATTCGTGAACAGGGAAGTAGACCATTTTTTAGAAATAAATGGAATAGTACATGAGAAAACAATTCTCTACAATCCCGAAAGCAATGTGAAGGCGAAAAGATCGAATCGGACAATTCTTGAGCGTGCAAAAATTTTGTTACACAATAGTGAGCTAACAGTTGAATTCACTAGCGATATCACACCTCGAAAAAACAAATCCAAGATTCCGATAGAAATGCCTCGTAAAATCGGAATAATTTTTTTTTTTTTTTTATTAATTGTTTTTCCTTTACAATTTGTCCATTGGACATTTGGTAAATTCTTAAATAGGATGCGAGTTAAATAGCATGTGGGAGGCAGATTCCATTGAAGTGCCACCGCAGCGTGTTTGACACATTATGTGATATTTGCTTAAATGTCAACTGGGTGTAACCTTTTTAATCTTCTCCTGGTGCGAGTCATGTGCAACTCCGCCGCCAGTTGATTGGGATGAGTTTTAACTTTTTCCTTATATTTTTTAGCGTATCGGTTTATTTCCTCCTTAACTGCTGGAATTTTTAGGTCCTTGCGTATGTCGTCATTCCTGAGGTACCTCGGTGCATTAACTACTGTTCTTAGAACTTGAGATTGTAATGATTCCGGTTTTGTTATATGACTTTTTGTAGCTATTCCCCACAATGGAATTCCATAGGTCCATATTGGTTTTATGATAGTTTTATAAACTTTTAGCTTATTTTCAGTGCTGAGCTTGAATTTACGGCTTGTCAGCCACCACATTTGTCGCCGTTTAATTCGTATGTTGTTTATTATTGCTTGAATGTGATGTTTCCAGGTGAGTCTTGAATCCAAGTGGAGCCCTAGATATTTTACTTTTTTTGTTTGAGGGATAACCATGTTATTAAGTTTGACGTACGGTGCTTGCTTTTTGCAGAGTGTAAATGTAATGTGATTGCATTTGTTGGCGTTTGCTTTAATTTTCTTCTCTATGAGCCATTTTTCTATTCTAGTAATGTGTTCTTGCAACATCATGACTGCTATTTTTGGATCACTGTGTATAGCTAATACTGCGGTGTCATCAGCAAATGTTAACAATTTGGTTGTGTCGGTGACTGAAATATCAGCTGAGTAGAGTGTATACAGTATGGGTCCTAGGACGCTACCTTGGGGTACCCCTGCTTTAATAACTTTAATTTCAGAGTACGTACCTTTGATTTTTACAGTAAAGGTCCGATCCTTTAAATATGATGCAAGTAAATTGTATATTTGTGTGGGAAAGTGTGTTTTTGTTGTGTGTAATAGTCCCTTATGCCATAACTTATCAAATGCTTTTTCAATATCCATGAAGAAGGCTGTACAGTACTGCTTCTCCTCCATTGCTTTAAGTATTTCGTTGATAAGTCTGTGAGTTTGCTCTATGGTAGAGTGTTTATTCCTGAACCCAAACTGATGGTCTGGTATTAGATTTTTTTCAACTATTATGGGCTTAAGACGATTGTATATTATTTTTTCAAGAATTTTAGAGAATATTGGAAGAAGCGATATTGGCCTGTATGATGAGATTTGGTGCGGATCTTTATCGGGTTTTGGCAGCATTATGATTTCCGCTATCTTCCACATGGATGGAAAATATTGTACTCTTAAAATTGCATTGTAAATTATTGTAGTTAGTCGTATTGCCTTTGGCGGTAACTGTTCTAAAATTTTTCCATTAATAAGGTCAAAACCTGGAGACTTACTGTCTTTTTATGTTTTTTATGTTGTCATGAACCTCTTTGGCGGTTACAATTGGTATAGAGTAGTGTTCGTCTATTGTAAGGTTTATTGTATCCGTATTTAGTGTAGTTGCATCTGCGTAATTATCTACGGTACTAGTGTTAATGCAGTGCGGTGTGAATGTATTATGGAGATAGTTCGCAAATTCTTCGGCCTGTTCTTTATTACTTCTTGCCCAAGTTCCGTCTGCCTTTCTAATTGCTAGAGCTGCTTTTGTTGCTTTTGTCACTTTATTTGTAACCTTGCATAAGGAGTAGTTAGTGTTTTCGTGTGCAGAAAGTGATTCCAAAAATTGTTGTTGTGTCTACTTATGCTGACTTTTAGATCTTTTGTCACTTTATTTAGGTACTTCTTGTTTTTTGTAGTTCTGCGTTTTTGCCATTTTGCTTTTGCTTTTCGTTTTTCTTTAATTTTGTCGAGAACATCTAGTGGAACTACCTTATTTTGTCTATGTGCTGGTTTGAAGGTGGTAGAAGCCCAGGCAGCTTCTTGAATGATTGTTGTTAACATCGTTACTGCTTGCTCAATATCTTCTGGTGTTTTGAGTGGGATATTACAGTCAATGTTGCTTTCAACTAGTGCTTTAAATTTTTCCCAGTTAGTGCTTTTGTTACAGAGTGACGCTACGTTATTATAGCATGTTGGTTTACCAGTGTAGAGTATTATTAGTGGGGTATGGTCAGAGCTAAGATCGAGGCTAGATGTTATGTTCAGTTTGCTTATGTCGATTCCTTTTACGACTGCAAAATCAAGTACATCTGGGATTTTGTTTGTATCTGACGGCCAGTGTGTCGGGCTTCCTGCTGACAATATATTATAGTTATTATTTCTGATACATACTTCAAGCGTCTTACCTCTATTCGTGGTGATTCTTGAACCCCACATGGTGTGCTTGGCATTATAATCGCCCGCTGCAATAAATTTATCGCCCAGAGTCACGATATATTCGTGCCACTTATCTGAGGTCACTTTGTGTCTCGGTGGTGCATATATCGTTGAAATTTCAAATACATTATTATCGGTTAAATACATTATTAAATACATTATTATCGGTTTCGACTGTAATTGTTGTTGCTTGGATGTGATCGTGACTGAATTGGCTGTTGAATGACCAATCTAATGATTCATTTAAGATAAGAATATCGGAACCGATTTTAGTCAGCCTTGTTTTTCCCTTTTTCTATTTGCCCAGAAAACTTCAAGATTCAGTAATGCGTCATAGTAGGGTAGTTGGTCATCCATGCTAAGGTTCACAGATAACCCCTCTACATGGCAGAAACTTGGTGTATAAGTACCTAAAACTTTTAGAGATCAAGAGACTTATTTTTCGATCCTCCTGCGTGTCGGTTTCCGTGAAGGTTAATTGTATCCGGAGTTGTATTTTTGAAACGTCCGAAATATAATTGTTATTTTATATCGGCGCATACGTTTCTCACCCGGATCCCAACATGGCTATGTAGATGATGCTGAATATCATTCTTTATTATAACTGCAGTGCCTCCATGTGCGTTTCCTAATGGATGTTTGGTGTCGTATATAGTGTAGTATGGGATTTTTATGTAACTTTTTATAGTGAAATGGGTTTCCGAAATAAGAAGTATATCAATGTTGTTGTTGTACAGGAATGTTCTTGTTTCCAAGGCTCTTTGCTGTAGGCCGTTGGAGTTCAAAAATGCTATTTTTAGTGCTGCCATTTTTATGTGCGACTTAACGTATTCGTAAGTAGTTGTAACATTGTTGTTATTTGTTGAGTTTGCTGCCTGAGTAGCTCGTTTTGTTCCATTATCATTTTTGCTAATAGTTCTGAATTTTTAATAGATTGTTTAAGTAGTTCCTTCATTTCCATATTATCATTCCAATTAGTATTTCCAGATTGTTCGTTTGGTGGTGCTGCATTGGTAGTTGCTTGAGCATAGCTTCGAGTATCGGAGAATTTGGTGTAGCGATTGACATTTGATGTAGACTCAAGTACAGGATTAGCATCTGCAGTATTTAGTTGCAATTTTTGTTGGGAATATGTTCTGCGTCTTAGTGGCGGAAAGAGCTTTTTTTGTAGTTGCTTCCTGATTTCACAACCTTTGTAACTGGCAGGGTGATTTCCATTGCAGTTGCAGCATTTTACCGTGTTTACTTTACCTACTAACGGACAGTTTGTTGACAAGTGTTTTTGTGCACATTTTACACATACTAGAGTTCTATTACAGTAGTTTTTGGTGTGCCCGTATTGCTGACATCGTATGCATTGTGGGATATCTTTTTTGTGGCGAGGTGGTTCAACTTGTACTATGGTGTTTAATAGTTTGTTAACGTGAAAGATATCCCTATTGTTATTATTGGGTTCGAGTTCTATTAAGAATAACGGTAATGGTTGCTTTGTATCGTATTTAATCATATTACTCACTGATCTTACCACGTGACCTCATTTTTCAAGCTCCGTCTTGATGTTTGCAATATTGGTTTTAGGATGTAAACCTCTAACGACTGCTTTGTAACTTTTTTCTGACTTCAGTTGGTATGTATGGTAAGCTGCATTTTTTTGCCTAAGTGCCTGCGATACCTTCCGAAACATTTCCGAATCATTTGTTTGTACTTTTACCTGATCCAACTTTATTTGCTTTAGGGTGTAATTTTGTGCACCTGCAGTGTTATTTAATAGTTCAATGAGGAGATCTACAGTATTCACTCCGTAAATGTGACTTTTGCCGGTCTCGATTGTAACATTTACGGTAGAGGTGCTCTATTCCTTGTAGTGTGCCGAACGTAGAAAGAGACAGCGATACAAAAGACAAGGAGGGATAGAATTTCGAGCGTTCGGCAAACATGGAAGACTCGTGCGTGTTCTGTCTTTTAAATTAAAAAATTTAAATTCTTTATTTTTGGTTTTTCTTCAATGGAACTTTTACCATCGTATTTGTTTCGCTTTTCTGATTAAAATGACACCAAACACGATATGATTACGATCATAATTACTTATGTAATTGTGATAATAACGGTTGCAATGCCAGGTTTAAAGCGCGATTAGTAGCATCCGGATGTAATCAAATTAAATATTTGGATTATAGTGAGTCGTACTCACCAGTGATATCAATGGAAGCGTGGCGTTTGTTGATTTGTCTGAGTGCAAAACTCAGTTGGAGTTTTCGACTATTTGATGTAAAGTCTGCATATTCACATGGGGACATTGAAGAAACAGTATATCTTAGCTTGCCTCCAGGATACGAAAGAAAGTATGGTGAGGGGAAAGCGTTAAAGCTTAAAAAAAGTATTTATGGTCTTCTATAACCAGGAAAGAACTGGTATACCAACTTTAGAAATACTCTCAAAGAAATAGGATTCAAACAGCTATTGTCAGAGAACTGCATATTTCTGTTAAAGTAAAGTAATGATTATATTACTGTGACAATATACGTCGGTGACTTTACAATCTTTTATAACAACGAGAAATTATGCGATACTATACTGTCACAACTTAGGAAATCCTACGAAGTAACAGAAACGACGAATACGAACACTTTTCTAAACATAAAAATTGAACGTTTTAAAACAGGGATAGGATTGTTTTAAACAAAGTACATTGACAAGATATTAGTCAAACACAATATGAATGATTGTAAATATAGTTACTGCGCCTATGGTACCAGGAGAGGATAAAACGTTTGAACCAACAAACGAGAGTGTCGACCAAGAACTGTATCAGGAAATAATTAGGGAATTACTATATACGAGGTGTGACACAAAAGTAATGAGACTAGTCTAATAAATTATTGTACCTGCAGAATCAGTTCTCCATGACATTATCACCTTCAAAGTAGTCCCCTTCAGCATTCATACACTTTTACATTCGATGCTACAATTGCTGGTAACAGTTCTGGAACGAGGTTTTTGAAAGTCCCTTCAGGAGATTCTCCGTTCTACATGAATCTCCTTAACACGTTCCCTGCCACGTGGGGCGTATGCGGCCCACGCTGAACTTTCCGTTCAAGCCACCATTGAAAAATGAAGAATTATTTAAAAATTCATTATGCAGTCAATTATGGTTGTGTTATGCATGTTACACTATACAACTTTTCCTTGATAATTATGATATTTGCAGTATTTTAATTATGTAAGGCATACGCCAGATACAAAAGAATACAATTGTAAAGCGTGGGGCGCATACGCCCCACACGGCCTGAACGGGAAGTCTTCAAAAAACGGTCTGGCACGGAACGTGTTAACTAAGGTGAAATAGGTTCTATTTCACCTTAGGTGAATTTCTGAGGACTCCTCCTCGAGAATCAAAATAAAAAATCGCCCAAAGGTAAAAAATGATTCTCTTTTTCTTTCATCATACAAACATGAAGCACCGTTGGCGTTAACATTACCCAGGTGCACTACGAGCAGGTTGCTCGATCAGATTTTGCACACTATATGGCCCTAAAAAGGGCCGTTTTTGTAGTAGAATTAAGAGGAATTTGTTATTCCCTCAATATGGACTGATTATACTTTGTACAAACGTTTTAAAATGATTTTTTTTTAACTTTCCGGAGTTAGATTTAATTTATAATAAATTAAAAACAAAAAACATGAAAACAGAATTTTAAAAATCAAAAAAGAAATACAAAAAAAAAAAACAGAAACAAAAAAAAATTGGAGGAAAAAACGAATTAGCCCCTGACGGGATTTGAACTCGCGATGGAGTGGTTCACTGATCCTTCGACTTTACCTGCCTCCCCAACATAGCTGTTGAAATTGACTTTACAAATTTAGCATTTACCGAAATCAGAGAATTAAAATATTAAATATCTCTTTAAATATTGAGTATTGACCAAAACGGCCGAATATGGGTGTCGCGAGGTAGGTAGGGTAAATAAATAATACTCGCAACAGTATGTTTGCAAGAGGTGAGATGTTTAATGAAAGCTATGGAAACTATATGTGATGCTATGAAAATACAATGTGACTGAAACGGAGGCTCGACGGATAATCTATGTTTTCGCGCCTTTCCGCAGTATATATTAACTTCCTAGCGAAGGCGTAACTCCTTAGACATTAGAGGGTGGAGTTTATTTTCCTCGCAGAGTCCTCCCATTTTCGGCGGGGGAAAGAGTACTGTAAATTACAAATTCGTCAACCGAAAATGTCCTTCCGGCCCGTGTTGACCATGTGGCCTAATGAACCGTAACGGGACATGGCTGGCAGCGTTTATGGCAGGGTAGCCTATTGAGCTACGCACGTCTAAAAAACATAAAATAATTTCGCCAACTTACAGACTTTAGGGTAGGCTTAACTGCCTACACCTAAACATCTGTAAACGGTCAATGCTAACTTTCTACCAACGCTGCGAACCATGTGCCGCTACAATGGGTCAACTTATTTTTCATTAAGATTCACCAGAAAAAACTATATTAAAATCGATGACCCAACCGCTGTGAGGTCTCCTTGTGAGATGCTCTTTTCGTCCCTCTAGCCCCGTTCCCGTCCCGCTAGTCTTCTCTCGTACTCTAGACAGTACACGTCTCGACACGTTTCGATAGACTGTCCGTTTTTTTCCAGCCGTTATTGCCAGCGACGACGTCGATGACAAATGTCGATCGTCACGTCGCACAGTGGCGAAAAACGGCGAAAACGTGGACAAAACTAATATCTTCAATTCCAAGATAAATTATTGAAATGTTTTTTGATAAGATGATTGTATTAATGTTACAAATTAATTTTTCGTGTTGAAAATCGAATTTTGATGTGTTAGTTAACTAATACGGAGTACTGTACGTATGAATTTTTATCTCCGAAACTGTTTAACAAAATTAGTTAGATTTTTTTTTATTTTAATCTTGAATATTTGAACTATCTTAATAATATTTTTTTTTATTAAAAAATTAATTTTTTAATATCAGAAATTGTAAATAAAGTTTTATTTTTTAAATTTTTGTATTAAGTTTAAATATCTAATATGTAATATATATATGGATATGTAGCTTGAAATCTTACCTACAAAACAAAACCTTTTGCATAACTGTGTGTACATAATTAACGTCGCAATGAGCTGTACAAGAAGTAGTGTACCCCCGATTTTGGGGAACAGTATAAACAGATATCACATATGTTTTAGGACATTCACATATGAGGACGGTTTTTAATAGCCACTCTTGGCCAATGATACCTTTTTTCAAGAAAAACAAGTTGAAAAATATGAAATTGTTCGTTGATTGATTATTTAGAAAACTACACGACTAGATTAAACTACAACATAAACAGCTTAACGCAAACGGTTTCGGAAATATTGGAAATAATAGAAGTTATATCCGCAGTATAAACGTGACTTTGTCTCATAGAATATTGCCATTTACCGATCTGAACCCTGCTGTGACAAAAAATTGTAAGATAATGCCTAAGAAATATAACACAATGAGTAGAAATCATCAATAGTGACAGCATATTCGAAAAACGTCCAAAACTGCTGCAGCCGCGCGCGCTAATTGGGTGCGCGTATGCACAAAAATGTAAATATCTCGCAAGACCGCAAATTACCGCAAGATATTATTACAGATCCTTATTCGGGAAGCTTCCAGCTTTCATTTGAGCCCACTTGGTACGTGGGGCAATGCGGGACTCACAACTATTTCCTTACATAAAGATTAAGCAAGTTTAAAGTTTATATCTCCCTTTTTAAGTTTATATCAGTGTTAAAGATAAACATTTTGATGTCCAACCTACATAATTATTAGACTAAAACATCATAACAAATGTCAATAAACGTGGATGAACATAAAGACAAAAAATAATTAAAACGTATTATGTTCAACTCTATTGATCGTGGAGCGCCCGAAACTGCTATAGCCGCGCGCGGTAATTGGGTGCGCGTATGCACAAAAATGTAAATATCTCGCAAGACCGCAAATTACCGCAAGATATTATTACAGATCCTTATTCGGGAAGCTTCCAGCTTTCATTTGAGCCCACTTGGTACGTGGGGCAATGCGGGACTCACAACTATTTCCTTACATAAACATTATGTATGTTTATGGTTTATATTTTTTTCTATATCATTGTTAAAAATAAACATTTTGTTGTGCAATTTGCATTATTATAATACTAAAGGATCATATAAAAAGCCAATAATAGTAAATGAACATAATATTTAAAAAATGGTGAACAGCATTAAGTTGAACTTTACCCGGAGAAAATTGATTTCGGAAAATGTTCAACTTTGGAGGCTTGTATCTTCGAAATGGTAATAATAAAATCGTTTCAAGTGCCAGAACATTGTGAACAGATTCCTTATAAACTAGTTCCACTAAATGGATTTCAAGAATTGCGATTTTCATTTTTTGACTTTTGTCCACGTTTTCGCCGTTTTTCGCCACTGTGCGTCGTACGAAATTTCGGTTGTCCTCGATCACGCTATAATACGATATAATCAGGGCCGTGCCTGACGGGCGTTCATTGCGTGCACCGCACGCAGGCGGCCGAAATTAAGAGGCGGCCAAATCGTTACAAGTTGTTTACTGGGCAAAAATACAATCGGTTTGTTTTCATTAAGATACGAAGTAAAAACAGTTTCTCTAATCTAATCTATCTAAAAAGAGTTTCTCAGAAATAAGAAATGTATAAAAACTGATTATGTCGTTGTAGTATTTATATACCTAGTCATGCAGCGAATCCGAATTTTTTCGAACATTGCACGAGCGAAGAGCTGAAATAGTTTTTTCAATTGACCGGCGTCGCGTAAGCGGTCTTATTCGTCTTATTAGTCGTATTAGTCTATAGACTAGCGAGGATAAATCGTTATTTGTGTCCTGTGTGTGATTTTTTTTTTAATGTTATCCTGGGGGCGGCCATACAGACTGGCACGCAGGCGGCCATATACCCAGGCACGGCCCTGGATATAATATAAACATATTGCGTAACATATTACAATACAACGCATTACCCTCGTGCGTAATACCGTATTCTTTTACATGAGTAAATATGTTATTGTAGGTAGGATTATTTGGAGTGGAGGAGATTTTAATTGTGTATTTTAGACTTTTAGGTATTTCCTTCTTTATTCTAGCGGTGGTTCTTTTAATTCGAATAGTATACTATTTATTGGACTAGTCCTGTAACTTCCCGTGGTTAATCTTAAAGCGGCATTATCAATTGAGTCATTTGCTTTCAGAGTATTGGGTTTAGCTGAGTTATACACTATTGGCCCGTAGTCCAATTTAGTTCGAATTAGTGCCCGGCAGATTTGTATAATAATTTCTTGGTCAGCTCCCCAGCTATTATTTGCTAACGCTTTTATGATATTCATTTTTTTGTGCATACGGTTTTTAGATATTTAATATGTAGTCCCCAGGTTAGCCTATAGTCAAAGATGAGTCCGGGTATCCTAATGCTGTCTATCTTTTCAATTTCAGTGTTCTGCATATAGATATTAGTGGCATGCGCGATTTTCTTGCGTTGTCTGGAAAAGATTATATATTTCGTTTTTTCAGGGGAAAATTTGAGTCCCGATTTTTTGGTCCATAATAGAATGTCATTTATGCTTTCCTGTAGGAGCTGCATGATAGTATTTATGTTTTTTCCGCTACAAGTTAGTGTTAAGTCGTCTGCGAACAAAAATCCTTGAATTGCCGGCTTGATATTGTTTAAGATGTCGTTGATTACTATTAAGAAAAGCGTAACACTGATTACCGATCCTTGTGGTACTCCCTTGTGTACAATGGTTGGTATGGATAGGGCATCATTCGTTCTCACCTGGATGATTCTGTTTGTGAGGAAGTTTTTAATGAAAACTGAAGTATTATCGTTTAATCCTGTCTTCATAAGGGCATTGATAATTGTAGTTCTTGGTATGGAATCATATGCCTTTCCAATGTCCAAATATACTGTAATGAATGATTCGTTTTACAGGAATGCTTCGCATATACTTGTCGCTAAGTTTATCAGTACATCGGTAGTTGAGCGGTATTGTCTGAATCCATATTGGTTGGGTGATAGCATGTTATTTGATTCAATGAACCACCTGAGCCTTTTGTTAATTATTTTTTCAAGGAGTTTACACATACAATTTGTTAAAGCGATCGGTCTATAACTTTCAGGTATATTTTTATTTTTGCCTGGTTTAGGTATAGGTATAACTATGGCCTTCCTCCAGTTATCTGGGAATACTTGGTCTATCCAAATCCAGTTATAGATCTTTAGGAGATGATTGATGCCAATTGGAGGTAGTTCTTTTATTAGTTTGTTAGGTATATTATTGGGTCCAGGGGCGGAATTGTTTGTAGAGTGGAGGGTATTTGTAAGTTCTTCTAAAGTTATGATTGAGTTTACGGTGGATTCGGAAACAGAGTCTTCTGGATGTCTATTATCGCTTATTAGGTTTGTGAGATGCATCGATGGTAAGTGTACACTTGCATCGCAGTTTTCATCTTTTGAATTTTTTTGAAATGTTTCTGCAAGGGTGTCAGCTATGTCCTGCGGGTTAATTATGACTTTATTGTCGCTTAGATTGAAAAATTGAATTTCTGTGTGGTATTCTATTCCATTAATATTTCTAATTTTTTTCCATAGAGTATTTGTTGGAGTACTATTTGTGATTGCTTCATTTGTGATTATGATTGCCAAGATTTCCTTTTACTTTCTTTTATTATCTTGCGGAATTTTGCTCGTAGTTTTTTGAAATTTTCTAAATTTTCTCTTGTTGTTTGTTTCTTTGCTTTGTTGACGGCCATGTGGCTTTCTTTCATGGCTGCATGGCATTGTTCGTTCCACCAAGGGGTGCCCCTTTTTTTTTTACTTGTTGGCTTAATTGGACTGGAAGATTCCTGCGCTGCTTTTATTATAGTTATTTGCAGTAGTTCGATTTCATGATTGATGTTGACTGGATCAATTTCACTATTTGGAATTTCTTGAAGAGTATATGTGATTATTGTTTTATTAACCGACTTCGAAAAAGGGGGAGGTTACTCAATTCGATCAGTATATTTTTTTTTTTTTTTTTCTATGCATGTTCGCCGATCACTCCTAACTGGGTGGACCGATCGGAACGAAACCTTTTGCACCCGGTAGGGTCTGACTCCCCATTGGTACCATTATTAAAAAATTTTTCATTTTTTATTTGTAAAATATTTTTTTTTGCAAAAAAACCGGCAACTTTTGAAAAAAACTTTTTCCGATTTTAGTGCGCTTTTAATATGTTATCACGGACATGATTCTGAACAATTTTGTTCATATACAAATTTCACAAAAAACTTTAGTTTACAAGATATTAGCAAAAAATTGTTAATAACTTTCAAAATCAACTTTGGACGATTTTAATGTCCTTTTAATATGTTGTCAGGGGCATTGCACTGGACAACCTTTTCCTTATGCATAATTGGCGGAAAACTTTAGTTTTCGTGATTTTAGCGAAAAACTATTGTTATTAACCCCTTAACCTACAACTACGGGCATAGCCCGTAGTAGAGTGATTGGGTCAAACCTAGTTTGGCGGTTCGGTTAGCTATAGTAGGGAAGGTAGGAAAAGTAAAGGAGAGGGAGAACGTTTCCGTCCGGGACCTGCTGCTAGTGGACTCATCAGTAAAGGCGTTCTAGCAGGGCCTTGCCTTAGACGTGGGGATGTAAGGAAGGGATGGACAGGAACTATATATATGAATAGGAAGGCTCTTGGAGTACTAGCGAGAAAGTCAAGTCTCGATCCTATGCGCCATCTAGTGGCGATGAGCGTGGTAGTGAAACCGCCACACCTAGATATTATAGGCATAGCTCTTCGCACGATCATCAGGACATACGTGAATCTTGTTTACGCTGTCGGCCCAAAATTCTTGTACGTAAATTGCAGTTTAAGGGGTTAAGATTACAGCAATAATTAGTTAGCTATGATACAACTGCAGAACAGAATCATAGGTTAACCCATTGACTGCCAGCTACGAGATATCTCGTAGTAAGCGTGTGTATCAAAACTGCCAGCTACGAGATATCTCGTAGTGCGTGCTGCAATTTTAGATTAATTACAAATGGTCATTTCAGATGAAAATATTTTCAAAAGGTGAACGAGAAATTTATATGGAGTAAAAAAACGTATTAATTTTCAATTTTTATTATAAAAGTTAGAACTTATACGATTAGATCATTACATAAAATTTTATGTATATAAATGTATGTATTCTTCAAAATAAAACCTTGGCACCCAGGGCAAGACGCTCTAAATATGTCTGGCAGTCAATGGGTTAAGGGGTTAATATTAGTGGAACGCCCCGTGCTATACACGCGAAAGACAAGAAAGGGCAATTACAATGCACTGCCCCAAAACACTAACTAAGATTTACCGCTCTAACACCCGACTTCTGCAGCAAGATGAGTTCCCGTTGACGTTGGTGTATTATACTTAATTATGTTCATGACATTTACGCAGACAAAAAAAAGCCCGGAAGAACTGTCTCATAGTATCCTATACAATTCTCTCCGTTCCACTAAAAAGCGTGAAATAAAATAATTTTAAGAAAAAAACACACCGACTTCGAAATGCACTAAAAAGTATAAAATAATTTCTATTTCCTAATGACGTAATTTCTATTTCATTCAATCATACAATTACGTAACATATATGAATGAAACCTATTTACTCGTTAAGTAGTATATTAAATATATTTCAACCGTTTCGGAGGCGGCGCAAAATTAAAAATACATATGTATACGTTGCTGCCAATAACCAGTTGATTGTGGTATGGCGTATTGGAAATTAATAAATCCTGAGGAAGAATACGAACCATTATAGATATATTTGGTAATATACAAGGTATGTCCTGAAAGTAATGTCAGTAAGTCGATTACAGAGCATTTGTTTAACTTTTTGTTACAAATTATTAAAAATCTTCAAAATAGATTCCTTCCGCGTCGATACGTCGACTCCAGCGAATTTTCCAGCTCTCGAAAGCACTACGGTAGGCCTCCTCCGGTACTTCCTTTAATACCGCCGTATAAGCTCTTTTAATTCCCTCTACGGTCCCGAAATGCTTGCCTTTCATTGGTGTTTTGAGGCGTGGAAATAAAAAAAAGTCGGGGGCGCTACATTCGGGTTGTATGGGGGCTGGGGGATCGTTGGCACCCCTGCTTTAACCAAGTAGACGGAGACACCAAAGGCGGTGTGGGCTGGAGCATTGTCGTGGTGCAACCTCCAGTTGTTTACGATGTCGGGCCGAACACGTTGAACCCTGTGTTTTAGTCGTTTGAGGACTTCTAGATAAAATTTGGAGTTCACAGTTATACCAGATTCTACAAATTTGTAATGCTCGGTGCTGTTCCACCGAGCGCTGCATTCTAGCTTGCACAATGACGCAAAACAGTTCTTACGGATAGGCTTGTCCTTACTTTACGGATCCCCGGAGCACCTTCAGCAGCGGAAATCTGATTAGCTGACGTCCTGTACTACCAATTTTCACCGAAACCATCACGGTTCGACGTGAAATCGTCTCATAATAAAGTCATTGACATTACTTTTAGGACACACCATATATGTAAATGTAACGATTGAATCTTCATTTCGCAACGTTTCTAATATAAATGAAATTGAATCGACTTCGTTTGCATGTGGAAGCCATGGATCTAAAAGCCTACAAACGGATGCTACGATGCGGGAATTACCAAATTTCCGGCAGATGGGCTCTTTCTTTATAGTATATGCGACGATCGAGTCTTTCTATCCTATACTTAATGAATCTAGATAGACCATTGTTACATTCTATACGCACTGTCCAAAGGTTGACATATTCAAGAAAATCTTTTAATTTTGCGCCGCCTCCGAAAAGGTTGAAATATATTTAATATAGTACCTAACGAGTAAATAGGTTTCATTCTATGTTACGTAATTGTATGATTGAATGAAATAGAAATTACTTCATTAGGAAATAGAAATTATTTTATACTTTTTAGTGCATTTCGAAGTCGGTGTATTTTTTTTCTGAAAATTATTTTATTTCAGTAGTTTCATTCGTTATTACTATTGAGGCTCGGAAATGGAATATCAAGAAGGTAAAAGGCAGCAGACAAGGGAACGCGCCCTTTTCACGATCGTGGAGAGAGGGCGGACCCTGGCATTAGAGACAAAATATACGGTAAAAAAAAAAAACGTAACGGAACCGATAGCGAAAACTTGTGTTACGTAACAGTCCAGGAGGAGACAAAGGTCGAGGTTAGATTAGGGCTGTCGTGGCGAGCGCATCTGTTCGGGGGTGGCTCCGCGTTAAAATCCAATTTTGGTGGGAAAAAGTGGTAAAAGTGTGGTAGATAGTGTTGTGAAGTGAGGAGAAACCGCGGGGGAAGTGAGCGGTGAAAGTTTTGTGAAAATCGAAAGTGGAATAATGAAGTTATAAATAAAAAACGAAATTTCGGTAATGGCGACCCCTACGCGACGCGAGGGAAAGCATAGGGTGCAAACCCATAAAAAGTCGAGAGCGTGGTGTGGGGTAGAGATTGATACCAAAGAAATACGTTGATCTAGCAGGAAAACTTTATTATAAAATAGCACACACTCCGTGCTTACGCCGATGCAATATAAGGCAAAACTGAACCTTCGCCCGCTTCCCTACGGGCTTTTATAGCTCTTTTGCCCAAGCGGCAAAGCTAAAGAAAGCCCGCGTAAAACCGGCGGGAAAGTAAGCGTCGCTTCACTAAAAATTAGGAAAAATCCCAGTCGTACAAGTGGCCGCCAAATGTAGGCCCACTTACACTTTCACTTGGGGAAAACTCCAAGCTTACTCTTACGCTTTCTAAAACACAACAATGGGTAGCGACAAAGTCGCTACAGTGGAAACGAGTGTTCGGGCCAACCGCGGAATAAAATAAATAAATGCGCAACTTAAGGTACCCTGACGATTCCTTTCAATTTTTTTTCTTTAAATTTTTTTTAAATGGAAGATATGTCGTTAAACTGCAAATTAGTAGTGGTACTTAAAAGTTACTGTTCAAAATGTATTACAAATGTTACACTGAATGCAATACAGAAAATTCTCCAAGTTATTAGTAAATATTATGGAATATCTTTTGAGTCTCAAGTAGTCACAAAATTTTAAAAAGTGGAATATGTTCAGCATACTTCCTCCTATATAATTGTGCAATAATTATTTCCTACTTTGTCCTACTTGTCCAGTTATTATTATTTAAAGTTATTTGCGCCGCTGTATTCATGCGTTACATAATTCTAGACTTGTTCTCTTAATAGGAAACGAATACAGGAAAATAGAAAACAATAAAATTGTGTAAACGGTAACAAGAAATGAAAACAATATTTTATTTCTATTTCGTACGTGTGCACGCTGGACTGTGCCGAATTCTGATAGAGAAGAGACTTCGCTCTCCCATAAAACGTGGTTCGCAGGTCCACATTTTTTTTCATTATAAATGTAGTGAGTATTTCTTTAAATCAACTTTATCATCCAATAAAAGAATAGTATCAACTAAGTTAAACGTATTTAATTGAAAAACAACATACTAAATTTGTAAATAAATTAAAAAATTAATAAATAAACAACATTACTAAATAAACAAAATATATTATATTATATATCGTTAAAATCGATCTTTTATGAATATTCTTCACTCCAAATTTTAATTCGATATCTTTAATGATATAGGAATTATATCAAAATGTCACTAAATTTCTCGATTCAGACCACTGTGTGGAGGGAGGAACGCTGCAAGCGCTTGGAGAGCGGTCCTAAAGGTGAAGCGAAGGGATGCGGCAGTAAGCAAGATGGCGAAAATATGGAGCGCTCTTCAAACGGCAAGAGGAGGAGAAGGGGCGAGAAGTCAACGAGGGGGGAGAAGGGGAAAAGCAGGAGTGGAAGAGGTGGAGAAACATAGACATGACCGATCAAATGACTCAAACCTGCAAGGGAGGAAACCGGTGTCAGCCTGATCATAGCACCATTAGGGAGCACAAAACGGGGACCGACGGAGCGGGGGAAAGGAAGAAGAAAGGTCAAACTGTGTCAACCACCCTTCGATTCAGCAAGGAACTCAGTCGTCAGCCTGGTCATGACACCGTTAGGGGCCGACAATGGGGCTGAGCAGGACCGGCAGGAAGGAGGAAGAAGAAATAGAGAGTTCGGGAAAATAGAGACTGGAGTAGAAGGTTAAGGGTGATATTAGTAAAACATAGAGACGCGAAATAGGTTGCGTAAAGATAGAGGGGGGGGGGGGGGGGGGGGGGGGGGGAGTTCGACATATTTTGTAATAGCAATTTAGCAGGTGCGATGTGGTGGAGAGAGGTCGCGGTTTTAGGGCCGTATATTCGGACGCAGTGGCAGGCGGCAGTGGGTGGTGTTACAGGATAAAGCTGGAAGTTGGAGCGCTTGCGTAAAGACTTCCCTTCGGAACTTAACGAAATCACCTGGGCCAAGAGTCATCGCGTAAGGACATCCTCTCCCTGCATGCAGAGCACACGCCGAAAAGATGGGGTCTCGTTTCACGAACGCAAGCGACAGCCTAGACCGAGTGGAACAGGTCTCCCCTGATGATGAAGCTTGTCGGGTTTCCGCTGCCCTTATCCTCCGGGGTGGGGAGAGAGATAGTTTTAATGGATATGCGTGGAAACCGTCCCCACTAGGGAGGCGTCGAAAGCGTGACTCTCCACACTACCTGGGCCATCTTCCCACGTATCCATAAAGCAGGCGGTTGGAGTTCCATAGGCGTCTACTCCGCGGTTTCGTCGCTCGGGTGGAGACTCTTCCCAATCGGTGACACGGATTCTTCGCTCTCCGTCCGCTGCTGTGTGCGTGAAAGGGAGTGTGTGGAATACGTCGCATACAAAACACACACATACACACACACACACGCACACGCACACGCCCGCACGCACGCACGCTCGCACGCATATTCGCACACAGTCTTCCATTCGCGCTCCGGTAAGGAGTGAGTCGCTGAGTGGAGGAGCGAAGCCAGCGGGCCTGCTGGCTATTTGTAACGAAACCAGGAATATTATATGGAATATTCTACACACCTTGTTGTGCCGTTTGGTTGAAGGACCACCCAATTATTAAATTGGGATTGAAAGAATTATGTGCTGATTTTGCTTGTATGGTACATGGAACTTTAACTGTACGTGCATGCGTGTGAATGTACGTAGTAATTGCTGTGTTGAGGTAAGATAGTATTTTCTAAATTTAGAAGCTCAATCTGTGGATTGCGAAAACTGAACTGACTACAAAGACTAAATTGTGCATCCTCGTACCCTTCCTTCCAGTACGCCCTTAGCGCATTTTCATTATGGACGGGGTAACGAGCATCTTCTAGGTGCACGAAGCCAAGACTCACAGTAAGGGTCTTAAATGTTGATTCCTTATCGTCACTATTCACTATGCTGGCTATGTCTATTGATAGAGTATACTCTAACAGCTACTCTTCTGAAAATAATTGTAAAATATTTTGAATTTGTTCTTTTTGATTTGTTTTCTAATCGCTTCTTCAATTTCTTCCATATTTATCGAAATTTAAATTGTTACGCGGGAAAGCGCGGAGTTCACGTTTTAAAAAAAAACTTTATTTTATTTCTTACACACTATACAATTAATAATACGTTCTCGCAATAAGATTGAATGTCGCACTGTCTGATATCGATGGAGCCGATGGTGTGTCTTCAATAGTCTCTCGTTTGTATATAGGATCTTAATAATAATGATCACGCGCTGGACTGCTTCATCTTTTATATCTTACGTATCTCCTAATTGGGCTTATCTTGTTTATAACCTTCATGCGTTATCTTATTTATGTCATTTAACCGGTGAGAAAATCATTCATTAAATTTTCAACAGGGTTTAGATTCGAAGATTAAGGAGAAATGATTACATGAGATTTGAATAAAAATGGAATGTATATTCCTATACGGAATGTACTTTCTATGTTTAAAATATTGATAAGATTGTATTGTATGTAACTCGTCTTATTTATCAAGACTTATTGTTCTTCTATCTTTTATACACTCATGTTATTTGTTTATATGAATTGAACTTTCTCTTATGCATTTGCTCTTATAAACAAAGTTTTAGCACAATCAATTCAACTGATTATACACACACTTTTTTTAGTCTACATGCAATGCATTATAAATAATATTCATGAACTGGGTTTTCTTGCAAACGGTATTATGTATCAAGAAAAAAGGTTACGAAAATATATACGGTATTCTAATGACAGCATACATTTTATTAATTGTTATTTTTTCTACAAATCACAATGTTACTGCTACATTTATATACTTCTACACGTTTTAGAACATCAATTTCATACAAGCATCAAGCAGTTATATATTTTTGATTTATCAAGCGTATTCTACTTTTCATTCTTAATAAAAATCTATAAAGTTAACAAAGATACGACTAATTTAGCTAATACCTTTTTAATGAAGTTATTAGAATTTTTAAATATTTTAAAAAAGAAGAATGGCAAGTACAATTTCTTCTTTGCAACGGCGGTGCCCAAAATTATCGCAAAGTATCCAGCGCGAGTGACTAGAACAAAAAGATGAATTGACTAGTAAAATATGTGTACTTACATTATTTATCAACAACTTCACGCAGCCGTTAAATAATGGAATGATATCAATATGTATAAAAATAATAAAGATTGTGTTAACGATAAGTTTTATAAGCACATATACCAATAAACCAACAAAGTTTGTTACTGCGTAACAAAAGACAAACAAAATTCACAATTCGTTCGGTGATCCGTGACTTCTCGAAGCATGTAGAAAAAATATTAACTGTTTAGGTACGCCAATTTATAATCATATTTCGAGAAAACATCCTAAGACAGTAAAGTACAAATTTTAGCAATATACGTCATTACCACTATAGGAAACGGCCACAAAAAAGGTCACCGGTTTACATATTCGGGAAAATCCAAATTTTTACAATCATCACCGTCCTAGACCTCGAAGCTCTAGAGACCCTACTTGGATCTAACGGTAGTCCACGCTGAGTATAGTATGTCATCTCCCGAAAATTGATAAAAATCTAAATAATCAATCGGAATCGTTGTTAGGCTACAACCACTACAAAATAAAGTTCACTTCGAGAGAAATGTTGGCGAAAGAACACAGATAAAAACATAAGAACACACGAACAACATCCAAATAATATTCTAAGTTGCCGTCCGATACAATTTGTAAAACTGCTAATTCAAAATTATTTGTAAATTTTTCATTAAATATATAATAAGTTTTGCATTTAATCTCCACATATTCACTATCCATTCTTTCAAATATTCATTCGCCGTAAAATCTGTGTGAAGTGGGCATTACAAGAAAGTTTCGCCGTAACAAAATTTGATATAAATCGTTTTAGTATCATTATGTTTTCTATGATACAATAGTATAGAAGAGCGAGAGAGAGAGAGGGGGGGGGGGGGGAGAAGCTCCGATTTGAATTGGGGGGGAAGCCGTTGTAGACAGTAGATCGATACACTTGTTCACGACGACGCGACACGCGACGCGCTCTTATTGGTCAGTGGTTTTGGTCCGCAAGCCCAGTGGGAAGTATCGGTTCTGCATAGACTTTTGCCAAGTCAACCGTCGAACAGAGGATGCGTACCGTCTACCTCAGGTCCAGGCTACCCTAGAGAAGCTGCGCGAGGCCAAGTTCATCTTGACCAACGACCTGGCAGACGGGTATTGGCAGGTGCCACTGGAATCCGCAAGCCGTCCACTCACCGCCTTCACCGCACCGGGACGAGGATTGTTCGAGTTTCGGTTGATGCCGTTTGGCCTCCATTCCGCTCCCGCTGCATTCCAACGACTCCTCAACCAAGTTATCGGACCTACACTGCCACCCTGGAGCTTCGCCTACCTCGACGACATCATTGTCCTGCGGAAGACGTTCGAGGAGCATCTGGACAACCTGCGGGAGGTCTTTCGGCGCCTCCGCGCTGCTAACCTCCGGCCAAACCCCGAGAAGTGTCACTTCGGGAAGACACGATTAACGTTCCTCGGACACGTGGTCACCGGGCAGGGTATCCATACCGCCCCAGGGAAGGTAAGGGCCATTCGGGAGATCCCGGCCCCTCCAACGTCAAGGAGCTACGGCGTTTCCTCGGAGCGGTCTCTTGCTACCGCCGTTTCATTTCCCGGTTCTCCGACCTGACGGCAGCACTGAACCAGCTACTGAAGAAACGACAACGATGGACATGGACAACCACGGAGGAAACTGCGTTCCATGACTTGCGACACCAGCTCGCGACAGCTCCCGTACTGGCCTGTCCAGATTTCGAATGCCCCTTCGTACTGCAGACCGACGCCAGCAACCATGGACTGGAAGCGGCCCTGACCCAGGAGCACGATGGCGAAGAACGCGTCATCGCGTTCGCCAGCCGCACCCTGAATAAGGCGGAAAAGAACTACTCCGTCACCGAGAAGGAATGCTTGGCGGTGGTATGGGGAATCAGGAAGATGCGTCCCTACTTGGAAGGCTATCGCTTCACCGTGCTGACCGATCATCAAGCGTTAAAATGGCTACAGGCAATCGAGACCCCCTCGGGACGACTGGCGCGTTGGTGCCTAGAACTTCAGCACTACGACTTTGAGGTCCAGTATTGGCGAGGGGAAAGCAACATTGTGGCCGACGCCCTGTCGCGTCGACCGGAGGAACAGCAGGCCATCGAACAGCCCGAAGAAGCCGACACCATTGAGACCGTCCCGCCAGACTCGTGGTACAACCGAACCTGCCAAGCCGTACAGAACGACCCGGAGCAACACCCTGAATACCGCTGGCAGGATGGACAACTGTATCAGCATTTCCCGGAACACACCGGCCTCCACCTCGACCAGGGCTGGAAGCTGTGCGTCCCCAAGATGGATCGAGGGGCCATACTCCGGGCCAATCATGATGCACCCACCGCCGGACATCTGGGCATAAGCAAGACAATCACCCGCCTGGTCCAGAGGTACTACTGGCCAGGTATGTTCCGGGATGCCGCTCGCCATGTACGACGGCGCCAAAGCGGCCAGGAATACAAGGCGTTGCAGAGAGCTCCTGCCGGGAAGATGCAGACCACTCCAGCCGAAGACCCATGGGCTATAGTTTCGGTGGATTTAGTCGGACCACTTCCCCGTTCCGCAAAGGGGCACACCGTCCTCCTGGTGATGCAAGACAAGTTTTCCAAGTGGGTGGAGTTACATCCACTGTTGGCATCCGATATTAGAAGCAAATATCTTGTAAATGGTTTTCCGTACTTGGGCAAGGATGAAACCCGAGGATTAAACATTCCCTTGAGCGAATTTGTAGTAACTAAGCTTGCAGAGCCATATTTAGGCTGTAGACAAAATATTACCGTAGATAATTTTTTTACTAGCATTTCACTTGCAAAAAAGTTACTTGCAAAGAACACTACTTTAGTTGGCAATATACGTGCAAACCGAAAAGAATTACCTAAAATTGCGAAAGCCAAGAAATATAAAATGACATAGTTTTCTACAAAACTGTATACATCTGAGAATTGTACCCTGACCATTTATAAAAGCAAGCCTAATAAAAAAGTTTTACTACTAAGTGCAAAACATAAAAATATAACAATTGAAAAAAATAAAAAACTTGTTCCAGAAACAGTAACTTATTATAATAGCACCAAATATGGCGTTGATGTACTTGACCAA
This sequence comes from Megachile leachella, assembly GCA_963576845.1. Taxonomy (NCBI): domain Eukaryota; kingdom Metazoa; phylum Arthropoda; class Insecta; order Hymenoptera; family Megachilidae; genus Megachile; species Megachile leachella. The sequence goes on along the minus strand of OY756259.1, from coordinate 397,478 downwards.
ATGGCTCGAAAATATAGCGTTTAAGCAACTTCACGCAGATGGCCTCTACAAGTTTTTTACAGCATTTTAGATTTAGCAGCTATCAATGCTTGGATTCTGTATAAAGAGACGACTCAAATAAATATTTCACGAAAAGATTTTATTTTTCAATTGGCTGAAGAGCTGAGAAGTAAATACAGAGAATTAGTCGAGAACACTTCCATTCCAATGACAGAAATTCATGCTACTGATGCAGGGAAGAATTGTCAAATTCAACAATCATGCAAAAGAAATAGATGTAGAAACAATTGTGCTAAATGTAATAGAAATGTTTGCGGAAAATGTGTTTCAAAAACAGAGTTTATGTATAAAAAATATTTTTCATGAATTTTTTGATAAACATTTTATTCAAATTGATTTGGAACTATTTTCCTTGCAAAAAACTTCAATTTTCTTGTATGAGTCAAATTGGCTCACTTCAGTATAAATAGGTACATAATCAACATCCGTAAATCTAGTGATAACATTTTTTATTTTTTCTTCTCATGATCTTCAGTTTTATCTTCTGCCCTGCTGGTGTTTGATCATGAATGAACTTGTGAGGACTCTTGTGGTTCTTCAACTGACTTACGTTCACGCAATATAAAAACAAAAAAGAACAATATTTTCCTTATTATTGTAACGTACAGGAAATTTTTAAAGCGCGGAAAATAAAGTAATAACAGACATTGAGATTCAGACCTAAAAAATCATTAGAAATGGCTTAAGAAATAGTACAGAATAGGTCGCAATATTATTAGCATTGCGACTATTCGAGAAAAGCGAATGTTCTATAATAATCGAAATTCTGTTTCGATGCGAGAGTTTGATGGCCGCTCTGCGGAGCGAGAGGCAAGGCTCGACCTGCAAAGTCCCGAGCCACGAGCCGCGAACTTAGCGACGAGTTGTTGATTCCGTGGCTGCGGGATAGCAACCGGTGAATATAAAGTAGAGTCGTGCGGCAAGAGCCGACCTATTTGGCAGTCTGGGAGAGAGGACAAGGTAAGGACCATCGGCCGCTGTCGGACTAGCCTAGGGACATCGGCGATAATACATAGACGCCTGCTTGGAGAAGAACTTAGCTGTTAGGGACTCCGGCGGGAGAGTTCGGCAACAATTCCTGGACGCCCACCTGGAGATAACGGTTAATACCCAGAGAGTACGATGAAACCCTTCTGAACGCCTACCTGGTGAATAGCGAGAAAGAACGGTAGTTTATTCCTGGACACTCGATCGATATGAAGAGTTCGGCGGACATTCCTTAGGCTCCTGTGGACCGAAAGAGCATCTCCTACACGCGCAGAGTAAAGTACAGGAGAGTACGGGAGAAAACTCCTAGTCGCCCGTTCGTTATGGAGGGTTCAGAGGGAATACCTGGGCGCCATTCGAACGGGAGAGAACAGAGTAACTCCTGGATGCCTGGTTGATTAAAAGAGAGAGTTAAAGAATCGTTTAAGTAGTAGTCATGTTGGTTGCGAAATAAAGAGAAAATTATGAACCCATTTCCTGTGCGCTGTCCTAACCTCCAAATAAAAATTCCTGTTTTCCAGAGTACCCTGTATTCCTTGTGATTTCCCGCGACCACCTATCCTTATTTTGAAATTCATGAGTACAAAATATATTTGTGACGATTACGTCAAATGCCATCAACCGCGCTCCGTCAACCGCGCACCGTCAGCCGCGCATCACGAGGTGGGGACCCCCTACCGAAACTCGATACCATTTAGCTACCAATCGATCGCCTGATCGATAAATTAGCTCAGGGCTTCGGCCCCAACAGGATCCCTCCGGAGGTTCGCTCCAAGGCACTACGGTTCCACAGTCTGCGGATAATCCCGGGCTAGGTAAGCTGGAAGCCGACGTCGGTGCGACGGACAGTCCATGCAGCGGGGCAGACCGCACCAACCCTCGACGTCTCCACCGGCCGTGCAGCAATGGCAAGTCCTAGCTCCGCGACAGGGAGGACACGAGCAAACACTCAATCGGTTTCCCTACCTTGTGGCCAGTCCCGAGGAAGGTAAGCTGGGGGTAGATACCGCGTCGGCAGACAGTTCACGGTGCGAAGTCTGGAGGACCGTCGGGAAGCTAACTCCAGGAACAACTCTCGGTTTTAATAAGAGCAAGACAAGCCAGAAGTGGCCATTAACTCGGTGTAATTTACTCTCCTTCCTTCCTCCTCCTCTCGAGCGTGCACAAGAACCGAACCGTAGATATAAGTTCCGCGAAACCTGCGAACCCCGTGAGATGTTCTCCCGACCGACCTGCGAACATCACGAGATGTTCCTTCCGACCGAACCGTAGACGCCGCGCCGGACATAGTTTATAAGTTAGCATGTAAGGATAGGGATAGCGTAGTATGTAAGTCTGTATTATGTAAAGCGTTAGATCCGCGTCGCCACCGCCGCCATCTTGTAACAATGATTCCGCTAACACTATCTAATTACATTGTAGAAACCGAAGACTGTGGAGGGTCAACCGACGCCACCAGCGACCCCGGCGGATGTTAATAATAATAACGGAATGTTAGCTTTAACCTTGTGTTCTCTTTTTAACCGACTTCGAAAAAGGAGGAGGTTACTCAATTCGATCAGTATATTTTTTTTTTTTTTTTTTTTTTTCTATGTGTGCCCGCCTATTACGCCTAGCTGGATGGACCGATCGGAACGAAACCTTTTACATCTGGTAGGTTCTGACTCCCCATTGGTACCATTATCAAAAAATTTTTCATTTTTCAATTGCAAAGTATTGTTATTGCAAAAAAACCGGCAACTTTTGAAATAAACTTTTCTCGATTTTAGTGCGCTTTTAATATCTTATCACGGACATGATTCTGAACAATTTTGTTCGTATAAAAATTTCGCGGAAAGCTTTACTTTTCGAGATATTAGCGAAAAACTATTATTAACTTTCGAAATCAACTTTGGACGATTTTAATGTCCTTTTAATATGTTGTTAGGGGCATTGTTCTGGACAACTTTTTCCTTATGCATAATTGACGGAAAGCTTTACTTTTCGAGATATTAGCAAAAAAATTGTTATTAACTTTCGAAATCAACTTTGGACGATTTTAATGTCCTTTTAATATGTTGTCAGGGGCATTGTTCTGGACAACTTTTTCCTTATGCATAATTGACGGAAAGCTTTACTTTTCGAGATATTAGCAAAAAAATTGTTATTAACTTTCGAAATCAACTTTGGACGATTTTAATGTCCTTTTAATATGTTGTCAGGGGCATTGTTCTGGACAACTTTTTCCTTATGCATAATTGACGGAAAGCTTTACTTTTCGAGATATTACCGAAATAATTGTATCTTATACAATTCTCCCCATTCCACTAAAAAGCATGAAATAAAATAATTTTAAGAAAAAAAATATACCGACTTCGAAATGCACTAAAAAGTGTAAAATAATTTCTATTTCCTAATGAAGTAATTTCTATTTCATTCAATCATACAATTACGTAACAGATATGAATGAAACCTATTTACTCGTTAGGTAGTATATTAAATATATTTCAACCTTTTCGGAGGCGGCGCAAAATTAAAAGGTTTTCTTGAGCATATCAAACTTGGGACAGTCGAACAATTTGCGCCGCCTCCGAAAAGGTTGAAATATATTTAATATACTACCTAACGAGTAAATAGGTTTCATTCATATCTGTTACGTAATTGTATGATTGAATGAAATAGAAATTACTTCATTAGGAAATAGAAATTATTTTACACTTTTTAGTGCATTTCGAAGTCGGTATATTTTTTTTCTTAAAATTATTTTATTACCCGCGACAAGTCCCCTTCCTTCCGCGATCGGCCCCCCTCGCATCGACCGGCGCGTTGAAGCGTCCGGCACCAGGAGGCCCGCGAGACGCGTACAGCTAGCAACGCGGCAGAAACGAAACGTCTTCGTTACATATTTAACCATATATAGTTGTGTACTAAACATTACACTTACAGCAATAAATGACTCAGACCCGAAGACAAAAGTATTCGTACACTTAATTATTGCTACAATTATTTTAGCAGGGATTTTATAAACTAATATTTTGGATGGTAACCCTTCCGGCGAAGCATTTCACGTAACATATCGGGTATTGACAACACTAAACTTTTAACGAAGTCAGGTTTTATATTACACTATTGCCTTTTTAATATTTCTTTCAATTATTATACCATGTTTTCGCACATTTTTTTCTAGTTTCACCCATACATGTACGATAACATTTAAGTCAAGCTTTTATGGAGGAGTTGCTAACCTGTGAGAAGTATTGTCATTAACAATCACTGACGCACTATACACATAGGCTGCATTAATTTATAAATCTAATTCATTCTAATTCATCTGCTCTGTTTCGTAAATTTTCTTTTAAAATATTTAAATATAAATGTTTATTTATTATTTTATCTATTAATACTAAATTGCTGCATCCAGAAGCAGTAAAACATCCACACACCGTCACACTTCCATTTCCGTATTTCGTCGTCGATTGTATATTTCTGGAATCTAATTCAGTAGGTATTAGCTTTTCGCCATACTTTTTACTACCGTCCAACTCATATTAAATTTTTATAATTTAGGAAAATACTACGTTTTTTCAGAAGTCGTCGCTAGCATTTACGTATTATTCTGTAAATTCTAATATCTTTTTTTAGTTTACTACCCTTATGGTTTCTTCATCGCAACTCCATTGTTATATCTGGTCCGATGCATTCTTCGTACTGTTCTAGGGTGAACTTCCTTCAGAGAGTATACAGGGTGTATCACAACTCATGTAGTTCCCGAAAGAGGTGGTAGAGGATATGGTTCTGAACACGATTTCCCTTCGCAAAAATGAGGCTTGAAACTTCGTTTTTGAATTATTAAGCAAAATCACGAACCAATCAGAGCGCGGGGATTACGCGTGCTGAGAAGTGAGAGCGACAGCTTCGAACCTGCCGACAGAGTGCAAGCGCAATCAAGTGCCTTTTCCTCGCGACAATCTAAACGTCTAATAAGAAGTCTTTACATCGAAATTCAGTTAAATAACGAACAGAAAAATTACAAGTAATGTTCATTTATTAATGTTCACTTATTAATTTTTTGTGAATACGCTATAAGTAAATTTCAATCAGACTTATCCATTGCTTAAAAATAATCCTATTCCAGTAAAAGTGTATTCTGGTGACTTCGTCGATCCAGACCATTTATAGAAAGACACACGATATCTAATGTCACAACCTGGTCAGAGAACTCATTTCACTTCACTGTCACTCCTAATTGGTATTTTTATCTGTAATATTTTGCTACCTCTGTTCACTAATTTCCTAATGAAATAACCACAGGTAAAGAACGTAAATAAAAACGCGTAAACCATTATTCATAAATACTTTCAGCAACTCTTTATTTCTTCTTTGATGTTGAACGCCAGACGATCTGTCCTAAACTGCCGAATGCAACGCAATGGATATCTCCAACGAAAAATTTAGACAACAGTCCCTTGCAACAAGAATGTTTGACACTTAACGAAAGTGAGAATATGACTTTCCTTAGAAGAAGACGAAAGCGTTTTTGTCTTTCAGAAAAGAAAAGGGACAACATTCTTCTCGAATTCAGTTGTCTTCTCGAAAGAGGCCGTCCAGCGAGCAAAATGGAGCCGTTTAAATATTTTATGACTCTTTAACTCAATGGTTCGAACGGCCCAAGACGGGTTAGATTTCGTGAGGGTAAAATAAATCTTTGTTAACTTTAAACAAATAATGATTTAATTATAACAAATAGTTGTATAACATGCACGTTCACTATGGACGCGGAAAGATGAATGGCACGGGGCCCACGTCTGTCGCCACACGTACCCCTACAAAACAATTGCTCATCATCTCTGGCGTAACCGTTTTTGGACATCTACCAGCCAAAAGAAAATCGTATAACCGTTACGCATGGAAAAATCCACAGTTGAGACAAAGAGCCTCGCGGCGACCATACGCTACAACGTTGTCCAGAACTCTCGCTTTCTCTAGGCTTGAAACATTTGGTGTCACGATCGACAGTTTATGACAGAATTGTAATGACTCTGGAACCTAGATTCAGATATTAATAGCGCTCGTAAGGTAAAGAGCGGCTTTTACCTTCTGAACGACTCGTTTTTAGAAATACCTAAATCTAAAGAATGTGCGATTCGTGTGGGCTGTGGTTAAGGCGTGAAATCCACAGGTCAATATCTTTCAACAATTAGGTTTATTCAATAAATTAATGAAAATGATGCATTTAACAGATAATAAATAACAAATAACAGTAAAATATGAATAATATATTGGTTTGATCAAAAGAAACTAACTAGATTTTGATCGAATAATAATAATAATAATGATAATAACAACTCGACAAATTAAACAGTACGTAATAGATAATTGTGAATTTAACCAAATGAAACTCGCTAGTTAATACTTTATGTTAAATCGAACCTAGGTCTGATCTCGGATAAAGTTAACTACGCTTTTATAAAGTTAATTAAATTTGATATTCTAAATAATTTGATTCTCTTGTTCCGAAGCTGTCGCAATGACAAAATTTAACTTGATTAATATGTTTGTAATTTATAATGAATTCGACCTAAGTGTGATTCTCTAAGTGTATCTAAATACGCTTTCGCAAAGTTATACAGATTAATGATTTTATCTATTATCTAATGGGATGTAGTATCGACTACGGTAATTACGCTAATGACATAACAATATTCTTTTATTAATTCAAATTCCAAAGTTGTTTGAATCTAATGAATTTTCCTCGGAACAGTTACTCTTTCTAATTTGACTCGACAACTAACTGTCCATGGCTCTTTTAGTCAAAACGAACACTGACAGGCAAAACCAGATTGCTTAATTAGGGAGCCTGCTGTTTGCTAGCTACTAGAGCGACCCAATGATACCAGAATCGGGTGAACAGCATAAGGTCTAACAGGGTAGCAAATCAAAATTGACTCTAATTATAAAATCGTAAAAATATTGTTTGTTTTCTGGAGTGTATTGAGGTGCGATTTTGTATGGAACCAAAAGACCATTACTCCTCGGACTTCTCTAAAAATTTAATTTTAAATAGCCTCTCTCGTTCGTTTTCCGTCCTTTGCTACGTTTAGCGGTCGACGCAAGTCAAATGTAAATAAAGAATCGACACCGGGACTCGATAATTGCAACACTTGGGTCCCGATTTCGTTGCAGTTATAGAGTCGAGGTATCGATTTTCAATATTAAATAGCCTCTCTCGTTCATTTTCTGTCCTTTCCTACATTTAGCGGTCGACGCAAGTCAAATGTAAACAAAGAATCGACACCTCAGCTCGATAACTGCAACGCTTGGGTCCCGATTTCGTTGCAGTTATCCAGTCTTTACTGTAGTGGCACTTATTTAATCCTTAGCAACAAGTAAATATAATTCAAACTATATCATGTTTGGTCTCATTTGACCGACTTCGAAAAAGGAGGAGGTTACTCAATTCGATCAGTATTTTCTTTTTTTTTTTTCTATGTATGCCCGCCGATTACGCCTAGCTGGATGGACCGATCGGAATGAAATCTTTTGCATCTTGTAGGTTCTGACTCCCCATTGGTACCATTATACAAAAATTTTTCATTTTTTAATTGCAAAGTATTGTTATTGCAAAAAAACCGGCAACTTTTGAAATAAACTTTTCTCGATTTTAGTGCGCTTTTAATAATTTATCACAGGCCTGATTCTGAACAATTTGGTTCATTTTTACGAAAAGCTTTAGTTTGCAAGATATTAGCGAAAAATTGTTATTTACTTTCGAGATCAACTTTGGACGATTTTAATGTCCTTTTAATATGTTATCAGGGACACGATTCTTAACAACTTTCTCCTTATCCGCGATTAACGGGAAGCTTTAGTTTTTGAGTTATTAGCAAAACACTCTGGTGGTGTATGAGTCAACACGTGGTAACCGAAAATCAGCATACATGTATAATGTATAACTATTATAACTACAAAATGTTATTCTTTAGTATTGTTATGTAAAAAATGCACCGATCGCAATGAAACTTTTCGAATATCGAAGATCTTTCCAGGATGATCTCATTTGTAACAGACATTTATGCTACTCGTTAATTTTTAATAACTGTTGTTATTGCAAAAGATCTATTCTTACCCTGCGAGAAATATCGCGACCGTGATTTTTAAAAATTGTTCGTGCAAGTAGGCTTCGTCAATTTCTTTGTCAATTGGCCGCAAATAAAAGAGAAAGAAAAAAAAACAGACTTGGCTGGTTTCTATACGTGTCAGTCACTAGAAGCTGATCTGCAGGGGGCGGAACAGGGGGAGCCCCCACTAACGTATTCAATGTTATAAATAAATAAAAAAAAAAAATAGAAACACGAATATCCATGTTGTCCTTTACTTAATTATGTCCGTGGCATTTATGCAAACGAAAAAAAGCCCGGAAGAACTGTCTCACAGTATCTTATACAATTTTCCCCATTCCACTAAAAAGTGTGAAATAAAATAATTTTAAGAAAAAAAATACGCCGACTTCGAAATGCATTAAAAAGTATAAAATAATTTCTATTTCCTAATGAAGTAATTTTTATCTCATTCAATCATACAATTACGTAACAGATATGAATGAAACCTATTTACTCGTTAGGTAGTACATATATTAAATACATTTCAACCTTTTCGGAGGCGGCGCAAAATTAAAAATACCTCAGTAAACGTTGCTGCCAATAACCAGTTGATTATGGTATGGTGTATTGAAAATTAATAAATCCTGGGAAAGAATACGAACCATTATAGATATATCTGGCAATATACGTAAATGTAACGACTGCATCTTCATTTCGCAACGTTTCTGATATAAATGAAATTGAATCGACTTCGTTCGCATGTCGAAGCCGTGGATCTAAGAACCCATAAACGGAGCCCACGACGCAGGAATTACCAACTTGGCACCGCCTACGAAAAGGTTGAAATGTATTAATATACTACCTAAGGAGTGAATAGGTTTCATTCATATATATTACACAATTGTATGATTGAATGAAATAGAAATTACTTCATTAGGAAATAGAAATTATTTTATACTTTTTATTGCATTTCGAAGTCGGCGTATTTTTTTTCTGAAAATTATTTTATTTCACACTTTTTAGTGGAACGGGGAGAATTGTATAGGATACTGTAAGACAATTCTTCAGGGCTTTTCTTTTGTCTGCGTAAGTGCCATGAGCATAATTAAGTATAATACACCAACGTCAACGTGAACTCATCTTGCTGCAGAAGTCGGGTGTTAGAGCGGTAAAACTTAGTTAGTGCTTTGGGACAGTGCATTGTAATTGCCCTTTCTTGGTTTTCCGGTGCATAGCACTGGGCGTACCACTAATATTAATAATAACAGTTTTTCGCTAATATCTCGAAAACTAAAGTTTTCCGTGAAATTTGTATAGGAACAAAATTGTTCAGAATCATGTCCGTGATAACATATTAAAAGCGCATTAAAATTGGAGAAATTTTTTTTCAAAAGTTGCCGGTTTTTTGTGAAAAAAAAAAACACTTTGCAGTTAAAAAATGAAAAATTTGTTAATAATGGTACCAATGGGGAGTCAGACCCTACCAGATGCAAAAGGTTTCGTTCCGATTGGTCCACCCAGTTAGGAGTAATCGGCGAACATACATAGAAAAAAAAAAAAAAAAAAAAAAATTTTTATACTGAACGAATTGAGTAAATGTCTGGTAAAAAGGGTCATCTGAGGTAATTAGCTTTTCGTTAGTTTGCCTTCGGACAATTTATTGCACGGTGAAATCTAAACGGGACAATGGGCAATCCAGATTAATTCGAGTCTCGCAGGTATCGGCTGTTGTAAGACTGATTGTTTAGAAAAAAACCCGTGGGGACGGTCAAAAATGGCAATTAGACTCGAGGAAGTCGTTCAAACAATATGCACACTTTTGTTAAAATATCTAGTCATGGGATGAGGAAAGGCAGAGTGTTATTTGGGAAGAAAATTATGTTTGACCCGTGAGCAGTTTCGTGAGAGCTGCCGGACAGTAACCATCGAAATGTCTCTGCAAATATCTAACACAGAATTTTATAATATTTTCTATATTTACGTGGTGTGCAAAAGTAACGCGAGGTACTCGAACAGTTTCATGAAGATGGAACGTTAAGCATGCGAGACGTCGCCCGCCGTTTAGGGTAAGTAATGTTAATAATATTTAAACGTTAATATTAAAGTATCCTTTTTTATTTATTAATACATTTCTGTATTTTATTTCGGTATACATCGCTCCGCGATACATCGAATTCTTCAAGAGAACCAGATACACTCGTATAAGTTTATACGAGCGCATAATTTAAATTCTGAGGACTTTTCATAGCGTCTGCAATTTTCAACACGGATCTTGGAGGATTATTATTAATCATAGGAGCAGTCCAGGATAACGTTAACATAATCGGCCCCTTTCGGGCACCCTCGGAGGCATCGGAAGCGACAATACCTTTTACCTGAGATTTTTCAGAAAGTGAAAGTGAAAACAAAAGTGTTTTGAAGTGAAGACAGTGCAGTGACCTGTGAGTGCCACCAGCTGTGTTATACGGTGCCAATGTCTGCGACAGGTCAACATCGGCAGGACGACCCAGTAGCAATTACCCCATCACTTTCACTGATGGATAATTAACAAACACGATTATTTTCAAAGAATGGGTGAGTCTTATTTTAATAAATTTCCTATAAAATAGTATAGACGTTAATCTCACATTGAAACTCTTTTCTTTTACAAACAGAAGAAGTATTTCTTATTCAAATACGTAAATTCGTTGCCTAATATTACTGTCCGAAATAAAAAAAAATTTCAATATTTAATGTCACATTTCTTGTCGATAACGAAATGCAGTATTCAATAAATTCCATTTGCATACTTTATGTCAATTACACATAACTAATTTTGATCCTCGTTTATGAGGAATGGATAAATGAACATTAATTGTAATTATTCTGTTCGTTATTTAACTGAGTTTCGATGTAAAGACTTCTTAGTAGACTTCTTAGTAGGCTCGAAGCTTTCGCTCTCGCTTCTCGGGGCGCCTAATCCCGGCGCTCTGATTGGTCCGTGTTTTTCGTTAATAACTCGAAAACGACGATTCAAACCCAATTTTTGCAAAGGGAAATCTTGCTTAGAATCACGTCTGCTACCCCTCATTTCCGGGATCTACACGAGTTGTGAGACACCCTGTATATATGTTACGGTGAAACACCGAAATCTGGTGAATGTCAACATTCACATAGTTGCTTGGTGTATGTCCGAAATATTTGCTCAGTACCCTTATTTCGGACTTACACTGGTGAATGTCGACATTCACCATGCACTAATAATGAATGTTGAATATGTCGTAGATTTAACACAACCACTTCAGAAAGTATTTTAGAGTACTTTTTTGAGAAAAATAAAAACAATTGTCTTCTCGCTTACCCGCAATTAATGCATTTAATTTTTCAAGAAAAGGATCAGAATTTATTGCAGTATTCATTCAGTATTAGTTACGGTATCGAAAAAAAAATTAAGAAAACCTTACTCGCATCATCAAAGCTTGCATTAAACTAACAAATCTAACTGAGTCCCAGCAGACCAAAGGATTTGGCGGGAGAGAGCCAGTCGCTTCTTTGTCGGCTGCTCTCTTTCGGACCTTCACCAGAGCATATCTGTGATTGTCGACATACACCGGTGAAGGTCCGAATGTACAAGAATGTAATAAAATATTCGGTCTTTCACCGAAGTATTTGGTGTATGTCGACATTCCCCAATTTCGATCTTTCACCGTAACATATACATATGTATATTCATTTATAATAATTATCTTACAATTCTGATTTAGAATAGGTAATATTTTTCATAAAGTGTTGGAATATTGAATTAGATTAATTAAAGAAAGATTATGTATTATTTTTATTTTAATTATGATAAATAATTTGTACGAAATTTTCGTTGCACTACAATAAGACTACGGGCCGCGATGTTCAACCGAAACACTTGAGACAGCGATAGTCATAGAAAAGGATAGACATACTATCTCTATTTACGGCAGTATTAGATATTAAATTAATTAATTAATTAAATCAATTCATATACGAGAATTTATCGTTTATTAAAGTATTTACAGCCGCGACCAAAATTATTTTCGTCAAGTAAAGGAAAAGCTGTAAATTGAAATAGATTTGATTCGCGTAGAATTCGTACACCGTTGATTAGAAAGGGACAGAAAATGTATCTTTCACTAAAACACCGCTACACTAATATTCTAATGCCGAAATGTTGACCATAAATTAAAGAGCGATATTTAAAATACAACTAAACTATCCGATTTTCTAATTAATATGTATTAACGAATTTATATGAAATTTTAGAAATTCTGACGTCACAAATTCGTTGAATTTTCGGGTATAAAAGGGCGAGCGAAACCCGTCTCGGAGAGCAGAACAGTTTCAGGAGTCGAACGAGGTAGAAGTCATTATTAATAAATCAGCTGTTACATATCGAATTGGATCTTAGTACTTAATTGGTCAAACGGGTATATACCATTTAGACACTTGGCCGTGGGTCTCTCAAGTAGCTAGCAAAAGCCAAGCTCCCCAATTCAATCGATCTTGCATCTGAAACTCCTTAGGAAGAGAGCAATACTTAGCACCAAAAGAGGATAAGATATCGAAACGATCGTTCTCACCTCTTAAATTTTCTGTTAGAGATTGCTAGCGAGCTGTCGGATTCTCAAGTTCGATTTTGTTAAAGTCAATTGATTTGTTGCACCGTCGCACTTAGAATTTTGCACGATTCTAGTATCGTTGGGTCAATACAGCAGCTGGTGAACCACTGACTCCCCAGTTACACGATCTGGTTTCGATTATTAACCTTCATTCTAACAAAGGGTCCGAACCCATTAATTGTCGAGTCAAATAACAAAAGAGTAATTCTTTCTAACCTCTATAATTCTACTAGCTTCCAATAAATTCAAGTAAAGTTAGAGTTTCATTTAATAAAAAATACTGTTCTGACTCCAATACGAACTTCGTAATCAGTTACTCCGCGATAGGTTTTGCGAAAGCGTATTTAGGTACTCTTAGAGAATCGCACTTAGGTCGCATTCCTCGCAGCGGTAGATTACAAGCGTAATATTAATTATTCCCGTCTCGAATCATTTATACGAATCGAAACACAATTTGTCATTGCGATAATTTCAAAAGCGAGAATTATATACATATATTTAATATAAAATTTAGCCAGCTTAGATACAAGCGAGTATCTTTCCAGTTTTCACGATAATTATTATTTGAATTATAATTTGTTAATTTCTCAATTATATATTACGTGCCGTTCAATTGTCAAATTCTATTATTTTTCTTTATGATATTTAAAATTTATTTAGTTCTTTAATCAAGCATTTATAACCTATTTACTTTTCATAATTTTGTTATTATTGTTATTTGTTAGTTTTACTTTTCATTATTTTGAATAAATCTAAGTTATTGAAAGATTCTGACCTGTGGATTTCACTCCTTAACCGCACACCACACGAATCCCACAAACTTTATTAGAAAACGAGTCGCTCAGAAGATAAAAGCCGCTCTTTACCTTCCTCGCGCTAGTAACTAACTAAACTTAGGTTCTAGGGTTGTTACACATGCACAAATGTTTTGCGCCTAGGCACTGTAATTGTTCAATAAAAAGTTCTTATGCCAAAATTTAATTAAACAACGAACAGATCAATTAAAAATTATGTTTAGTTGTTCATTGTTTGTAAATAAGGGATAAATCAATTATATTTTGTTTATGTAAACTGAGTGAATCGAATTTTTTTAATACTTGTATTCATTATTTGAAATAAATAAGGTATAAAATATCGAAAATTGTTGTTTTCACTCGTTACAAAGATGGAAAACATCAAATTTGCTCGTTTTGAAAGAAAAATAATTTCTTTTATTGATCACAAAAGATGTTAAATTTAATTACTAACAAACATATTAAATGGTTTACATTGTTGAGTGTAATAAATAACGGGATCTTATTGATTGCATCTTATTCATAATTGCTGTATTCGTTTTTTCATTTTACTTTGACGTAGCTGTTTCTATTGCGCAATTACGTTGGCACGGTGCAAACGCGCTTATTTACAACCACTGTGAATCGTCAATGTTTTTTACTAAGAATTCAGAAATTAAGCTTCAATTAACATTTTGGTAAAGACGAAAGTTGTTTGGTAGCACTGCAGCTACTATTAGCTAAAATTGTGCTCACCTCTAGTCGAACACCCTGTGGGAAACGTTTAAGTGCTTTATACAGGGGGTGGCCGGACAAGTGAGCAGGGGGTGATTTTCCATGTAAAAATAAGTCGAAAAGAAGGAATAATATATTTTCATTTAACGCTTAGTTTTTAGGAAACTGGAATTTGAAATTTCTATCCAGTATGCGTGCACTTGACTGTCTCTTCAAGCCATTGTTCGCTACAAGCTTTTAATGTTTACATTTTTCCTTCAACCATACGAGTTTCTTCTAGTTTTATTTTATTTCGATCAGGCCAGTTGTGACAATGTCCACTTAGAGCAACGGCGAATATGTTGATATCCCGCTAACTTCGCGGGAAGTTAGCACATCATTTTGAAATCTCTGTTATTTCTGGTAAATGACTAGAACTATTGTTAAAATTTATCAAGAACTATAGGACTCGACTGTATGCAAAGAGAACTTCACTTTTTTTTGATATGCTAACATTTGATATGCCAAGTTCACACACATTGCTGGGAGTCAGTCAGTTTTGTCAGTCTTATGTAAGCTTTGATGATGCGAGCAATATTTTCTTAATTTTTTCCCGATACCGTAATTTATACTAGATGGATACTGCAGTAAATCGTGATCTTTTTCTTGAAAAGTTAAATGCATTAATCGCGGGTAAACGAAAAGACAATTATTTTTATTTTTCTGAAGAAAAGTACTCTAAAATACTTTCTGAAGTGGTTTCTGCTAAAACTAAGTGCAACACATCTTTGGATTACAGACAATTAAAACGTTTCGACGTTTTAAAAATTAATGATGAAGAGAAGTTAATTGTACTATTAAAACCAGCGGAAACGAATGTACAGTATTGTGTTACCAATAAAAAATAATTTAGTATACTATATGAAACTCACACCAAAAGAGGCCACGGGGGAAGAATACGCATGTTTAAAAAGTTGCGAAGAGCAGAAAAAGTTAGGTCACCCTTGTGATGCTTTATAACGACTGAATTACGGAGAAGAAAATATAAATCTCCGACATGTTCAACATTCACCATTAGTGCATGGTGAATGTTTACATTCACCGGTGTAAGTCCGAAATAAGGGTATTGAGCAAATATTTTGGACATATACCAAGCGACTATGTGAATGTCGACATTCACCAGATTTCGGTCTTTCACGGTAACATATACATATTTCCGAATTGTTGTATTTCTTGTTACAAAGGCGCAATTAAAATCCCAATTCTAATTCTTGTGTTGTATCATTGTAATTATGAAGATGATTACCTTCTTATTATTTGTTCTTTTACTCAATTTTATTCGAATACGTAATATATACTGCTCAAAGAAAATATGACATAGAAAAATTTTAGACAAAGATAGGTCAAATTTGACTCATGATAACTTCGTGAAAAATCATCAGAAAGTTATGCTCTTTTTTTAAATTAAAGCTTAAAATCTCCACTTTAGGACCCTGTTGTTTGATTTTAAATTTGATGCATCCCTACGACAATAACATCGTAAATGTGAAGTCATGTTTGCAATATTGAAAATTACAAAGTTTGACGAAATGCATGGACTTGCCACATTCTTTTTTGGTGATACTGTTTACAGCAGCATAAAGTTCAAACCTTCATCTTTAATTTCCAGTATGTGAAAAGCCGCTACCATTTTTTCCCGCAGAGATACAGAATTTTAAAGAAACCCTTGCATTTATGGCATATACCGTCGACATTAGCTTTACCCGATATACACCTCGGAGAAGTTGCTGAATAGATTTTGCACATCATATGGCTTATTTGTAAATATCACTTCATTTGTTCAAAGAATTTGAAACACAAAATGTTCATTTTCTTAAATATGCTGCAAAAAATATCGGCAAAAGTTGATTCTTCGGACTTTGTCCTCCGGCCAGAATGTATGCTTAATCGAAAACAAATACGGTTATAAATTATGTGTTCCCTAAATGCGTTGAACCGAGGATTTGAAAATTCTACAATCTTTACCTAAATCGCTCACGGACGTATGTGGATATAATTTAACGTTCGTTAGCACTGCTATTATATTATGTTACTTTTCAACGATGGGTTTCGGCATATCTTGTTTCGGAATGTTGCCGATTGGGATATATCTCTCGACACAGTTGCATCCTCTGTACCATTTTGGTTGCATTGGCCGAATAAAATGAACATGTAATATTAACTGCTTTTCTATTTCTGAATGCGACTTGAAGCTTTCACGGCCCGGCGTCATACAGGTATTACTGTTAAGGCTTTCAGGTGTAAGTCGTGTCCTAAAGGAAACGAGTTCTCAACGTTTTGCCAGCATTGCAGCTAGCTTCATCAGAGGACACACTGATGCTAGTGCGACTGGTGTCATGTTGCCACTTATATTGTGGTGCGATGCTTACGTTCCGGATCGTTGACTGTTCCGGTTGGTTGCTTGCACCCAATTAGAAAATGGGACTTCTTGATTGTGCGCACAATTAAAAAACTGGGAAGAGTGTGTGCCAGATTGGGTTAAGATGATGTCCATTTTCCTGGTTGATGCTGTTTGGATGTTTCATTATCGCAATTGCTTCCCTGCGCTTTCTAGGAAGATAGGTTGATATTCTTGCCAAATCTTCTGTTTTATCAAACAGGATTTTGTGCCCAGTGGTAATCTGGTGTTCCGCCACGGAGCACAATGGGCCAGAGCGGCGAATTAGCTGTTCATTTGTGAAAAATTCAATTTTCCTAGATCGATATGAAACAAACATATATTGCTTCCTAAATACTTGTCAAATTCGAAACCGATGAAATTAATGAAATTCATTAAAAATTATAGTCATAACAAGCATTCAAAGATCAGACTTTTATGAATGCTATTTTTCACCGAAAAATTTACTCTTTTTCATATTGATGCCCTGACAAAAGTATTAAACATTTTTGTTAAATTTTTTTTTCTTTAATAAGCAGCATATGTTTATATTGAGAATACACATGCCATGACAAATTATTATCTGTAGTTTATTAACAAAATAATTCTCAATGAACTAAAGATAATTTTCATAGTTGTTCATCTTTAGCAAGGGATATCTTTAAAAGTTCAAAAAGTTGCGTGTTCTATCATAGTGCAAAATTTTCAGCAGGATTTCCTTATTTTAATCCAAAAGGAATCATGTTCCCCCTCGTCCCACCGCAGCAGTTATCATTGTTTGAAGCGTCGCGTGACACACGCTTCAGCAACACGTAGGTATATATTGTGTATTTAGTCGAGTAGACATTACTATATTTTATTATATATTCTGTAAGTATATTAATTAATTAATTCGATTTTATTTCAAGAATATTTTATTTCAACATTTAACTTACATATAGCAGAGTACGATTGGTTTTATATGCCATTAAGTTTGCACATAATATTATTGCATGGTGCAGATATAATACAAAGTGCTGATTTGCCCATTGGAATGTTTTCTGAAGAAGCAATGGAGGCACGAAACAAAGATTTCTGAAATATTAGAAGAGATCACACACGAAAACTTTCGCAATTAGAAACATTAACGGACCTTTTTCAGACTTTATTATATATGTCCGATATTTTAATATCTTTAATTTCTCCAGAAAACAGAAAAATTGATAAAACACGTTTGCGTTTTAATATTTTCAAGGATGAAATAGAAAAATTAATGTTACAAGAACACCTACAATATGATGACGATGATACATAAATAATAATAACTAAATTTTAGATTAATAAATTAATATATTGTAAAAACCTGGTAAAAATTGTATCTATTTCTGTTCATAAAAATTGTTTCCATGTTACAATTATGTTTACGTTAATAAAAATTATGTTTATAAACCAAACGTCCACATTGAGAGTATAGTGCATTCACTAACTTTTTCAAATATAACACTTATTTTTGTTTCATTTTTAATTTTTTCGGTAAGAAAATAATCCGGTGTGATTTGTGGAGACTTGCGTCGCGCTTTGTATTATTCGCGCCATTTATGTTCTATTGTTTTTTATGTACGATATAATATTTGAGTTGGCAGCAGTGGGAGACAAAAGAATTAATAGATATAGATATAATAGAGTATTCATTCGTAGCGTGACGCGTGGTGCGATGCGCGCGTGCATTTTTGTAATCCATTAATATTAAAGTTATATTGAAAGTGAAAAGAATTATTAATCAAAAACCCAATATGATTAAATGTAATAATAATACTTGTTTTAAATGCTGAAACGACGCATCGACTGCTTTACTTTCGTTTTAAATCTTGAAATAACGCTACAATTGCCCGTGAACAGCTAATTCGCCGCTCTGGCCCACTGTGCGGCGGATTGAATCTAGCTCAACCTGGCGCAACGCTCATGTTCCTTGAGCCTGGTGTTCACGCTTCTCCCAGTTTCGCCGATGTATACTTGGCCGCATGAGCATGGGATTTTGTACACGTCTGGTATAGACAGCTGTGGCTGCGAGTCCTTGGGGGAGGTGAAGAGTTGTCCTAATTTGGTATGGGTTGTGAAAACTGTGTTAATGTTGTGTTTCTTGAGAATTCTGCCTATGCAGTAGGTCTGCCTATTCAACGGTACATACCTTGTATGTATGGTAGGAAGGTAGTTGCGTGTTCCTTGTCGTGTGTGTCTGTGGTACGTTTATGTGTCAGTTTTATTATTTGGTGGGTCAGTCAGTCTATGGTGTGATTGATTCTGTGTTTATAAAAGCCGTTTTGGTGTAGCGTAGTCTTGATGTGTTCCAGTTTATGAGCCAGATCTTTTTCGCTGATGCAGATTGCTCAGGTGGATGAGAGATGTAATCATGGGGTTCTTTTGAGAAGGATGGTGGTGGGATGTTGCATGTAGGTATCTGTTGGTATGTGTAGGTTTTCTGTAGACCTGATGTCCAAGGGATCCGTCTGCTTTCTATTTCCATAGTGAATTGTATGTTAGGATCTAAGGAATTTATGTATTCGAGGAATTTGCCAAGTTTTTTTCTTCTATGGCTCCAAACTACAAAGGTATCATCCACATACTTAACCACCGAGATGACTTTGCATAACATAACGTAGAAATTTCAGAATACTTGCTGAGTTGTATAACATAACGTAGAAATTTCAGAATAGTTGCTGAGCGACTGCAGTAATTCGGAGAACTTTTAGCTGCGATAAATTCCAAATGAATAAATCTAGGGCACAAGTATGTCAGCACTTTTATGTGGAGCACAACAAACTGTATGGATTGGTGTTGTCAAAAACGTAGGTTTCCATTTGAAAAATATATTTTTTATAACGTCTCCTCCTACTCTCAACTGTTTACGAGGTATAGACTGTTTCAGTTGTACGGGTCACTCTGTATTTCCTCTGTTTTTAACGTAAATAATAATGTTTATAATTCTGATTTTTTACTTAAAATTTGTTTAATCTCTGGTATTCAATTAAATATGAGTGTGCCAGTATAGTACATTACCATACAAGGAGAGGTGAAAAGCTAGATAACATTACAAACATTTGAACAAATGCTATAAGCATATATTAAGGTGATCACATCCAGAAAATTGTATTTACATATGTTTGAAAAATTTGTATAATGTCGAATGTACTAACTTCTTCAATCAATTATGATACTAAAAATTCCTTAATACTATGGCATACATGTATATTACATGACACAAATAAGGGATAAAACCAAAATACAAAGTTTTATTCATTTAGCAAGGTGCAAATTATCTTTAAATGCGTAATTTAAATTGCAGAATGTAAAATGTATAAATACATATTTAATAAATATGCATGTACAACATTTATGAAATGAATTTTATCTATCACTAACATTGAAAGCGTTTATTAACATGAAATAGCGAATGGATTGTAAGCATTAAACTTAATTACTATAATACAATTGAAACCTATACATTCGCAAATCAATTTTATAAGAATGACAAAGATTACAACCAAATTTGTTAAATGACTTGTCTTTAGCTTAAGTAGATTTTCTGACAAAAAAACCCGAGATCGAAAAATTTGATGTTTCTTTTTCCATTTTTGTTAATCCTTGTAATATATAATATTCCAGATATGAATGAAAACGGTGAATGGCCTTATAGGGGTTTGAATTATTTGATATAAAAGAGGATATTACTTGATATAAATAATTCTTGTGCAAATAGAGAAGTAGAGGAAATTTCAAGATTCATTTTTTAAACAAAACTATGCATTTTTTATGTAGGTAAACCAATTCCGCGGAATATTTTAGATAAAAAAATGAATTATCATGATATCATGTTATAAAAATTAACAGTGCACGAGATATTTTAGATTTTAAAATAAGGTATTTCATACAAAAATTAAAAAAATTTCATAAATGTTAGAAAACATCATACATTCTACATGTATGAAGAAGCATGCAATTGCAGTAAAAAGAGCAAATGTATTCAATACGACATATACATATACATATGTATATACATATGTATATGTAGAATCCGCCCGGGAGTGGTGGTGGAAGAGCTAGGAACCCGGGCAGCGGCAAGCTAACGCGTTTCGGTTGGCTGTCCTACGGGATCGGTAGCATTTGAAAAAAATAGATAATTAATTTTCTAAGAAATATACACGTGCATAGTGCACGTGGCAGGCGGCACGTGGCACGTGCTCTGAGATTCCAAGTACAACGCGAATTAATAAATATTTAATCCAGTCGCGTTATATCGACGAATCATGGTGCACTCTTCGGCGTATAAGAAAGAATACATTCTTCGGCGACATTTCCTGACGAGAAATTTCCAGAAACGCTTGCAAAGGTGCGAATCGCTTCGTTTGATGGCGGATACTGATAAGTGCCGGCGAGCCGCCGGTGTCAGCACACGGCATAGCCGTGCACATAGACTCTCCTCTATGTTTTGAAACTAGCTTTTTTAGTTTTCTCGCAATATCGCATTTTCTACCCAAAACACGTGTTTTTACAAAAGCTCGTGTTTTTCAAAAACTGAGGGTAATAGAGCAATTCGGTTTTCGGATTCTTGTTCAGGACGGGAAACTCTACAAGGATCACATAGTGGGTATTAAAAAACAAAATTGGTGTTGAACAGTGTAATCAATTGGGCTGGGGTAGGTCAGGTTAGCTTAGGGGTCGAAGAGGCGTGGTGATAGGAATAATAAAGCAGTGCATCAACTGCTTATCGTTGTTGGATTCAGAACAAAGCTATTTTGCTAAGAAAATTAATAATCAATGCTTAATTTTATATTTGCCCTTTGCTAGTTCCTTAGTTTGTTCATTTTCTTAGAAAAATTTATTTTAATTATTAAATTTCAGAATCTTGCTAAACTTCAGATAGACATAAGAGCTTTCTTCTATATTTTTTTGATTTCTTGAAACAAAATATTCAATATACAAGTGCCGTTCTAACTTGACTAAAGAGATATAAATAGAATTTGAAAACCTTTTGAAGGTATGCAGTCCAATGTCAGTCAGACTTTGCTGACTGATTCCATATATGAGAAAAATTGCTGGAATTGTTATACAAAGACCTAAAAGGACAATTTCAAAGATGGAAATTAGGACCTGCAGTAAATCGTTTTTTTTTTTTATAATAAAATTCTTGAAATTTTTGAGTAGCAACTCCTAATACATAGTAAACGATGTATTTTGAAAGATATTCTATAATGTTTTGTTATCGATTTTTGGTAACGTTATTTTAGGAAAAAAAAATTATATTACTACGTATGACCACAGTTTATTTTCAAACGAAATTTACATTTCACATTTACGTATGAGAAGCTATTCTAAAGGCAATGAAATGCATCAGATAGCACTTTATGTACAGCAGCTTAAACAGTAAGCATTAAAAATTTTCGTTATTATGTACATAAGTACATCTATATAAATAGAAGCAGATGCAAAATTGCTATAAAATTCATAAACTTGAGAAGAAATTCATAGAAGCATTTCGGTTAATGCTAGAAAACGCAACTACTTCACCTCACACACATTCGTGCTGTTCATTGTATCATTTTGCTGGACGGAGTTGAACTGGACGAGAACTAATTCGTAGGTAACTATAGTTCCTGCGACCTGAAACACATTTTAATACATAATTTGTGATATTTTTCTTCTTTAAGTATATATTAGAGTGGCAGTTTTTTTTGTAAATATTAATGTAATTTTATTATTATGTATTGATGAAGAAAAAAAAAACAGAAACAACCCAAATAAAAAACCAAACACGTATAAAAAATATCAATATTTTTCTTCTGTGATACATTTGGGGACTTTGCATGTACGCATAATGGACATAAATTACGTATGGATACATTTGATCTGATTTTTGTTCTTTTGTTTGACTAAAAATTATAAAAAACTTGAATATTTTGAAATACTTGGAAAATTTATACGTAGCGAGTAGCGTTAATTTTTCCTCGCTACGAAGATGATGTTTCCGGGCCTGTGAAATGTTCAGCTACCGGAGACAATAAAACTTTTGCCAACCATATGATGTCCCTTTATCGTTTCTTGCGGGGATAAGTTCAAGAGGCAACGGAAAGATCATTCGAAAAAATGATCTCGACTCGTACGGACACCTTCGATTTTCTAACACGACGCGCATTTCGACTCAGCTACAAAGTACTTGTTGTTGTTACACCATCTACAATTAATTCACCCTTCTACTCATATGTATTTAGGTACATAGGTGTGTTTACAAAATATGTTGTACTCCATGTGAAATTAGAAGGGCGCGTTTGAGTCATTATTTTACCGATTTTTAATTTATTAAGGAATAATAAGCCTTTAATATTTACAATTTTTGCCCATTTTTGCGGAAATAGACTTCACTTACGAATTTTTTTCTCAGAAATTACTGTACCGATTTGGCTAAATTCTATTTTGTTTTATTCGTGAAGGATTGTGCTATTTTAAAACATTTTTTTATTTGTTATAAAATGTCAAAAAATTTAGGCAAATTCTTTTTTACGTTTTTTTATCAATGAGGGTTGTAAAAAGTTTAAATTTAAGAAAATATGGAAATATTCCTTGAAGCTTTTTCCCTTTAAAATGAGCCCTTCAGAACAATGGGGACACGAAAACTGACGTTACTACAAGCTGGGAAAGTTGTAGGGTACCTCTGTTTTAGCTAGGCGAGTTGCGCGCGCAATTTGTTTCGGCCCAGTGGTATGAAATAACTAATCATAATAGCTGAGCGAGCAACTGTCTAAAACGGAGGTGTCCAGCGACTTTTTCAGCTTATAGTGACACCAGTTTTCGTGTCTCTGTCATTCTGATGGACTCATTTTGAAAGGAAACCTTCAATGAATACGACCATATTTTTTTTCAAATTTAAACCCTTTAGCTTTCTCATTGAAAAAAATGCAAAAAAAGAGTTTGTTTAAATTTTTCAATATTTTAAAACAAATTGACGGAAATAAAAAAAAAATATTTTAAAATATACAAGTCCTTTATGAATAAAAAAAAGAATTTATCTAGATCGGTTGAGTAGTTTCTAAAGCAGAAATTCGTAAGTAAATTCTACTTTCGCAAATACGGACAAACTTTGACCGCTTGTTATTCCTTAACAAATTCGAAACCGGCAAAATGATGACTCAAACGCCCCTTCCCAATTTCACATGGGCTACAACATATTTTAATTAGAGCAAAATCGCGGGTGGATGTCTAAAAGTGATCGATTGGACATGGAATGACCCAGACACGATGTTCAGAGATAGCTTGATAAATACAGTAATCATTTGATATAAGCAAAAATATGCTCCACTACTGGGGGAAAGACCCCGCGAGACGCTCAGAAGCTCAAAAATGTAACATGGTATTGGTTGGGGTATACGTACGAAACAATAACAATGCAAATATAAAATTTTCTTATTTTCGACTTTTTCGTTATCAAAATTTTATCGATAAATTTTTCTTAATTAATGAGTAATATCAGACCAAACACGACGTAATTTCGATTATATTTACTTGCAAGAACTTATTGGAATATGTATAGTCTTTGATATAAGCATAACGTTTGAAATTACAAATAAATATGTTCTGAACAATGTTATGTTTAGTCTCGTTTTAACCAAGAAGATGTCACAAATATGTTAGTAAAAGCCTCATAAAAAAGTCAAAAATAAAGAAATTTTATTCTTGCATTATGACTGACTCACTGATACGTGTCTGTTTATTTATATGTATTTAGTCTTCTCCGCTCGCTGTCTTTTTTTTCTTTCGGCAAAACATTAGCAATGTAAGACCTGTATGATATATGCAAAAGTTCAAACCTGAAAGATTCGCTTATATCGATAATTACTGGAAACACTTTTTTAAATGAAATGATTCCAAAAATATTGGAACACAAACTTTAGAATCAAAAATATTGGAATCAAGTTTTATATTGTAACTAAACATGAAAATATATTAAACTTATATTACAAAATAGTACAAAAAATTTATAAATGCAGATGCGATTGGTTTTCTACAAATTGTTATATTACAATACAAGAAGAATGTGAAAATGAAAAATTTAATATCATAGAAGTATCAACACAATTTATTAGTTTACATTATAGAACAAAAATCATAATTCTTAAAACAGCTTCTTAGTATTTCGTTGAATTTCTTTTAATTTTAATAACATTCCTTAAACGATTAGCATGCTATAAATAACTTTTTTCGAAGCTGTCTTAATTTTGTACTACTTTTCCTTTAACCCTTAAATGCATAAGTGACAAAAAATTCCGTAAATGCATAAGTGGGCCTCAGATTAAAATGTACTTAATTGAAAAAATAGAGGAATGACATTTCAGGATCTTTAATCTAGAAGTAAAAACAAGTATTTTAATACAAAGATATCATCGGAAAGTCATAACAGAAAACAAAATTTTTGACGACCCCCGACGACCCTCCAAAATACGTTGACGATAACATATGTGTACAATGAAATACTAAATATTAAGAATGTAAATCCATACATGAGGTCCATAGAGGTCCCCATTTACTTAATTTCGTGCTAACTTTGATTACAGCAACAATTTATATCTGTAAACACATTGAAATTAAGATAAATATAGACAGAAACAAATACCTGAAATTTCAAAGCACAAACGCCATGGCTAAAAAAGTTAACGCAGAAAATGCAACACTGGGGTCTTTGCGGACCCCACTCATGCATTTAAGGGTTAAATGACGTTTTAAGTTTTCTTTGTTTTCTACTGTTGTATTATAAACTCTACGTTTCAGTCTATTCTAGAATTTTTCAGTCATTATTTATATTTTAATATTTCATCAACGAATATTCTGTCATCGCGCGTTATTGCTGTGTTCAAATATTTATGAGTCAGTTGCTTTTTTATTTTTTACCAAACTATTACTTTTTTGGCACTGCTTCTTTCAATATGGATAATAATCATTTTATTCACTTTGGTCATTTTATTATGACTTTTAAAGTACTATTTGTATTTTCTACGCTGATCACTGTCATAAGCCCTATGTGCAATTTAACTGCAATTTTTGAAGGATTCACACCAGTATTCGTTTTCAATTTTTTTGATCACTATGTACTGATTCATCATATACCAAGTCTTATGGCCAACTGGCCAATATTATGTTTTTAAATATACTACTAAATTATCTTTAGAATATGAATGAATATTGATTATTAATGAATATTGTTTATTATTGCTTGTCATGTCTATGAATATTGCTTATCATTGACTTTGTTCAAAATTTAACGCAGAATTTAAGAATCATATAATTTATATACAGATGCTAAATAATAAAATGGAGCAAAGAAGTTCAATAAAGAAGGAGTGGTATTTCATAAAAACAATACACATTTAAGAAAGAAATAACTCATAACATGCCAAGAGTTGTTAAGAATTTAAATGGCAATACTTACGAATATGTATATTTGTAGTCGGCCAATACACACACCTTATTTTAAATAAAAGTATATACGTAAATAAAAAAAAACAATAATTCTTAAAAAAGGAAGAAAAGTAACGCTTTACATTTCATGTGTGACTACTGTCGGCTCATTGCGGAAAACACGGCAAAACTAAAAACAAAAAAGGGAATGTTGGCAGTCTTGAAAAGAAAAGATACTATGTCTGAATCTAGTATTCGAACGCTATTGTCCACTTTTCAACAAGAGTTATAATATTTTGCAAATTTTTCATCTGCGATACATAACTTCAAATTTTTCTAGTAACAAAACTCAACGGTATGAAAAAAAAATCGTTCGTTTTCACTTTTATTGAGTTTGTTAGTGTTATACTAACATACATCAAGATTGTAGGAGCTGGGTCCGTTCTATTATTTGTTTAGTTATTTTTATCTATTTTTATGTATACAGAAATTCATAATGTTACCATATTTCAGATTATGTACTTCATATCTCGTATCAATAAGTTCAAATGCTATCGAATTTTTCAACTTTGATATGAAGAATATGTAGTTTCCATTATACATATGCGACTGCTGAAGGATATTTTAGATAATGTTTGTATATACTATAACTCAAATGTCGGTGTGCAAATATGAATTGTTATTAATTACGCTTTGAATCGCTAAATTTAATATGTATTTTTGAATTTGATGATTTTTATATGTCTACTTTATTTAGTTTTAAATACGTACTGTTAATACAAGACTTCTGGTCACTGAAAAGAATTTCATGCCAGTCAAACAAATGCTGTCAGTCGTCACTTGGGATAAGAATCTCATCACCTATAAAAATCATAAACATTTTTTCTTATTATTCTAAGTTTTCTAAATTTACCACATAATTAATTTAGCAAATGAACATGTTTGAATAATAAGAGGTGCACAAGGTAATTATTTCTGTTTTGAATTCAAACATAAATTTGAATTATAATAAAATACAGAAAGGCCCAAATTATAATTAGAAACCTTATATTAAAAAAACGCGAATTTAATAACAATAATATTTAAAACATGACATATTAACAGGAAAATAATCTTGATACGGATTATTTTCGTTATTAATAATGGAATCTTACTATGAGATACTCTTTGTTTTCATTTCCTATCATCTAACTTAATCAATCCTTTCAAAAATAGGCCTTCATCAACCAACAGTTTTCAATAAAACGTTTGCAATTTTTATGTTCACAGTATTATCCTTTTCCACACGATTCAAGAGTGGCACAGATTTCTTGCTATACATACAGGGTGTTACTTGTAACGCTACTCACGATTTTTCTCCCGCTTGCAGCCATTTTACGAAAAAAAGTTAAGAACAATATTTGCAAGGTATGAAGTGCACAATAGATATTAGTAAAGCAAATTTTGAAAACAGGTTGTTCTCTTAGCAAAGTCAAGGTCACCTTGGGTTTTTAAATAGGAACATACCTTTTTTATTCGTAGCTTTAGAGGACATCGAGACGAATTTAAAACATATATTACATGATATTTTTATTAATATATTACTCGATTTACAGAAGTGGAAATATGAAGTAAAAAACCGGAATATTACGTGATGGAAGGCGTCATACATTTTGAACATGTAATGAAATAAAGTGAATTTTTCTTACATTCTAGTCGCGTGTTTACATTCAGTAATCTCTTTGGAACCAAATAATGGTTACACTACCAAAGTCAAAAGTTAAGTACCTCATATTTCCACTTCTGTAAATCGAGTAATATGTTAATAAAAATATCATGTAATAACTTGAATTCGTCTCGATGTCCTCTAAAGCTACGAATAAAAAAAATGTATGTTCCTATTTAAAAAACCCAAGCTGACCTTGACTTTGCCAAGAGAACAAACTACTTCTAAAATTTGCTTTACTAATATTTATTGTGTACTTCATACCCTGCAAATATTGTTCTAAACTTTTTTTCATAAGGTGGCTGCAAGTGGGAGAAAAATCATGAGTAGCGTTACAGGTAACATCCTGTATACAGGGTGTTCGGCTACAGGTGGGAACCCTCTTAAGGGGTGGTAGCTGGGGTGATTCTGAACAACTTTTTCCTTTACCAAAATGCTGGTTAAAGCTTAGTTTTTGAATTATTAATGAAAAACATTGACCAATCAGAGGGCGAGAATAGCGCGCGCTCGGATGCGAGAGCGACGGGTGCAAGCGTGACGATTGACACTGGTCATGAACAAACAAACCGCGCGACAAAATTGCTCTGAATATTCATCTTCATTTTCGTTTCATTGATACACTTAGTTCCGTTAATAAATGTATACTTAGTAAATTTTGTAACTACTTACTGGCTGACGCCTTATCGACGGTTATAACTACGTTACCGATGTCGCGCGATTTGTTTGTTCACGACCAGTGTCAATCGTCACGCTTGCACCCGTCGCTCTCGCATCCGAGCGCGCACTATTCTCGCCCTCTGATTGGTCAGTGTTTTTCATTAATAATTCAAAAACTAAGCTTTAACCAACATTTTGGTAAAGGAAAAAGTTGTTCAGAATCACCCCAGCTACCATCCCTTAAGAGGGTTCCCACCTGTAGCCGAACACCCTGTATAACGGCTCACTTCGCCCGAATTTTGTTTAAATTCATATACTTTTTCTTTTCTAAATACTTTCTTTGTTCTTAATGGGACGCAGGTCTTCATACGAAATTTTGTTATTTCATTACGAATTATTTATAAAAAACCGAGTTTCCACAGAGTTTGAAAAGACAAATTACATCTTCGGATCAATACTACATAGGACAATTAATTTAAATAGAGCAATCTAAACATGTGTTAAAATTTTTCTTAATATTTTAAGTATATGTTATTTAAATAGTAGTAAAGAATTAATATATTACAAAAATATTTTGCCGCAATTTTCAAATTCACCAATGTTTTTCTACATATAACTATAAATATAATTCACACATAACCATTGTATAACAATTAATCAAAGACACTTTGAATCTATATTAATATTATTACTATAGAAAAAAAATGGCAAACATAACATTTAAAAACCAAGTCTAGTGGGGTTTGAATCTCCGATCAAAAAACATAAAAATTACGAGGTAGAAATCCTAACCTTCTAGCCAATACTTTCATTGAAATAGTCCCTTACGTTCAGAAATATAATCAACTACATACTAAAATTAATTAAGAAATGAACTTTATTACTTAAACTAATATATCATTTGTATTAATTATGAATATGAATCTATTTAAAATTACTTAATAAATATACTGAAAAAAGAAGGCATGCAAATTCAATTTTTTCTTCACTAAAAAATCGCATTTTTTCGGATTATTTTTCGGTTTTTGTTTTTTCACATCTACAATTTGTGATCAAAAAATCTGAAAAATTCTACAATATGCGCTATGTGGATCTCAATGTTTAAGAATTTTTTATGAAATTAAATAGGCAAAATGGGCCAAAAATCGAAATTCCGTTTTTTCCCTTTTATAACCCTCACGGATGAGATAGGCGGCTAAAATTTGGTGTGATATGTTTTTCCTGGATATGCTACCAACTGAGGTATTGGGCCTTTCATTTGACTCAAGGTCATATTTGACAACCTTATTCGGTTAAATCCTTTAAATCCTTTACGCCCCTCATTGAAAAAAACGCAAGAAAAAATGTTGTTTAAATTTTGCAACATTTTATAACAAATTAACGAAATTGGAATAATATTTTAAAATAACTCAATCCTTTATGAATCCTTTATTTTAAAACAAATTGACGGAAATACAAAAAAAACATTTTAAAATAGACAAGTCCTTTATGAATAAAACAAAAAAGAATTTATCCAGATCGGTTGAGTAGTTTCTAAAGAAGAAATTCGTAAGTAAATTCTACTTTCCCAAATACGGACAAAAATGACAAACTTTGATCGTTTGTTATTTCTTAACAAATTCAAAATCGGCAAAATGATGACTCAGACGCCCCCTTCTAATTTCACCTGGACTACAATATATTTTGATTGGAGCAAAATCGCAGATGGTGCTGTCCAAAAGTGATCGATTTGGCGTGGCATGAACCAGCTAGCTTGACCAAATAATTTGTTATTTAACATTGTAAATTTTATGTAACACATTATTTCGTATTATCAACATTTTTGAAGATATTTAAGTGGATATATTTATCTAGAACATCTTGTACAATTTTTTGTACCTGTCGTGTAATTGATTATGGAATACATTCATAGATGTACTACACTATAACCTTGAAATGACATTGATCTTCAAATAATAAAATTTTATCATAACACGAGTATTATTATGTATTATTATAGACCAATGAACTCACTTTCCTGATAAGCTGATCAGCTGACAATTCATCCTGATTAAGATAAGTAAATAAACGACGCGTAAATATTTCGTGCGGAAACTTGAATAAGCAAATAATTACAGAAAGTAAACACGCAAATAATACTCTTAGAAGAAAGGAGTACCTATACAGGGTGCGGCGCCAAAATCCGGACAAAATTTAATTTAAATTTCTCGCAAAGTTCGCGATTGGCAACAAAATAACTTGAAATATGTATTAAACAGTCTAACCCTCATAATAGTCGCAATGTCCAAACCAAGCGCAGAATATAACCGAAAAGCCGCGGTTATCGAAAGCATTCGCGCTGACCGCACAGCAACAGAAATCATTCTTTACTTCAAGTGCCCAAAATCGATTGTGTACGATGTGATCAAGAAATATGAGTCCAAAAAATTTAACGAAGGTTTTGCAACATCATTCAGGAAGACTCACTCAAAGGAGCGTATTGTCAGAACACCCGACACCATTCAACGTGCTCAAGAATTCTGGCCTCCTAACAGCTCAGATTTAAATCCTTTAGATTATTATGTATGCAGCGTTGTTGAAAGGGTCACCAACAAATCCAGACATCCAAACATAGAATTATTGGAAGCCATTATTAAGGCAACATTCGCCAATATGGACCGTGAGGAACTAAAACGGGCCTACAAGCGCTTCAGACCAAAATTGGAAACAGCCATTCAAGCAGAGAGAGAATATATTGAATAAAAGGGTTCTTTATACCCTTATTAACAATGTAGTAAAAAAAAATTGTAAATATTTCCGTTTTCACAATAAAAATTATGTTTGAAAGTAATCTTTCATTTGTCCGGATTTTGGCACCGCACCCTGTATGTGCAAAGTTAACTACAGACGCTAATATATAATGAACTATATGAATATTCCGTTTATTCTACGCGTTTTATCATACAAATTTCAAGTTCATAATGTTAAATTGACGAGTACATTGTCTATTTATTATTGTTGTCTAATTATTATTACTGGTGTATTCAACACATATGTGAACGTGTACAAGTATTTTATTTATACAGCAATTTGTGTAAGTTACTAATTTAAAAGAATTGTAGCATGAAACGATTTGCAGGCTCAGAAATTATTTGTCTGTAAGTAAATATGATCTAAATTATATCATATTTGGTCTCGTATTTATCAAAAAAATTTCATTAATATGTAGGTTAAAAATATTTTTATTCAGAAAGGGTTAAAACTAAAAATGTTGAAATATTGTCTTCAACATAATATTTTATACGTTAGGATTTAAATCCTTCAGTTGCATCGGTTCTATTTCTATCCGTGTCTTTTGCTGTTTATCCTTTCTTTTAATACCATTTATCTTCTTTGTTTAGTAAATTAAAAAGATGTGCTACGAGGTCCAAATGTTTGGAAAACGTTACTGATTTGGTGACATTTCAAGGTTTAATTTTTACAAAATACCATTCAATGAAACATATTTTATGTTATAAACTCTATGCGTTTTTCTATTTTGGAGCTGGTAGTCCGGGCGTAGTCCGAGACCAATACGAAAAAAGAGTTTAGTCTAGCTTTCCCATCGATTGACATCTCTTTATTTGGTATCGCACAAAAATTTCCTAAAGACTCGGAATTAAAGCAAGGGAGATTAATCTAATAAAAGCTTCTCGTTGATCTGTTCCCATCGTTCGCACCACTGCTCATCATGTTAAAAAGAATTTTGCGATAGGTATCTCATAGTACAGTTTCCTTGTCAAAATATTCTTCGCATTTCTAGCTTTAGAATATTAGCTATTTGAATATTTCTTTAATAACATGTGAAAAATTGTTTAGCAAAAACTTAAACATTAAACAAAATTCAAAAATTACTTCTGTCGAGAAGCTGCTACCGGAAACACTGTATAAGACTGGAGCAGGCAGTAAAGATTCGTCGTGAATCGATGCAGCGCACAATGAAACTACCATCGTTCTTGCCAGTAGAAATCCGAAAGAGAAGCCGAAGTAAATTTTCTCGATAACACCTCGCATAGGACTGTAAAACAATAAAATATTAATTCTTCATTCAAAAAGTAATATTGTAAAAAGTATAATATTTGAAAACAAAGTACATGTAATAAAAACTTCATTACCAAGTTACATTATAAAGCATTGAAAATAAATAAAATGTGATTATGTTTGTTAATAAATGAAATCGTATATTATACAGGGTGTCTCGTAACAAGTGTTACTCTCTGAAAGGGGTGGTAGAGGACATCATTCCGAACATGATTTATCTTTGCAAAACTATGGCTTGCAGCTTCGTTTTTGAATTATTAAGAAAAAACAGGGACCAATCAGAGCACGAAGATTACGTGCGCCCAGAAGCGAGAGTGATAGCTTCGAGCGTTGCAGCTGAACGCGATCATGATCAAGTCCCTATGTATTGGAACAATCTAAACATTTAATGAGAAGCCTTTACGTCAAAGCTCAGTTAAACAATGAGAAGAGAATTGTCGACTTATTTATTTCTCGTGAATACCTATTATTTAAAAATAATTCTGTTTCAGTAAAATTGTATTCTCATTTTCATTAAAATTGTATTCTCATTTTACTTTCAGTAAAATTGTATTCTCGTGACTTTATCGATCCTAATCATTCGTAAAAAGACACATTACACAATATGTGTAATTCATTTTATTTCACTGTCAGTTCTAATAGATATTTTCAACTGTAACATTCTGCTAACACTGTTCACTAATTTCCTAATGAAATAAATACAGATAAAGCACGCAAAAGAAAACGCATGAACGATTATTCATAATTAATTTGAACAATTTTGTCTCTTTGATTGTTCCGACAAGATAGTTTATCCTTAGCGTTTCCGAACGTTTATACTTATTTGAAAATGTCAACCGCGTTACCCGCGCTAACCCCTCCTGCACGGCATTAGTCTTAGCGCAACGCTCCCGATCGGATTTAAGTTTAAACGTTTCAACCGACTTAACTAAAGTTTCAACCATTTCATTATTATTATTATAATTGTCCAGTGTCGTGTGCGTGTGAGTGTGAATTGTTGAATAAAGTGTTTTGTGAACCTTTCAAGTTATATTGTTTATTAGACTTTACCAAAATTCACGTGACTCAGCCTAAACCACCCTGCTCCGTATCCTCGCTAGGATAGAATCAGCGATTCAATTAAAGTGAACACGAAACATTGATGTTAAATACTCGACGGTATGTTTTAAACTGCCGAATCTAACGCGATTAATATTTTCGACGGAAAATTTAGACAACAGTCCGTTGCAACAAAGACGTTTGGTACTCCAACGAAAGTAAGAGTATGCCTTTGTTTAGAATGTCGAGTAACCCTTAGCTTCCCATCTCCCGACTTTCCCTGCTTCCCAGAAGGACCCCCATAATTTCTCGGTTCTTATCTTATTGCTCTCGGTCCCAAGGTTTGGGACTCGCCTATCAATCTAGCCCATCGGCGCTGTTACCCAAAAGATTACAAAAACTCCTTACCACGATTTTACAGTTGGCCTCGTTATCTCTACGTAATTACGCTTTTGTGGAAAAACCTTACTTGCCTGGACCTTCTCCCCACCACTGGACCACCATCCCCTCGAATTCATAGTATAAAAGAAAATCCTTAGACGGACCTGCGCGCAGTCAAAGTTAGTCTAAGTTAAAACTTGAGCGACGTCGAATCTCTGTCAAAAAGTGTAAAGAAATAAATACCAGAATACAATTATAATAAAAGTTATTGAAAACCGTACAAAACGGACTTCTTGAGTACCTCGACGACAAGAAAAAGATAAAAACCGAGTTTGCCTTTTGGAAACAGAAAGGGACAAGGGTTTTCACGGACATTCATGAAATAGCAGTCGGGCCAACAAAATGAAACCGTTCAATTGTTTTATGATTCTTTGACCCAATTCGATCTGGACGGCCGAAAACTATGTTCGGAACGCTCGCTTCTTTTCCTCTCGGAACTATTAGAAATGCGATCGACAATGTAGGATAGAACGTCCGAAGTACAAGGTTAAAGAGAAAGAAAATTACAGAAGTTACTTTCGTACAATCGTTTACGTATTTCTGCTTATTTATTCATCGATATTACATTAGGAAATTAATGAAAAGTGAAAACAAAATATTAAAATGATCAGTAATAATGAAAAATGATAATAAAGTGAACCAGTTGTAACATTAGGTATTGTGGGGTGTGTATTATTTTTGCGAATAGTTACGTACGGTGGAACGATTTAGTTACGAGAATCTCTTTTTAATGAAACGGCATTATTTTTAAACAGTGAGTGAGTCTTATTTTAATTATTCATAAAATTTATGCAAATTTAAAATTACAGTAATTTAATTTTTTCGGTTCTGCTTAATTACACATAACTAATTGTAGCACAGTTTAGAGTTTTAAGGACGAAGTCGTCAATACTGGTGTCGCGATTGCGATAAAGTTATATGAAATTGTACAAGAGTGAATCGATTCAATCGTTCGAATAAAAACAAAAAGCGTGGAATTTGTTAGAACGTATTGTGGTATGTGTGTGTGTCTGTACTTTGTAATTGTATGATCAGCATGGGCGTATATTATGAATGAAGCTTGCGTATAGTATGATTGAAGTTTGCATGTAATGAAGATTGCTAGAAGATTGTCTTTTGTGTGTGTTTGAATGTTTTTGAGGAACGAAGCGAAGAGGGCATTGCTTTGAGAGAAATCGTGAGATAAAGACGTACGAGATTTGAGCCGTTTATTTTGAAAGTGGCCTAAGTCCATTTATCTTAAAATCGAGATATTTAACGGTTTGCGTTTCAATGAATTCAAAAATATACGTATAGGACATTAATGAGTCGTACTGCTTAAGTGTATCTAAGGGTGTTAAATTTATAGTTCCTATTAAAATAGTGGCAATTATTAAGTGAATAATATGCGTTTTCTTATCAAGAATGGAGTTAGGCCACTTTTAAAATTAACAACCAGATTCAATATAAAATTTGAAGGTGCCCAAGTCCATTCAACATAATTTAAGATACTTCAAATTGAAAAAACCAATACTGAATTTATTTTACATATCTTTAAAACACTTCAGGAGCATAATTTACGCGATTCAATTAACCACATAACGTGCAAAATTACAAACATAAATTTATTACAAAACAATTTACTACTCATCTACATTTTGTGTGTGTAAAGGGGATTTGAAATAATCATGATGTTCCGGTGGTATATATCGTAATAGGTCCATTATGTCCTTGAATTTTGCTGTTGTAATTTGTTGTTTTTGTTGTCCAAAAACTGAGGTTAAATTGTAAATACTAATTAATTAAAATTACCTTCATCACTACTTTCCGACATTATCAATAGTAAATATATTATCTTGATTATTTAAGTATAAACGGAGTTAGGCCACTTTCAAACTACACGGTTCGATTATTAAACTAACTCTGAAAACTTATGTGTCAAGAATTATCGTATTTGCTCGGATTATAAGCAACCTGAAATGTTTTACTGATAAATAACATAAAGTTGTACACGTAATCATGATAACCGGAAAAAATTGAAAAACGGAGTTAGGCCACTTTCAAAATAAACGGCTCATTTATAATTCGAGAGATTCCATTTGTGTTGTGTTTAATTAATTATATCTATTTATTTGTTTATAAATTTCATTAATCTTCTCTATTATTAAATATTATTCTATAGTATGTCGCGGTGAAAGACCGAAATCTGGTGAATGTTGACATTCACATAGTCGCTTGGTGTATGTCCGAAATATTTGCTCAATACCCTTATTTCGGACTTACACCGGTGAATGTCGACATTCACCATGCACTAATGGTGAATGTTGAACATGTCGTAGATTTAACCTAACCGCTTCAGAAAGTATTTTAGAGTACTTTTTTTGAGAAAAATAAAAACAATTGTCTTCTCGCTTACCCGCAATTAATGCATTTAATTTTTCAAGAAAAAGATCACAATTTATTGCGGTATCCATTCAGTATTAGTTACGGTATCGGAAAAAAAATTAAGAAAACCTTACTCGCATCATCAAAGCTTGCATTAAACTGACAAATCTAACTGAGTCCCAGCAGACCAAAGGATTTGGCGGAAGAGAGCCAGTTGCTTCTTTGTCGGCTCCTCTTTTTCGGACCTTCACCAGAGCATATCTGTGATTGTCAACATACACCGGTGAAGATCCGAATGTACAAGAATGTAATAAAATATTCGGTCTTTCACCGGCGTATTTGGTGTATGTCCACATTCACCAATTTCGGTCTTTCATCGTAACACGTACTTAATTATGTGGGAATAAAATCAAAGGTTTAAATAAAACACACAAAACAATGTATTAACAAAAATAACGAACACTGGTAACAACAACACTTTCAACTATTTTTAAACGGAGTTTATATGCTTGATCGCTATTTCTATTCGTTTTCTTCAAATTTCGCCAACTTTCTTAAAACGTCTTTCGTGTCTGAATTTCGCCAACCAATTGCCGTTTTTTTTTCTCCGTGTTTTCCTTGTCTCGCTATTAATTTGTTAATCATATCGATAACTCTCGAACACAACATTCAGAACTATTTACAATCAATTCAATTCCAACTTTCAAATACGATATTCAAAACTATTTACAATCAATTCCACATTCCACAATTATAATAGAGTTCACTGTATTTCATACTTCAAAGTGTAGTTGTAGTTTCAATTATTATTTATGGTTCTATTAAATTTATTTAAAATTTCCTGTATAATTCTTTTATTTATTCTTTAAAAGTGAATAAGTATATATTATTTGTAATTGTTCTATTCGTTACTTAATTGAGTTTTCAGGAAAGGGATTTTTTTTAAACATTTACAGTGTTCCGGAGCAAAGGCGCTTGTTCATGTTAGCGCTTGTATTTTTTGCTTAATAATTCAAAAACCAAGCTTTAAATTATCCAAAAAGGTCATTGTTGCAAATAGAAAAGTTATTCACAATCACATTCCTTACCACCTATTTCCATGAAATACACTCGTTGTGAGACACCCTGCATATCTAATATATCAAGTAAGCGATATGTTGCACCGTACATCGGCATATTGTCCGCTGTTTATAGAGGAACCCAGTTTTAAATTTCAAATGATCCACTCGAGTTATTCAAAGAAAGTATAATATAAACAAATAAGTCATAAACCTTAATCTTGAAAAGAGCACTTTGGGAATACATAAAAATATAAACTGAAGGAACTTTGGAATTTTATGTTTAAAGTTTAATCGTATTGTAATTATATTTTCAATAAAACCTATCTTATTGTTTACCAAGAATATTATTTTAAAAAGAAAATATCATTGACCCAAAACGTCTTCCTAATACTCATATTTTGGTTAACTTTTTGCAATCAAAAAAGTTGTAGATGCTTGTGTTATAACATGACCGAATAATAATACCAGTATTTGATTGCCAAGTTAAACTTTTTAGTATACTGTTCTGTATAGTTTTCTTTTTTCTTTCAATTTTATGAACACCAACTTTCATCACGGTGAAGAAGGCAATTACGGCAAGTTAAATTCTAATATTGGACCTATGCCCCGATTTACAATAAAGGCAGATTCCACAGAAAACTGTGTACATCGTAGTCATGTAAATGGTAATTATCATCGACTAAATCGCTGAATATAGTCGAAATTAAACTTTGTTTAATCCCACTTTAATAAGAAAAATTTTTAAAATCTACTGGTAAAAATTTCATGATAAAAAATAAAAAATATTTAGGAAAATAAATATTATTTAAATATTGTTTAAATATTCACTTTTATTATTTTTTGTTATTAAAATCTGTGCTGACTCGTGTACGTTCAGCAACTGCGTCTTTAATTGAAAAAATGGTATTTTCAAAATTACCCAACCTAACAATATATATTTTACAATCATGAGGCAATTCTTAATCGACAGACGTAATTCCTTTAATTGCATATACTCTACATTATTATTAAAATATTACATTTTACATAAGTACAATGTACGCGTTAAGACCTTCCGTGCGTCGAACACTGCCACTAGTACGCGCCCATAATGTGGAACAAATACGATATCTGACTTGGGCCCCATATTGTTGTAGAGGCACCTACGGACCTTTAATTTCGTTTTTTAAATATATTAGTATAAAAAATGTAATATAATACAATTGCCAGAATACTATGTCTAGAAATCAGTCGTGTACCGAATGGAAGGTGAAAAGTTTACGTATAACTTCAACGACAGTAATATTGTTTCCATAAGCGAAATTAAAAATTTCAATTTATCCGTATTTTTTCTTTGGACCTATAGGTTATGTATGTGAAATTTGATCAAAATGGTACAACATTTTATTAAAAAAATTTGCAAAATAATGTTAATTTTTAACATATTTTTTAAACAAATAAATTTTTTAAAAATCCATTTACGCTATATTATTGGCCTTCCAACATAGAAAAAAAACTGCACTTTGAATTTTTTGTCTAGGCCTAATAGTTTCGGAGATACTTGCGAAAATAGTTTTTTTAATCCCAACTTTAAGGGTTGTTTTCACCGCTTCAGAGTGGATGTTTGCCGATAAAACAAAAATACGTGTCAAATATTTTTTCGAATTCTATAATATAATTAAATTTCATAAAAATCGGCGTGTATCAATTGGGTGATATCCCTTGTAAGTCCGAAACATTGACTTGCGTGTTGTAGGTCCGAAACGATTGGCCTGTATGTGAATTCTGACGATATGTTTTCGTCATAACTTCTTCGAGACATCGGAAGTTTAAGGAGGCATGCTGATTGGTTTTCATTAGAAACGTTGATTTTCCAATCACCATGCCCCTTGACGTTAAGCCCACCCTCTCTTGCGCCCTGACTACGTCTTTTTTGGAGAGGGTGGGAAAAATACGGATGAGTACGGGAGGATCTCGAAGGTTCTAAAAAGTACCGCTACAAAAACTCCGAGCCTCGACCTCGGTGACAGCGAAAACCCCCGTTTATGATGGAGTAGTTCTAGAAGACGAAATGAAAGTTAGAAATTCTAAAGGCATTGTTCGGAAAAATATAAAACCAAATTGCCGGCGATAGCTAAAATCTGTCTTTCAAAAATAATTATTACTCCCGGATCCATCATAAACTACTTACGAAATCCTCGCGTATTGTGTTCCGTTGCACGTTCGGAACAAAATCTGTTATTTGGGGAGGATTGTGTAAATTGGGGATAGGTGTACGAAATTATTAAGTGAAAAAATTAAAGATATACCGATCATGGTTTTGGTCAACCAGTCGGCCAATATGACACTAAAGAATAAAAAATGTATTTTAAATTTTATGTCTTATTAAGTAATGAGTAATTGTAAAAACAGTAAAAACTGAAGTCCGTTAAATTAACATTATTTTACTGGCTATTTAATGATTAATCGGTATATCTCTAAAAAGCTATATAAAAAAATTATTTACTGATATGTATACTTGAAAGAGAATAGCAGCTGTATGCAGATGAAGTAAAGGTCGGTGGCAAACGATAAAAGAACCATAATCGAGATGTGGGAGTCCAGTTGCCTCGTCAAGTTCGCCAAGTGGTTATAATCAGTTCTTGCTTCAGCCCACCACCATTCCGGCATTGCCTTAACAATGAAATGATACTAACACACAATATTCATGATTAGACATCGTGTTACTTTATATGGTTTTTGGATCGCTACATTAATATAATTACGTAGTAAGAACAAGAAGAACAAAAAAATACATGTTTCTCTTCCTTTTTATCAGAATTTATATGTTTTAATGTTATAGAATCATTAGCGCTTCAAATCGATGCATAATTACTGGCTCTTTTAAAATTAACAAATTATATAAACCGGTTATTACGTAACTTCGTACAATAGTTTATTGTATCAAACTTAACGCTTTATTTTAATCAGCTAGTTGTACTTTTGCATTATATGCTCGTCACAAAATTAGTTTCAAAAATTTAAAGAGATAAGTTTACTTCTCGTACTTTTTGATTTGATTCATGCATGCGACTGCTGTAACTAATTACTCGCTCGTGTCGATAATACATGTAAAAATAAAAATATACTTTTTGTTTTTACCAACTCCAACCACACTTTTTGCAGTATCTTGGTAAGGCTCTCCTTGCGACGCGGCGGTTTAATTCTACTCTAAGGGACAAACTATCCCTTTAATTCAAGATATCTTTTTTTATTCATGCACTTATAACTCGTAGGCTATAAAAGATATCGGAAAAATGTCGACGTAATCGTTAAATTTCTGAACATATATAGTCGGGAATAATTAATTTTAGTTGCCGACTACTTTTTGTACAGACATATTGTGTTTAATAAGTGAAGGCACAAAAACGCAAATACACCACTGGAACGATAAAATAATTTTCAGAAAAAAAAATACACCGACTTCGAAATGCACTAAAAAGTATAAAATAATTTCTATTTCATTCAATCATACAATTACGTAACATATATGTATGAAACCTATTTACTCGTTAGGTAGTATATTAAATATATTTCAACCTTTCGGAGGCGGCGCAATCAATCAAGACCGGTTCTACCGTAAACATGTGCTTGGCATAAATCGGCTAACGGTTATGTATACCCTCTTTTTTGAACAATTTCAACAAACAAAAGCATAGAGTTTCTTCACTGTCACTCTCTGAATCGCGAGGGTGTTCGGGCGATTTTTCTATATCAAAAAGACAGTCGATCGTTGAATATTGTGCGGGTCGGATCGAGAATAAAAAAGCTCCACGTAAAGTAACGTAGAATAATCATTGGAGGGTGGTTTTTGAGATCAATCATAACACTATTCGCGCGGGATCCTGCATTCCTCAAATAGGCTATTGTAGAGTGATATCGGAGCTATCACAAACTATTCAAGTGGAACACCACACTCCTCGAATAGGCCAACGTAGGGTGGTAAATATCATACATCGTAATACTATTCAAGTGGGATCCTACACTCCGCGAATAGATCATCATGAACAATCCCACGCAATGTGCATTATACCACGAATCGAAACAATATTGAGCGAGACCCTGTGCTTCTTAAATCAATCAACAATCATACTTAACAACATACACCACGTATACATACTCATTCACAATTACATCGTTCAATCACTCACAAATACATATTTTGCAAGGGTTTTTTTATATCGCAAGACTTTTTCTTCTAAATCAAGTCATTCGAGCCAATAAATTATCATGATTTTTCAGGCTCCATTCTGTCTAAATAATTTTTATTTGCTCTCCTCCTCAATCAAATTCATACATTCCTTTGAAACACGAAATTTCTTCACGTTGGAAAGATTTCGATGATGCACTAATACTTCTTAAAAAAAAAAATAATAATATGCGGAATATATTGCTTATTACAGCGGTCATTCGTTATAGGCAAAAATGTCCTTTCCGATATAAGCAAAAATGTTATCCCCACCACTTGGGGGAAGACCCCTCGAGACGCCAGAGGTTCGCTCGCCGAGAAGTGTAACGTGATGCGGGGCTTAGTATATCCGTGAGACAATACCAATGCAATTATAAAACTTTTTTATTTTTGACTTTTTCGTTATCAAACTTTTACC
Organism: Megachile leachella; assembly: GCA_963576845.1. Classification (NCBI taxonomy): domain Eukaryota; kingdom Metazoa; phylum Arthropoda; class Insecta; order Hymenoptera; family Megachilidae; genus Megachile; species Megachile leachella. The sequence goes on along the minus strand of OY756259.1, from coordinate 355,427 downwards.
AATTGATTCTTGGCATTTTTCCGATTAAAATGAGGCCAAACACGATATAATTTGGACTATATTTACTGGTTTAATTGACGATAAAAGTTTCTAAACGCAGAGGAGGGTAGCGAGTGTAGTAGAAAGAGACACTGCGGTCGTGGCAGTCGGCAAAGATCAAAAGTTTGTTCGATTGTTTGCAATACTTGGGCATTGCTAACTTTCTCCATCATATTGGCGACACTTTCCTGATTAAAATGAGACCAAACACGACTAACTTGAGTTATATTTACTTGCAATATCTTATTAGAGTAAAGTCATCGATGTACGCGTAACATTTGAAATTACAAGTAAATATGTCCCGAAGTATATCGTGTTTGGTTTCATTTTAATGAGAAAAATGTTACAAATATGATGGAAAAAATTTCAAAAAAAAAGAATCAAAAATAAAAAAGTTTTATTCTTGCATTAGGAGTGTCCTTCTGGTAGGTCGCTGTTTGTTTATGTTCGGTCTCATTCGCTCGAAATGTAGTACCTTTACGATATACGCAAACGCCGACCGTGTTATTTTTCTCTTCTGTTCTTTTCTACGTTCGGCAAGACATCAATCAATGTAGGACCTGTTCGTTATAAGCCAACCCTCAGACCCGAAAGATTTGCTTATAACGAATGACCACTGTATATTTTTAATCAGTACAATTTCGTTTTAAACAATATTCATCTTTTCTCGAGACCCTGATTCCAGGCTTTTGACCGATGAGATTTAATAACATTGCTTATCTAACGTGATATTTTCTTATTGATTACATTGGACACTTGTACTTTTATTTTTGTACAAAAATATATATGAAAACATTTTAATGTATTGTCCACAGCTCTGTTACGATGGCAACTCGATGGTGATCGTTGCCGGCGCGCGTTCACCTACGCGGATTTCTTCCTCGGAGGAATTTGTAAGATCCCTCTTACCGTTTAGGCTCGCGGGTGTTCGCGGCCGATGTTGTCAAAGTTTCAGTTGGCAACACCTTGTTTCGACGTGGGTTTCTGAATGATGGAGACCCAAGAGCTCGACGATACGAATTCGAGAATCAAAAGTAAAGAAGTGACGATCCGCTGTCGTCCTGTCGTCCGCGAAACGTTCGGATGTCCGGAAAGCCACGCTGATTGGTTTTCCGAAATTTGTTAATTTCCCAATCAGCGTGGTTGTTAGAATCTAAGTCCCACCCTCTGTTTCGGTCTTAGCCAGGTTGCTAAGAGAGGGTGGGATGCAAGTGCGCGTGTGTGTGAGAAGACCCAAAGTCCTGCGACACCGGGGTTTTTCCCTCCAGGTAGGCCCTCGAAGGCCAGGACAACCGTTACATAGTTTGCTCGCGAAATTACCCTTCGGGAAGGACCGAGTTTATGACATGAGCTGAGCTGTCGAGAACAAAACGGAACTAAAAATTTGGACTCTATTATCTGAAAAAAGGTAAACGACTATTGCTGGTAATCTAAAATATTCAAACTCAAAAACAGCTGTTCATCGAGGCCCTGTCATAAACTCCCTTTGGAAATCCTCACCTCATGTTCCGTTAGCGACGGAACATACTCCCCCCCGTTGATCAATTGGATTGATCAAGATGTAGATCGCTCTTGATTCGTTGAAGTGATCCGATTGCGTGGTGGTGGGAGGTTCTCTTCTTCGATCGGAAGAGGCGCCAGCTTCTTCACGTTCCTTTGATAAGTTCCGTGGCTGGTTCGAACCGTGACTGCTCGGATGATTCCATCCGCTCCGGGATGTGTGGCCTCCACACGTCCAAGCTGCCAGGTTAACGGTGGAAGGTTGTCCTCTCTTAGGACCACGATGGTCCCTTCCTTAATCTCGTGTGTACCCGTCGTCCATTTGTGTCGTACGTTAAGATGGTTAACGTACTCCTTTTGCCATCTGGTCCAGAAATGATGCCTGACTTTTTGGATATGCTGCCAATTGGACAGTCTGTTGGTTGGTGTTGTGCTGAAATCAGTCTCAGTAATGCTCGTTAAGGGATTACCGATTAGGAAATGGCCAGGAGTCAGAGCTGAAGGATCGTTGGGATCTGTGGAGAGAGGAGTGAGGGGTCTTGAATTAAGGATCGCTTCGACCTCGATTACGAAAGTATTGAATTGTTCAAGAGTGAACAATTCTTCACCCACCACTCGTTTGACGTGGTGTTTGAACGCCTTTACAGCGGCCTCCCATAGACCACCGAAGTGTGGCGATAGGGCCGGGATGAAATGCCAAGAAATTGTCTTGTCGGCTATGAATGTTTGCAATTTCTTGTCCCTGGCTAGCGATTGATAGGTCGCGGTTATCTCATTGTTTGCACCGACGAAATTGGTGCCGTTGTCTGAGTATATGTGACGACAAAGTCCGCGCCGTGCAATAAATCGTTTTAAAGCTGCGATGAATGCTTCGGTAGTTAGATCGCCTACCACCTCAAGGTGCACTGCCTTCGTCGCGAAGCAGGTAAATATTGCCACGTAAACCTTTACCTTCGCTCGGTTTCGATAGCGTCGCTCCTTGACGTAAAACGGTCCGCAATAATCTACGCCGCAGGTATGGAATGGCCGATTTGCTGTGACACGCGCCGCAGGTAGATTTCCCATAATGTATTCGACGGCAGGTGGATTGACCCGGAAGCACCTGACGCATCGTCGAATAATTTTTCGTGTTGTATTTTTCCCATCAATGGGCCAATATGTTTGGCGCACGCTGTAGAGGGTAGCCGTGATGCCCGCGTGATGATTTTCGACGTGCGCTTCACGTATGATCATATCAGTCACGTGGTTTCCCTTCGGCAGCAGAATAGGATGTTTTTGCGCGAACGGTAACTCTGAATTCTGAAGACGTCCTCCGACGCGTAGTAAACCTCGTTCGTCAAGAAATGGGTTGAGCGATCGCAGTTTACTCTTCGGACGTAATTTTCCGCCTTCGAGATCCCGAATGTCCTGTTCGAATGAGATGAGTTGCACCAGCTTGATGATACGTTGTCTGGCTTCTTGCAGCTCCTCCGTGGTCAATGTTCCCGCGACGCGTCGACGGAAGCGGAGACAATACGCGACGACTCGCGTAAGCCTCTTGAGGCACGAATATCGGGTGAGGATCTCGTCGCTCCGAATGGTTGAGCTCACGAGACACGTAACCCTTTTTAATTCGGGTACCTCATCAATCAAGTTGACCTTTGATTCTGGCCACCTTGCTCGATGGTCGGCAAGCCAGTCTGGACCGTGGAACCAGAATCCATTGTTGTGGAATTGCGCAGGCATAACACCCCGTGATATCAAATCAGCTGGATTGTGTTCTGATTTGATATGTCGCCACGAATCCGTGTCTGTTTTGCGCTGAATGTCGGCCACCCGGTTGGCTACGAAAGTTTTTAGAGTATTAGGCTGTTTCTTGATCCAGTTTAATACTATGGTCGAGTCGGTCCATAAAAAGGTTTCCTTGATATTGCGCGCGATCGCCTTTCGGACGGAGGCATATAACGATGCCAAGAGAGCGGCTCCGCATAACTCTAACCGCGCGAGAGTTATGGTTTTTAACGGCGCGACGCGAGATTTTGCGCACAGCAAGTGGGTTTCGATGTGACCCTCTTCATTTATCGTGCGGACGTAAATGCAGGCTCCGTATGCTCGTTCGCTAGAATCGCAAAATCCGTGGAGCTCGATGTGCTTGCAATCTCTTTGGCTGACGTGACGGTTGCACTCCATGTTGTTTAATTCCTGCAACTGTGCCGCGTAGCTGGTCCACTCGGTGTGAAGGCTGGCAGGAAGTGATTCGTCCCAACTGATCTTCAATTGCCAAAGGCGTTGCATTAGGATCTTGGCGATGATCGTGACGGGCCCAAGAAGTCCTAATGGGTCGAATATTTTGGCGATCGTTGACAAAATGCTGCGCTTGCTGATTTTACCGTTGGTTGGGACTTCGACCGTGTAACGAATTGTGTCGTTTCGCGCATCCCAGGACACTCCTAAGGTTTTCATAACGGCGGCGTCTCCTAAGATTTTTGGATGGATCTGCTCCTCGCTCAGTCCCTCGAGAATGTTGGGTTCGTTGGAGGCCCATTGACGGATGTTGAGTCCTCCTGTCTTGAGCAAATTGCTGATCTGCGTCTGCATGCGTTTCGTTTCTTGAGCGGTGTCTGCGCCCGTGAGAAGATCGTCTACGTACAGATCTCTCTTTAAGACGGTTGCCGCTTCCGGATACGCGTCCCGTTCGTCGTCTGCGAGTTGATGTATGCAACGGATTGCTAAGAATGGAGCCGACGAAAGGCCAAACGTGACCACGTTCAACTCGTACGTTTTTACGTGGCCGTCTTTATTTCTCCATAAAATTCGCTGGTACGCGCGATCCTCTGGCCGAACGAGAAATTGCCGGTACATTTTCTCAATGTCCCCGGTAATCACGAAAGCGTACGTGCGAAATCGTAGGAGAAGAGAGAACAGGTCGTCCTGAATGGTTGGACCTATCATTAATGCGTCGTTTAATGATACACCTGTGCTCGTCTTGGCCGAACCGTCGAACACAACCCGAACCTTCGTCGTGGCGCTTGAAAGTTTTATGACAGCATGGTGCGGCAGGTAGAAGCCACGCGCATCGAAACCTTCTACCTGTGACATGTGTCCTAACGTAATGTATTCGTTTAATACCGCCGTATATTGTTCTTTTAATTCCGGATTGCGTTCCAATTTTCGCTCGAGAGAAAGAAGACGATTTAGGGCACGCGACCGGGATTCCCCTAGATTGTTCTTCTTCTCGTTGAAGGGTAACGCAACCGTATAGCGTCCGGAATCAATACGTCGCACGTTTTCCACGAAATGTTTTTCGCACTCGCGTTCTTCGATGGAGAAGTGTTGATCGCACGGTCCTTCTTCCACCTCCCAGAACCGTTGAAGGCTGACTTCCAGATTGGCGATGAATGTCTTGTGCGCCGCGCGCGTGGTCGCGACTGGAATGGTCCCTCCGATGATCCAGCCCAACTGAGTTTTCTGGAGGATCAAATCTCGACCGCTTTGGTCGGAAAGGTCGAGTTGGCCGATGCTGAGACACGATAGCGCTGGACCGGTCCCTATCAGCATGTCGACTTTCCCCGGTTGATGGAAATGCGGATCTGCCAATCGAATGTTGGGCGGTATTCGAATCTTCGATCGGTCCATCGGCATATCAGGCGTTCGATCTGATATTTGCGGGATCGTGAAGAAGGTCAGCTGTCGTTGATAATTCGAACACCGCGATTTGATCGTTGTCGTAACCAATTTGTGCGCCACGGTGTTTGCCTGATTTAAACCTTGAATCGCTACGGATGCCCGCGTCGATGGCAAACGTAGCTTTTCCGCGAGATCTTCCGTTATGAAGTTGGCGTTTGAACAGGTATCGACCAATGTTCGGCAGTGAACGGGTTGCCGCTCGCGATCTAATACCTCGACGATTGCCGTGGCCAATAATCCGTTTGTCGGTGTGTCAGGTCCGAGATGAGTGCCCTGTTTTCGTGATGTTGACGGTCTGGATCGTTTTGGTAGTCAGGATTTGTTCGCGTTGTCCGGTGGCGCAGCATCCTGATGGAGCTTCGTGTTGTGGCGCCCGTTGCAGACGCGACATTTTCCTCCATTACAATCTCTGGTAGCATGATCTGTTTGAAGGCAATTAAAGCAAAGATTGGCCTTGCGTGCGGCTTGGATCCGGTCTTTGACTGCCATATCTAAAAAACGCTGACACTGGAAGACTTGATGCGGTCCGGAGTTGCAAATCTTGCAGCTTGTTGCGGAGGCTGCAACGAATGTTTGTCGCCTAACTGATCGCGGCGATGGGGGTTTGTTCGGACGCGTCGATTTTCTCGTGAACGTCGGTGATGTTTTCGCGAGTGCCGGGCGCAACGGTGTCTTGCTGGTCGATGGAACGTGATACTCGTTCGAAATTGAAGCGTTTGACTCGGTCTGCGGTGAATCTTCGCTCCTGCATCGATGGGACGCGTTGCGGAGATGCCGAAAAACGTCCGAAATCTTCGGCATTGACGTGTCTGACAACGTTTGTTCCCATTCTCGTTTCGTGTCGGGACCCATTTTTGATATCGCGATGCTAGTTAACAGATCGTTCGCGATGTCCTCCCAAGATCTTCCCAATGCGTGCAGGGAGCGAATCTGGGACTGCATATGATTAACTAGATCGCGGATCGACTCGGCCGTGTCGTCGATCATTGCGGGCGTGTCGCGCAGTAACGCGGAATGTCGGAGAACGAGCGCGCGCGTGTTATCATACGTCTCGATCAGCTGATCCCAAGCCGCCCTGTAGTTGTCCTCGCTGATCGTGAAGGACTCGATTGCGGATTCAGCTTTGCCCGATAACGACAACCTGAGATAATGGAGCTTCTGTATGTCGCTCAAACCCGTATGCGCGTGGATCATCGTTTGAAATGCATCTTTGAACGCAATCCATTTCTCTAATCGACCATCGAACTTTGGTAGATCGATCTTCGGAAGATGTACTCCGATCGCGGTTGACGACGTTGACGGAGAAGGTGATTCGTTCACGACTCTAATCTCCGTTGATGGTTGTTGTATCGCGGCATGCTCAGCTTCTTGCAACAACGCGAGAGCCGTGGCGATCGCTTCGTCGAATTGTTCGGTAACCGCTTCGCGCTCCGCTTCCGTTTGTTCGAAGTTTTCGATTAAACCTAACTCATCTTGAATTTCGTTGAACGTGTCAAATTGTTTGCGCAATCGTTCGACCCGTTCGCGGAGTTTGAGGCGTTCTTTTGTTGAGTCTTGATACGTTTCAAGAGCCTTGCTTAACATGGTAATTTGCGCCTTGAACGTGCGGCGTCTGTTCTTCATCAACTTTATCGTCGGCAGTTGATCGGCGCCCGATTCATGAGTTGACGCGGTCGCCATGTTTTACGTAACGAGATCGAAACGGGAGAATTACGATACAGGAAATTGCGAGGGATGGAAATAATCGGCAATTCTTAACGAGCCTACCTTGACTGATGCGAAGACGTCGTTGACTGCAATTGTTGTTGGCGCGAACGATTGCCAATGACCCAATTGTGTGTCTCGTTGACCCTGGGTGGCTCCTCTGGAATTGCAGTTCCGTCCCGCTTCCTGAATCCTTGGAATCACTTCGTCGTATGTTGCTGGATCCCACCTTTCACTCAACACCGTTAGTTAATTAAATGTCACTTTGTGGATCACTCGTGCACTGTTTGTCCGTAAGTCAGTGATCCGGCTCGAAGGACCATATGTTACGATGGCAACTCGATGGTGATCGTTGCCGGCGCGCGTTCACCTACGCGGATTTCTTCCTCGGAGGAATTTGTAAGATCCCTCTTACCGTTTAGGCTCGCGGGTGTTCGCGGCCGATGTTGTCAAAGTTTCAGTTGGCAACACCTTGTTTCGACGTGGGTTTCTGAATGATGGAGACCCAAGAGCTCGACGATACGAATTCGAGAATCAAAAGTAAAGAAGTGACGATCCGCTGTCGTCCTGTCGTCCGCGAAACGTTCGGATGTCCGGAAAGCCACGCTGATTGGTTTTCCGAAATTTGTTAATTTCCCAATCAGCGTGGTTGTTAGAATCTAAGTCCCACCCTCTGTTTCGGTCTTAGCCAGGTTGCTAAGAGAGGGTGGGATGCAAGTGCGCGTGTGTGTGAGAAGACCCAAAGTCCTGCGACACCGGGGTTTTTCCCTCCAGGTAGGCCCTCGAAGGCCAGGACAACCGTTACATAGTTTGCTCGCGAAATTACCCTTCGGGAAGGACCGAGTTTATGACATGAGCTGAGCTGTCGAGAACAAAACGGAACTAAAAATTTGGACTCTATTATCTGAAAAAAGGTAAACGACTATTGCTGGTAATCTAAAATATTCAAACTCAAAAACAGCTGTTCATCGAGGCCCTGTCATAAACTCCCTTTGGAAATCCTCACCTCATGTTCCGTTAGCGACGGAACAAGCTCTAATCATGTATGAAAGTTGATCTTATATAGAAAAATATTCATAAAAGACTCTTACCTTGCCCCGTATAGAGTATAAGCGACTGTTTACTTGACGAAATTGGTCTGCTAAAGCTATACTGATAAGAATGAGGAACAAATCGACGAAATTCCATGAGAATGTGCTTAAAATATTGATTATATCAATCAGTAGTCCTTTCCATAAGCTGTATGAAATTCTAGAAAATATCTGAAAGGACAATAAAAATGATTTTAATGAGAATAAAAGGAAATATTTATTTATTACGGATAAAGTAAAAGTAAAAGCATCAACTCACTTGCGGGAATTGCGACTGAAAGTAAACACCAGTAATATCTGGATCTCCGCGGAACTGTGCACAATCTTTAGCCCTGATGTATCCATGTAGTATTGAAAAAGTATGTTCCACTATAAAAATACCGTTCAGTTTAACAATTAAATAAAAATATTAAGACATTTTCAGAAATGTAAAAATGATATAAAAATCATAGGTACAGTAAACTATCGATTATCCGAAGAAGTATGGACCGGTCCTATTTCGAATAATCGAAAATTTCCATAAGACGGAAAAACCTTATTATTTTCTACTTCATGACACTATTTTTTGTTAAAAGAACAAATCATAACGTTGGCCATAATACTGTTGATCGCATTACAGTTTTAAAAATTAATCATTAAAATTAATAAATAAAAGATTATTCCATTAATAAAAGTTAGTTTATAGTAAAATATTCACTCTGCAGTGCCTGTTCAGGAAAAAAATTCAGTGGTCTAGTACGTCTGTTTTTCTAACAGGAATCGGATAGAAGAATCCTCTTCCGATTTTCATGAAAATTCGTAAATTTGTCAAACACGCAAAAATAAGGAACAAGAGAGAAACCACTCTTCAAAATTTTTACCCACACATATTACTTCGAATAGTAATGAAGATGCATGAAAACCTTTAATAATAATGTTTTACAGTTTTTTATGTATAGTTATAAAATATAAATAAATTGGCCAAAAAACAATATGTTTACGACTATTTTTTATCACCTTATTTTTTATGCTAATTATATTTACTTATGGATAAGTGACAAACATTTCGTTCTCAATCTACAGGGTGTGTTCCAAAAGTAATGAAAATGATTTTTTTTAAAGGAATTTATTGAACCAATTGTTACAAACACTCAAAATTCTTCAAAGTAGTTCCTTTGGGCATCTACATAATTTTGCCAGCGACCCTGCCATAAACGGTACGCGTCCTAGAATGCGTTTTCCGGAATCTGTTGTGGAGCGTTGGTCGCGGCCGCTTGGATGTTTTGTGTCGACGAAACGCGTTCCTTTCAGAGGTATCTTGATCCAGGGGAATCAAAAAAAGTCTACCGGTGCCAGGTCTTGACTATAGGGAGGTTGGGGCAACGTCAATACCTTGTTTTGTATCAAAAACTTACGTACTCGCAGCGCGGTGTGGCAAGGCCCGTTATCGTGATGAACTTAGCGCACACCTTCCGCATTGCTAAATCTTCGGTACCAAGGCGGAACACAACGGTAGATGACAAATTCATTTCACTGGCAACCATCCTTACACTTAATCGACGGTCAGAGTTCAACAATTGTCGAACACAAGCCACATTGCTGTCGGTTTTACTGGTTGACGGCCGCCCAGAGCATGGTTCGCCGTGAACTTCTTCCCTGCCTTCCATAAAGGCCTTTAACCATTTCGCAATTTGTGGATAGGACAGAGAAGAATCCCCGTAAGCCTCTCGAATTATTTTATTAGTCTCCCCAAGAGATTTGTTTAATTTCGCGCAAAACTTTATCGCGTACCGTTGCTCGATCGTCGATTGCATTTTTTCCACGACACGGTTACCAAACAGCGATTCACAAAAATTAACGTCTTGTCCGTTTTACAACTCGGAGAGCCCTGAGTCAGGGTTCATTGGAAAGTTAAAAGTCCCCCGCTCCTAATCCCCGTAGTCCCATCACCCTACGACCAACAGGAGCGGCGCAGGAATTTGATTCTCATTACTTTTGGAACACACCCTGTATTGGTGTATGTTTTTTGAAGTTGGCTGTTATAATGCTTCTGATTTTTATTGTTTTATTAAATCACTGCGTAAATACTAATTCGAACTGTACCGATCGATGTTATACTCGCAATCAATGTCATTTATAAATTTATGTAAATAACTTTAGGAGTTTGGTGAGCGAATAAAAATGTTGAAGTCTTTTTACTCGAGGAGCGATTCTTTATTAAAGGATGAAGTGTTTGGTATGAAGAACTGTTGGTAACTGTCCTTCTACACTCTTGACGCGTTTCTCGAGACATCGGACATCCCTTGGTGGGGGTGTCTTCCAAACGATAAATTTGGCAATGCAGCGGGATTTCCCGGTGACCACTCACCGCTCCCCTGGACGGTCAGGGACCGCCAGGCCCGGACCGTGGTCCCTTCGGAAATCCCCGGTTTACGATGCCGTACGTAGCTATTGAGACCGTTGACGAAAAACTACAAAACATGCGTAAAGAAAATCTAACGGTATCCTCAAAAATAGCCGTTCTGACCGTATACGTCGTAAACCGTGCTGGCCTTTTGCACTTACAATGATCGCTTAACCCATTGACTGCCAGACATATTTAGAGCGTCTTGCCCTGGGTGCCAAGGTTTTATTTTGAAGAATACATACATTTATATACATAAAATTTTATGTAATGATCTAATCATATAAGTTCTAACTTTTATAATAAAAATTGAAAATTAATACGTTTTTTTACTCCATATAAATTTCTCGTTCACCTTTTTAAAATATTTTCATCTGAAATGACCATTTGTAATTAATCTAAATTTCCGCACGCACTACGAGATATCTCGTAGCTGGCAGTCAATGGGTTAAAAATCACGAAGCCAGCCGCTACATAACTATTCTTTTTATAGTATGTAATTATTAACTTAATTTTTGTTGCTTGAATCATAAGCAACAAAAACTGTCGTATTAAAATAAATGCTGGAATATATTATTATATTATAAACCTAGAATGGGGCAGATCATTTTGAATGCAACGGACATTTTCGTTACAAGTGAGTCGTCTTGTTTATTACGTGTGTGTGATAATAGTCAGTGTGTTGTTAAGTGTTAGAATTAAAGATCGTGAAAAGGAATCATCCTGTGCTCAGCTCATTTAAGGAACCTTTACCATCCCTGCATTCCCACATAAATATGTTACAATGAAAAGTAGTAGTGAAACGTGCAATAAAATAAATACATTGACTTAGCCGTAATAACCACTGCTATACAGTGCTTCTTTTTTTATAAAAAGTCAAGTTCTGCAGAACGACTCATAAGGGACATCACTCAATTGTTACACGCCAATTTTAATGAAATATTTATATGTTATAGAACTCGAAAAAAAATTTAACACGTATTTTTTTATCAGTGAATATTTATATCTCGGGAACTATTAGACCTAAATAAAAAATACAAAATACGAATTTTTCTGTTTCGGAAGATCAATAACACTGTGTAAGTGAATTTTTTAAAAAATTGTTCATTTAAAAAATATATTAAAAATTAACATTATTTTGCAAATGTTTTTAATAAAATGTTGTACCAATTTAATTAAATTTCGCATACATAAACTATGGGTTCAAAGAAAAAATACGGATAAATTGGAATTTTTAATTTCACTTGTGGAAAAAATATTACAGTAAATATTCGATATCTGCGACTCTCTCGGGTCTGAACTGTTGCACATATCGTACAGGCCCTACATTGATTGATGTTTTGCCGAACGTAGAAAAGGACAGAAGAGAAAAATAACACAGGCGCCAGTCGCAGATATCGTAAAGGTACTACATTTCGGGCGAAGGAGACCGAAAGTAAACAAACAGCGACCTTCCAGAAGGACACTCCTAATACAAGAATAAAACTTTTTTATTTTTATATATCTCTTTTTATTTTTATATATCTCTTTATATATCTCTTTATGGTCTCATTTTAATAGAAAAAATGTCAAGAATCAGTTGGTAAAAGTTTGATAACGAAAAAGTCAAAAATAAAAAAGTTTTATATTTGCATTGGTATTGTCTCACGGATATACTAAGCCCCGGATCACGTTACACTTCTCGGCGAGCGAACCTCCGGCGTCTGGAGGGGTCTTCCCCCCAGTGGTTGGGATAACTTCATCGCACATATCGTACAGGAGATTTTTGCAGATATCGAATATTTACTGTACTGTCGTTGAAGTTATACGTACATTTTATACCTTCCGTTCGGTGCACGACTGATTCCTATACATAATATTCTGGAAATCATATTGCATTACATTTCTTATACTATTTTATTTAAAAAAAGAATTTGAAAGTCCGTAGGTGCCTTTATAAAACATGGGACCCGAGTTAGATATCCCGGTTGCTCCGCGCTACTGGTGGTAGTATTGGATCTAAACACATAATTGTACATGCATAAAATGTAATAACTTAATGATTAATTTATATTATGCAATTAAAGCATTGTATTTCTTTATTGAGAACTCTAGGAGAATTCCAGGTTCTTGAAAAATATGATAGTTCTGAAAAGAGCTGATTCTGCTGTAAGTCTGAAAATATCGTATTTTTTTTGTAATTTCGAAAATGGTGACTTTTATTTTGGAGTGGTTTTCTAATCTATTAATAAAATCTATTAATAAAAAATCTAATGCGGTTATGAAAATTTTCAAAACAATGTACGAAGTACAAATGATTTTTACACAACGGTCATTTTACGGCAACTACCTTTGGTAAGTTTGAGCAATGACATAGTTTAATTTGATTGAAATTGAAATCAACGGGATTATCAAAATATTCCGGTCTGCTATTGATGTAATCACACCGAAACCATGTGTATTTAAATACCTCTTTATATCTAGGCGCGGATAATTGATTATGAATTAAAGAGTGCATCTTTACAATTGCGTCTTGCGTATGTAAATTAATTTGTAAATCTAATGTAAGTACAAGATCTGATATTTTACGCGCGAAATTTTCCATATTCTGAAATCATATACATGCAAAGTCTGTATCAATTCAGTAGTGTTTTTGGGAATAGTCAAAACTGTTAGGGTTTTATTTGGTGGAGTGATATTTGTTATCAAATTTTAATCATATCCTATCCATGAGTCCAGTAATAAAATACTATTTTCCTATGTATTTGAAAAAAATACTATTTCCAACCATTGTCTGAAAATATCTTTGTTTAATTTTCCTGATGCTAATACTCTGATAATAACATTAGGTGCCGTAAATACTCGTGGTCCGATTGGACTACTTGCGTCTTTCAAAACGACAAAGAGAGGAGACAAAAGTTGATCTTCAAAAAATGGTTGGTTGTATAGTGTGAGAATGAGTTAAGCAGATGAGGACTGTATAGTGATACTGTATGTCTTTCACCTCTCCATAAAAGCGTTCTTCAAGAGTGCATTTCAAGTTGAAATCCACTTTGGTCACAATTGAAAATATTTATTGCGCCATGACTATGAAAATATAAAGCTTGCATAAAATCATTAGCTGTTTATTTCAGACAAATTTTCAGAATAATTTCTTGTGATGAATTTTGTAGCCTTTCTCGATACAATATTATGAGCATGTTTGAATTTCCATAACCACAGATGTGATGCTTGAAATCCTCCAAAACTCAATTTTTATTTCTCCTGCAATGCCCAATGTCTTAAATTAATATCATGTACTATTGTGGTATGTGTGTGTGTATGTACTATATAATTGTATGATTGGCATGGGTGCAAAATTATGAATGAAGCTTGCGTCTGATATGATTGAAGTTTGCATGTAATGAAGATTCCTATAAGATTGTCTTTTGGGTGTGATTGAAATTTTCGAAGCGAAGCGGAGAGCTCATTACTTTGAGAGAAATTGTGAGATAATGACGTGTAAGATTTGTAATTCGCGAGATTCCAATTGTGTTGCATTGAAATAATTATATCCAATCATATTTTATTAATAAACTTCATTAATCTTTCCAATTATTAAATATTATTCTACACTATTATATTTCTATTACGCGCTAAGACAAATATTTCTAGTACAATATTACCAATATCATGTAGTTTATCAATTTGCGACCCAACACTACTAATGTATCGTGTTCTCGTGTATTTAATTCAGCACAACTTTTTAATTTTTTAAATCTCGTTTGTACACTTTTGAAAGATAATGGTCTTTTCCTACCACTCTTCCAAAAGTTAACAGGATTCTTCTTGTGTTCAATACTAATATGATCCTTTCCAAATGTGTTTTCATAGGGTCAATTAGACGAAGATTCACTTACTTCTGCAGGTGACGATGATACACTTATTTCTGGCTCTTATGGATAGCACGATGGAAATTTATCTTCTTCTACATCATGTTCAAATAATAATTCCTGTTCGATTTCAATTTTTGCATAACCGGCTTGTGCGTATCGATCAATTAAATCCGTAATAGTATGAGCTACATCAATTTCTTTGGCGTTTACAGGTGTACGTTGAACTGTATGTTTACTATTATAGGCATCTATTAAAATGCTTATGATATTAGCCGGATTTATTTTCATTTCATCAATTTCAAAGTGGACATTCGACGATAAAAAAATACGTGTCAAATATTATTTTATATAACATACAAATTTTATAAAAAGCGGTATGTATTAATTAGGTGATGTCCCCTGTAAGTTCACGACTGTGAGATAGATAGTATTGGAATAATGTCAAATACATCAAAAAGCCTTAACGTTTCTCAGAAGATTTAGATCTTTAAAAATAAGGTATCTCTTCACCGTCTACAGTTTCTTTTTCAACCTTTTCTGTTCCGAAACACAAAACAGCCAAATTTTTGAGCTTCGAGGCCTTCTAAACCATAAATTACTCCCTTCTCAAGTACTAAACTTTCTCTTTATGTAGTTTCTCTTACTGCATAGTTTTCCTCACTTAATTTTTTCCACGGCCTTTCATCCTTACGTGATCTTGGAATACAATCAACCTTTGTGTAGTGCGCTTTATTTTTAAATCTAGTAGTTAACACAGAGTATTTTGAAAAAAATACAAGTATTGGGCCAGAATTTAACATATATGCTCCAGTTTCAATGTGATTTAAAAACACTTCCCAAAGGGAGAAGATGCTTCCAAGCAGGAAGAATTCTGTGAATGCTTGCGCAAATCAGGAAACATACATATACATATACCACTTAAGTATAAGGAATATCAAATATCACATAAAATATTACACAGTTTGTTGAACATTGCAACTTAATACCAGTTTACGAAAAATATTCCGAATAGTCGATACCATTAAAAGAAAATATGTGATTCCAAAATGAAGTCGGAGAAGAATAGAATATAAGGTGTTCGGCTACTAGTGGGTATAATTTTAGGGGGTGTTAGCTGGGATGATTCTGAACAACTTTTTTCGTTGCAAAAATATTGGTTGAGGCTCCATTCTCGAGTTATTAGGAAACAACACTGACCAATGAGAGCGCGTATAGATCGAGCGCGTGACAGTGTCAGCGATAGCTTCGAATATGACGGTCAATCGTCATCGTGAACAAATACATATATCTGTTACGGTCAAAGACCGAAATCTGGCGAATGTCGACATTCACATAGTCGCTTGGTGTATGTCCGAAATATTTGCTAAATACACTTATTTCGGACTTACACCGGTGAACGTTGACATTCGCCAATTTCAGTCTTTCACCGTAACATATACATATCCTAATAATGTTTCCAATTTCAATAAGTACAGTACGTTCTACAATGTTTAAGCATTTTTATATACGTTTATTATTATTTAATTCATTATTCATTTTCGAAATATTATTTTATGCTGTTAATCATAACCAAAAAATTAAGTCGTTTGTACGAACACCGCATGTTTATGTCACCGTGAAATTGGCGGTTAGTTATAAAAGAAACAGAAACGAGTTAAGACCGTGTTGCTGCGATTTACCTGCGATTCCGCTTTGTAATAAATATATATTTATTTTTGTGCACTCACACAAGACCAGTTTATTTTTCATACCAAGCCCCAACAGGTTATGGGCCCAGGAAAACGCTGGTCGCGTCCGAAAAAATAAACGAACTTTTGTCGGTACGACGAATTTAAAAATTCGCGAGTGTGGTGTGCGCGTGATTCGTTAAAAATTTTCAAAATGGGTTCTACTACCGTGCGTATTGAACCTCTGGGGAAAGACAATTTCGATACCTGAAAGATTCAACTGGAAGCACTTTTGATCAAAAATGAAAATTGGAAGTACGTAAACGGCGACAGACCGAGGCCTCACGTAACTCAGGAAGCAGCAACCATTACGATGGCAAGAGAATGGGACGAGACAGACGCAAAAGCCCGATCCGATATAATTCTAGCCATCAGCCCGTCCGAATTAAAGCAAATTAAGCACTGCAAGACGTCGAATGAGGCGTGGAAAAAATTAGACAGCATCTACCAGTTGAAGGGTCCTGCGCGAAAAGCGACGTTACTGAAGCACCTTGCCCTGCGGAAAATGGCAGAGGACGACGATATACGAACACACATAAACTCTTTTTTCGATGCAATCGACAAATTGGGAGATATGGACGTAAAAATTAACCCAGAAATGTTAGCTGTCCTATTGCTGTACAGCTTACCCAGCTCATTCGAAAGCTTCCGAATAGCAATCGAATCTAGAGACGAGTATCCGACGCCTGAAGTTCTCAAAATAAAAATATTGGAAGAGAGCGATGTGCGAGCTAATAGAGAAGATCAGCCCAGCAATAACGCAATGTGGATTCGGAAACCGAGTAAGCAGGACAAGTCAAGTACGATGCAACGATACGTCCAGGATATAGAGTCGTACAAAAATACAAAAGAAGTTCCAAAGCCACGCTGTCTTCGCTGTAAGAAAATCGGTCATCGAGCCTCGGATTGCCGGAGTCTACCTCGCGGGAAACGGCAATCAACCGCAGAGATGAGCCGAGGAAGATCTACCGTACAGCAGTGGACCAGGAGCAAAGGGAGTCGCTTTCCAGGCCTGCATACCAGAAAAAGGTGAGAAAAGGAAATGGTGTCTCGACAGCGGCTGTTCATCCCACATGAACGGCGATGCTTTTTCGTTCGTTGAAATCAAACCGTCAACATGCGACACGTTAAATCTTGCTAGCAGCGCGTCAACACGGGTAGAAGGTCTGGGCACCGTCCGTTTAGATTTGAAAAATCTGAGTTCGAACAAAACGGTTAAACTCCGTGACACGCTGTGTACCCGACCTTCGCACGAACCTGTATCCGTTGCCAAGATCACCGACAACGGATACAGTATTGATTCGTAACAAGCAAATTTCTATCCCCTCTTCTTTGTTTGAAGTCGGTCGCTGAGTGAGAGATCCGAGAAAGAGTGAGAGGTCCGTGAAACTGAAGAAGTCATGAATTTTCACGGACGACCGAACAGTTTACTGGAAAGAGGACAGAACATATATATTTTTTCTCACTCTGATGCATAGCGATTCTGTCGTTCATTCATCTAATTCTATACTGATTCGTAATAAGCCACTCGCTCGGATCTGGCCAGTCGCTTGTTACGAATCCGGTACATTATATTGTTTTCTCACTCTGATGCATGGCGATTCTGTCGTATTATGAAAAGTATATTCTCCGAAATTATATTATATTAATATGTTTTTTTTTCGATCTAATGGCTGACAGTGATCCATAATTTGAGGTACATTTTTATCTATAATTTTAATTAATTTATTTAACAAAAATAAAAAAAAGTTAAAGAAAAAGTGTATTTAAGTGCAATACACTATATACAATATACATATAATACTATATGAACTATGTAGACTGAAATGGTAATAAAACTAACTACTCATTCAACTGTAATTTTTCCAAATTGTTTTATTGTCACAGTAACGGCGATGACCTATCATTTTTGGACATCAATATTTCTTAAACTATTTTATTTCAATAAACTACAATTACAATAACAACACAATACATACATATGTAGGTATACGTTAATATTTACATAATTGTCAAAAAATAAGGCGAAGTGTGACAAATTACGAATTGCAGCGTGTTCGATTCATCTAATTCTATATTGATTCGTAATAAGCCATTCGTAATAAGGCACTCGCTCGGGTTTGGGCAGTTGCTTGTTACAAATCCGGTATATTATTCCATTCACGAAATTTTACTACTATTAAAAAGAGAAAGCATGCTATGTTCTGTCCTTCTCTAAAGAATAACATCGCTCCTCGGCCGATTACTTTATAGTTTACCGTTACCGTTGTCGCGCTCGGGAACAAAGACAAGCCGAAAATATACCTGATTCGTAACAAGCAACTCGCTCGGGTCTGGCGAGTTGCTTATTACGAATCAATACTGTATAATGTTTTGTTTCGGAAATACAATGCAACTGTGTTTGAACCTGGTGGAGAAGTCGTGTTTACTGCTGAACGCAACGATAACCTCTACTACGCGCACTCCGCGGCCTTCATATGTAGCTGATTTGAAATCAGAATCGGTAAAAGGTATCGAATTGTAGCACCGGCGCCTTGGTCATGTTAATGAGGAAAGCCTGCATAGAATAAATAGCGATAAGAGTGTACACGGCGTTTCCTTCGAAAAGGACGAAACTCTTCCCACCTGCGAAGTCTGCTTGCGTTCGAAAATGTCAAAATTACCATTTCTGAAAAAGTCGAACCGCGCAGTAAACACGCTTGAAATAGTACACACGAATACACTGGTGGCCAAAATTAACGCACCACTTTCTTTACACCGTTGTCATTTCCACTGTGTAGTAGATAGGACTTTGAAATTTTGAGGATAGGTGAGCCCATGTGTTATCTCAATACTCCAGGAGTGCCATTGTTATCTGCTACCCCCTTCCGGGATCGGCGACCCTTTGAATACTATAAGGTCAAGAAAGTGACAAAAAAGGTTCTAAATTCGACCGAAAAAAAGAAAAAATCCAATTTTTTTTTCAAGGATGAGGCTCCTTATGTTACAGCCTTTCCGAAAATGCCCAGCTCAACCCCCTCCAACACCCCCAACCCCCTCCATAATTTTCCACCCTTTCCAAAAGGGTGGTTATTTCGATTTCGCTGAAACTTTTGCCGGAGCTTCGTCTCGAGCCCTCTTACATGTGGTAAAATTTTGGTCGCATTTACACCAACCCCTTGGACGCTACGCCCTGTCAAAGAACAACACCTTACTGTTTTTTCATCTTTTCCACAGTTAAAAACCAATTTTGGACCTGCAATTCACGGAAAAATTTGTTTTCGTCACGACAGTATCGTGTTTGTTGATGGTTGGGCCCTAGCGTGAAACCAACCCCCGTTGTGGAGGTTGCTACCCCCTACTCTATCAATCCGCCCCCGGGGGTGGGCGGGTAAATTGAGTGCATGCTACCGATTGAGGGACCATTGAAGCATTTCTGTGCAAACTTTCAAGACGATTGCTCGAACCGTTCTCGCAGGATAAACAAAAAAGTGGAAATTTTGCGATTTACAACCCCCAAGTTCACTTCACAATCCCTACTGATTGGAGGTGGTTGGCGTGCCGCGGATCGGCTTCTCATGAAGCTTGAGCCCTCCTCTTCTCGGTCCCAGAAGATGGAATTGCTCACACGATCCGCACAGCCTCCAGCGATGCCGCCAACATACCCTGTCATCGTCGTGTCGGCCAAGGCGATCACCGTGGCCTCCAAGCGGCGAGTATATGAACCAAAAGCGCTCCGTACGATATAGACTTCCAGCCACCCAAAAAGACTCAAAGAAAAATAACAGCATTCCACACGCCAACAATTAACAGACAATTTTTTAAACTCATTTCTTTCACATTTCTAGCAGTTTTGCTGATTTCTTTTTCAAAGCAAAATTGTAACAAAAAAATTAGCAATTTTAAACGCACGGAAAAATGAAATCAAAAATGGTGAGAAAAAATTAAATTTTAATAAAATAAAAACAATACAATTTATAAACAATAAAATTAATGAACAATAAAATTATAAAAACGTTTGGCCCCCACGGGCCCTCTTAACGGCACGGCAGCGGGCGGCATAGTCCTTATTAAATTATTTAAATAATTGTCTGTTAATTGTTGGCGTGTGGAATGCTGTTACTTTTCTTTGAGTCTTTTTGGGTGGCTGGAAGTCCATATCGTACGGAGCGCTTTTGGTTCATATACTCGCCGTTTGGAGGCCACGGTGATCGCCTTGGCCGACACGACGATGACAGGGTATGTTGGCGGCTTCGCTGGAGGCTGTGGGGATCGTGTGAGCAATTCCATCTTCTGGGACCGAGAAGAGGAGGGTTCAAGCTTCATGAGAAGCCGATCCGCGGCACGCCAACCCCCTCCAATCAGTAGGGATTGTGAAGTGAACTTGGGGGTTGTAAATCGCAAAATTTCCACTTTTTTGTTTATCCTGCGAGAACGGTTCGAGCAATCGTCTTGAAAGTTTGCACAGAAATGCTTCAATGGTCCCTCAATCGGTAGCATGCACTCAATTTACCCGCCCACCCCCGGGGGCGGATTGATAGAGTAGGGGGTAGCAACCTCCACAACGGGGGTTGGTTTCACGCTAGGGCCCAACCATCAACAAACACGATACTGTCGTGACGAAAACAAATTTTTCCGTGAATTGCAGGTCCAAAATTGGTTTTTAACTGTGGAAAAGATGAAAAAACAGTAAGGTGTTGTTCTTTGACAGGGCGTAGCGTCCAAGGGGTTGGTGTAAATGCGACCAAAATTTTACCACATGTAAGAGGGCTCGAGACGAAGCTCCGGCAAAAGTTTCAGCGAAATCGAAATAACCACCCTTTTGGAAAGGGTGGAAAATTATGGAGGGGGTTGGGGGTGTTGGAGGGGGTTGAGCTGGGCATTTTCGGAAAGGCTGTAACATAAGGAGCCTCATCCTTGAAAAAAAAATTGGATTTTTTCTTTTTTTCGGTCGAATTTAGAACCTTTTTTGTCACTTTCTTGACCTTATAGTATTCAAAGGGTCGCCGATCCCGGAAGGGGGTAGCAGATAACAATGGCACTCCTGGAGTATTGAGATAACCCATGGGCCCACCTATCCTCAAAATTTCAAAGTCCTATCTACTACCCAGTGGAAATGACAACGGTGTAAAGAAAGTGGTGCGTTAATTTTGGCCACCAGTGTATATGGGGACCGATGAGCGTCGAATCGATCGGCGCGGCGGCGCGAAATATTTTATTCTGTTTATAAACGATTATACGCGATGGTGTGAAGTTCTCTTCCTTAAGGGGTACCACCACTCTAGAATTTTCAGAAAGTCGATTTTTTTTTTTACTAAAACAATACTTTAGGGTCTCTAGAACAGAATGCCGTTTGATTTATAGTGGAAAACAAATTTTAAATGGTTGCATTATCAATTTTGCCGCAGCGCCTCAGAGCGCGCACTGAATACTTGCGCGGTATGTTGCAATTCACCGCGTTCGTATTATTGTTACCATTTAAAATAATAAGTTTACTTGTGACTTACAAAACAAACAGAAGTATCCAGAAAGCTAGACAAGGTGGCAAACACTGATCTAGATAACCAAATGTATAGTACAGGCATTGCAGATTAGCGGTGAACAGAGAATTTAAGGATCAAAATGTTCGTAAAACTTCAAACGCGTTTTCCTCGAAATCACTTTCTTCATACTGGAAGGACGGATTTCTCGGTGACTATTGCATGGATTGAATTGCAATTTTTACAGTAGCTTCACAACAATATTGTCTTTGGAAGTACGTAGCCGTTATTTGATTGAATGTAAACTTTTTTTTTTATAAACAATTTAGTGCTCATTTTTCGTGCAAAAAGTCGATTCATTCCTTAAAAAACGCATAACTTCCACAAAAATTGATTAATCAAAAAACCCCTACGTACTTCCAAAGCCAATAGTATATAGATTATAAATTCTTTTGATTTTTTATCCCACGACTTATACATAACGAGAAATCCGTCCTCCCATAGGAGTGTTTTTACAAAACATGTTTCCGCTGATCGGCTCTGTCACCTCCATTTTGTACGAAAATGACAATAGAAAATTATTTTGTCGTAGTTCAATATGTGTTAAACAAACCCTCTGAAAAGAAATTCTTTTCCGTTTATCGTTTTTGCAAAAAAAATTGTCAAAGTTAGGCCTCTTTTACGGGCTCCAGAGTGGTGTTACTCCGTAAGCAAAAGAGCGAAGCGTTATCGGCCTTTAAGAAATTCAAGAACTTTGCGGAAAATCAGGCGGACGCGCGGATAAAGTATTTGCAATCTGATAACGGCCGAGAGTTTTTAAGCAACGAATTCAACCAGTACCTAAATTCGTGCGGTTTTAGAAGATGGCTAACCGTAACGCGCACACCCCAACAAAACGGTGTCGACGAGCGGAAAAACTGTACGCTCGTGAAAACGGCGCGATGCTTCTTCAGGCGGATCTTCCGAAGCGTTTTTGGGCTGAAGCGATAGCAAACGCGAATTATACGCGCAACAGATTACCGTCTCGCGCTCTCAACGGCGAAAACGCCTATTATCGTTGGACAAGGAAACCACCGGGCGTGTTGCACTTCAAAATTTTCAGGTCCAAGGTCGTAACTTTAAATCGAGACCGTCAAAAATCTAAACTCGATTCTCGTGCTAAAGAAGGAACATTCCTCGGGTATTCGGAGAAAACGAAGGGATTTAGAGTGTGGCTTCCCGACGAGCACCGCGTCGATATTTCCTGCGATATTAGGTCCGTAAATGAAACGTTAAAAGGGGCAGAGAAATCGGATCGCGAAGATCGAGTGAAGTACGAAAATTCGTATTCCGAGAATCACGTTGACGACTCGCGCTTTGACAGTTCGCACAAAAATATAGAGATAGATGTACAAAACGAAATAATTCCCTCGAAAGTCGCGGAAAAGGGGAACGGTCGGGAAATAGTTGCCGGAAAACGGATCGTGACGATAGCATCCTCGAAGTACCCGTAGATCCTCGACGAGAACCAAATACTAATCCGACAAGCGCAAACGAGATTAGGTATAGGGCAGGCAGACCGCGAATACTTCGGACCGGAAATCGCGGTAGGCCGAGAAAAATACGGAGTACCATCGAAATTCAGGGTGACACCGAAAACGAATTTCAATTCGAGGAAGGAGAAGACGACGTATTCGACGTCACCGAGTCCTCAAACCTGACAGAATCTGCGGGTATAGCCGAAGTTCCTTTGCGAACCGCGCTTTCCGGCCCGGATAAAACGGAGTGGCGCGTCGCGATTCGAGATGAAATAGCGGCAATGCTCAAAAACGAGATTTGGGAGATGGCCTAACGTTCTTCTAATTGCGATATTATTGGATGTCGTATGGTCCTCTGCGACAAAGTAAGCGCCGACGGAAAAATAATGCGGAGGAAGGCACATCTAGTAATACGCGGTTTTGCACAACGCCCGGGCTTAGATTACGAGGAAATACACGCACCCGTTAGCAGTCTGAGCTCGATACGGCTGATTATGGCTCTGGCTGTCGAATATGGCATGAAGGTTCATCAGTTAAACGTATCGACAGCGTACCTAAACGGAAAAGTCGATAAAAACATTTTTATGACAGTACCGGACATCTTTCCTGACGCGCGGAATGCAGCGAAAGGGCTCAAAGAATGCTGAACGAATTATCGAACGGTAATAAAGTTCGTAAAAATAAAAAAGGCCCTGTACGGACTGAAACAAGCCGCTAGACAATGGAATAAACGCCTGGACGAGGAACTGCGAAATATGGATTTTACCCCTCTCTATGCCGATCCGTGCGTATATGTATTGCGAAAGGGGGAGCAATTTCTCATCCTTGCCGTATACGTTGATGACATTGTAATCGCCGCGAAAGACGGTGCGTTATTAAAATACATTAAGAGAGATCTTATGCAGAAATTTAAAATGACAGGTCTGGAACGGATCAAACACTGCTTAGGTATCGAATTTGAACACGACAACACGGGAATAAAGATGCAGCAAAGCGGATATACAAAAAGAATTTTAGAAAAATTCGGCATGCTAGATTCAAACCCTGTAAATTCGCCGATTGATCTCTCTCAGAAACTGATCAAACCCGAAAAGCCTGGCGTTGATGTAGAAAATTTTCCATATAGGGAGCTCGTCGGATCCCTTATGTATTTAGCTACCGCCAAACAGCTCGTGCTATGAGCGTCAGCACTGCATCGCAGCAAAACGCGTACTTCGCTATCTTAAGGGTCCGATCGACCTAGGAATAAAATTCCAAAAGAGCGACGGTATTTTAAGGGGCTACGTGGACGCAGACTGGGGGGCGAACGTACAAGACCGGAGGTCATATACCGGATTTATTTTTATGTTAAGCGGCGCTCTTGTAAGTTGGGAGTCGCGGAAACAACGTACAGTTGCGTTTTCCACCATGGAATCCGAGTATATGGCGTTGACAGAAGCGACAAAGGAGGCTGTTCATCTGCAAAGCTTTCTGAAGCCATCGGACTTCTCAAACAAAAATACGTACCGTTATTCAAGGACAATCGAAGTGCCATCGAACTCGCCAAAAATCCTATCTATCATGGTCGATCAAAACATATCGAAACAGTGGTCATTCGTTATAAGCAAATCCTTTGGGTCTGAAGTTTGGTGTATAACGTACAGGTCTTACATTGATTGATATCTTGCCGAACGTAGAAAAGGACAGAAGAGAAAAATAACACGGTCGGCGTTTGGGTATTGTGACGTCGTCCGACGTTGGAGTTAGTCATGTGACGTCATCCAACGTTGGAGTTAGTTATTAAGTTAGTTATTAAGTTATATTCATATACAGTGGGTAACAAAAGTAAGTAAACACTTTGAGCTTGTAGCAAAAAACTATTTAAGTCAAAGCTAATATGTAACTTCAGAAGACAAATTGTATATCTGGTGAAACTACATGAAATAATCTATACAATTATGCTGATAAAATGTTCATTAGTGCTGGATTTCCTCGTAAAAAATAATAAAGATTCGCGGTATGCAACGAATACACGTTCCAAAAGAAAGTAAACACGACCGGCATTGCTCGATAACTTTTTAATACTTGTAATTTTGCAATTTATCTGTAAATAACTCTTATAGATTATTTCATGCTGAATCTGAATTCGCAAACCGTTCCTTTATAGTGGTTATCGTTTTTGAGAAAATTTGATTTAAAGGAAAATTGTAAGTTTTCAACTTTGGAAATGTTTCACAGTCTTATAGTTGCTTCTATTCATTTTGTTTTTATACCAAACTATTCTGCAAATTATCCTGAATAAAATGATAGGAATTATGATAATATTATAATTATTTAATTATGTTTAAATGCCAATGAAAGTGAAGAAGAGACCCAAGACTCGCCGATGTCTGCTGATGTTTTTTAATTTATTTCAACGACTGAGAGTTTCAGAACAATTCTAATCAGATCAAACGAAACAGTAAATATTACAGTTGAAGAAGGTACTCAAGAAAGATAACAAATCGTGTTATGCTTTGAATACATGTGTCAAACGTTTCGGAAAATTATTAGCACGAAATCCGAAAAACGCTCGTACAAAAAAAATGACCGTCTGTGATGAGTATCACTGCCGTTGCTATGTGAAGTTGTTACACATTTAATTGCGAGTCTTGCACTCATTTATCAAGAGTAAATAAACATGTAACAACTTCACATAGTAACGGCAGTGATACTCATCACAGACGGTCATTTTTTTGTACGAGCGTTTTTCGGATTTCGTGCTAATAATTTTCCGAAACGTTTGACACATGTACTCAAAGCATAACACGATTTGTTATCTTTCTTGAGTACCTTCTTCAACTGTAATATTTACTGTTTCGTTTGATCTGATTAGAATTGTTCTGAAACTCTCAGTCGTTGAAATAAATTAAAAAACATCAGCAGACATCGGCGAGTCTTGGGTCTCTTCTTCACTTTCATTGGCATTTAAACATAATTAAATAATTATAATATTATCATAATTCCTATCATTTTATTCAGGATAATTTGCAGAATAGTTTGGTATAAAAACAAAATGAATAGAAGCAACTATAAGACTGTGAAACATTTCCAAAGTTGAAAACTTACAATTTTCCTTTAAATCAAATTTTCTCGAAAACGATAACCACTACAAAGGAACGGTTTGCGAATTCAGATTCAGCATGAAATAATCTATAAGAGTTATTTACAGATAAATTGCAAAATTACAAGTATTAAAAAGTTATCGAACAATGCCGGTCGTGTTTACTTACTTTTGGAACGTGTATTCGTTGCATACCGCGAATCTTTATTATTTTTTACGAGGAAATCCAGCACTAATGAACATTTTATCAGCATAATTGTATAGATTATTTCATGTAGTTTCACTAGATATACAATTTGTCTTTTGAAGTTACATATTAGCTTTGACCTAAACAGTTTTTTGCTACAAGCTCAAAGTGTTTACTTACTTTTGTTACCCACTGTACTTTCGCTACTTCGAGCTTCTCACGCTTTGCGTTACGCATATAACCTACCGCCAAATCAGCTATGTAATCATAAGTAACATTAGAACTACCCAGATAACATCCTATAAACCTTATTCCCACCCCTTAAGTCCTTTCGCCGAATCAATATCTCTGACATAAACATCCTTAGTCCCAACTATCTTATCTCATAAACATCCTTTTCAAAAGACAAAACAACAGATAACGACTGACTAAATTCTTTCCCCCTCCGTGATCAGTAGGCAATATAAAAGGGCCTGAAGATCGCACAGTAGCGGATTCCATTCCAACTCTTTCCGGTGCCTGGATCATTCCAGTGCACTACTCCGTCACGGGTCCCAGCCCCGATATTCCAAACCACGGGTTCAAGCCCCGATATTCCAAACCACGGGTTCAAGCCCCGACAAGTTAGATTCTCTAACTGTTACTCCTGTCCCTACTCACCTCCAACTCTACATTATTAAGTCGCGCTAACCATTAAGTATATCTCTGTAAAATTAGTCATATTTCAAGAATATACCTTTATTTTATCTTTATCATATAGTTATTTGTGCCTCGAGAAACCCTCCTATTCGTACAATCCCTACGAGCATTATATTCTAGAGCAGTTACCTTGATTTAGTCGAGACCGGTGGTGCGAGAATCAGCCGCACGGGTCTCCTAGGGACATAATCAAGCTACTTCGGTCCGCACGATACGGTGGTGCGAGAATCAGCCGCACGGTATCAATAGTGTGTTTGACGTCTTTGCATTCATTTTGGCTCATGGGAAGAAAGCGACGAGGAGGGCGTAGATACCAATTACGCAAGCTAGTAAGATCCTTCCATCTCCCAACCCAAGTGCAAGTCGCGCCGCTTACTCATAACCGCGACGCGACCATAGAGTGGAAACTAATACCAATCGACGTACCAAATCAACAACCAACGGGAAGTATCGAGAGTAAGTCACTGTGCTACGTTAAAACACCCGGGATCCCTGGCAGATGACGGGCGTACGTACCGCATGGCCAAAAAGATTGTACAATTAGCGTCAATACCGGTGAGTTCCTCTCCTATTTTACGTGAACTGCGATCCGGGACGTAACAGTATATCGTAAAGGTACTACAGTAGGAGCGAAGGAGATCGAACGTAAACAAACAGCGACCTACCAGAAGGACACTCCTAATGCAAGAATAAAACTTTTTTATTTTTGATTCTTTTTTTTTTTTGAAATTTTTTCCATCATATTTGTAACATTTTTCTCATTAAAATGAGACCAAACACGATATACTTCGGGACATATTTACTTGTAATTTCAAATGTTACGCGTACATCGATGACTTTACTCTAATAAGATATTGCAAGTAAATATAACTCAAGCTAGTCGTGTTTGGTCTCATTTTAATCAGGAAAGTGTCGCCAATATGATGGAGAAAGTTATATAAAAAAATGAATGAAAAATACAAAAATTAGCAATGCCCAAGTATTGCAAACAATCGAACAGACTTTTGATCTTTGCCGACTGCCACGACCGCAGTGTCTCTTTCTACTACACTCGCTATCTTCCTCTGCGTTTAGAAACTTTTACCGTCAATTAAACCAGTAAATATAGTCCAAATTATATCATGTTTAATCTCATTTTAATCGGAAAAATGTCAAGAATCAATTGATAAAAGTTTGATAACGAAAAAGTCAAAAATAAAAAAGTTTTATATTTGCATTGGTATTGTCTCACGGATACACTAATTGTAAGCCCAGATCACGTTACACTTCTCGGCGAGCGAACCTCGGGCGTCTCGCGGGGTCTTCCCCCCAATGGTGGGGATAACATTTTTGTTGATATCGTAAAGGACATTTTTGCCTATAACGAATGCCCACTGTATTAGGCATCACTTTGTACGAGAAAAGATAAAAGATGGTTAAACGATTTAATTGCAGATGTACTAACGAAAGGCTTAAGCGGACCGCGTCACCTGAAATGTATTTCGTCCTTTATGTATAGCTATAAACACTAGAGTAAGGAACAGGCGTATCGTAGTAGATTCATTCATCGTACTTGAGAAATGTAAACACAAGCGATTGACATATGTTCTTATTTTGAGGGGGAGTGTTAGGCATAACCGACAAAATAAGCCGTTCGTACGAACACCGCATGTTTATGTCACCGTGAAATCGGCGGTTGGTTATAAAAGAAACAGAGACGAGTTAAGATCGTGTTGTTGCGATTTACCTGTGATTCCGCTATTGTAATAAATGTATATTTATTTTTGTGCACTCACACAAGACCAGTTTATTTTTCATACCAAGCATACTGTTACGTGCGAGAAGCGCGCGTATAAAGCCTCGAAGATAATATTTGCCCTAACTATATTTATTGTTAAGGGGATTTAATGTTTTGTGGGTCCGGAGATACGCTAGTCCCATACGGGCCCTTTCACAAGATCGCAATGATTATAGGATGTGATGGAGGCAAATAAAAGAAATGTAATTCCAAAATAATTGAAATATATAAAAGAGTATATTCTATGAAATATCAAATGGTTAAAATGGTAGCGTATGTAATATAAAATGAATTACAAAAACTTAAATTTTGAACAGTACAGAATTATTGTAAAGAACTGAAATGCGCAATTCACAAGGTTTGAAGAATAAGCAACTTCTTGAATATAAAATAAAAATGTAATCCAGTTAGGGAAATCCCAGAGTTAAATGATTAACTACTGGATTTACTTGCCGAAATATTCATGAAATAACTGGAAGAATAAAAGAAACAACTCACCAAAATACTTGTGTTCAAATAAAATTTGGAAATTATCAACCCTTTGTAGGACGTGATATGAGCTGCGTCTGGTTCCTGGGAAGAGTGCACACGGATGAATGGATTGCACCAGTTAGAACTTTGAAACTAATCTACTGCCAAGATATTCAAATAACTAATAAAATAAAATTGAACTTAAAATTAGAAGAATAGAATTAAATATAGTTAAATGGAAAAATTAGAATAATTAATTGAATTGAAAATAAATTTGGTTATTAACAAAAAGTTTAACTATGATTTAAATAAAAATTAAACGAAAGCTTAACGTAGGCTTAACGTGAAGCTA
The DNA here is from genome assembly GCA_963576845.1 of Megachile leachella. NCBI lineage: Eukaryota > Metazoa > Arthropoda > Insecta > Hymenoptera > Megachilidae > Megachile > Megachile leachella. The sequence goes on along the minus strand of OY756259.1, from coordinate 325,919 downwards.
GAGTCTTTGCCCGAATATTGTTAAAGAACAATTTCAAGAACAAATTTGTCTCTACGCCACTTCACGGACCCCTGACACGCACCTCGCGATTATACGTCGAAGAGTGTCGCAACTTGGACCTCTCGGAGAAGACCGAGGCCTAGTCCGAAATTGTTTATGTTGCATTGATATGCGCCTAACGAATTAGGATGCAAGGCTAGTGCCTAAGAGACCGTGATTCGTTAATTAGATGGTGGTGGGTGCATGTGCGTTCCTCCCTTGTCCAGCTCTTACCTCTCTCTCTTTCTATATAGTCCTTTCCTTTACTCTTCAGCTGTAGACTATTAATTAACTATGGAGTAATTTTTACATGGATAACCAGTACAGTATAAAATGTTAATCTGAATACATTATAAAAATTTAGAATTAAACATTGTTGGATTTATTCAACAGAATAAATGTTTCGTCTGCAAAAATCATCGGGTCGTAAACTTTCACTAACGCTGGAGATTCGACTTGAGAGGTTGCAGATGTTTGTTTTCACTTTAGGACCCATAGGGCCTATAGACTCGTAATGGATTTTTCCTACGAGAAGTTTTCTTATTCTTGCGGTTTTCGTTGACTAGTAAAGACGTGCCTTTCTGAGCCTCGAAAGTTAAATTAAAGTTTCTTTGATATAACGTACTTATTGTTATTACTCTATTTCACCACCTATTTCCTATAGGTTATGGTGCCCAGTTAAGTTTTGTGCTACTTGTGCTAGTGTGGAATAGAGTTATAAAAACAATAAGACTATAAAAACCAGACTATAATTTTTTGTGTATTTCTATTTTTTCGTGTGTGTGTGTGAATAGTATAAATAACTCTATTATATAGTTAAAAGTTAGATTAAAAACAATGGAAAGTTTTAATATAAAAAGAAACATTAAACCATTTGATGGTGAGAAATATAGTGTTTGGAAATTCAGAATTCGTGCATTATTAGCCGAACTAAATTTAATCAGTGTAATTGACAATGAAATTCCGGACATGATTAGTGAAGAGTGGTGTAAAATGGACAGAATTGCTAAGAACGTAATAATAGAGTATTTAGCAGATTCATTGCTTAGTTTTGCGCAAACGGAGGACAGTGCAAAACAAGTGTTTAAAAATTTAGACTCTGTGTATGAACGAAAAAGTATAGCGACACAATTGTCATTACGTAAGCAATTACTAACGTTGAAATTGCAGAGTGATGCACCGCTAATGAAACATTTTACCATTTTTGATAATTTAATTTCGGAACTGTCAGCGGCGGGTGCAAAATTAGAGGAAATAGACAAAGTATCACATTTGTTATTAACATTACCGTCGTGCTACGATGGGATCATAACAGCAATAGAGACTTTGTCAGAGGACAACTTAACGTTAGGGTTTGTAAAAACGAGACTATTAGACCATGAAGTGAAATTGAACAATGAAAACCGTGACACGGGATTAAAAGTATTACAAGCTACAAAAAGGAAGAATTTTGAAATACGCAGCAATTCAAAGAGACAGTGTAAAAGTGTGCAAGATAAACCTTGGTTTTCAAGGAATAATAAAAATACCGTACAACCAATTAAGTGCCACCAATGTGGTAGAAAAGGACATATAAAAAAGGACTGTTTTTATTATAAAAAAACTCAAAAATATATTGCAAATAGTCAGAATAAAACGGCTCAGACAACACAAATAATAAAAGCATCAACCTCAAAGGAATCACAACCGAGCACATCTGGATTTGCGTTCATGACCGGAGATTATTTGAACGACGAAACGACGAAGGACAAAATCGTTTTCATCCTTGATTCTGGCGCATCGGATCATTTGATTAACCGGGAGGATTTGGCGAGAAATTTTACTATTCTGGAAAAGCCATTAAAAATATCCGTGGCGAAGAATGGTCAGTACATTGAAGCAGTTAAAAAGGGATCGATGGAGGTTACAACCAACATCGGTATGCAAGGAACCATCGACGATGTTTATTACTGCCCAGAAGTCCCATATAACCTACTGTCGGTCCGAAAAATACAAGAGGCTGGGATGACAATTACTTTCGACAACAACGGTGTTAAGATAAGTAATAGTAGTAAAATAATTATGTCAAGTAAGCTACTAAATAACTTGCCTAGTATTGAATTTGTAGTAAAAACAAATGTGATGCATTCTGTTGCTAATATAAATATTTGTAGTAAAGATGATTACAATTTATGGCATGAACGATTAGGCCATATTGAAAAAAATAAATTTCTTGAGTTAAAGAATAAAGAAATGTTTTTAGATGTAAAGCAAATAGAAAAAGTAAATGTAAATGATAAATTATGTGAAGCTTGTATAAATGGCAAACAAACTCGATTACCATTCAGAAAGGCAAAAGATAAAAGTTATGTAAAAAGATCATTGTTTAATGTACATACAGACGTTTGCGGTCCTATCACTCCTTCAACAATAGATAATAAAAATTATTTTGTTTTATTTGTTGAAGAAATCACTCATTATTGTGTTACATATCTTATTGCGCATAAATCTGATGTATTTTCAATTTTTCGAGATTATGTCGCAAAGAGTGAGGCTCATTTCAATTTAAAAATTGTAAATTTATATTGTGATAGTGGGAGAGAATATTTGTCAAACGAAATGAAGGAATATTGTGTTGAAAAAGGTATTAGTTACCACTTAACGGTTCCACGTACTCCACAGTTAAATGGTGTGTCGGAACGTATGGTAAGGACAATAACCGAGAAAGCTCGTGCTATGGTAGCCGGAGCAAATTTAGAAAAGGTTTTTTGGGGTGAAGCTGTCCTTACTGCTACGTACCTGATTAATTTAACCCCGACTAAGGCTATAAAACAGTCAAAAACACCATATGAATTGTGGCATAGTAAGAAGCCTCAATTAAAGTATCTTAGAATTTTTGGTTCGACAGTTTATGTGCATAATAAAACTAGACAAACGAAATTTGATGAGAAATCTTGGAAAGGTATTCTAGTTGGATACGAATCGAATGGTTATAAAGTGTGGGATGTGGAAGGTGGTAAATTTGTGGTAGTTAGAGATGTAATTTTTGATGAGACTAATTTTTTGTTATCTAGACCTGTTATAGTACAGTCTAAAGGGGTTAATTCTGAAAACGCCCGTAACAAAATAGATTTGATATCTAGGCATGTAGTTGTACAGCCTGAAACTGATGTATCTGACTTACAGTCAAAATCAGTAGAGTCTCATAAATCTGATAGTAATAAATCAGATGAAAATAAAAATACCGAATTAAGTCATGGACTTAATAAATCTGTAGTTGAAACAGATATACAAGAACCTTCATGTAGTAAAACTTGTAATAAAAGACAAATATCATGTGTGCTCAATCTCTTGTTTGTACAATTCCTAGTTCTTATTGGGAAATTAAAAATAGGGATGATAGAGTTCAATGGGAACAGGCAATTAAAGATGAAATAAATTCTCTTTTAGTTAATAATACCTGGACGTTAGTGTCAAGGCCAGAAAATAAAAATATTGTAGACTGTAAATGGGTATTTGCTATTAAAAATGATGAGTTTGGTAACCCATTAAAATATAAAGCTCGTCTTGGTGCTAGAGGTTTCAGTCTGCAATATCTTATAGATTATAATGAAACATTTGCACCAGTTGCAAGGATATCAAGTTTCAGATTTATATTGGCATTTGCAAATCAGTTTAATTTATTGGTTCATCATATGGATGTTAAAACAGCATTTCTGAATGGTATATTGAAAGAGGAAATATATATGAAAGTTCCTGAAGGAGTTCAAAGTGAACAAAATCGAGTTTGTAAATTAAATAAAGCCATATATGGATTAAAACAAGCAGCAAGATGTTGGTTTGAAATTTTTGAACAAACTCTTAAAAGTAAAGGTTTTAAGAATTCTTCTGTAGATAGATGTATATATATGTTACGGTGAAAGACTGAAATTGGCGAATGTCGACGTTCACCGGTGAATGTCGACATACACCAAATACGTCGGTGAAAGACCGAATATTTTACTACATTCTTGTACATTCGGACCTTCACCGGTGTATGTCGACAATCACAGATATGCTCTGGTGAAGGTCCGAACGAGAGGAGCCGACAAAGAAACGACTGGCTCTCTCCTGCCAAATCCTTTGGTCTGCTGGAACTCAGTTAGATTTTAGTTTAATGCAAGCTTTGATGATGCGAGTAACGTTTTCTTAATTTTTTTTCCGATACCATAACTAATACTGAATGGAAACTGCAATAAGTCGTGATCTTTTTCTTGAAAAATTAAATGCATTAATTGCAGGTAAGCCAGAAGACAATTTGTTGAATTTTCATAATTGAGTGGCAAAAATAAATCTGAATCGATAACATAAAACGTCGGTAATTAGATGTCGATAAATATGAATATTAAATTATCGACTATTAACTCGATGCCACTCGATTCAATTGTAGATTCTCAAATATTAAAATAAAATAATTGTAATATTACTTTATGTGTTTGTTTTCTTCATGAAATTTCTATATTACATTCTGTTATCGTGTGTCGTGTTGATCTGATATTTCTTCCCATCTTTTATAATTACAAATATAAAGAGTTTAAAAGTTATAAGTGTTTATTTTAATTGTTTAATACTTAGTATATTCCATTACAATTCTTTTTATTTTTCTCAAAGAAAGTACTCTAAAATACTTTCTGAAGTGGTTAGGTTAAATCTACGACATGTTCAACATTCACCATTAGTGCATGGTGAATGTAGACATTCACCGGTGTAAGTCCGAAATAAGGGTATTGAGCAAATATTTCGGACATACACCAAGCGACTATGTGAATGTCGACATTTACCAGATTTCGGTGTTTCACCGTAACATATACAGGGTGTCTCACAACTCGTGTAGGACCCGGAAATGGGGGGTAGCTGACGCAATTCTAAGCAAGATTTCCCTTTGCAAAAATTGGATTTGAAGCGTCGTTTTCGAGTTATTAACGAAAAACACGGACCAATCAGAGCGCCGGGATTAGGCGCGCCGAGAAGCGAGAGCGAAAGCTTCGAGCCGGTCGCCGGAGCGCGAGCGCGATCAACTGAGTTTTTCTTGGAACTCTCTTAAGGGGGGAGACCAGTATGACGCAAATTAAACCGGCCCTATCTTTAAAAGGTCGTCAGAGTTTTGTTGCTTAAGAAAAGTCAAATCTTTTGATGAATTTGGTTAAAATGAACCTTTATTTACAAATTTAAAAAAATATATTAGTACAAATAAGGACGGTATAGTTAAAAACAAAAAAAGATGGATGGTCTGCACTTCGACGCACTTTCTCACTGTAACCAGGGTACAGATCAAACGAGTCATCCGAAATGCATAAAATAAAATTATAAGTAAAGAAAATCGATGCAATTTTAGCCTAACCTCCGATCTGATTTGATTATTCAACCCAATGGCATATAAAAATTATGAAAGTGGCAAAACCCATAATTACGCAAATTTTTCTAACATTTTATTTTTTTTTCTCCAAAATTAGACTTGGTTTCTGGGATGTTTTAGGTTAGGCCGATAGCCACTGATTAGAAATATTGCCACAAAAAATTTCAAGGTGATCTGAACCTCCGTTTAGGCTGTAGGCTGGTTGCAAGGTCCAAAAATGATGTTCCGAGAAAAACGAGGTTAAAGTTTTATGTCCATACGCGGGATAGTGTTATGCGGGATACGAAAACATGTCTAGCGATGGAAATTTGTCGAATTTTTAGGTCCGGTTTTCGGCATTATACGCAGAAAAGACGAAAGAATTTTTTAAGATGGTAAAAAAAAAATCGATTTTTTTAAGGTGTCATACTGGTCTCCCCCCTTAATATCTACTAAGAAGTCTTTACATCGAAACTCAGTTAAATAACGAACAGAATAATTAAAATTAATGTTCATTTACTCATTCCTCATGAAGGAGGATCGAAATTAGTTATGTGTAATTGACATAAAGTATGCAAATGGAATTTATTGAATACTGCAATTCGTTATCGACAAGGAATGTGACATTAAATATTGAAATTTTTTTGTTTTATCTCCAACAACAATATTGGCCAACGAATTTACGTATTTTAATAAGAAATACTTATTCCGTTTGTAAAAAAAAGAGTTTGAATGTGAGATCTAACAAATGTAATAACGTCTCTACTATTTTATAGGAAATTTATTAAAATAAGACTCACCCATTCTTTGAAAATAATCCTGTTTGTTAATAATCCGACAGTGAAAGTGATGGGGTAATTGCCACTGGGTCAACCTGCCGATGTTGACCTGTCGCAGACATTGGCACCGTATAACACAGCTGGTGGCACTCACAGGTCACTGCACTGTCTGCACTTCAAAACACTTTTGTTTTCACTTTCACTTTCTGAAAAATCTCAGGTAAAAGGTGTTGTCCCTTCCGAAGCCTCCGAGGGTGTCCGAAAGGGGCCGATTATTTTAACGTTATCCTGGTCTGCTCCTATGATTAATAATAATCCTCCAAGATCCGTGTTGAAAATTGCAGGCGCTATGAAAAGTCCTCAGAATTTAAATTATGCGCTCGTATAAACTTATACGAGTGTATCTGGTTCTCTTGAAGAATTCGATGTACCGCGGAGCGATACGTACTAAAATAAAATACAGGAATGTATGAATAAATGAAGAAGGATACTTTAATATTAACGTTTGAATATTATTAACATTACTTACCCTAAGCGGCGGGCGACGTCTCGTATGCTTAACGTTCCATCTTCATGAAACTGTTCGAGTGCCTCGCGTTCCTTTTGTACTCCACATAAATATACAAAATATTATAAAATTATGTGTTAGACATTTGCAGAGACATTTCGATGGTTACTGTCCGGCGGCTCTCACGAAACTGCTCACGGGTCAAACATAGCTTTCTTTCCAAAAAACATTCTGCCTTTCCCTACCCCATGGCTAAATATTTTAACAAAAGTATGAATATTGTTTGAACGATTTCCCCGAGTCTAATTGCCGTTTTTGAATGTCGCCAGGGTTTTTTTCTAAACAATCAATCGTACAACAGCCGATACCTGTGAGACTCGAATTCACCTAGATTGTCCATTGTCCCGTTTGGTCTTGACCGTGCAATAAATTGTGCGAAGGCAAACTAACGAAAAGCTAATTACCCTAGGTGATCCTTTTTAACAGACATTTAACATTCTGGTATAGCACATACCAGCAGCCGTTTTACAAAACAAAGTTCGGAGCCGTAAAACAGTCCATTTCTCGTACGGTCTGCTTTGTATTTTCGTGCTATCTGGCCAGGTATTGACGAACGGTATGTAATCAGTGGACAGAAAACCGTGTGCTATATCAAGATGTTAAACGTCTGTTAAAAAGGATCACCTAGGGTAATTAGCTTTTCGTTAGTTTGCCTTCGCACAATTTATTGCACGGTCAAGACCAAACGGGACAATGGACAATCTAGGTGAATTCGAGTCTCACAGGTATCGGCTGTTGTACGATTGATTGTTTAGAAAAAAACCCTGGCGACATTCAAAAACGGCAATTAGACTCGGGGAAATCGTTCAAACAATATTCATACTTTTGTTAAAATATTTAGCCATGGGGTAGGGAAAGGCAGAATGTTTTTTGGAAAGAAAGCTATGTTTGACCCGTGAGCAGTTTCGTGAGAGCCGCCGGACAGTAACCATCGAAATGTCTCTGCAAATGTCTAACACATAATTTTATAATATTTTGTATATTTATGTGGAGTACAAAAGGAACGCGAGGCACTCGAACAGTTTCATGAAGATGGAACGTTAAGCATACGAGACGTCGCCCGCCGCTTAGGGTAAGTAATGTTAATAATATTCAAACGTTAATATTAAAGTATCCTTCTTCATTTATTCATACATTCCTGTATTTTATTTTAGTACGTATCGCTCCGCGGTACATCGAATTCTTCAAGAGAACCAGATACACTCGTATAAGTTTATACGAGCGCATAATTTAAATTCTGAGGACTTTTCATAGCGCCTGCAATTTTCAACACGGATCTTGGAGGATTATTATTAATCATAGGAGCAGACCAGGATAACGTTAAAATAATCGGCCCCTTTCGGACACCCTCGGAGGCTTCGGAAGGGACAACACCTTTTACCTGAGATTTTTCAGAAAGTGAAAGTGAAAACAAAAGTGTTTTGAAGTGCAGACAGTGCAGTGACCTGTGAGTGCCACCAGCTGTGTTATACGGTGCCAATGTCTGCGACAGGTCAACATCGGCAGGTTGACCCAGTGGCAATTACCCCATCACTTTCACTGTCGGATTATTAACAAACAGGATTATTTTCAAAGAATGGGTGAGTCTTATTTTAATAAATTTCCTATAAAATAGTAGAGACGTTATTACATTTGTTAGATCTCACATTCAAACTCTTTTTTTTACAAACGGAATAAGTATTTCTTATTAAAATACGTAAATTCGTTGGCCAATATTGTTGTTGGAGATAAAACAAAAAAATTTCAATATTTAATGTCACATTCCTTGTCGATAACGAATTGCAGTATTCAATAAATTCCATTTGCATACTTTATGTCAATTACACATAACTAATTTCGATCCTCCTTCATGAGGAATGAGTAAATGAACATTAATTTTAATTATTCTGTTCGTTATTTAACTGAGTTTCGATGTAAAGACTTCTTAGTAGATATTAAGAGAGTTCCAAGAAAAACTCAGTTGATCGCGCTCGCGCTCCGGCGACCGGCTCGAAGCTTTCGCTCTCGCTTCTCGGCGCGCCTAATCCCGGCGCTCTGATTGGTCCGTGTTTTTCGTTAATAACTCGAAAACGACGCTTCAAATCCAATTTTTGCAAAGGGAAATCTTGCTTAGAATTGCGTCAGCTACCCCCCATTTCCGGGTCCTACACGAGTTGTGAGACACCCTGTATATTAGACAAAGGGAATGTGTCAAGAAATATATATGTGGTACTTTATGTGGATGACCTTGTAATTGCTACAGCTAATATTGAAGAAATGAATAGTTTCAAAAATTATCTAATGAGTAAATTTAGTATGGTAGACTTAAAAGATATTAAATTATTTTTGGGAATAAAAATAGAAAGAAATGAAAATCAGATTACAATGAGTCAAAGTGCTTATATTCAAACAATTTTAAATAAATTTAATATGTCAGATTGTAAACCGGTGAGTACACCTATGGAAAATAAATTAGATTATACAGTGTTAGACTCCGATGAGAAATTTGATGCTCCTTGTCGAAATCTCATAGGATATTTAATATATGTAATGTTGTGTACTAGACCTGATCTGAGTGTGTCAGTTAATATTTTAAGTCGTTATTTAAATAAAAACAATAAAGAATTATGGACCTGTCTGAAAAGAATTTTAAGATATCTTAAAGGTTCAATTGATATAAAATTAACGTTTGTTCGAAATAATTATAATGATATTTTGCAAGGTTATGTAGATTCAGATTGGGGTGGAAATGACATAAACAATAGAAAAAGTACAACAGGTTATCTGTTTAAATTGTTTGAATCCTGTACGATTTGTTGGAATACAAAAAGGCAAACATCAGTAGCAGCTTCATCTACAGAAGCTGAATACATGGCGCTTTTTGAAGCTGTTAGAGAAGCGTTATGGCTTAGATCTTTAGCAGCTAGTATTAATTTAAATATTGTAAATCCAATAATAATTTACGAAGATAATAATGGTTGTATTAGCATAGCAAATAATCCGACTGGTCATAAAAGGTCAAAACATATCGACATCAAGTATCATTTTTCAAGAGAACAGATTGAGAAAAATGTAATAAAACTGAGTTATATTCCTACAGGTAATCAGTTGGCTGATGTCTTGACAAAACCATTATCGGCAATCAAATTCCAGGAGTTCAGAACTGGAATGGGCTTACATTAAAATATTATTTAAAATATTATATTATTTTTATGAGTTTATAAATTTTATATTATAATGGTCTGATTAGGTTTTTCTGGGTTTTCCCTAATCCTATGCAACAAATGTTGGACCATATGTATCTTACGCCAGATGAAGCGAAGAAAGGTATATTTTTATTTAAGCATATCCGATTAATTTTTGAGGAGGCGTGTTGGATTTATTCAACAGAATAAATGTTTCGTCTGCAAAAATCATCGGGTCGTAAACTTTCACTAACGCTGGAGATTCGACTTGAGAGGTTGCAGATGTTTGTTTTCACTTTAGGACCCATAGGGCCTATAGATTCGTAACGGATTTTTCCTACGAGAAGTTTTCTTATTCTTACGGTTTTCGTTGACTAGTAAAGACGGGCCTTTCTGAGCCTCGAAAGTTAAATTAAAGTTTCTTTGATATAACGTACTTATTGTTATTACTCTATTTCACCACCTATTTCCTATAAACATTAACTATTTCATCTTTACAATTATTAAAATTTGATCGCGCTTGGTATTGTAACTATTGTAACTATTGTAGGACTGATTGACGCATACCTACTCGCAATAACGGTACAATGAAATACTATGGACAATCTATATAATATTGTAGTATTATAAAACAATTTCTATTACAAATCTATATTGCGTCGCGGGCCCTTGAGGAATATTCCAGAACGCTGGGCGTTATCGGACCACACGAGTGTGACTTTCGTTTATATTCGGCGGTTCGCAGAAGTAAAGCGATCTAAGAGTTAGACCATGGGACCACGTTGATTTCAAGGAAGGAATGCGTTATATTAACAATCTGAGTTTAGTCGCCAAAAGATAATCTATCTAATAACACAAACGACCGTTACTGCGTTCGATTAGGGTGTTCCCAGAATGCAATATGCATTATCGATACACATCCGGTCGGTGAGAACTACAATGGAAATTTTGAAAGATGTTCCTGTTCGGAACGTAACAATATGCTTATATATTTAAATAAAACATATTTAATACAAAGAACTCATCGTTCCTTTACATACACAATTCGTTTTAGAAGTATCAAGCTTTAATTGTATACACTCATTATTTGTGTTCTCAATCTTTCCTTGTATTTGCTTTCCAGTAATTTCATTTGAAGGAATATGTTTAAAACAAATAATTATTAATAGTAACAAGATAATAATTAAGATAATAACATGAATGGTACTTACCTAAAGCAAATATCATCACCACTATAGTTACGATTTTGAACTTCGTAGACAAAGTTGTTTTAGAAAGTTTTCTGTGTCTAGTTGACAGTTCGTTTTCAAGTTTTTCCCAAGTTACCATTAAACAAGGCCACTGCATAGCCAGTTTTAGAAAAAGGAAGCTTGCGATTAAGTTGGTCCCATTGAAAACGAAGGTAGCTTGCGAACATAAAATAGTATTATATAAAATTTCAAGGATATAATGTTTTATTTGTAAGTTAAATCAAGAAAGCCAACTCTTTAATGATTGATGCATTGCAATTGAAATAATGTCATTTTTATAATATGATTTGTTTCAATCTTCCATAATAATAATATTGAAGAAAACAGGATGAATTTCATTATGCAATGTCTTCAAATAATTCATAAATCATTCATTGTAGGAAAATGTTTTCATTTTGAAAACTGCATCATTTTTAAAGGCAGACGTAGTAGTTGATTTAGTTTGTTGTTATTTTGCTTTTTTATAAAGATATGAAGATCATCTTCAGTCTTTTTAAACGGAATGTGTAATGTTTGTTCCTCAGTTCGGAAGAAAACATGAAATTTTACCTAAAAATGTATTACGACAGATAGGATTTAAAGTTAATTATAATTGATATATTTGCAAGTTAATAATCTTGCATTAAAAAATAGATTGCAGTCAATGTTGCTGCAATGTGACTTTCTTTATAACAGCATATGTTTCTAAACACAGTTTTTATTAGATTTTAAACATTGTCAACGGTAATTGTGTTAATATTTCATTATCAGTTCAGTTTCTGAAGTTGAGAAACAGTAAAGAAATATAATATAAGGTAAAAGTACCAGTAGTTGACCATTTTGTTTAAAAAATGATGAAATAAGGTTTGTATAAGTTGCGCACTTCAGATGATAGTGACTTTTAGATGCCACGACATATGTTGTTTAAATTTTGGAACAATTGCGCGTGAAGTGCAGTGTGTCTATTAGCAGCGAATATCCGAGTGCAATAAGGTAAGTAATGTGCCGATATATTTCTATTTCCTTAACGATTCTGTTAAGAATAGCTGTATAATTCAGATAAAAAATTTATATGTTGCGAACATTTTGTGAATAAATCAGTTACTGTGTAAGCGCTTACAATGTTTTACCAATTTAATAAATACAATGTTTTTGTCGTTCTAACTTAAAAAAACAATAGTTTTTTAATGGTCAACTTTTGGGTATTGTTAATGTACAACTTTCGGAAGTTGACAGACGAGGTCAATTATTGACATTACTCATTTACATTTGTTTACGATTTATAATGTATTCGTTTTACACCTCACTTTGTTAGAAACACAAAATATAAATCTGCATGTTATAGCATACTGGCATCTAGTTGATGACCACATGGTCAAGTTAGAGACCTTGTCAACATGGACAATAATGAACCCGTCTCCGTTTTTGATATAACCATCCCAGATGAAGAATCTGTATACGATAACATTATTCCAGCAGTACCGATTCAGGAGTCGTAACAATATACAGTGCCGGACAAAATGATAGGACGACTGATGTATTTCTGTATATCGTATAATATAACAAGATATATGTACATTTTACGAACCCTATGTATTAAATATGTCCTCTAAAGTGTGCCTATAGAATTGCGAGCCTGTATCTTGTACACAAGAGCAGTTACGGAAATAAATGTAAATATGGGCTGACATTACCCGGTCAAAATGATAGAACACTTGCGATGTTTTTCATTATTGTGTATTCCCTCAATAATCTATCAGTAGTGAGCAGAAGCAGACGTATAAATCTTCCTTTGTCTATAATATTTGTGTTGTTAAAGTTAAAATGGGTCGAGGAAAACAATTAAACAAAAGTGAAGTGGACAGAGTCCTGTTATTACGGTCACAAAATCAAACTATCACGAAAATTGCGAAGTTGTTGAATAGAAGCCGTCACGTTGTATACAACCTTTTTAAAAATCCGAAAATCTATGACAAAAAGAAAAGTACTGGCCGGCCTCGTGCTACAACAGAACGCGACAGACGGAATTGCAAGAGAAATTGCTGAAGAAGCAGGAGTTTCAGTTAATGTAAGGACTGTACGACGCATCATCCAAAGCAGCAAACAAATCAAACGGAAAAAATTGAAGGGAAAACCTCCTCTAAGTAAGTGTACAACATAAGGAAGTTCGTTAAAAGTTCGCTCGTGATCATATATTATGGAACAAAAAGTGGAGAAGTGTGATATTCAGTGATGAAAAAAAATTTAATTTGGACGGTCCTAATAGCTGGAATTATTATTTTCACGATCTAAGGAAAGAAGAACAATATTTAAGCCGTCGGCAAATGGGTGCCGACGTATAAACGAATCCTTTGCAGTACAAACAAAAGTAAAGGTAATACAAACCTCTACAGACATCCCTTTTTACGATGGCATGGAAAGAAATAAAAAATGTTAAAGTGGGGTGCTGGGGTGTTTTCACCCTCTAGTAACTTTTCACCCCTTAGGGTACAAACGAAGCCAAATACGATACAATTGAAAGAAATAAAATTTTTAAAAGTTGGGTGCAAGGTTCAGGTAGGTATTCTTTCCACGTTTCTCTTCGGATTTACCTTTGGGACCGTAGACTCCCGTAGGCTTGCTTCTCAATCTAGATCAGTGCTAGGAATTAGTTGCCCTTTTCGGGCCGATTTCGGACTCGATACCTACCGTGCCCCTACTACCGCGCTCGACTGCCCACGTGACGTCGTGCGCCAGGGACGTCGCACGATAGATTTGTCGGGAAAATTTCTAATCACCGATGGGTCCCGACAAATCTATCGTACGTCGTCCCTGGCACACGGCAGTCGTGTGCGGTAGTAGGGGCATGGTAGGCGTCGACTCAGAAATCGGCCCGAAAAGGGCAACTAATTCCTAGCACTGGTCTAGACCATCAGCGACATTACCCGTAAGACTCGAAAAATCACTTACTACAAATTTACGATTACCTTTATTATCTCACCTAAAGAACCTCTTTTTCCTGGAACACCTCCCCACCACTGGGCCATTACCTTCTGAAATTCTATTGTAGTATAAAAAAATGCCCTTCCATAGTCCCATACGTTTAGTCTAGTTTTAACTTTATATTGTGCGGGAGTCTTTGTAACCAAACCAATGAAAAATAATCACTTTAATAAAACCCAGCCTGGCTCTTCGTGATATGATGATACTACATTCGACACACTACAAAGAATAAAATACTTCTTATGTAAATTTGAACCTGCAGAAACGAGGTTTCCGCACTTATGAGAATATGTATCTATTTTGACTAAATATATGTTTTATTGTACAACCACTCAAATAATCTCAAATAATATTTCACTTTTCTGTTAGAAATATGACTAGACTTATTAAAAGATGTATCGTTCTTAGTGCGTGTAAAAATGTGATACCGGCATACTGATCGGTATTAAACAAAATGTTTAAATAGCTGAATCAGATAAGGTAATAGTATTACTTAGCCAGCTTACTCGCCAGATTTAACAATCTGAGTAATTTCCTTAGAGAGAACTAAAAAATAAAGATCATTATGAATTACCCAAGACAGATGAAGATTTGCGAGTTTGAATTATTTGTGGATATACCATAATGTTAAGATATTCGAAGTGCCCGCGTAGCGCGAGTCCTTTTTCCTTCGCGTTTATCTTTTGTCTCCCTTCCCTTCCGTTATGTTATGCGAGAGCACGTTGTAATCCTGGTGTATCGCGCGCGATTTCTATATCGCGGAATATGTTCAATATATATTATCATAGTTAATAATAACACGTCTCGCTGTGTCTCTCCTGCCTCCATCCCCAAACTCAACAGGTTATGGGCCCAGGAGCGAAGTAAGTGTAGCAAATTGATATAAAAAAAAAAAAAAGAAAAAGTGAGGTTAGGTGTGACCAGCCACCACGTGTTGCCATGAGTATCGCAAATATGCAACAAATCGAGAAATTAGGAGATGGTAACTATGAATCATGGAAAATTCAAATGAAAAGTATTTTAAGATACAATGAGTTATGGGATTACGTAAATGGGACCATTATTAAGACAGAAAACAATGCCGCTCAATGGACACTTAAAGACGAAAAAGCGCTAGATTTAATTATATTGAGTTTGCAGAGAACACAGTACAATCACATTAAAAAGGCTGAAACTTCGCTAGAAGCATGGGAAGCATTGAAAAAGGTGTATGAGTCACAAGGACCCATGAGGCAGTGCATTTTATTTAAGCAACTATATAGGATGAAAAAGGAGAGAAACCAGACCATGGCACAGTATGTAGATGATTTTATACACAAAGTAGAACAACTTACAGAAGCAGGCATCAAATTACCTGAAACAGTTATACCGATAATGTTGTTAACTTCCTTACCGTCTGAGTATGAGACATTCTGTATAGCCATCGAGTCAAGAGAAATAATGCCCACTCTAGATGAACTTAAGGTAAAGTTATTGGAAGAGGAAATTCGAAAGGCTGATAACGATTTATTGAAAGACGTTGACAAAGAGACGGCTTTATTATCAAACAAGAGAACGTTTCAAGAGAAGAAACCCCAGAAGCAACCCTTCCAAAAGCATAGACCTGAGTGTACTCACAATAGGAAATATAATGATAAGTGTTTTATATGTGGTAAAGCAGGACATTTAGCCAGATTTTGTAAGAGCAAGCATAAGGTTGTTACATCTAAAAACAATACAGAAGAGGCAATGTTTGCAAGTGCGTTCAACAGTGGTCCTAGTACATCAGGTGATTGGTATCTAGACAGTGGAGCAACTGCACACATGTGCAATGACAAAAAGATGTTTGAAATCCTCAATGAAGAATGCAAGGAAAAGGTATATACAGCCACAGATAGCAGCACTTGGTCCCTAGGTAAAGGAGAAGTAAAACTAAGCCTCGATTCAAAGAACAAACAGGCCAGTAACATTAAATTATTGGATGTAATGTGGGTACCAGAATTTAGAAGTAACCTAATGTCAGTCCCCAGCATAACTAAAAATGGATATAGCGTAACATTTAAAGAAGAATCAGCTGTTATAAAGCGAAAGGATAGAACTGTAGTACTAACAGCGCAGAAACAAAATGATTTGTATATTGCTAAGCCCTCAAGCATGCAACGAGGCATGTTAACAGAAAAACCAGATGACAGAATGGTGAGGTGGCATTAGAGATTGGGCCATCTAAACTTTAATGATGTGAGGAAAATGTATAATAAAGGCATGGTAAATGGAGTGCAGATGCTTCAACATGCTACCCTGAACGAATCAAGATGTGAGGTATGTGATCTCAGTAAAATTCATCAATTACCATACTCGCGTTCAAATGACATAGAGAGCGACACATTAGCGTTAGTACATACGGACATATGCGGTCCTATGAAAACACCATCCTTAGGGGGCGCAAGGTATTTTGCGACCTTTATTGATGACAAAACAAAATATACAGAAGTAGTCATTTTGAAGGAGAAATCCGAAATATTTAACGCTTTCAAAGTATACAGGGTGTTCAGCGTATTACTAGCCAGCGTTTTTCTCGTAAACGACTGGTACTAGAAAAAAATGAAAGAGAAAAAAGTGATAGTGTTTTTGATAGTCAACATAATGGTATATGTATTTTTTTCGTATTTATACTATTTTTTAAGATATGAAGGTAACCTTCAGTTTTTTTAATGGAATGGTATATATTTTTTTATATCATATGAAAGAGCGCATCGAAACGAATTCAACGATGTATTATAACATGACCTTGAAATCCATTCTGAGTCAAAAGCAAACGAAATATTTCAAATATTTCGTATTACTATGCTTATCGGTAATTCCTACTGATATGTTTACATTTCGTGTTCAATGTGGTTTCCATTATCTAGAAGGCACTTTTGGTGGTTTGATGTTATGATTAGGTCTGTGTCAGTGCTTACTTCTATTACAAGGCGTGCAACACTATTTGAGCATTATTTCACAGATTGGTTGCTGATATCTAGAGCGATGTATCGTTATTCGAGAGAAGAGAAGATAGATATGGTGCGTATTTATTACGAGTGTTATAAAAATAAAAGACGTAGCAAGTTAAAGTACCAAGAGGAGTTTCCACACAGAATAATACCCAATGAAAATCAATTTGTTTTGGTAGCAAAACGTTTTAGTGAAAAGGGTTCCTTAGAAAATAAGAAACATAATCGTCGGAATATTTTATCTGAAGAAAAAAAGTTAGAAGCTTTGTTACATTTTGTAGAAAATCCGTCGACCTCAATACGAAAAGTAGCTACTGCTTGTGATATTTCCATTGGGTCAACCCACAAAATTTTAAAATTACACGGTTATAAACCTTTCAAATACCACATGGTACAGGGCCTAAGAGAAAGTGATTTACCACGACGTGTAGAATTTTGTAATTGGCTACTTGAAAATAATAGAAACGACTGTAATTTTTATAAAAAAATTCATTGGACTGATGAATCCAGTTTTGATAATAATATGCTGCCTAACCATTATAATACTCATCTGTGGAGTGTTGATAACCCAAAAAGAAAAAGGGAAAACAATTTTCAAGTACAATTTCGTACTAACATGTGCTGCGGTATGATTGATAATGTACTCTTGGGACCATATTTTTATAGTGGAACACTTAACGGTGTCAAATATTAAGAATTTTTAGATACACATTTTCGAAATTATTGGGAAGCACTGCCATTATCTACTGTTCAAGACTTTTATTTCCAACAAGATGGTGCCCCACCTCACAACTGTAGAGCGGTTTCTAATTTCTTGAATAACATGTTTCCAAACAAATGGATTGGAACATACGGACCTCTGAAATGGCTACCAAGGTCCCCAGATTTGACCCCCTTAGATTTCTTTTTATGGGGAACTATCAAAAATTTGGTTTACGATACTCCGCCTGCAAATATCAGTGATTTAAAGCAAAAGATAACAGACGCATGTGCATCAATACCTCAAGCAACAATAGCGGAAGCCACCACAAGTGTATTGTGTAGGGCACAAAAGAGTGTGTAGCGGCTGGCTTCGTGATTTTTAAGCGATCATTGTAAGTGCAAAAGGCCAGCACGGTTTACGGCGTATACGGTCAGAACGGCTATTTTTGAGGATACCGTTAGATTTTCTTTACGCATGTTTTGTAGTTTTTCGTCAACGGTCTCAATAGCTACGTACGGCATCGTAAACCGGGGATTTCCGAAGGGACCACGGTTCCGGGCCTGGCGGTCCCTGACCGTGCAGGGGAGCGGTACGTGGTCACCGGGAAATCCCGCTGCATTGCCAAATTTATCGTTTGGAAGACACCCCCACCAAGGGATGTCTGACGTCTTGAAAAACGCGTCAAGAGTGTGGAAGGACAGTTTACCAGCAGTTCTTCATACGAAACACTCCAGTCCTTAATAAAGAATCGTTCCTCAGTTTAAAAGACTTTAACATTTTTATTCACGCACCAAACTCCTAAAAGTGTATCCAAGCTAATGGAAACCACATTGAACACGAAATGTAAACATATCAGTAGGAATTACCGATAAGCATAGTAATACGAAATATTTGAAATATTTCGTTTGCTTTTGACTCAGAATGGATTTCAAGGTCATGTTATAATACATCGTTGAATTCGTTTCGATGTGCTCTTTCATATGATATAAAAAAATATATACCATTCCATTAAAAAAACTGAAGGTTACCTTCATATCTTAAAAAATAGTATAAATACGAAAAAAATACATATACCATTATGTTGACTATCAAAAACACTATCACTTTTTTCTCTTTCATTTTTTTCTAGTACCAGTCGTTTACGAGAAAAACGCTGGCTAGTAATACGCTGAACACCCTGTATAAAGCTCGTGTCGAAAAGCAAATTGGTAAACCGATAAAAAAGATACGCAGTGACAATGCGAGGGAATATCTCTCAAAAGAATTTACCGAATATCTGGAAAAAGAAGGGATAGTACGCCAGTTATCAACCCCGTATACGCCTCAGCAAAATGGAGTGGCGGAACGCGCCAATAGAACGATTGTGGAAATGGCACGTACAATGTTGACACAATCAAAATTACCCATGAGCCTATGGGCAGAAGCTGTAAATGCGGCTGTTTTCATAAGGAATAGATGCCCAACTGGAAAATTGAAAGATTCGACACCATTTGAGGAATGGACAGGACGAAAACCGTGCGTTGGTTTCCTGAGAATCTTTGGTAGTAAAGCAATCGCTTTGGAAAAGCATAGGAGAATGAACAAATTTATGCCAAAGGGTAAGGAATACATACTAGTAGGATATTCACAAACGTCTAAAGCGTATAGGTTATGGGAACGTGGAACGAGACATGTTGTGGTGAGAAGAGACGTCCGATTTCACGAAAACATTGAATACCACACAACAGAAAATGAAGATATGTTCGTAGTTCCGATCCAAAATGAGTTTAATACAACTGCAACAGATGAAGAAAAGGAAGTGGAAGAAGACTATGAAGAAGAGTCAGATGAGAATGTTTCGGAACATGATACCTTGGCAGAAGAAGCTACACTTGAAGAAACTATGGATGAATATGAAATGCCAATCACAAGAACAAGAGGTCGTCCGAAGTTAATACGAACTGGGAAAAGAGCCATGAAGAGCGATCAGTGTCAGTTGTGACTAGCTGCCATGAAACAAGAATATGAATCCCTCATGAAAAATGGAACATGGGACCTAGTGGATAAACCAAAAAATTCAAAGATACTCACTAATAGATGGGTGCTTAAAGTTAAGCAGAATCAAGATGGTACCATAAACAAATTTAAAGCAAGGCTTGTAGCTCGTGGTAATGAGCAAAAGCACGGTATCGACTTCGACGAGGTTTTCGCACCCGTTGCTCGTTACGAAATAATTCGAACTGTGCTAGCAGCAGCAGTAGAGCACAGAATGCATGTGCATCACATCGACGTCGTTTCTGCGTATGTACAGGGTGATCTGACGGATACCATTTATATGCACCAACCTGAGATGTTTGTAAAATCAGGAAAAGAAGACAAAGTCTGTAAATTGAATAGACCACTATTTGGGCTGAAGCAGGCAGGTAGAAACTGGTATCAAACTTTGAATAATTATTTGACAACCATTGGTTTAGAGAGATCACCGATTAATCCATGTGTATATACAAAAAAAGTAAATAATACAGGCATCATAGTATTGGTTTATGTTGATGACATATTGATAGCGGTAAAGGATTCAGAAGAATTAGAGAAAGTCAAGAAATTAATACAGAAGAAATTTAAAATTAATGACTTAGGCAAAGTGACAAATATTCTCGGCATACATGTCAACAGAGAAGGCAATACAGGAAGTATCAAACTGAATCAGCGGAAATACATAGAGGAAACTTTGGAAAAGTTTGGGATGAAAAATTGCAAACCAACGTCCACGCCTTTGGTACCAGGCGAAACATTCGATCACGAAGCTATAAATGAACAAGAGCAAACTGAAGCGCCATATAGAGAACTCATAGGAGCTCTTATATACATATCAAATGCGACGCGACCTGATATAGCGTTCGCTGCAAATGCTCTAAGTCAATTCAATGGAAAAACTAATAATTACCACTGGAAGGCGGCGAAACATGTTCTAAGGTATTTAAAAGGTACTATTAACTATAGTATAAAGTATTCTGTTTCAAGTGAACCGGTAAAAATATATGTTGACTCGGACTGGGCGGCTGATGGAAGAGGGAGAAAATCACGATCCGGTTATGTTTCCATGCTGGCCAACGGCCCTATCAGCTGGCAATCCCAAAAGCAAAAATCGGTCGCTTTATCTACTATGGAGGCGGAATACATGGCAATGTCCGAGGCAGCCAAAGAAGCAATTTATTTAAAAAGATTATTAGAGTATATGAACTTTAGTGATTTACTTTGCGGAAAATTAGATATATTTTGTGATAATCAGAGCGCTATTCAATTAAGCAAAAATAATACGTATCACCGTAGAAGCAAACATATAGACATTCGATATCACTACACTAGGGAAATGCAGGAAATGGGTGAGATAAGCGTGCAATATGTAAGCACAAATGAAATGGTGGCAGATATATTAACTAAATCTCTTCCAAAGATTAAATTAGAAAAATGCGTTCAAATGTTAAATTTAAGAGACTAGTGTAGGATTAGAGTATAAATGTTATTAAAAACAGACCAAAGATGTTTATATATAAGATGTGAATTCATAGAGCACTTCGAAAGGGGGAGTGTTAAGATATTCGAAGTGCCCGCGTAGCGCGAGTCCTTTTTCCTTCGCGTTTGTCTTTTGTCTCCCTTCCCTTCCGTTATGTTATGCGAGAGCACGTTGTAATCCTGGTGTATCGCGCGCGATTTCTATATCGTGGAATATGTTCAATATATATTATCATAGTTAATAATAACACGTCTCGCTGTGTCTCTCCTGCCTCCATCCCCAAACTCAACACATAATAATTATAGAAATATTTGAAAGAATTTATCGTTCATTTATAATCAGATTAGGAAAGTGGACTGAAAGTAACATACAACATCGAATATTACTTGAACTGGAACTTAATTTGATAATATCTTGGTAAGTACTAATTTGGGGCAGATTATACATTCCATTTAAAACTTGAAGGTACTGTTCACATTTCGAAAAGAAAATTATAAAGCAACTACAACAATGGATTTGACTCCGAAAAACATAATTTCCGCAACGAATGATTTATGAGTTATTTATTTATTGTTTTTATATTGAAATGGAAATGTTAAGTATGCTTCACATTGATCAGTTGAGAATTACCAGTTTTAATAACTGTACAATCATTAGTTCGTGAAAATGAAAATAATTTAACGTTATATTTCAAAAATTTAAAGAAATAATTTAATTTTTATTATTATTTAAGAAACCAATTTTCTGAAGGTTTGTGAACACAGTCAAATTTGACATTTCAAAAAGCCCTTCTTCCATTTTCAACTGTGTATCTACACCTAACCGGTAATAAAACAGATGGCAAGAAGGTAATTTATCTTACTCATTTTTGTTGAAGTTATGCCGGTCGAAGTTATCCTCAAAACATTAAAAATTGTCATGATTGATGAACCGAAGAATGAAATTGCACAATAAATAAATTTTGGACTACGCCAAGTAAATCTGAAAAATTAATAAGTAATTAATGTTTCTGTTGTGGTAACTATTAAGTCCATACTTTTATTACAAACAACGTTAAAAAATTATATGTCTCGCGCATCATAGGCAGTGTCTATATCCTTAGTTTAGTAAAATCTCTTTGAAAAACTTACTGCAAAGTTGATGCTGAAATATTGACAATATGCTACTGATAATATACAGGGTGAATCACGAATCACCAGTAGAAATTATTCTGTTATTAATAGTCGGATTGAAAATGTTTTTATCAGCTTTCGCATGATTTTAAAAGAGCTTTAATGTAATTGCGAAGAATTATTTCTCAACTCGTTTTTTTATATTTTTTTAAGGTCACCCTGAATTTTTTATAAATAAACATATAATTTTTTTCGCCTGTCTGTTAAAGGATTTCAAGCTAAATCCGGTGGATATAAGGACAGTTTTTTTTCTTCTACGTTGAAAGAAATTAAAAAACTGTATATTACAAGAAGTATTGTATGCTTAAAAAATTAAAAATTTTAATTTAAAAATTCGAAAAAATTTAAACATTTGAAAATATAAAAATTAGGAATAAAAAAATTTTTAAATTTAGAAATTAGACATTTGAAAATTTAAAGATTAAAAGATTTGGAAATATAGAGTTATAGAAAGGGCATACGCCGGATAAGGTAGTCAAATGTAGCCTTGTATATATTATAATATTATATATATTATATATATTGTAATATTATGCGCATATTATATTCTCTAATATACGCTACGGAGACCTCCATGTCTTAGAATTTTTTTACGAAATTAAATAAGTAAAATGGGCCAAAAACTAGGATTTCGTTTTTCCCCTTTTGCTACCCTTACGGACGAGATAGGGATTTGAAATTTGGTATGATATGTTTTTTCTAGATATGCTACCGACTGACGTATTGGGTTTTTCATTTGACTCAAAAGCACATTTGATTACCTTATTCGGCTGTATCTTTTGAAAGTTTTGCGATTTAGAAATTTGAAAATTCGATTAATCTAAAGATTTGGAAATTTAATTAATTTAAAGATTTGGGAATCTGTCAATTTTAAATTTGATAGTTTGAAGATTTAGATATTTGATCATTATTGGGTTTAAAAATTTGCAATCACTATGTTTATCAACAATAATAATATATACGTATACTGCCAGTATTATATTGACATTGATAATTATATTGATCGCGTGAGTTTTTCACAAAAGCTATTGATTTCACCATGCTTAATGTACCAAAGCTAAAGGATGAAAAACATAATAACGAAAGACTCATACAAAATACATAATAATAATTTACTCAGAGGACTGCTATATTATAGATATTTTGTTCTTTTTCATTGTTCCTCTCTCTATTTGTACATTGTATAAGTAATGTGTACACATTTTACATTAACTTCTAAATTTTTAATAGGTAATGCTATTACTTAAATTTTATTATGAAGCTATTACAGCTTATTTCAACATCATGAACAACAGAATATCATTTAAGAATTCATGTAAGATTTGTAAGGAGACTGGCAAAGAGCAATATACGTATAGTATTGCAGGGACAGCGAAATTCCCAGGGGCCAACAATATATTTTAATTATATTTTGTCTTTTCTATCAAGCGAAAACGAAATTACCTGAGATGAGCTGCATTAGGAGTATTAACGCCTGACACTGGAAACAAGGAAAAACATTGAGCTAACATGATGATAGGCCTCATGGATGCATGTAAACTGTCAGTTTCTGGGTTGAAAGTATCAGTAGGTGATGCTACTGGTTCCGGCACTAAAAATTGAATTCGTATACAATTCTAGAACAATATTTCACAAATGAAATTCACTATTCACTTTCTATACTCTTAAAACTTTACTTACTTTTATCAATGTTTGATTCCAGACCTTGGAATTTACTGAACTGCAGGTTATTTCTGGAGGATCTGAAAAATATATCGACAATACAATAAACGAGATGTTAAAAGGTGTTATTAATTGTAAAGAAAAGTGAATAAAACATGATATAAACTAATCTTACATAAATTATTTACGTTTGATACCATGAAAAGAATGAATTAGGTAAGTATATTTGAATTAGTAACACCAAATACTTTGAATTAAGAGTTTACTATTCCAAAACATATATAAAATTTTAAATATTTCGAATACTCTATTTTATACTTTATTCTGTATGCAAATATATATTTACACCGGGTTCATTACTTGAAAAAAGTACCGCGGTAATAGTTATATTATATTATTAGTTATATTGTCATTACCAGTTGCTCTGATATTTTATACCTATTTGCTTAATAACTAATAGTATATGTATTCATGGAAAATATTAATGTATACGTTCTACATTTATTCCTTACTTTATACTTTATTAATCACAACTGAATTATATCTAAAATTCTGTTACTAGAAATTTTATCTATTTTTCGATTTTTATGAGACCTTCTTTAAGTAATTTTGTAAAACAGCACACTTTGATAATATTAATGTAAGAATATAACTTTTGTATTTTTTTGTATTTTTCTGTTATGAATGTTCTACCAATCGATTTTAATATTTGTTCAATTAAAAGAAAACTAAACAGGATTAAATTTAAACTTTATTTATTGATTTAATTGACAATAATTTTGATTGACATGAAGTACTTTTCTGAAGTACTTATTTTCCGTGTAAATGGCAGGATAAATGTATTAAACAATGTGTCTATCTATCTTGTTCGTCGTTAATTCATATATATACACTTGTCCGATGCTTACAGAAGTTTTACATTCACTAGTATTTTTTAATAGTTTAGATGATCATTTCAAATTAAAAATGATCGTTCTCGAAATTATAAGAAAATAAAATATTTTCAGAGTTACTATATTTTTTATAAATGTGGTACGTTATTTAATGAGCAAATACAGTCGTATAATTGTATAATCTAAATTAATCGTAAAGTTATTACGCTTTATGAACGTACAATTTACGGGTTTATACTACCATGCGTCCAATACGCCCATAACACGGAACAAACAGGATATCAGATTCAGAACCCACGTTTTATAGAAGCACCTATGGACCATTAAGTTCTTATTTTAAATAAATTAGTATAAAAAATGTAATATAATACAATTTCCAGAATATCATATACAGAAATCAGTCATGCATCGAATGGAAGGTATAAAATGTCTGTATAATTCGACCCATCATAATAATATTTTTTGTGTGAGAAAAATTAAAAATTCTATTGTAATTTGTTCGTACTTTTTCTTTGGACTCATAATTTACGATGCGAAATTTGATTAAAAGAGCTCAACGTTTTATTTTAAAAAATGTGCAAAATAATGTTAATTTTTAACATATTTTTTAACCAAATAAATTTTTCAGAAGTCGACTTACGCCATATTAGTGGCCTTCGGAAACAGAAAAATTTGCAATTTGAATATTTTGTCTAGGCCTTATAGTTCCCGCGATATTTGGGAAAATAGCTTTTTCAACCTCAACTTTAAGAGTTATTTTCACCACTTCAAAGTAGATATTCACCGATAAAAAATACATTCCAAATATTTTTTCCCTTTCTATAACGTGTGTAAATTTCATTAAAATCTGTGTGTATCAATGAGGTGCTGTCCCTTGTTAGACGTCAAAACGGTTAAACGACTAGAAAACTAAAGATATTAAAATAAGAACGAAATCTATTTTGTATATTTTTTGCAGTATCATTCACAAAAAAGATACATAATATAATTTAACATTTTGAATATCGCGCTGAATTCACCTTTTTCATAATAAATTTAACTCTATTTTAACAAACGAGCACGTAATGACGAAACTACAGGTATTTAAAGATATTTATATTGCACTTTAACTATAAAATGTTGGTATTACTATGTTCGAAAAGATTTGCAAAATTTATTTATCTAACAGCTATTGTTTAGTCATAAATACGGCTTTAGAGTTATATGTACTAAACATACACACACATATGACTAATACATACAATTTTTAATGCACCAAAATTTCGATTATATAAAGTTCTCAATAGCTGTATGATTTGATCAGTATTTATATTACTATAATTATTAGAAAGTATTCTATACCCTAAATACCAAATATATTTTATAAAAAATGAAAGGGAAGATATATTCGAAAGACTCCGGAATAAACTAGCAAATAAGAGTTTAAGAAACAAGTGATTTCTTAAAAACTTATAACGTCAAATTCTTATCAGTAAAGAAAGCAAGCGTAAACATAATAAGTAAACAATAAAGAATTATTTCGATAAAATAAACACTTTTGAGAAAACTAGGAAGCACATACTATTTTCTGCAAAACGAAATATTAAAAGGATTTTATTTCTATCTGTCTACTTTTACATTCTACTTTTATATTGTATTTTGTCGTATGTATCACTTACTGTAAGGTAGCTTGTTGAACGCCACTTAATATCACAAAAAAACGGATCCGTAAACAACGATATGAGTTAACAAGAGCATAGCAGTTTCACAGTGAATATAATCTATTAATTTTACCCGTGATGCGTCGCGATCGACAATATGCACGACACAAGACCGCGTAGCGAACGGAAGATAAACTTGTTACGTCAGAGTTTTATTCTGCGTCAAGGAAAAAGGGTGGAGAATGGTTTATAGACAATGGAAGTTCAATAAATGTTCCCTTGAACAACTACTAAAGAATCTTTTTCGCAGGAGTCTGGTAGGTACATAAATTCATGTTGTCATTTTAAGACTATTC
This sequence comes from Megachile leachella, assembly GCA_963576845.1. Classification (NCBI taxonomy): domain Eukaryota; kingdom Metazoa; phylum Arthropoda; class Insecta; order Hymenoptera; family Megachilidae; genus Megachile; species Megachile leachella. The sequence goes on along the minus strand of OY756259.1, from coordinate 298,914 downwards.
TTTGCCTGTATTTTAATATTAGGAGGTTCAGTCATATGATGGTGAATTTAACTGAAGTCGTGACTAAAATTTAATAAATGGTCGTTACTTTTTTCAAATTTGTAGGGTGCAAATTTAAAAATTCTTAAATTCTTAGTGTATTGATATTAATTACATATTTCAATATTAAAACTGATAAGAGGGTCTTCGTCTCCCTCCCTGCACTTTTATACATAAGAATGTACCTAACATATTTCTAATATAATTTCATTTGACTTCAGTTCTGTAATCACAACTGCAGAAGTAAAAATAATTTTAAGAAAAAAAAATACACCGACTTCGAAATGCACTAAAAAGTATAAAATAATTTCTATTTCCTAATGAAGTAATTTCTATTTCATTGAATCACACAATTACGTAACAGATATGAATGAAACCTATTTACTCGTTAGGTAGTATATTAAATACATTTTAACCTTTTCGGAGGCGGCGCAAATTTGGTTCGCATGTGGGAGCTATGGATCTAAGAACCTATAAACGGAGCCCACGACGCGGGAATTACCAAATTTGCGCCGCCTCCGAAATGGAGGTTGAAATGTATTTAATATACTACCTAACTAGTAAATAGGTTTCATTCATATCTGTTACGTAATTGTATGATTCAACGAAATAGAAATTACTTCATTAGGAAATAATAAAAATTATTTTATACATTTTAGTGCATTTCGAAGTCAGTGTATTTTTTTTCTTAAAATTATTTTATTTCACGCTTTTTAGTGGAATGCTGAGAATTGTGCAGGATATTGTGAGACAATTCTTCCGGTTTTTTTTCTAGTTCTTTTTTGAAGTTAATAACAATTTTTTCGCTAATATCTCGAGAAGTGAAGCTTTCCGTCAATTATGCATAAGTAAAAGTTTGTCCAGAACAATGCCCCTGACAACATATTAAAAGGACATTAAAATCGTCCAAAGTTGATTTCGAAAGTTAATAACAATTTTTTTGCTAATATCTCGAAAAGTAAAGCTTTCCGTCAATTATGCGTAAGGAAAAGGTTGTCCAGAACAATGCCCCTGGCAACATATTAAAAGGACATTAAAATCGTCCAAAGTTGATTTCGAAAGTTAATAACAATTTTTCGCTAATATCTTGTAAACTAAAGCTTTTCGTGAAATTTGTATATGAACAAAATTGTTCAGAATCATATCTGCGACAAGATATTAAAAGTGCACTAAAATCGAGAAAAGTTTTTTTCAAAAGTTGTCGGTTTTTTTGCCATAACAATACTTTGCAATTAAAAAATGAAAAATTTTTTTATAATGGTACCAATGGTTAGTCAGAACCTACAAGATGCAAAAGGTTTCATTCCGATCGGTCCATCCAGCTAGACGTAATCGGCGGACATACATAAAAAAAAAAAAAAAATATACTGATCGAATTGAGTAACCTCCTCCTTTTTCGAAGTCGGTTAAAAAATCTGTTTTCTTGCTTTCAAGATAGTACAATTTAAATTATTTATGAACATTCGTTGACGTGTTTTCATTCGTCCTATATACGTGTCGGACTCACAGTGAAAATTAGTGGAAATTAATGAAAAATGACAGAGAAAAGTGATGATGAAAACTAATAATAAAAGATGACAGTGAGGTTTCTTGAGATTTTTTTGAGAGTTTCTGTATGGTGATTTATTTATACTATCAATAAGGATCGGTGTATCGACCCGGCGACACAGATGCATTTTCATCGTGATTATTTACGGCTCAATCGGTGAGTTGTATTGAAATTTGTTAATTATTCAAATTCAAATTTTTATTTGTTGAATGGACAGGTTATTTAATTTTTTAAAAGTGTGAATTTGTTCTTTTTCATTATCACAATATCTAACGAAAATAATTTTCCATATTTCATCTATCATTTCTCTGTGATAACGAATTAGCGTATTCGATTTATTCTGATTACGTGAATACGGACTAATTTTGTTATTTCTTATTCATGAAGGAATAATAATTCAACAATAATCCAGATTTTTTTATTCATTATTTGATGTAACTTTCACCTAATAGCTTCCTGTTATACCGACGATATACCGACGTTTTACCGACGGTATCGATACATTTGTTCACGACGACGATCGGTCGTCTTATTCGAAGCTGTCGCGCGGCCGGACTATGCGCGCTCTCATTGGTCAGTGTTTTTCATTAATAATTCAAAAACTAAGCTTTAACCAGCATTTTGGTAAAGGAAAAAGTTGTTCAGAATCATCCCAGCTACCACCCCTTAAAAGGGTTCCCACCTGTAACCGAACACCCTGTGTATATATTAAAAAGTATAGTTTTAATATAAATCACGTGTGTTACTTCATACCCGCCCCATTCCGACAATTGGGTGGTCCTTCACCAGTACAACATAGAATTTAGACGGCACGTAGTGCAATACGAGGGCCGAGCGCACCCTGACAAGTAAATATGTCCCGAATTATGTCGTGTTTGGTCTCATTTTAATGAGAAAATGTTATAAATGTGATGGAAAAAATTAAAAAAAAAAATTAAAAATTTCAAGAAACTTTATTTGTTTAAATAATATTTGTAAAATTTACAATTTTTGTTTAAATTTTTGCACTAAATGTTAATCTATTTTTTTGCAACTTCGTGTACGTAATCTATAGACAATAAAATAATTTTCAGAAAAAAAATACACCGACTTCGAAATGCACTAAAAAGTATAAAATAATTTCTATTTCCTAATGAAGTAATTTCTATTTCATTCAATCATACAATTACGTAACATATATGTATGAAACCTATTTACTCGTTAGGTAGTATATTAAATATATTTCAACCTTCTCGGAGGCGGCGCAATACTAGAAGATTTTCTTGAACATGTCAATCTTTGGACAGCCGTACATAGGCAAGGGTCGTATAGCTTTTTTTTTTCTATACATATAACACGACAGCACGCCGCGAAATAGGCGTTAGTGCGTATAGAATGTAACTATGGTCTATCTAGATTCATAGAGTATGCGACGGAAAGACTCGATCGCCGCATACTATAAAGATAGAGCCCATCTGCCGGAAATTTGGTAATTCCCGCGTCATGGGCCCCCTTTGTAGGTTCTTAGATCCATGCCTTCCACATGCGAACGAAGTCGATTCAGTTTCATTTATATCAGAAACGTTGTGAAATGAAGATTCATTCGTTACATTTGCGTATATTACCAGATATATCTATAATGGTTCGTATTCTTCCTCAGGATTTATTAATATGCAATACGCCATACCACAATCAACTAGTTATTGGCAGCAACGTTTACTGATGTATTTTTGATTTTGCGCCGCCTCCGAAAAAGTTGAAATATATTTAATATACTACCTAACGAGTAAATAGGTTTCATACATATATGTTAGGTAATTGTATGATTGAATGAAATAGAAATTACTTCATTAGGAAATAGAAATTATTTTATACTTTTTAGTGCATTTCGAAGTCGGTGTATTTTTTTTCTTAAAATTATTTTATTTGAGAACTATATCTCACATAAGTTTCATCAAAATCGGCGTGTCGGGGTTGGATATGTTCCCTTGTGAGTGTAAGAAGCACTGTTGCGCACTGTCTATTTACTTGATCTCTTAAAACCCAATGGTAGTACTGTGGGCCCTTAAAAAATATGATCCCTTGACTCCCTGACCTTTTAACTCCCCTTCAGGAATCAAAATAAAAAATCGCCCAAAGGTAAAAAATGATTCTCTTTTTCTTTCATCGTATAAACATGAAGCACCGTCGGCATTAGCATTACCCAGTGTGCACCACGAGCAGGTTGTTACATCAGATTTTGCACACTATGTGGCCCTAAAAAGGACCGTTTTTTTGCTATTCGTTCATTAGAATCCCAACATTTATACTCTCTTGATATTCTCTATTAGCGGCATTTCTGGTCGTATTTAAGGCTGCTATTCAGATATTTAGCATGCCTTTGGTGACGAGCAAATCCTAAATATCATAAAATGCTTGCAATATGTGCGCATGTACCTAATGTTCTGGCACCGGATTGACAGGTACAGTAGTAATCATTTATTAATAAGAAATAAAATTTTTCATTTTCCATGAGATCTGTGCGGGGTCCTTTGCACAGCCATATTTAATTTTGATTACAAAATGTCGAAAACTTAATTACAGAGTTTGAAAGAGCGAGTTTTTCTTTCAGAATCCATGTTGATGTTATATCCCACCCGATGTAGGAGGTGGAAATACAACCGTGAAGAAACTGCTTGCAGTGGAGTACTTTACGAGAGTGAGACTCTTCGTTCGGTCTTGATCAGGGTAGGAGTTTTGGCCTGAAGAGAAGGGAGATCCCTGGTAGGTAAGTAGGAAAGGACAGTCGGACTGTGGGAATGGGATTGTGCAGTTCTTGCATATTCTTATCATTAAGTTGCACTTATACTACTTGGTTATAATGAAACGGTTACAGTAATAATAATAATGATGATGATGATGATGATGATGATAGTAATAATAATAACAATAATAATGATTATAATAATAGCTAATAACGACGGAGGGAGTAGGATATAACATTGACATTGCCAGTTTCATCATTTTTGCAATTTTTTCAGACAAAAAAATTAATCGACATTCGTATTGTTATTTAGGTGTCATGGGTTAATATAAATATTAAAAAGATAGTATTGCCATGGATCTCGATTCGATTAATTCCAGTTTCATTATAATTAACAAATTCAACCCTGCGTGGATCACCGATAATAATCTACAGACAGTGTATGCATTTAGCTGCGTTGATCCCTGGGGGTTCGCATCTAGTTTTCTCTATTTAACAGCGTATAACACTGGTGGATCACACATAGTGGAAGAAAAAAGTATTCCGTCACTTGAAATATAGAAATAAAAAGAACCATATTTTCTATATTATTAACTATATTTAATCATATACATATAGTTGTATACGAAACATTACGCTTACAGCAAAAAAGAACCCGAAACTGAAGGCGATTAAATCATGTCGTAACTTGAAACGACTTGAAATTTACAAGACTGTAAGAAATCGCCGGGACAAGAGTATTCGTACATTTAAGTATTGCTACAATTATTTTAGCAGAAATTTCATACATGAATATTTTGTATGATAACCCCTCTGGCAAATCACTTCATGTAATATATCGGGTATTAACAACACTAAATTTTAGAGAAGTCAGGTTCTATATTACACCATTCTCTTTTTAATATTTGTTTCAGGTGTTCTTTCGACGTTTTATAATGTTTTCGCACACTTTTTTCTAGTTTCGCTCATACATGTTCCATAGGATTTAAGTCAAGTAATTATGGAAGAGTTGCAAATCTGTGGAGAGTATTGATATTTACAACCACTAACGCAATGTACGCATGGGCTGTATGTTTTGCGTCATAGTCTTGCTGAAAATAAAATACATGTAATTCGTGCCAATCTACACTACTTTGTTGATTTCCTTTTAAAATATTTAAATACAGGGTTGCTCACAATTAGTGTAGGTCCTTGAAATGGCAAATAGTTAACGTGATTCTAAATTATTCAGGAAAAACATGGACCAATCAGAGCGCGAGAATTACACGCGCTCAAAAGCGAGAGCGATAGTTTCAAATCTAGCAGCTGAGCGCGATCATGTTCAAGTGTCGGTACAGTGTAAACGTTTTATAACATTTATTCATTTGTCGTGAGTAAGGAACAGAATTAATTATGTATAATTAACAGAAGTCGAGCAAATGAAATTTTTGTAACTCTATATTAACATAAAATTTAGACACCATTAAAAGAAGGTTCACAAATTGTTCAGAAATAATCCTACCTGATTGAAAATGTATTCTCGTATCTAGATCGTTCTATCGATTGTAACTATTCGTAAAAATAATGCGCAACCCACAATACCTGATATCACAGCCGGTTTATTTCACTATCCTTTTTTATTATCACTTTTCACTGTAATATTTTGTTGTCACTTTTACTAATTTCCTCACAAAATACCATTAGAGAATAATAATTTATTGCGCTCCAGATAGTATGATTTTTTTTTTAATAAAATATTTTATTTGTAAGAAAAAAATTTATAAAATAACACTAAAAATATGATTTCCTTTGAAAGTTACTGACAATATTGAAGATAATATGTTCAGGGAATATTCTATTAACATATAAATATTAATTATAATAATTAAATAAATATTAATTTATCTTCAATGCCTCTGTCTCTCTTAATATAAATAAGTTGTTAGTATGCTAATATTCATTTTCCTTTTACGACATTATATATTCTGCTTCGTAACAGTATCCAAAGGTTAAAAATCACGATTATAATCTGAATTTGGAAACCGTACTTAAAAGAACTAATTTAAATTGTGAGTATCATGCGAAATTTAATTATTTTATTTTATCTATTTCATTGTAAAAAGGAACATATTCTATTTTACTTCAAATGTAATATAAAAGTAACTAGAAATTTCATTTAAAATAGTTTTTCTATCAATTTTACTCGACATTGACATACTAGTACTATTTTTTAGGTACTTACTTGCACTGAATTTTACTTACACTGAAAAGTAATTTTAACATAATCAAACAATCAGGTCAAATAGTATAATAAATATAATAATATAATAAATGAAACTTATAATAATATATTAATAATATTAATAATAATAGTAATGACAGCTGATTTATAATAATATTGCAAGTAAAATAAACGAAATATATTATTCAACTACATTGTTAGATAATTTAATTCGAACGATCTTTTTTATTTTTCAATTATTTATGGATTATTTATGCGTAATATTTTTAAAACAATTTATTAACAAATAACAAAATTTTTGTTATTTTAATAAATATTTATATATTTAACGCTTTAATTATATTTGTTGGGTTATTGCGGTAATAATTGACTCGGTAACACTAAACTAAACATATACATATATTCGTGATTAATAAAGAACTTGATACATATTACAAGCGCGTGATTCGCACACGTTGCGAACACGTTGCAAGGACCATCGCGACTGCCTGAAGGCATCGTCGAATACGAAAAACGACTGAACACCCGCGTCGAACTTCACATCGCACACCACTCGATAGTAATTTATACCATCAATTCTCTATCAATATTTTATTTACATACATATATTCATTTATTTGTCAATTTGTCAAAAGCAAATCACAACGGGAAAACAAAATGAATCCATGTCCATTGTTGAATAATAATTAAATGTTTATCGCTTGCAATTTGTTTTGTTAACATCATTACATTTACTATGATGAAAGTCTCGAACTTGACTTAAATGTTTCGAAACTGAGATTACAAATCAACGTTGCTATCAGAAAACATTATATTCACATTCGGTTACTATGTCGATCTAATATAAAAGCTCCAGTTATTTTGCAGAAGTACTATTAGAATACTTCAAACTTAATTTAATGTAGATAAAAGTTACCATTCATGACACTGACGAGAACATATAAACCACAATTTGCTTGGCATTTTGAATTCATTTTATCAATTCGCATTAATATAATTTAGGCATTTAAATGAAACGCTATGAATTCGAGGGAAAAAGATATAAACACTTAATTCTAAACACATGCAACGGCGTGCAAAATGAGGGATGCGTATAAAAATCAATGCTACTGATACTGGTTGTATTAATGTTGAGTAAAAAGATAGCATATGTTGGCAAGCTTCCGGCAAAACAATATGTTAATGATTAGGGGAATATTAATAAATTGTTATATTATAAAAAATGTAATTAGTGGATAAACTATAGATTCGCTTTATCATTTTATACACGAGTAGCTATGTAAAAAGGAAACAGGCAAAATTAACGATTTAATTATGCTAAATTTCTATTTAATTTTAAATAACGAAAAAAAAAAAAAAAAAAAAAAAAAAAAAAAAAAAAAAAAAAAAATATACTGATCGAATTGAGTAACCTCCTCCTTTTTCGAAGTCGGTTAATTACATGTATTTTTCAGTGTTTTGAATTATTTATTTTGTAACTTACGGATAATAAATTGAATTTATATCAGAAATATGGCTTATTAAAATTGTGTCAAAACTAAGAACAGCAATTATTTCAAATTGTTTCAGAAGGGATAAAAGCAGTTGTGAAATGACATCTTTCAGTTGTAATAAAAATTGTCTACGATGTGATAATATATATATACAGGGTGTTCAGCGTATTACTAGCCAGCGTTTTTCTCGTAAACGACTGGTACTAGAAAAAAATGAAAGAGAAAAAAGTGATAGTGTTTTTGATAGTCAACATAATGGTATATGTATTTTTTTCGTATTTATACTATTTTTTAAGATATGAAGGTAACCTTCAGTTTTTTTAATGGAATGGTATATATTTTTTTATATCATATGAAAGAGCGCATCGAAACGAATTCAACGATGTATTATATCATGACCTGAAATCCATTCTGAGTCAAAAGCAATCAAAATATTTCAAATATTTTGTATTGCGGTACTTACCGGTATTTCTTGCTGATATGTTTACATTTCGTGTTCAACGTGATTTTCATTATAATAATATCATTATCATGACCTAATCATAACATAAAACCACCAAAAGAACTTTCTAGCTAATGAAAACCACATTGAACACGAAACACAATTTCGTAACCTAGTTTTTACTTACATATATACATTTTGATTCCAATAATTAATGAATGATACACAAAAATACGATAATAGACACATTATGTAACAATGATGCTTCCATTGTTGCACCTTTATTAAGAAATTGAATCTGTTTTAATACATACCCGACATTGATAGATAATATCTTTGGATCCTTCACTTCCGGAAAATTTAAAGGCCTCATTTTACTTAAGGTTTCTGCTATATTGTAATCTGACATTTTATTTACACCATTCTAATTGTATGTTTCGTTAAACGTTACACATTTGTATAAGTACTATTGACACAAGTTTGACAATAATTTTCAATTGAAAAATATTAACGAACGCGTGTTTTAAATCCTTTTGTGTGCTTTATATCAATAAAAATTGTGTTTAAAATAAATGAAAGCATAAATACGAGCAATAGAGAAATAACAAAATAACGTAACAAAGGTGTAGTAAAATAAAAATACTAAATAATTGTGAAATCGGTCAGTCATACATACACGTATATACTATATATGTAAGACAAAAAATGAATTAAAATACGAATACCACAATGCAACCGCTAACAAAAATATAAAAGTATCAGAAATAAATAAATATAATAGTACGGTGCGAAAGATCAGGTGGAAAATGTTGTTTTCTCCGATGGAAAACGCGTCAGGAAACGAACTGAAAGATATACGATGTGGCTAGGCAAGATATATATTCTATTGTTTATATAGCACGTATATAAACTATGATGGAGAAATAACAGATATGCACTACTGCGTGTAGCTTTACACACGAGCGGACATTTGACATACTTGACACAAATGGTTCTCAGTGGATGCTTATCTAATCAAAGGTACTCAACTTTAGGTTTTCTTTCTTTAATCCGTGTTCAGCAAAACTTCTTTTTATTCGTATTAATTTCCACTCGGAGATATATTCAGTATGTAATGCAGAGAAATTTGACATATTTTAATATTAGAAACATAACTTATCATAAAAGAATTAAAAATTTAAATGAAGAGTGATGTGATTGATACACAAATATGAGAACATCGATCAATTTTGATGAAACAAGGAAACTCTTTTTATTAGAGGATAATGTATAGACATTAGTTGTTTTACAAAGTTGCTAAGCGCTGATAGTCACTTTCAAACGATGGAATAAATACTTTCTAAATAAATCAGATTCTTAACAATCTCTTTATTTGTTTGCAAGTGTTGAGTTCTGTTCATCGTTTTATTTTTACATTACTAAATAACACCGAATATTTAAAAAGTTCCAAATATGGATATTTTGAAAACCCGTAAGTAGAGTACAATAGAATTCGATATTTTATGGGTAACAGTTATGTTTACGGGAGGCAACCCTGATGACCTTGATATTGATAAATGTTGTTATGGTCATGGATCTAAATAGCCCGCAGGAGGTTTTAGCCGTCGCTCGTTTTTTGTACTGTACTACTATCTGCGAATACGCATATTCAATGTGTCATTGACTTCAACATATATATATTATTAAGGACTATTTCTAAGCAATTTCTCTATATTACATAATCGTCGCTCACTGTTCATAAACTATAAAATTATATAAGTTATCAACCTTAAAACTTCAATGATTCTAAAACATGGTCTGCGTGGCCAGTATTCATTATCTTACATTTAGTTTTAATTATAGTATAAAACATTTCAAATTCTTATGTTTGTGGTAATAACTTAATATTAAATAACGAGCGACGATTAAGTTGTTAGGAAAAGTAGGGAAAAGGGCAAGAGTAAACAAATATGTTTTATTCTGCATATGTATATAAGTACGAGAATCGATAGCGAATATGGAAAATAATCAGTTAGTATTTCAAAAGAGAATTTTAATTAGCATTTAAACATCTAGTGGATATATACAACTCATTACTTTAATTTTTATATAAAAATACTTGTAGAATACCTGCTCATAGATCTCTTCATCTTTCTATATTCAATGCGTGAATACCAAATTCCAGATTTACAAAATTAGTCAACTAATTTAGTGTTCGATATATATAATTTTCTTTTTATAATATATCATATATTTTCTATTGATCCGTATAAATAACTGAATAACAGGCAAAAATATCTCACAATCAGTATTTCGATTTGGTTCAAACAAACTAAAAAACTTTTTATAACGCATCCAATTCCATACAAAATCCACTATCCCTGGATTTGAATATTCCCTCTGTTGCTTTTTCTCTTGCCCACTTTAGCCTCACATATTCCGATGTCATTATCTGAACAGCTAATTGACTCCACATTGCTTGCAAGCTATTGCTGAAGTAACTAAAATTGATTTACCGAACATTTTCAGATCTATTCAACATCTTAGACACGTTATCTCACTGTAAATAATATTCTTCTGACACGAGAAATCTAGCAAAGAATCAACATTCTACGCTAAATGAATGAATTACATGTAAATTCATATTTAATATTCCAAAACTTTTTTCGTAGCTATCGAACTGACTTCCATATAACTATATGACATATTGACATTGATAGTATAAATATGTTATATATAAACTCTTTATTATTCATATTTATGGACTATATTCCTACCTAGAGTTCTATTTGGTTCCTATTTAATATATATTACTCAGTATTATCACAGCTTAAATTTTTTTTCACACATGCAACATTTTCACATCAATAGTACTTGTGCATCACTTTTAATATTCAAAATAAATGCTACATTCTCTAAACTTTGTCTTTGTTAATAACTTTTGAATAAATCACGAGCGACGTCTAAAACATTTTGAGGGTTATTCAGCAGAATGATCTTTATAACATATGTCAAGGTCAAGGTGATCGTGGCCGTCTCCTTTAAACGTAACTTCTACTTTAAAATCTAGCATAAATATTTACTATAATTTTGAATTGTATTAAACTTACTTAATGGAGGTCGTCAAATTTTTGCAAACTTAAAATAAAAAGTTAATACTACAAAGCTTTAGCTTTCTTGTATCTTCATTTTTCATCCGTAATACAATAGCGTGTACGTGCTATCGTACTATCTAACTGTTCCAACACTTGCTATATTTCAGGTTGTCCGATTTCACACTGTCGCTGATTGATGCAGGAAAGCAAAAATAGCATTTATCGTAAATTACCGGCTACTTCAAAGAAACAATGAGCACCACATTCCATTAATCTTCTCGGAAACAATTAAAATAAATATTGCAACTTTTGTGTCGGTATCTGAAATTAGAGTAGCAAAAAATAAATATCATTTTATTTCACAAATAACGTTGATATTAGACTTCCTTCTTTACAAAGAAATGTTTGTTCCAAACAATTTGTCAAAAGAAGTACATACTTACGATTCATTTGTCTTTAATACTCTACAAATTGTAACAAATAGAAGTAGAATTTCAAAGTATTTTCTTTTTTAACCGACTTCGAAAAAGGAGGAGATTACTCAATTCGATCAGTATATTTTTTTTTCTCTATGTATGCCCGCCGATTACGCCTAGCTGGATGGACCGATCGGAATGAAACCTTTTGCATCTTGTAGGTTCTGACTAACCATTGGTACCATTATAAAAAAACGTTTTATTTTTTAACTGTAAAGTATTGTTATTGCAAAAAAACCGGCAACTTTCGAAATAAACTTTTCTCGATTTTAGTACGCTTTTAATATCTTATCACGGACATGATTCTGAACAATTTTGTTCATATAGAAATTTCACGAAAAGCTTTAGTTTACAAGATATTAGCGAAAAATTGTTATTAACTTTCGAAATCAACTTTGGACGATTTATTTTTTTAGCAAAAAAATTGTTATTAACTTTTGAAATAAACTTTGAATGATTTTAATCTCCTTTTAATATGTTATCATGGACACGATTCTTAACAACTTTTTCCTTATCCGCAATTAACGGGAAGCTTTAGTTTTTGAGTTATTAGCGAAACACTATTGTTACTAATATATTGAATTCTACGTATGTCTACGTGTCTCTGGTGGTGTATGAGTCAACACGCGGCCGCCGAAAATCAGCATACATGTATAATAACTATTATTAATACAAAATGCTATTCTTTAGTATTGTTATGTAAAATATGCACCGATCGCGATGAAACTTTTCGAATATCGAAGATCTTTCCAAGATGATCTCATTTGTAACAGACATTTATGCTACTCGTTAATTTTTAATAACTGTTGTTATTGCAAAACATCTATTCTTACCCTGCAAGAAATATGGCGATCGTGATTTTTAAAAATTGTTCGTGTAAGTAGACTTCATTAATTTCTTTTTCAATTGGCCGTAAATAAAGGAGAAAGAAAAAAACAGACTTGGCTGGTTCTTTATGTGTCAGTCGCTGGAAGCTGATCTGCAGAGGGCGCAATAGGGGGAGTCCCCACTAACGTATTCAATTTTATAAATAAATAAAAAAAAAAAAAAAATAGAAAAACGAATATCCATGTTGCCTTTAACTTAATTATGTCCATAGCATTTAAGCAAACAAAAAAAAGCTCGAAAGAACTGTCTCATAGTATTTTATACAATGCTCCTCATTCCACTAAAAAGCGTGAAATAAAATAATTTTAAGAGAAAAAACACACCGACTTCGAGATGCACTAAAAAGTATAAAATAATTTCTATTTCCTAATGAAGTAATTTCTATCTCATTCAATCATACAATTACGTAACAGATATGACTGAAACCTATTTACTCGTTAGGTAGTATACAGGGTGTCCCGTAACTAGTGTTATCCCCTGAAAGGGGTGGTAGAGGACGTCATTCTGAACAAGATTTTCCTTTGCGAAAATGGGGTTTGAAGCTTCGTTTTTGAATTATTGAGGAAAAACACGGACCAATCAGAGCGCGAGGATTTCGCGCGTCGAGAAGCGGGAGCGACAGCTTGAAGTCTAGCGGCTGAACGCGAACGCGATCAAGAGCCTTTGCCTCGGAACAGTCTAAACATGCAACGCGAAGTCTTTACATCGAAACTCGATTAAATAACGAACAGAATAATTAAAAGTATTGTTTATTTATTCATTCATCATGAGGGAGGAACGGAATTAGTTATGCGTAATTAATGCAAGTTATGCAAATGAAATTTATTGAATATTGCCATTCGTTATCGATGAAGAATGTTAAATTAAATATTGAAAGTTTTTTATTTTGCTTCTAACAATAATATTAATCAATGAATTTACTCGTTTTAATGGAAAATAATTATTCAGTTCGCAAAAAAAGAGTTTCAATGTAATATCTCATAAATGTATTAACCGGTCTATCTTACATTCACAGAAAATTTATTAAAATAGGACTCACCCATTGTTTGAAAAAAATCCTGTTTGAAAAAATCCTTCAATGAAAGCGAAGGGGGGGGCCTAAATCGTCTCACCGATCATGACCTGCCGTAACATCGGCACCGTATGCCACAGCTGATAGCACTCAGAGGTCACTGCACTGACTTCAGTTCACAACACGATCATTTTCACTGTCATTTTTCAGCAAATCTTTTCAGCTCTTATTCAGGGCCTAATTCGAAAAAATGGAACAGAAATCGGCCCCTTTCGGAGCCAAATAAGAACGAACCATAGCAATACATCGTTCAATATCGTGTCGTCGATATTCAATTGCGTAGTATCTTTCCAGAAACGTTCGTTGTAAAAATGACACGGCTCGTCGCCGCGTTAAGAACGTTCAACTGTTTTAGAAAAACGCCGGCATATTCTGTTCGGCAGTTGTGTTTCACGTTCCTCACGAGAATGGTCGCGAAAAGTAGTGTCGGTTCACCGTTTTGGCAGAAGCGTGTTATAAAATCTTTTAAACATATTTGTGACGTTTCCCGGATTAAAATGAGACCACACGCGATATAATTTCATAAGTGCGATATAACGCGGATAATGTTTATGGTTTATTAAAAAATTAGTTGTTTCGATAGACTGACTCTGTGACTGTGTGAAGAAAACAGCTGAAAAGATTTGCTGAAAAATGACAGTGAAAATGATCGTGTTGTGAACTGAAGTCAGTGCAGTGACCTCTGAGTGCTATCAGCTGTGACATACGGTGCCGATGTTACGGCAGGTCATGATCGGTGGGACGATTTAGGCCCCCCCCTTCGCTTTTATTGAAGGATTTTTTCAAACAGGATTATTTTCAAACAATGGGTGAGTCCTATTTTAATAAATTTTCTGTGAATGTAAGATAGACCGGTTAATACATTTATGAGATATTACATTGAAACTCTTTTTTTGCGAACTGAATAATTATTTTCCATTAAAACGAGTAAATTCATTGATTAATATTATTGTTAGAAGCAAAATAAAAAACTTTCAATATTTAATTTAACATTCTTCATCGATAACGAATGGCAATATTCAATAAATTTCATTTGCATAACTTGCATTAATTACGCATAACTAATTCCGTTCCTCCCTCATGATGAATGAATAAATAAACAATACTTTTAATTATTCTGTTCGTTATTTAATCGAGTTTCGATGTAAAGACTTCGCGTTGCATGTTTAGACTGTTCCGAGGCAAAGGCTCTTGATCGCGTTCGCGTTCAGCCGCTAGACTTCAAGCTGTCGCTCCCGCTTCTCGACGCGCGAAATCCTCGCGCTCTGATTGGTCCGTGTTTTTCCTCAATAATTCAAAAACGAAGCTTCAAACCCCATTTTCGCAAAGGAAAATCTTGTTCAGAATGACGTCCTCTACCACCCCTTTCAGGGGATAACACTAGTTACGGGACACCCTGTATTAAATACATTTCAACCTTTTCGGAGGCGGCGCAAATTTGGTAATTCCCGTGTCGTGGGCTCCGTTTATAGGTTCTTAGATACCACAATCAACTGGTTATTGGCAGCAACGTTTACTAAGGTATTTTTAATTTTGCGCCGCCTCCAGAAGGTTGAAATGTATTTAATATACTACCTAACGAGTAAATAGGTTTCATTCATATCTGTTACGTAATTGCATGATTGAATGAGATAGAAATTACTTCATTAGGAAATAGAAATTATTTTACACTTTTTAGTGCATTTCGAAGTCGGTGTATTTTTTTTTCTTAAAATTATTTTATTTCACAATTTTTAGTGTAACGGGGAGAATTGTATAGGATACTGTAAGACAATTCTTCAGCACTTTTTTTTTGTCTGCATAAATGCTATACGCATAATTAAGTATAATACACCAACGTCAACGTGAATTCATCTTGCTGCAGAAGTCGGGCGTTAGTGCGGTAAAGCTTAGTTAGTGTTTTGGAACAGTGCATTGTAATTGCCCTTTCTTGGTTTTCCGGTGTATAGCACTGGGCGTTCCACTAATATTAATAATAATAGTTTTTCGCTAATATAGCGAAAACTAAAGTTTTCCGACAATTAGGAAAAACTGTTTTTAGGAAAAATGTTTTAAGGAAAAACACGTTCAGAATCATGCCACTAATAACGTATCAGGAGGAGACAAAAATCGTTCGAAGTGGTTGCAAAAATTAACAAAAATTTTCGCTAATATCTCGAAAACTAAAGTTTTCCGTGAAATTTGTATATGAACAAAATTGTTCAGAATCATGTCCGTGATAACATATTAAAAGCGCATTAAAATCGGAGAAATTTTTTTTCAAAAGTTGCCGGTTTTTTTGCAAAAAAAATACTTTGCAATTAAAAAATGAAAAATTATTTTATAATGGTACCAATGGGGAGTCAGACCCTACCGGATGCAAAAAGTTTCGTTCCGATTGGTCTACCCAGTTAGGAGTAATCGGCGAACATACTTAGAAAAAAAAGAAAAAAAAAAAATAAAGTGTACTGATCGAATTGAGTAACGTTCTCCTTTTTCGGTTAAAAGTCGGTTAAAAAATACGACATTGCTATTCAGATAACTGAATAATTCTGCCTTTATCGATTTAAATAGTGGTTTATTGTAATATATGTTATGAATAATAGTAATAAACAGATACAAAAAACTTTTGAATCAAAATTTCGGTGCAAATCATTATTTGGTCCATTTTTTTCCTCATTTGCCTTCGTTATTTTCAATAGAATTTATCTGATCTACAATTGTTAATCCAAAAGCCTTGTACAGTATGGTATTTAGAAAGAAAATGGAAGCATAACTCAAAGAGAAATATCAAACATGAACACATATTTCTTTTACTCATAAACTCATAAGTTTTTGTTAATCAACCTATTTTCTAGAATCGATCATTCTTTTAATCGTCGTCCTCATAATTAACATTCCAAATATACATAATACGAATATTATAGCACTTAACTAATGCTTATTTACTCGAGAAAAATTGTATGTATAGTGACATGGAGGTCGTATGAAAGAAGAAGTAAAATAATGGGAATCAAAATCACTCATGGTTTTGTATAGTGTTAAACGATGTTTACTTTTTGTGATATGAAACCACTGATGCGACGCTTCAGTCCATTTCATATCGGGACTGTTCCGTATACGTTGACAAACGACAGCCTGACAGACTATGTAAACAGAATTTTTCCACTGCTACGCCGTTTGCATTTGTTCCAATGAAAGGGGGCGCATATGTGGATCTTGTTCCGTAATTCTGACCCACTTTAATATCCTTCCCCCTGTAACCATGGAAACTGATATGTCCTTTGCACCAGGTATTACATCGTATATACTGCGGCGCAACTATCCAATACATTCGGTTATATTGCAATAGCAATAATAAATCCGTTATTTTTCAAGGTGATTCGTTCCTATCTTAACAGCTGATTCTTTCAAAAACTACTCGTTTCTTTCCATCCATATTTTCCTTTTCAGCGACAGTAATAAAGACATCAATATACGGCACTAAAATTCAGTTATTTTTTGATTTTCTAAATACATGATTGACAAAGCGTTGGAAAACTGCATAATTGCACAGATTGAAAGGACACTGTTGGATGTCGCTTTAGTTTAATCACAATTTTTATTTCTTTAGATTAGTCAGTATTCTTATCGCTCTAAAATAGCCATGTACCAAACTCAAGCCCGTCATCTTTCCGTACATAATTTGTCATACGACCCTTAGATCCTTACTCACCAACTCTGAATAATACGTCCGGCTCCTAGTTATCCGACAATCCCTATTGGTCCTTTTCGTCATTCCCACTACCTTCAAGACCGAATCCCAAATCCTTAAAAGAACCTCCGTAGCTCCCCAGTCCAGACTTTTTATATTACATCGTACACGAAATTTTAAAACAGAAGTTGGAATCGCAACGTAGTTTTAGTTATTTAAGTATTTCTTGTAATCTGGTTAATTTATCGGAATCTAACAATACTTATGCGTAATGAACCATATGTACTTTCTACTACTCTGCTTTAAAAATACGCGAAAGAAACCGTTCTTTATATCAACGGTAGTAAAAATTTGTTCATCATACAATTTGTCAAGTTCTATTATCTTCTATTAATGGCAATGGAAATCTATTCTTCATTATCCTTTTATTGATTTTTCTATAATCTATTGTTACGTGCGAGAAGCGCGCGTATAAAGCCTCGAAGATAATATTTGCCCTAACAAAATTAATTGTTAACGGGACTTAATGTTTTGTGGGTTCGAAGATACGCTAGTCCCATACAGGCCCTTTCACAAGATCGCAATGATTATAGGGTGTGATGGAGGCAAATAAAAGAAATGTAATTCAACAGAATTGAAATATATAAGAGATTATATTCTATGAAATATCAAACAGTTAAAATGGTAGCGTATGTATTATCAAATGAATTACAAAGAGTTGAATTTTGAAGAGTACAGAATTATTGTAATTAACTGAAGTGTACAATTCACAAGGTTTGAAGAATAAGCAATTTCTTGAATATAAAATAAAAATGTAATCCAGTTAGGGAAATCCCAGAGTTAAATGATTAACTACTGGATTTACTTGCCGAAATATTCATAAAATAACTGGAAGAATAAAGGAAACAACTCACCAAAATATTTGTGTTTGAATGAATTTGGAAATAATTAACCCTTTGTAAGATGTGTAATATGACCTGCGTCTGGTTCCTGGGAAGAATGCACACAGATGAAAGGATTGCACCAATTAGAATTTTGAAACTGATCTACTGCCAAGATATTCAAGTAACTAATAAAATAAAATTGAACTTAAAATTAAAAGAATAGAATTAGATATAATTAAATTGAATATTAAAAGAATAACTAATTGAATTGAAAACTGAATTGGATTATCAACGAAAGTTTAACTATGATTTAAAGAAAGATTAACGAAGGCTTAACGTGAAGCTAGAGTCTTTGCCCGAATATTGCACTTTAACAATTTCAAGAACAAACTCGTCTCTACGCCACTTCACGGACCCCTGACACGCACCTCGCGATTATACGTCGAAGAGTGTCGCAACTTGGACCTTTCGGAGAAGACCAGAGCGGGCCTAGTCCGAAATTGTTTATGTTGCATTGATATGCGCCTAACGAATTAGGCTGCGAGGCTAGTGCCTAAGAGACCGTGATTCGTTAATTAGATGGTGGTGGGTGCATGTGCGTTCCTCCCTTGTCCAGCTCTTATCTCTCTCTCTTTCAATATTAGTTCTTTCCTTTATTCCTCAGCTGTAGGCTATTAATTAACTATTGAGTAATTTTTACATGGATAACCAATACAGTATAAAATGCTAATCTGAATACATATAAAAATTTAGAATTAAACATTAACTATTTCATCTTTACAATTATTAACAATTAATCGCGCTCGGTACTGTAACTATTATAGCTATTGTAGGACTGATTGACGTATAACTACTCGCAATAACGATATAATGAAATACTATGGACAATTTGTATAATATTGTAGCGTTATAAAGACAATTTCTATTACAATTTTATATTGCGTCGCAGGCTCTTGAGGAATATTCCAGAACGCTAGGCGTTATCGGACCACACGAGTGTGACTTTCGTTTATATTCGGCGGTTCGCAGAAGTAAAGCGATCTAAGAGTTAGACCGTGGGACCACGTTGATTTCAAGGAAGGAATGTGTTATATTAACAATCTGAGTTTAGTCGCCAAAAGATAGTCAATCTAATAACACAAACGACCGTTACTGCGTTCGATCAGGGTGTTCCCAGAATGCAATACGCATTATCGATACACATCCGGTCGGTTAGAACTATAAAGGAAATTTTGAAAAACATTCTTGTTCGGAACGTAACACTATATTCACTCTCAGCGAACCATATTTTTTTTACAACCACTAAAATATTAATATGCAATATTTTTCCTGACCTATTCATATACCATTTAATCAATTATCTCGCGTGCGGGTATTAACAAACGTTTGGGCTTTTCGAAAATTGGCGTTTCATCTTTCAATACCATTTTCATTTCTACAGGGTGTCTCACAACTCGTGTAGATCCCTGAAATGCGAGGTAGCTGACGTGATTCTAAGCAAGATTTACCTTTGCAAAAATAGGGTTTGAAGCGTCGTTTTTGAGTTATTGGCGAAAAACACGGACCAATCAGAGCGCCGGAATTACGCGCGTCGAGAAGCGGGAGCGAAAGCTTCAAGCCAGTCGCCGAAGTACGAGCGCGATCAATGTCTAACAAGAAGTCTTTGCAACGAAACTTACAAGGGGACATCACGGTCGACGGGAAACGGATTTTCTTGAAACTTGCACTGTTTGAAGATCATGTACCTAAACTTAATTAGACAAAGCAGTAGCGCGCGCTTCTCAAGATTTTCCGAGAAAATCGCATTGGAAAGTTGTCTTACTCGTTCATAAAGAGTTCGCGTTATTAAATGATCAAGCAATAGAATGGCTCAAAGTGTAACATTCGTTCACTGACCCTCGCACGGGTAGGACCTACCCCCGAACCCTCGCGAAGTGACCGTACGAATTAACTTTCCGTG
The DNA here is from genome assembly GCA_963576845.1 of Megachile leachella. Classification (NCBI taxonomy): domain Eukaryota; kingdom Metazoa; phylum Arthropoda; class Insecta; order Hymenoptera; family Megachilidae; genus Megachile; species Megachile leachella. The sequence continues at coordinate 278,421 of OY756259.1, read as the reverse complement.
AAACAGCGTGAATGCAAGTGAGCATAGTGAGTGTTTTGCTATCGACAAACTCCACCGAACGAAAGATCAAGGATAGAGGATAACACTACAACCATATCTACACAAACAAACACCCTAGGGGCCCTGCCCCTGGACACCAAAAGACCGGAATCCAACAACTCTATACTTACAACCCAACAGAATGGAACAAACAGACTATTCAACAAGGACATCGATATACTATTAAAAAGCATACAAGACAGCAGTGCAGCAAAAGAAAACAGCATAACCTTAAACGTATGGGTCAAAGAGATCAAAAGCAAAATCTGCCCCCAGAAAAAACTGCCGCCTAAACCCAATCTAACCACCAGCAAATTAAGAAGAGCCACCATGCCTCCAGCCAAAAAGAAGGAAACCGCATCCAGCGCTACCCGCAACACAAACAATCAACCAAATCAGCAAATTCAACATCAAGATTTATACAAAATCATCGAAAAACTGAATAAAGCAATAAAACACCTAACGCAGCAGTTGGCAGAAGAAAGAGCTAAGAACGGGAAAACCCAGGACACCCAGGAACCAGCAACCAGCCGAAGCCAGGAACCAGCGCCCATGGAAACCATAAAGGACAAAGGACAAACGGACCCAGGTACAGCAGTAAAACAAAGGAAAGAAGAGGCTACGCACACAAAAGAAGCGGCGAAGCGACCATTCCAACTCACAGAGGACACCAGCCCAACAGGACCCCCCGCAAATAAGAATGCGTGCAGGTATGCGACCCCTCAACCCGCCAAAAAAGTAAAAACCACCACAACCTTTAACACGGACACACAAACATACCCCCCCCCCCCCCCCCCCCCCGATAATAATCACCGACACACCAAATAAACGCACAATAGAAATAGCCAGCAATGTATCTAACAACTTCTATACAAAAAAAATATCAGAAAGAAAACACATACTATACATGGACTCCCTGAAAAACCACTCGCTAGCATGCGAAGAATTCAAAAGCCAAAACATTCAATTCTACTCATACACCCCTAAAAGCCAAAAACACCATACACTACTTTTAAAAAACTTAGACGGAGATTTCGACACTGAACAAATTCTCGAAAACCTAAGAAACAAAAGGATACCCGAATTAACATTCACATCGGTCAAAAGATTCAATATTAAAAAATCCACCTCCGAGGGTAGAACCCTTCCCATTTACCTAATACAGCTTACACCCGACAGCAACATAGAAAATTTAAAACAGATTAGGATAGTCCTCCACACTCTCATCAAATGGGAAAAAATAATAAAAAAAGATAGGGTTCAATGTAAAAGGTGCCAAAGAATAGGCCACATAGCCACCAACTGCAACCTCGAATACCGTTGCGTTAAATGTAACAACAAACATAATCCAGGAGAATGCCCCAGAAGTAGTGAAGACACAGATGATCCCTACTGTGTAAATTGTGAAAGTTTCGGTCACCCAGCTTCATATCGCGGATGCCCCAAACTAATAGAAAACAAAAAGAAATTAGAAGAAAAAAACAGGCTCAAATTCTAGAAAAACAAAAGAAACAAAATCTAGTAAAGAAATTTACCAACCCCAATATATCCTATAGATCAGCACTCATGAGCAACGCCCCCACCCCGCACCATCCCCTCCCAGACATACCTACACCCAGCCCACAAGCAAACACACAGGCCATACACCCCAGTACCAACACTTCTACACACTCACCGCTGCTAGATGAAATAAAACAATTATCCAACGCAATAAACACACAGATAGCGCGAATAGCCGAAAGCGTAGAAATAAACGCAAACAAGATAGAATTAATTGCTCAAGCCCTCAACTTAGATCTATAATGGCCACCACCCATAGAACAAACAAACAAACAACGGACCAGCTACTAATAATACAAATAAACGTAAACTCGATAATTAGCAACGACAGACGAGCATCCCTTATAGACTGCATGGAAACGCACCACCCAGACATAATACTCCTTTCGGAAACCAAACTTAACCACCTCCACAAAATAGAATTTAAAAATTATAACTTTATTCGTAACGATAGAGAAGACGCGAAACGAGCGGGCGGCACAGGAATACTCATAAAAAAAAACATTTGTTCCGAAATAAGAATAATAAGCCTAGGCACGTCTAAGCCTTGTTACGTCGCTGCGTACACGCGTTGATCCCTCCCGCATGGGATTAGTCCTATTGCAACGCCATCGATCGGATCGATGGTTCAAACGATTACCGTTTCGAGTTTAAACTTCAGATCTTTGTAAACCTTCAGCGAAAACAAACGTATTAGCGACTTTTCAACCTAAAATTTCAACCGTTTTGCCTAGTGTTTAACCGTTTATTATTACCGTTCTAATTGTCCATTGTCCCGGGTTAAGCGTGTGTGATTCGTGTAATAAATCGTTTTGTGAACATTTAAATTTATCTCGTCTATTCTAATTTACCACACTCACGGACCTCTGCAAAAATATCCTGTGCTCCGTATCCTCGCTAGGATAGAACTAGCGATCCAATTCTCGATCAACCGACTCGAGAAAACTCGTCGGAAAGGGTGATCACGAAACAACATTAAATTCAAAAACATCCCCCACAATAGTAACGAACCCCCAAAAAGCTTTGAATCTTCAGTCATAAAACTAAAATTACATAACGCCAACCTCTTCTTAATTGTCGGATACGCCACAAGCAACTGCAAAAAAGAATTTATTACAGAACTCACCGACCTATTCAAATACTTAGAACTCCATAAACCGGAAAACTTCTACCTGCTTGCAGGAGATCTAAACGCGAAACACAAAAACTGGGGCAACCCAATCAACAACAGTAGAGGAATTTCCCTAAACAAATGGACACACGACAACATCATACAATATCGCACCTCCTTACACAGCACAACAGTCCCATCATTTCCAACTAGCGGAGCTTATATCGACATCTGCATAGCCGACAACAGAATCGTATTCATCAACCCCCCAGCACCACAAAAATTAGACTCTTTCGAATACGACAGCGACCACAAGGCTGTAAAAATCCGAATACAAACACCAGCCCCTCCAACCCTAGAATCAGACGAACCAACAGACACCCACAAATACAACTTCCAAAAAGCAAATTGGAACAAATACAAGAAACTGCTATCAAAAACAGATACATCATTTATACCCAACAATAGAAACATGTCAATAGACGAAATAGATTACAGCATTAATACACTAGACCACTACATAAACAACGCCTTAGAATCCGCCGTTCCCCGCGCACACACAAACCAGAACACCACAGACAAATACATCACTCCAAAAATCATCAAACTTCGAAAACAAAAAAACCACATCCTCACACAACTGAACAGATTAACAGGAATAGAAAACTACTCACCCAATAATCTTCCCACAATAACCACACTTAGAAATACCATAAAAACAGTCAGAGCGGAAATCAAGAAAGCATTTAACGAATCAGTCAACAGCTACTGGAACAATAAAATCTCAAAAATCTCCCCCCGCGACGGCCACAAATTCTTCCCGAAAATAAACAGTATTTTCCGCACAAAAGAACACAACACACTAAAAACGCTAAAAATCCCTCCCCACAACACAGAATTACTAACATCCGCCAACATACAACTACATACCCACCAAACAGACACAGAAAATAACACACTAATCACAGACACCTCAGAGAAACTAAACATCCTAGGATCACACTTTGAGAGTACCCACACAAAAAACCTAGACATAGGCGGAAAACAACTAGAAAACATAATAAAACAAAAAATAGAAACCTTAAAAGAAGACATCCACACAGACACAACAAACAACACCACACTGTGTATATTCAACAACACCAACACCGCAGACACCCCCGACATGGACATCGAATCCGCCAACTTTTTCACATCAACTTACAAGCTTGCAGCTCTCCTCAAAAAAACAAATAGCAAGTAATCTGCCAGTTTCGGTAACATTCCCAATATCGCTCTGAAAAACCTCCCACCTAATTACATACGCGCATACTCAATAATATTCAACAATTGCCTAAACAGATCCTACTTCCCCACGGCTTGGAAAACGGCAAAACTAATCCCCATCAAAAAAAAAGGAAAAGACGGCAGCCTCCCCTTTTATTACCGCCCTATCAGCCTCCTCCCAAACATCAGTAAAATTTTCGAAACCACAATCAACAACGCCATAACTGACTTTTGCTCTAAAAATCACATAATACCCGAAACCCAATTTGGCTTCAGACACCACCACTCCACAATCCACGCAATTTCCAAATTCACCTCCGACATCTGCTGGGCCCGAAACAACAACGAGTGCGTAGGTGCACTCTTCATAGACCTAGAAAAAGCCTTCGACACAGTCTGGCTGGATGGCCTTTGCTTCAAACTAATAAAAAAGAAATTCCCACAACACTTAATAAAAACGATATGGAACATGACACACGGGAAAAAATTCATAGTCACTAGCAATTCAATTCAATCCTCCAAAACGTTCGACATCACCAACGGCCTTCAACAAGGCACGGTCAATTCCCCAATCTTATTTAGCATATACATAAGCGACTTACTCCACCTATTTGATTTAAATAATAACCAGAATAAATACGCCATAGCCTTCACCGACGACCTACTCATCTACACAAAAAACACAAAACCTTCCATAATCAAACAGCAACTCCAAGAAACCTTCGCAAAAATACAGGAATACCTCCAAAACTGGAAATTAAAAATCAACACCGACAAATGCGAAACAATCCTCTTCCGACCTAGCCTAGTACGCTCTGCCAAACCCAACTATGACGTCCGCAAACACGCACAAACCTTCCACCTACACGACAACAAAAATCCACTGATAGACATAGCAAACAAGAAAACAGTTAAATACCTAGGCATCCACCTCGATTACAAGCTTAACTACATCAATCACACACGGACAGCAATAAACAAAGCCCAAAAAGCATTCGCCGCCAATAAACGACTCTTCTACAGCAAACAATTAAAACCAAAAACTAAACTGACCTGTTACAAAGCCCTCATCAGACCCATTCTAATTTACGGTAGCCCAATCTGGTTTAACCTGCCGTCCAACACAATAGAAAAACTAAGAATCTTCGAGCGCAAATGCCTAAGAGCCTGCCTCAGTAAGTACAGAACCCCCCAATCCAATTTCACTAAAAAATACAGCAATCACAAAATCTATGAATTAGCAAAAATCCCAAGAGTAGACCTATTTGCACTAAAATTAACGCGTAACCACTGGGCAAATACCAGAAAAGTCACCAGCAATAGCCTCATATTCAGTTCCACATACCCCAACGCTCTCTACTTCGACAAAACACTAGACACAGGATTTATCTCACCGGAAGCCTTTCTACACCTAGACAAGCAAGGATACATACAAGACCCCAACAACACCCCACTCATCTATCACTGCCACAAAAAAGCCAACAACACCAAAATCACATACAACACAAACTCACCGCCAACACTCGACCCTAAGAAAAATCTCAAACTGTCCAGCATTGACATAAAAGATAAACACAGACAAGATACAAAAACATATTGGTGGCTACAGTCATAAACACTACTACACACAAGCAACGCTACCTGCATGCGTTCAAACCCCTCCAAATCCTTTTTCTCAACAGGTACACGCGCTCGGGTAGCTAGACGCACCCACCACATACCCCCGACAACTTCTTTTTCTTTCAGGTGTAACACATAACTATGTAAGCGTAAATATAAGTAGTAGATAAGCATGTACACAAGGTCCGCAACCCGACACGGAAAACCGCGACCCCCCCTTGTAAATAGCTTAGCAGTAAGTTAGAATTAAGTGTATATTTGTAAATAACCCTATTATTTAACATCCCCCCCCTCCCCCAACCCCAACCGAACCCCCGACAAATGTAGATAATACAACCCGTGCAAATGTATTACAAAATAAATAAAAACACAGCGCCCAATACCCCATAACCGCGATAACCGTAACGATAAGCGTAGTTCGTAAGCCCCAAACAGAGTAAGCGATCGCGAGCGCTCCACGTTGGAGCCCTGATCCAACCCCAACCCTACCGACTAACTTTGTACGTTTAGGATAACAATTATATAGATATAAGTCACTGTACACCCCTGCACAATAAACGTGTTTTTAAAAAAAAAAAAAGTCTCAAAGTGTAACGTCAAAGACTGATGATCGGTGGGTTGGTGGATCAAAACTCCGTTTTAAACGTTTTTTTTTTTGTTCTTTGAATTTATACTTACTTTAATTTTAAGCATAGAATTTATAAAATCTGCACTAATAAACAGTTATTTTTATTTTTTAAATAGAAAATACATATTATTTAATTTGTGGGAATTGAGGAAGAGGTTGGGCATAAAAATAACATTAAATGTTGTATGTGCTGTATCATTACATATTCCAGTTATTAATTATTATTGAATGAATTTTGATACAGTCCTCCCATGTATTTATTTCCCGTTTTTGTTGCACTAAATGTCAACAACCACTTCCTCAATTCCCACAAATTAAATAATATGTATTTTCTATTTAAAAAATAAAAATAACTGTTTATTAGTGCAGATTTTATAAATTCTATGCTTAAAATTAAAGTAAGTATAAATTCAAAGAACAAAAAAAAATAACGTTTAAAACGGAGTTTTGATTCACCAACACACCGATCATCAGTCTTTGACGTTACGCTTTGAGCCATTCTATTGCTTGATCATTTAATAACGCGAACTCTTTATGAACGAGTAAGACAACTTTCCAATGCGATTTTCTCGGAAAATCTTGAGAAGCGCGCGCCACTGCTTTGTCTAATTAAGTTTAGGTACGTGATCTTCAAACAGTGCAAGTTTCAAGAAAATCCGTTTCCCGTCGACCGTGATGTCCCCTTGTTAGTTAAATAACGAACAGAATAATTAAAAGTAATGTTCATTTATTAACCGACTTCGAAAACGGGGGAGGTTACTCAATTCGATCGGTATATACAGGGTGTCTCACAACTCGTGTAGGACCCGGAAATGTGGGGTAGCTGACGCAATTCTAAGCAAGATTTCCCTTTGCAAAAATTGGATTTGAAGCGTCGTTTTTGAGTTATTAACGAAAAACACGGACCAATCAGAGCGCCGGGATTTGGCGCGCCGAGAAGCGAGAGCGAAAGCTTCGAGCCGGTCGTCGGGGCTCGAGCGCGATCAACTGAGTTTTCCTCGGAACTCTCTTAACGTCTACTAAGAAGTCTTTACATCGAAACTCAGTTAAATAACGAACACAATAATTAAAATTAATGTTCATTTATTCATTCCTCATGAAGGAGGATCGAAATTAGTTATGTGTAATTGACATAAAGTACGCAAATGGAATTTATTGAATACTGCAATTCGTTATCGACAAGGAATGTGACATTAAATATTGAAATTTTTTTGTTTTATCTCCGACAGCAATATTCGCCAACGAATTTACGTATTTTAATAAGAAATACTTATTCCGTTTGTAAAAAAAAGAGTTTCAATGTGAGATCTAACAAATGTAATAACGTCTCTACTATTTTATAGGAAATTTATTAAAATAAGACTCACCCATTCTTTGAAAATAATCCTGTTTGTTAATAATCCGACAGTGAAAGTGATGGGGTAATTGCCACTGGATCAACCTGCCGATGTTGACCTGCCGCAGACATTGGCACCGTATAACACAGCTGATGGTACTCACAGGTCACTGCACTGTCTGCACTTCAAAACACTTTTGTTTTCACTTTCACTTTCTGAAAAATCTCAGGTAAAAGGTATTGTCCCTTTCGATGCCTCCGAGGGTGTCCGAAAGGGGCCGATTATTTTAACGTTATCCTGGACTGCTCCTATGATTAATAATAATCCTCCAAGATCCGTTTTGAAAATTGCAGGCGCTATGAAAAGTCCTCAGAATTTAAATTTTGCGCTCCTATAAACTTATACGAGTGCATCTGGTTCTCTTGAAGAATTCGATGTATCGCGGAGCGATGCATACTGAAATAAAATACAGAAATGTACTAATAAATGAAGAAGGATACTTTAATATTAACGTTTGAATATTATTAACATTACTTACCCTAAGCGGCGGGCGACGTCTCGTATGCTTAACGTTCCATCTTCATGAAACTGTTCGAGTGCCTCGCGTTCCTTTTGTGCTCCACATAAATATACAAAATATTATAAAATTATGTATTAGACATTTGCAGAAACATTTCGATGGTTACTGTCCGACGGCTCTCACGAAACTGCTCACGGGTCAAACATAGCTTTCTTTCCAAAAAACACTCTGCCTTTCCCTACCCCATGGCTAAATATTTTAACAAAAGTATGAATATTGTTTGAACGATTTTCCCGAGTCTAATTGCCCTTTTTGAATGTCGCCAGGGTTTTCTTCTAAACAATCAATCCTACAACAGCCGGTACCTGCGAGACTCGAATTCACCTAGATTGTTCATTGTCCCGTTTGGTCTTGACCGTGCAATAAATTTTGCGAAGGCAAACTAACGAAAAGCTAATTACCCTAGGTGATCCTTTTTAACAGACGTTTAATATCTTCTATGACAACTTCCGGGTATACAGGGTGATTCACGAAAGGTGGTCCACCGGTATAATCTCCGAAACTATAGGTCTTATTGTTACAGAAAACTGTTTCGAACGAAAGTTGTAGGGCTTCCAGTACCGCATCTTTTCGCACCGATTTCGTTCCTACAGGGTGATTCATAAAAGTGTTTCGTCGCGATATCTGCGAAACTATCGACTTAATCGAAAAATGTTTCCAACAGAAGTTGAAGGCTTTTACATGTAGCCCCATGTTCTGCCCCCAAAAACATAGATAGGGTGATTCAAAATATTATATCGCTCCAAAATGTAGTAAAAAGAGAGATTCGCGTTCCCGATTCCACTCTAACCACTTCCATGGGAACTCTAGTCCGAAACCTGTTCGGACATTTGTCCGAAATCAGATTTAGTTAGATTCACAATCATTTATTACATATTGTTTAATTCACCGAGTTCTATTATTACTATTAATAATATTGGTAAGACTTAAACATCCCCCCCACGCCCGATCTTGATGAAACTTCACAGATCAGTAGTGGGGGGACTATTGGATATGATGATGCAATACCAATCTGCGGAAACGCACCAGAGCGAAGATATTGAAGAAACCATTTCTATGCTTTAGACTAGTCTTTTGATGGGGAAAGGGCACATTGGGCCCCGAGTTGAGGAGGATTTTTTAAGAAAAGTAGTTTCTTTTGTTCGGAATGGCCTTGCAGCTCCATCAGCGATATGATCTTCCAGGAATCGCAAAAAGAGACTGATGAAATCATTTAACATTGAAGAACTTAACCTAACCTAACCTAACCTAACCTTCAGGCGTACCCTTGTCGCTTTGGAATGCTGCTCCTTCTCAGTTCAAACAGTTGGCACCACGTAAATTCGAGTTTCGAATGACTCCACATTCTGGTGATCGGATTGATGGAGGTTGAGTTATTGTATGATGAAGAGTAAACGGAATGAATGCAAGTAGGTGAATGATGAGGCTATGAGAAAGTGAGTGAGCGAGTAAGCGAGCGAGTGAGTGAGCAAGTGAGTGAGCAAGCGAGTGAGCGAGTGAAGAGCAATTGTCTAAACCAGTGCTAGGAATTAGTTGCCCTTTTCGGGCCGATTTCTGAGTCGACGCCTACCATGCCCCTACTACCGCACACGACTGCCGTGTGCCAGGGACGACGTACGATAGATTTGTCGGGACCCATCGGTGATTAGAAATTTTCCCGACAAATCTATCGTGCGACGTCCCTGGCGCACGACGTCACGTGGGCAGTCGAGCGCGGTAGTAGGGGCACGGTAGGTATCGAGTCCGAAATCGGCCCGAAAAGGGCAACTAATTCCTAGCACTGGTCTAAACAAGTGACGGCGTTACGAGCCAGGGACAGCATGAAACCGATATTCACCTTCAGATGTTAGAGATTTGAGGGCTAACGAAGATTCTCGATGTGAGGAATATTCGATCGTGATGGGGACAGCATTGATACAGTACTATATAGACATTGCGTGAGACCGGCAATGGCAGTTTTCGATTTTTCATATCTCCCCTAGGGGGCGTTTCCGCAGATTGCATCATCATATTCAACACCCATCCCCCGATTAATGTGTCAAGTTTGATCAAGATCAGGCGTGGGGGGTTGTTTAAGAATAGCCATAATATTATATCAAGATCCATTTAGTTTCTTTTTATCAAGCTAATATACTTTTCATATTTTGCTGTTATTTGTTACTTGTTATCTGTGAAAATCATCGTTTCTATTATTTTATTGAATAAACCTTATTGTTGAAAGATATTGGCTTGTGGATTTCACTCCTTAGCCGCACACCACACGAGTCCCACAATCTTTAGATTTAGTTATTTGTCAAAACGTGTCGTTCAGTTGGTAAAAGCCGCTCTTTACCTTACTAGCGCTGTTAACATCTGAACTTAGGTTCCAGAGTCGTTACACATTCGTCTCATTCTTTTATTTTTAATCAAAGTACATTAGAACCCCAGTTAAGATTCGAGAAAATCACTAGATTCAATGGTGTGAGGTTCATCGAATGTTGTCTATCTATTTGCTGTGTTTTTGGTTAGGTTAGACAAGGACGGTAAATAGGATGCTACGACAAGACATGCATTCTCCCATCCTAAATCCCTCTGCGAAGAAGTAATATTTCGACATGATTTCTTTTGTATACTACTCTCAGAAGTTTAATAAAGGTCGGTACGGAGGCCGATTTTGGAAAAGTGGGACGTGAAAAATTTTCTTCTGTAAGAAATTTTAGTTTTCAGTTTACAAAATTGTTGTGGACAAAATTGCAAAATCGTGCTCCGGAGCGACCTGGATTATACTTCTGGGAATAGTATGCAAAAGAAATCATGTCCAAATAGCGCTTCTTCCCAGAGGAATTTGGGATGGGAGAATCGAATACATCCGAACCGTTTGAATAACAACATGGCCGCTTGGATATCACGCTGCTTCGTGCTGACTGGGTTCAGGCCTGGCTATACGTGCATACATATGGTACCCCAGAGGGTACCGGTAAAAGGGCCTACCATCAAAAAACATTTTGCATCAAAACTAATAGATGACAGTAATCGTATCATGATATTCTCTTTTCAAGTGTATCATGTGCAAACACAAAATATTAATTCCACAAATAATATATAATAAATTAGTTATGTTTTACGTTTTTTTAACAATTTTCCCGATCTTTTCAATGATATATAATTATTTCTTTTTAAACGAATAGGACATTATAACGAACAATCAATGAAATTAACATACTCATAACAGACACCACAAAAATAATAATAAAAAATGAAAAACGTAACATAGAAAAAACCAAGTTCAGTGGACTCGAACCTGCGACATAGAAGATGTAGAGATTACGAGGCAGGACTCCTAACCTATTAGTCAACTTCTTACTTGGAAACGCGTCTTGCGTTTGGTTACATAACCGACTACGATGTAAAATTAATTAATGAATGAATTTTATTACTTTCACAAATATATCATTTTTATTAATTATGAATATGATAAAATAAGGCTCGCAAATTCAATGTGTTTAGCACTGTTTTGTTTTTGTACTGTTTTAAAGGAAATATTATTTAATTAAAATATTAATTTTATCGAAATAATACCAAAGATTTAAATAAAACACACGAAACAATTTATTTTAAACAAACAAAATGAACACTGTTAACAACAACACTTTGAACTAACTATTTTTAAACGGAGTTTATATACTGAATCGCTATTTCTATTTATTCTCTGTAAATTTCGCTAACTTTCTCGAAACATCTGTCATGTCTGAATTTCGCCAACGAATTGCAGATATCGAACTGAACTGCTGCACATATCGACTGATGCAGCTATTGTCAAGGTACTACGTTCCGAGGGAAGAAGACCGAACGTAAACAAACAGTGACCTACCAGGACACTCCTAATGCAAGAATAAAACTTTTTCATTTATCAATTTTTTTTTTATGATATGGGATGAGGTCTCGGCAGGGAGAAATAATACTTATTTTCCACCTTTAACTTCCGTTTATTCGGCGAGCAGGTCCACGACCTTACCCTTCGACTTACAGTGATAAACTAACCTTTCTTAACCCATTCACCCCCACACACCCTGATTCATTCTCACTCGGAATCATTCTTTCCTCGTCCAAACCGAATCGCTCTCACTCTAAACCAATCATTCAACGATACACGCGTATTTCACAGGCATTCCTCGAACTCGGACACCCAACGCGACACTCGACCCGATGATCCAAACATCCTCTCGCACACGCTCCGCAGCATTCGCTCGGACTCAGGCAAACAACTCGCTATCACATCTCATTCACACCGAAAATCTTAAGACTAGACTAAATATAATAAATTAGACAGGGACGTGGCGGCCGCTAAATCGACGCCACAATGAAATTTTGTCTATCATATTTATAACACTTTTCTCCTTAAATTGAGCCCACACACGATGTACTTCGGAACATATTCACTTGTAATTTTAAATGTTACACGTACATCCATGACTTTACTCCAATAAGATATTGCAAGTAAATATAACTCAAATTACATCATGGTTTGGTCTTATTTTAATCAGGAAAATATCACGAATGTGATGGAAAAGTTGTGTACAAAAATTGATGAAAAATAAAAAAATTAGCCAATTTCAAAAACGCAAAACAAGGATATCCTATACAAAAAAATTCGCAAAAATCAGCTTATTTTCATCGCTCTAAAGGTATTGCCCCCCTTAAATTCGGCTTAGGTTAGCCTACATTTTTCTATTTATTTTCTACTTATTTCCATCAACTTAATTCTAAGGAAAGGTTTACGTGCAAATAACGTAGACGTAATTTCTTATACGACTTTATTCACTGTAATAGGTTTGGGGGTTATTAATAAAAACCAGCTTAATGCCAAACAAGAACTTTATATCCGCTCTCGGCAGCTATGCAGCGGCAACTGCCGTTCCGACGTTCACACCTCACATTCCTTTGTTTCTCACATACGTGCCACACTCTTATGCATATTACATACACTACATTCCCTCTCTTCCTTAATATTTTTTTTTTATATATATATACCTATGTACTAACGAACGATAACAACTATCACCTAACACCCGGGTTCTATATCTATGTAGTAACTGAACGAACAAATAAATGCCATTTAAAACTAATACTCTATATAATACTATGCACCCTAAAAACGCCATAACGCTCCGGCACTTTTCTGTTCCGCTTTGGTCTCCCTGAGCTTTCTCCTATCTGCTCCTCCTCCTTGTCCTTTTTACTTCTCGCAATATTCTCTGTCTCTTTCTCTTCCTCAACTATATCCTGAGCTCCTTCTACTATTTCCTCTTCTTCATCCGAATCCACAACCTTCCTTACTTCTGTTAAATTCCGCTTATACTCTTTTCCTTCTCCTGATTTCAACGTCACTGTGTTTCCTTTCCGTTCCATGACCGTGAATTCGCCTGTTCCGAAATTTGTGCTCAACTTATGTTTCTTCGGTTGCTTTACTAACACTCTATCTCCTTCTTCTACCCTACTGTCTTTTGCATGATGCACTTTATCATAATATTCCTTTCCTATTTGCTTTTTCCACGCATCCCGCTCTCTCACCTCTTCCTCTACGAATGTACTCCCGCCTAACTCCGGCAATTTCGTTCTTATCTTTCTACCAAACATCAATTCCCCTGGTGAAACCCCAGTTACAGTATGCGGTGTCGAACGATACATTAATAAAAATTTTAACAGTTCCTCGCGCCAATTCCTTTTCTCCGCGTGTGCTATTCTTAACCTTTTTAATATACTTCTGTTCTGCCTCTCTACTTCGCCATTTGCCTGCGGCCAATACGGAGCTGTATGTGAAACCTTTACCCCATTTTCATTCAACCACTTTCGCAATTCTAAATCAGTGAATTGACGTCCATTATCGCATACCACTACTTTTGGAAGACCAAATCGCGCAAATATTTCGAACAAGTGTTTCTGAATACTACCTGCGCTCGTATTTGTTAAAATCACCGTTTCAAAATACCTACTATAATAATCCGTTACAACAAAAATATTTTCTCCGGTGGGAAGCGGTCCCATCAAATCCATCGCTATCGCTTCCCAGGGCCCCTGTGGCAACGGGTTAGGCTTTAAAGGTGGTGGTTCGCTCGTTTTCTGCACCAACTGACAACCTCTACATGACTTGACAGTTTTTTCCGCGTCTTTATCTATCCCCTCCCACCACACTTTGCTCCTGAGCCTATGTTTCATTGCTACTATACCGGGATGTCCCTCGTGAGCTAAATCTAACGTTCTTTTCTTTAAAGATTCCGGAATCACTATTCGCGTACCCCTTAAAACGATATTATCTTTAATGCATATTTCATCTTTCAATATTTTAAAACGCGAATTTCCTAACGGCTTCCAGTCGCCTGTTTTGTACGCTTTTCTCACTTCAGACAGCAGTTTATCTTTCCCGGACTCAATGTTTATTTCCTTTGTTGTTAACGCGCATGGTCTTACTTCTTCTACTAGCCACGCAATAAATTTTCTATCCTTTTCACTTTCGGACTTTTCTTCCTTTGCAATGCAAAGGCGCGATAGCACATCCGCAATATTTGTCTTTCCTTTTTCATACACTACTCTATATTTAAACGATTGTAATCGTAGCACCCATCGCTCAATTCTCGCGTTTGGTTTGGATTTTGGCGCAAAAATATACTCCAACGCTTTGTGGTCTGTCACAAGCTCAAACTCCATACCATACAACCAATTATAAAATCGCTCACATGCATATACCAGTGCTAACGCCTCTTTTTCAGTTTGCGAATACCGTCTTTCACAATCAGACAAACTCCTGCTCGCATAGCTTATTACACGCCATTGTTGCTTGTCGTCTACTTGTGTTAGCACACATCCTAAGCCTACCGGGCTTGCATCCGCTATCACTCTCGTTCTCGCATGAACATTAAATATACCCAGGGTTCCCGCATTCGCCAGTTTCTCTTTTAACAACTTAAATGCGTTTTCTTGTTCTTTTCCCCATGAAAAGGTAACACTTTTCCTCGTTAATCGCCTCAACGGTTCGCTTATCGTAGCCAGATTTAGGATGAAAGCCCCACAAAAATTCACAAGTCCCAGAAAGCTACGAACTTCTTCCGCGGTCTTCGGCGCGCGAAACCTATTTACGGCATCCACTTTCGACTCCAGCGGTTTATACCCTTTACCCGAAATCCGAAATCCTAAAAACACGATCTCGTTTTTTCCAAACACGCATTTTTCCTTATTTAATGTTACCCCTTTCCGCGATAACGCCTCAAGGACCCGCTTTAATCTGTAATCATGCTCTTCTTTCGTTCTCCCGCACACAATAATGTCATCTATAAAATTCACCGCTCCTTCGCAACCTACTAATACTGTTCGCATTATTCTTTGAAACATTTCCGGCGCGCAATTAATACCAAACATTAATCTTTTATAACGGAATAATCCTGCCTCGGTTACAAAAGTTGTAATATCTCTACATTCTTCGTGTAATTCAATCTGATGATACGCCGATTTTATATCCATCGTACTAAACCACTCACATCCACGCACCACATCCAAAATTTCCTCTATCACCGGAAGTGGGTACCTTTCCCGCAAAATCGCTTCGTTCGCTCGCCGCATATCAACACACAATCTAACCTCCCCGTTCTTTTTCATTATTGGAACCACCGGTGAAACCCATCTCGTTGGACCCTCAACTGTTTCGATAATATCCAAATCTAATAATTCTTTTAATTGTTTACTAATCTGATCGCGTAATTTGAACGGTAGTCTCCGCACCGGCTGCGCGACTGGTGGTTTCGATCGGTCAATGGGTAACATTAATTTGAAATCCTTTAATTTACCTATTCCTTGAAAAATATCAGGATTTTCCTCTTTAATATTTATTTCCTGAACTCGCAACCCTATTCTCAAAATTCCCAGCTGTTTCGCCGTTTCGTAACCCAAAATTGACCGCCCTTCGCCTTTTAACACCACGAAACTCGCTCGCACTTTACAATTTCCGACCTCAGCCACACAATAAAATTGTCCTAACAATTCCAGCGCGGTGTCATGTCCATACGGGTACACGTTTTTATCGACCTGCCTGCTTGATTCGCAAATAATTTTATTAGCTTTACACCGGTTCCACGTTTCCTCATCAATCACGTTACACTGTGCTCCCGAATCTATTAACATATTCAATATGACACCCCCTATCTTAATGTCCATACTTTGTCCCCCTTGCACTGCACTGATTCGGCACTCCGTTTGCAATCCAAATGCATATCTTGCTTGTCCCGCGTCGGGCTCTTCGTTCAGTTCCCTGACCCTCGCTTTCGGCCGCGGTGTTTCTTTCCGTCCTCTCTTGTCCGGCACCATCTGTGATTTGCACACTGTCGCGAAATGACCCTGTTTTCCGCATTTACTGCACGATCTCGATCTCGCGGGACACTTTTCGTCTTTGTATGAATGTCCTGTATACCCACACCGAAAACACTGCGTGTCTCTCTTCTTCTCCGTTACTCTTTCATTCCTCCTCTCTTTCTTTACGCTGTGTGTCGCGGCAATCGTTTTCCCTTCGATGTCTTTTGTCTGCAAATCGATCGCCTCGATCGTTCTGGCCACTTCCATGACGTCACTTAGCTTAAAATCGCCTTTTTCCAACAGGCGTCGCCGCACTTCGTTCGATGCACATTTTTCCACAATTTGCCCACAAATTTCAATTTCTTCCGCTGCAAACTCACAATTTCTTGCCTGTTGCCTCAATCGCGTTACATACTGATTCATCGTTTCTCCTTCCTTTTGTTTTAGCTGACGAAACACGTGCCTTTCGTACGCCATATTTAATTTCGGCTTGAAATGCGCTGTTAGCGCGTCCCTTGCTTTTTCATACGCGTTTTCTTCTTCTGCGACTGTATCCGCGTCCGGTAATGTATAGAAAACGTCTTGCAATTCAAGTCCCCCATGGTGCAATAACATTGCTTTCTTTCTATTCACGTCCACCACATTTTTACTTATCGCGAATAACTCAAAGGCTCGAAGCCACCGTTTCCACGCCGCGAATACGTTTCCGTCACTCTCGTTCGGGTTAAATGTAGGCAAAGTTTCTCCACTCATTTTGCACTTTCCAGTTCTAATCCTCGTCGCCAATGTAATAGGTTTGGGGGTTATTAATAAAAACCAGCTTAATGCCAAACAAGAACTTTATATCCGCTCTCGGCAGCTATGCAGCGGCAACTGCCGTTCCGACGTTCACACCTCACATTCCTTTGTTTCTCACATACGTGCCACACTCTTATGCATATTACATACACTACATTCACAAAGACATATTTCATGTCTCGTATTATGGAGACACCCCTTCCTCCCCGACCCCAGCGTTGAGATCCGCCAGGAGGTGGCGGCGGCACCTGTTTCGTCATCTCCCGCAACGTGGCCGCCTGCCGCCTTCGTCGCCGTCGACTCATCTGCAATAAGATAAAAATAATGATATTGTACAATACGTACTACATGCTTTGTAGTGAGCCGAACGTAGAAAACGATAACAACACAAAACTGTTACAATCGTATTCGTTTCGTTTTCCTGATTAAAATGACACCAAGCAACAATATATTTACAACAATAATTATTTACATAGTGAACCATACAATTTTCGTATTTTCACACTTACGGCAAATTGTACATTTACTGCAGAGGTACGAATTCATCCTAACTTGACTTGCTACACAAATAATTATGATCTCCATCATGTTTGGTGGCATTTTAATGAGAAAAACGCGACGAGGAATTGTTATTAAATTTACGGAAGGAGGTGCTGGTGCCGGTGCTGGTGCTGGTGCTGGTGCTGATGCCGGTGCCGGTGCGCACCATGGCGGCATGGGCCACCATGCTTCTTGGGGCGGCAACCATGCTCCTTGCGACAACCATCCTCTCCGTGCGGCAACCAAACTCTGTCAGGCAACCAGGCTCCTGGGAGCAACAATTGCGGCGGTGGCCGTACGATTTCTTCGATGTTGTCTGCATAAACAATTCAAAATAAATTTACAGTATTTTTCATCCATTCTATAACATAACTATTGCGTACCTTTTGGCCTCCTACAAATATATGCAAAAGAATATTCTTACCGTTGTCACGAAGAGGTTCCATGTTTTTTTTTTATTTTATTTTGTTCCTTTCTAAAAAAAATAGGAAGAGATTATTTAATTAATACGCTATGGAAAATACCGTAATAAAGATTAAATGAAATAAGTAGAAGAATAAATAGAAATGTCGGAGGTGTACTTACCGCTGCGATGTTTTCCGAAGAAATGATTTGTCTTTCGTGCCTCCACCCGAAAAGTAAGCGACAAGAAATCGTTCCCACCGCCAGGAATCACGGGAGGGAGATTCCCTCACCCTAAAGGGAGAGGGAAAGACCCATCGACGTACGATAAACATTCGAGACACTACGCATGAAAGTGTAAAACTTTTCTATTATTGACTTTTTTTAACATATAACTTTCACCAACATATTTGTAACATTGTTTTCATTAAAATGAGACCAAACACGACATAATTTGTGTTATATTTACTTGTAATATTTTATTGGAGTAAAGTCATCGACGCATAGTGGAGTATTTGCACCGAAAAGGCGGACATAACACAATTTTAAAAACTTTGCAATAAGTGTAGAATTTCTGGTGCTTAAGTCAGTTAAATATATGAGAAACAATGTATCAACATCCTTTTCGTGATTGATGCAATCATAAAGCGATGTTCTTCATTGAAACTGAAGGATTTCATGATGCGCTTTCCTTCCCTAACAATTGTCCAAAACGCGACGCTTATACATGTACACTACTCAAAAAAATTAAGGGAACAAAAAAATTCCTTAAATTTTTAGGTCATTTTCAGATTGCTCTACCTCCGTTGGTATTTATCACAGAAGAATTCCAGAATAGCCATTTTGAAGCTTCGGGTCTCTAGTTTTCGACCCTTTTTCTTAAAAATTCGTCAGTCGGTAGCATATCCAAGAAAAACATCTCACACCAAGTTTCAACCCCCTATCTCATTCGTGGGGGGAGTAAACGGGAAAAAACGAAATTCCGGGTTTTGGCCCTTTTTGCCTATTTAATTTCGTTCAAAAATTCTGAAAAAATTCTAAAACATGGAGGACCATATAGCGCATATTATAGAATTTTTTGAGATTTTTTGATCGCAAATTGTAGTCTTGGGAAAATAAAGATTTAAGTAATATTCCTAGCCACATTTTTGGGGAACATAAAGATTGTTCCTCCCTTCCATACTTTTCCAATGAAGAAATAAAAGAAGGCGAGGAAAATCTTGTTCCCTAATTACAAGTGGCAGGATTATATGCAAAAATAGAATATGTGATGAAACGCATTGTTGATAACGCAGAAAGCGTGTTATATAATTATACCAGCAATTCTGTAGAAAGTTGCAATGCTGTTATTGCTAAAATGATCGGTAGCAAACGTATTAATTTTGCACGAAGAGGTTCTTACCAAGCACATGTAAAAGCATCAGTACTCCAATTTAACACTTCGAAAGCGCTAAGTACTGTTTGCTTCACGATTGGTAAAGTGTCTCCAATTCGAGCAATAGACCTCGAAAAAAGAAAAATGAGACAACGCGCTCAATATGCTCAGCGTGTTAAAGGCAGGATCCCGTTTTGGCTTATCTCCGAATCGATCAAAGCGACGATGTTTATGAGCGGTGAATACTAGAAATAAACAATCTATAAACTAGACAACTCGCGTTGCGTCATATCGACTAGATCTACAAATATATCTAAACTCTATTAGCCACCTATTCCTATTACCAACCAACTTTTGGCAGACAAAGGACGCGAAGGCATCGTTGCCGGATTATTACGCTGTTGCCATATCTATTAATCTATTTTTAGCAGGGATGGAAAAAGAACCGTTTCGGAAAAGTCTGTTCGGTTCCGGTACCAAAACCGCTTCTGACTTTGTCATTATCGGTTCTGTATTGGAGAATCGGAACCTCTTAATTTGGAAGAACCGGTTCCTTCAGGGACTGAAAAAGAACCGTTTCGGAAAAGCCTGGTCGGTTCCGGTACTAGAACCGCTTCTGATTTTGCCATTATTGGTTCTATAATAATGAACCGCAGTGGAGCGGTTTTGGCATCGAAACGGAAAAGGACGTGGGGTACCTCCGTTTCAGGTAGGTGCGTCGTGTGCACTGCTGGTATGGTCGGTTTTTTTATACCACCGGTCTCGGAACAATACGACAAGACTTCGTATACGATTAAATGACCCTGTTTGGTTATCGGTTTGAAAATAATAAAAGCGTAAAAGTCAGTAGGTTGTAGAAAACATGTTTGACGAGATAGCTAAGCAATATAAAAGCAAAAAGAGTTTTACTAATGTTACTATTCATTTAAGTGATTTCGGTGTTTTTGCAAAATGGCAATCTTGTACAACTACTGATGATAGAGGGGCATGCTATGTTATTGGAGGGAGTATTAAAGAACTTGCAATGTACGGTAGCTTACAAAGATTGTTAGTAAATTCATTTCTCACTCCTAAAGATTTATTTGAATGATCACAATCGTCTTTTTCGAACATTGCATTTAATTATGTAACTCAAAATGAATATATTAAATATACTGATTATTTATAAGTTCCTTTGGCAACAGCATTATCAATAACAGGGTTTAAAAGTTTTCACAGCTTTGCGTCATTACCGAATAAAGAAAATAAAGTAGGACTATTCATATGATAATAGTGGCTCTGTGCTTACTATATGAATTAACGGACATTATATTTTTTCCAACCACACACAATACTTTCCACACTTTTGATCACAACCCACCATTATCCCATTGCGATAAAAAGAAATCACCACTTCTTCGTGGATTCTATTAACTAATGATGCCTTTTGTAAAATATAAACAATAAGTATAAGACCTAATATCTGTGAATGAAGTTACGATTAAATAATATGTGATTCGTCAAAAGTAAGTACTAATATACTTTGGTAGGTATGAACAGGGTCATTTAGTCGTATACGAGGTCTTGTCGCATCGTTTCGATACCTGTGGTATAAAAAAAATCAATGATAATAGCGGTGCACATACCGCACCGACCTGAAACGGAGGTACCCCACGTCCTTTTCCAGATTGTAGAGACATCAATTTTTGAAGCTCCATCGTTCTGAAGAGCTCATTTTAAAGGGGAAACTTCAAAGAATGTGACCATATTTTTTCTAAATTTTAACCCTTTACGCCACTCTTTGAGAAAAATGCAAAAAAAAATTTGTTTAAATTTTCCAACATTTCATAACAAATTGGCTGTTGTGGGTTTTTATATGTGGGCACTCCAAAAATAAATATACGGGTAACGTGGTTGGCCAACTTATATTTTATTTAATAAAGAATAATTATTTAATAGAAATTGTACAATAAGAAGACACGTACTCTCTACTTCGCGATACCCTTGCCATGAACTTGCGCGAGTATCACTCAGTAACGTGAACAGCCTATTCGTCTCGAAAAACAAAAGGGACCTGGCGGTCTATTTAAATTATATATGTTCGACGTCGTTGACTGATTTCCAACAATGGCGTAATTAGAAAAAATATTTCAAAATAGCCCAATTCTTCATGAATAAAATAAAAAAAAAATTAGCTAAATCGGTTGAGTAGTTTCTGAGAAAAAAATTCCTAAGTGGACCCTATTTTCGCCAAAATGAGCAGAAATTGCAAACTTTGAAGGCCTGTCATTCATTAACGAATTTGAAACCGGCGAAATGATGACTTAAACCCCTTTTAATTTCACATGGATTATAGCATATTTTGATTAGAGCAAAATCGGAGATGGTGACTTCCAAAAGTGATCGATTTGGCGTGGAATGACCCAGTTAGTTCTTATCTGGCGCAAAAAGCAAATAAATGAAAAATATCAAAATCGCTCTAACATTCAACAAGATCACTTTAGACCTATTAAAAATCTATTTGCTTTCGCTTTCGTATTGTTGTCGTTGTACGATAGCACAGCACGTAGTAAAACATAGGGTCACGATACCTGTGCTGGTCGCAGTGTGACTTCATAAACATTACGACTCAAAAAAGGCAATATAAAAATATACTGTACCATCCCACCATAAACCAAGACCGAAATCATCGTTCCTAATTAGGAATCCTAATCGAAGTCCGCGGACCGTTACAGACCTACAATAAAATTTTTGGAAAAACCCAAAAAATACCGTTTCCCTTGTTATCCCTACTGCCAGATTTCTTCCTCCACTTCTTGCTTCCACCCTTGCTAATTTCCAGAACTCTTAATCCAATCACAACTTAAAATTTCCCTCTTTTTTGCATAGTGCCTTCCTACTTTTCCTATCATCCCACCATAGATGATTACTCTACAAGTTTTCCTTTTTCGAGAAAGACATAAGCACAGACAGAACAAGTTAACAGCGAGTTCGCGATCGTACAGTCAACATATCCGTATTTACTAAAAATGTCTGATTCGGGTAGTGATATAGAAAGAGTCACACGACAACATCCTGCCAAGAAACGGGCCATTAGGCCACATGAATTCGTACGACTTTATTTTAATTATAATAAGGACACCAATATTTCAATTTGTAACATTGATGGTTGTGGAACTGTTATTAAAGTAAGTACCAGTTTCTTTCTATTTCCTGCTATAAAAGCTGTACCTGTGTATGCTAACCTTGTCTGTGTATACGTAACATATAAAATGACATAAATTATTATCCGTTACAGTCTCAACACACCACGAATCTCCAAAAACATATATACGCTAAACATCCGGTACAACATGGTATTATTACCATGAAGCGTATCGAGATGATAAAAAATAAAAAATGTAATACAGTGGCACATATTGGAGAAACGGAAAGTTTATTAACTTCGACACTCGGATCTACCTCAAGCGCATCAAGTTCCTTTGTGGAAACACCCCATGCAGCCGCTGAAAACCCATGTATAAATAAAAAAAAGAAGAGCAGCAAGGAGCCGGTCATCACCATCGCCATGGATCAAGACCGCGTCATTGACGTATTGGTGGAAATGACGACCGTTAATGGCCGTCCTTATTCCGCAGTAGAGGACTCCAGTTTACGGAAAATCCTAAACCCAATCCTTTACGCCCTTCGTACACAGCATGGCATTAGCACAAGTGTTAATCGCCACAATATTCGGGATTTTGTGCACTACGAAGCTGTGCAATTAAAGGAAAAGGTAAAAAATGAAATCGAAGGTAGAATGCTGTGTTTGAAGCTCGATTCCGTAACACGATTGGATCGTTCTCTTCTGGGAATCAATATTCAATTTTGCAACAATGGCAGAATCTGCCTTCGAAATCTTGCCGTAAAAGAACTTTTTTTACGGCAAACGGCAGAAAATCTGAAGAGCGAAGTACTCGCTGTGCTCTCAGATTTTCGGATAAATTGTGACCAAATATATAGTATCATTACTGATAATGGCCGCAATATGGTAAGGTCTGTTGCTCTTCTTGGTGAAGATGTATCAGTTGGGGATTGCGAAGAATCGAAGGAAGAAGACATCGAAGGCATCTTCGAACCGAATGATGCCAACCTAGAAACGGTGGACCATAATCTTTTGGCGCTTGCGGAGGAATGGCCACAAACTATCCATAACGTGCCAGAAATAGAGCCATCTTTAGGAATTATTAGTCAGCGGTGTGCAGCGCACACATTGCAGCTTGCCATGCGGGATGCTCTTGGCAAATTCCAAGAGCCAATTCACAAAATCCGAAATATCGTGAAGACGCTGCGCAGCCCAATAGCTGCTGGTGTTCTTGCAGGGTTAGGACGTACCAAACCCTTGTTAGATGTGGAGACTCGATGGCACTCCACATACGACATGCTACAAAGTCTGATATCTCTGCAGGACGTGTATGAACAAGTTTTGATGGAAGCAAATAAAAGCAATAGAGGCGAAAATGTCGTTCTAACGGAGAGCGACTGGACCATAATGAAGGATATAGTTGCTGCTCTCCATCCGGCTAAAGTTACTACTAAAAAACTACAATCAGAGCAAAACAGTTGGCGACTTTTTAGCAGCATGGTTGCGCTGTAAATTAGACACGAGAAAGGTGAAATCTGCCCTTGCCGTAGCTATCCATGCTGCCATGGAGAGTAGGGAAGAAGTACTTTTAAATTCAATATGCGTGTCGGCCGCTCTGTATCTCGATCCTCGTTTTAATATTTATTTATCTGAGAATCAACGGAAGCGAGCCGAAGACCACTTAGTCGCCCTGTGGGTTAAATTAAACCAAGTACGAGATGGCAATAATATTCACAACACTAACAGTTCACCTTGTAGCTTGATATCTTCACAACAGGCTGACAGTTCTGAAGATGATGGAAACGAAGATCCATTGGAACAATTATTGCGGCGCAAGGAAAAAGCTGTCGCTGAAGGAAAACCTAAACCAACAAGGAATGGAGATATTCGGTGTTAAATATAATAATCGTTGTGCGACTCACACAGTTTGAAAAGAGCGCGCTAAGAGCGCCTAAAAGGACACAATGAATATAGGTGAGAAGAGGGAACGCGACGCACGTCTCTCTCTCTCTCTCTCTTGTTTATTAACCAGGTAAGCATACGGACGTTTTTCGTTAATATAAAAATAATATAATAATATAATAGTTGCGTTGCGCTTATAAAATAATAATATAATACTTCTACGTTACTGTTACTGTTAAATTTCGTTTATTGTTTGAATAAAGTATTTATAGATTTAAATAATCAAAGGTGAATATCTCAATTCTTTCTTTGTAATATCATAACCTCATGAATAAATTTCAACATTCGGAAACTTCTCCGAGATTTCTCTCTGCGTCCCTGATTACCATCAGAGACAAATATTCTATGGTTTTGGGAAACTATGAAAGACACAAATCAGGAGCTATACCAACTTGCAAGCACTGTCCTAGGTGTACCTATGACGCAAGTCAGTGTTGAAAGAACATTTTCCCAACTGCGATTTATTTTAAGTACATTGCGTAGTCGTCTTACTCATACTGACATTAGTGATATTCTTTTTGTAAAATGTAATAGAAATTTTAAAAAGAAAGAATTGTAAATGTTTATATTTATATTCAAATTGTAATGAAAGAATTTTATAACAATTATAAAATGAGAAAATAAAACTCGAATAAACGAAGTAAATGAATTGTTAATGTATGCATTTCTCTTTCGACGTCCAACACCATAGTTTATATGTATTAGATATTAGGTATTTAAATATTATACGAAGATTTAAAAAATACAAATTCATTTACAATTACTGATATTAACAAATTAATTTGTCAATTAGAGAAAATATTATGATAGTCCAAGCATTCAAGATTAAAACGAAAAAAGATTTAACTGATTTCGATAAATAGTTTACAAAATAAAAATTCATACGTACTAGTTACGTATCCGTATTAGTTAGCTGACAGATCGAAATTCGATTTTTAACACAAAAATTTAATTTGCAACATTAATACAAACATCTTATCAAAAAACATTTAAATAATTTATCTCAAAATTGAAGATATTAGTTTTGTCCACGTTTTCGCCCTTTTTTGCCATTGTGCGTCGTTACGAATATGCGAAATATCTATTATCAAAATCTCGTACAGAATAATTAATATACATTGCAGAATAATGATTAGATAATGACAAAATTTATATAAACAATATACGGTCTTGTAGTATTTTTTAGATTTTCAGCATTACAATTTTAGCGCGGTTCTCTTATTTCATGATCCGGAATGGGTTCTAAGTGACGGAACATGTTAGGAATCG
Source organism: Megachile leachella (assembly GCA_963576845.1). NCBI lineage: Eukaryota > Metazoa > Arthropoda > Insecta > Hymenoptera > Megachilidae > Megachile > Megachile leachella. The sequence continues at coordinate 252,512 of OY756259.1, read as the reverse complement.
GTTTTGGTACCGGTTCTTGGATAACTATTTAAAGCGGAACCGGTTCTCCTAAAAGAACCTACAGGAGGTTCTTTATGGCGGTTCTGTTATGGAACCGATTTGATGAATCGAAACCGGTTCCAAGTGACGGAACCGAATAAGAATCGGTTCGGAACAAGGTGGTTCGGTTCTTTTTCCAACCCTGATTTTTAGACATCAAGCGACTTGTAGGAATACGGGCTCGAGTCAGGTTTCCTAATCATTGCAAGCGCAATACGAGGAAAAAGGGAGGGGATAATAAAAAATGCACTTGAGCCAAATGAAATATCCAATACTGTAGTCGATAGCATATTAAAAAAAAAGACATCTTATACCAAATTTCAACCCCCTATCTTAACCATGAGGGCAGTAAAAAGGGAAAAACAAAATTTCGGTTTTTGGCCTATTTCGCCTATTTAATCTCGTATAAAAATTCTGAAAAAATTCTAAAGCATTGAGATTCATATAGCGCATATTATAAAATTTCATTTTTAGTAATAGATGTTACTCCTTAATTTCTGTAGTAATAAAACATATAATATTTTGAATTTTGTGAATTTAAAACGCTTTTTAAAATAATATTGTACTAATGCATCTATGCAGTCTGCGTAGTAGGTTTTATTTTTACAAGTATTGAAAGAAATATACGGCTACAATAAACACATCTAAGAGGGCCATTGTCATAGCTGCTTTGAAAAGAAGCAGAAAAGAAAGTGGGTGAAGAAAGAGCGAGAAAATGAGATAGAAGAATGCGAATCTATAGGTAAGGAAAACGCGGTGGGCGGATTATATTTGAAACGTTGAAAGGAGTAATGTAAAAATGATCGATAATTGTAAAATCTGTTTATATTGTGTTAAATTCCAAATTCTTTCTGTATTAAAATGTATAACATAATTATTACAATTTTCAATTAATCTTAAAAATTCTATAATATTCTGCGGTAATATATTGTGTAACTCGTTGTAATAAAATATAGCGCATACTCGATACCGAAATGAAGTGTGACTTTATAAATTTATGTTACATACAACAAAATGTATTGTGATCGTTTCCTTTTGTGACTTCGTATTTTCTTGTAAAATATAAACGTAGATACTAAAACATAAAAGACAAGCCGTTAGAAAACTGTAAAGAAAAAAATGTTCAGCTGGACACGTGTGCTTTAACAATGTATTTTCTCCTTATTAAAATTTTTCGTTAACCCGAAGGTTGAAGCGTTGCTTTTGAAAAGACCAGGCCATGTGGTAAAACATTGTCATCCGACTGATGCTTGACTAGAAGTGTCATTTGGTGAAATAAACACAGGTCAACGTCTATACGGATTTTATTTCTTATACCTGACCTTTGAATATTTTGCAGGAATAGCAGTAATCACATAAATTATTTTTGTATATAACATTTTTTTATCATTAAATCTATATCTACGTTAAAAAAATATTTAGAGTCATTGCAATTGTTACAAACAGTACATTTTATTAAAAAAGTCTTTTTATTATGCATATGCTTTATTTATACATTTTTTTCTCTTCCATCTATTTTTTAAATAACTAATTATTTCGTCTCGTAGTAACAATCGATTCTTCTCTTATATCTCCGTTATTTCTTTCGAGGAACGCGCAATGGTAACGTGCTAAATGTATAAACATCTTATATTGCATGCGATACGGTATCTTCTTCGAACCAATTTAATATATACGATTTCAGACTAAATAACAAACAAATTATTCATAAATACTGCGCCGAACGTCCATCGCAACCAAATTTATAATCAATTGTACGTGAAAGAATGACTAATTTTCTGATAAAACTAACAACTATTAACGATTATTAACAATATATTTCTTTATTTCCCTAAAATTACAACAAAAAATTACATGTGCATACGTCCGCATATAAAAAAATTTTTAAAATCGATGCCGGGGGCGTCCGCCAGTCTTGCTACGACACCATTGTTTCGCTGTAGCATGCCAGAAAACGAAATTTGCTTCGTTTCATGAAAAGAAAGATATGTTGGAGAGACAAGGATTTACCTATCCTTGTCTAGAGCTTCCCAGTTAGCCACCAGAGGCCTCCATTATCGGATCTTGAGTTTCTGAAAATTATTCCCTGACGCTCAATAGAAAAATTGAATATCAATTAATTCGCGACCGACAAATTTTTCCCGTTTCTAATACTAACTAAGTACCGGCGAAAATGATGAAATTCTGAAGCTGGTTTTTTTTTTACGAGGGGAAATCTTCGGAAAGACATCCCCACTCCCCGGGGGAGGAGCAAAGGTTGTGTGGGATTTGTACCCACTACAACCCCTCGATGATGCCCACCCTCGACGGCCTTGGTGGGTAATGGGACCCGACGCCTAAGCAGCGCCACCACCCAGCAGCCGATTTGCGCGATATCGCGCGCCACTCGTGTGGGGGGGAGCCCTCACGCCAAAACGTGCGTTAACCCCATCCCCCCATTCCAGCCGACGACGTCATCACGCCCGCCGTCGTCTCGACCCCGCGGTCGCGTGCAATGGAGTCATGGACCCCCACCCATGACCCCTACGGCTTTGATCCAACCCCGAGGCAGATCGCTCCGGAAAACCCACCTCAAGACGATCAGTCCCTATTACTCAAAGTCGGCAAACCGACGCCTCATGAAGCGTGGCCGCCCCGGACCGTCACCCCTCGCACTTAAACACTAATCACTAACACACACAACACAACTACACTACTCACACACACATACACACATACATATTCACTCACTCATTCACCCGCATGCGGGCGACGCGGGGAGGCTGCGCCACCCTACTACCCTCAGGATGGCGCCCGGGAAACCGGGTCTAGATTCCCCGGTCGCCTCCCCCTTCTCCTCAAGACTCTACTATGCACGACTCCCCCGCGGCGCTGACGTTCGCGCTCCGCCGCCTCTTTCAGAAACATTACCGTCTCGCTGAAGGAGACGACGGCATTCCACTCGCACTCACTATGAAGCATTCTCTCAACAAGAACATTCACACTCACATTCACACCCACTTCACACTGTAGAAAGTGGCGCTGCCAAGCCCAGGCAGACCACCTCTCCACAGTGTGTTCCACACTATCATCACCCACACCACAGTGATGACACCCCAGCGACCGCTCCCGTCCGATCCGGCACAGGTACTGGGCAAAACACCCATGCCCAGTCAGAACCTGTGTGACCCGGAACGTGAGTCGCCCGTGGCCGCGGTCCATCCACTTTTCCAGGTGTGGAAGGACCGCCCCAACCGCGCGCTTCCCCGCGGCCCCGCTGGCAGAAAGTTCAGCGCGCCAGCGGGAGATAGCAACGCGGCGGGCCTGGAGCCTGACCTCCTCGACGCTGGGCCCTGGCAGGACACCATCTACCACCTCTACAAGACGGAGGGCGCCGCGGTGCAAGTACACCTCGGCCTCCACCTCTGCCAGCAATTTCCATGGAATTATTCCTGCCAGGACTATCGGCGACTCGTAGGAGATCGTGCGGTACCCCATCGCCACCCTAATCGCCAACCGCCGCTCCACGCGTCGCAATATCTTCTGCGACCGGCGGCTGACGGCAAGGTTGGCAGCCCAAACAGGGACGCCGTATAGGGCCATACTCCGCACGACCCCGAAGCTGGTTGCCGCAAGCTTGTATCGTTAAAGGAAGGGTAACAATGACAAAATTTGTTATAAAATATCAATGTTACACTTGCTATTGATGACCACATGCTATTATTGTGCTTAATTTATTTAGCATTATATTACAAATATTTGAATAAAAACAAAATTTAATATTTTTGTTTAATAAATATAAAAAGAAGATTTTTTGCATAACGGAATTTTACACGATTAACATATATAGGACGTGTCACGTCGTTTTCCATAAGTTTTGTAAACTCTACAACGCTTTTGTGGGTATTTTGCTTTCCCAGTTCGTACAATTCCTTCTAGCTGACGAGTTCTCATGCCTCCTGAAAGTCTGTAAGGAGGGTCAAAGTGCAGTGCTCGGCCTACTGCTATTGAGCTAGTGCTAGGTAAAGGGTATAGCCGGATAAGGTAGTCAAATGTGCCCTTGAGTCGATTTAGAAACCCAACTCGTCAGTCGATAGCATATCCAAAAAAAAAACATCTCACACCAAGTTTCAACCCCCTATCTCATTCGTGGGGGTAGTAAAAGGGAAAAAACGAAATTCCGGTTTTTGGCCCTTTTTGCCTATTTAATGTCGTTCAAAAATTCTGAAAAAATTCTAAAACATGGAGGACCATATAGCGCATATTATAGAATTTTTTGAAATTTTTCGATTATAAATTGTAGTCGTGAAAAATCAAAAACCGAAAAAAAATCCGAAAAATTGCGATTTTTTAGAGAAGATGTCGGAGCACTACTTTTATATTAATATGGCAGTTACGTATTAGTATAGCTATTATTCTCTAATTTTTTCAGATTTTTCGGTGAGGTGTGCCGTAGTTAAAAAAATCAAAAACCGATTTTTTCGCGCGAAAAACCAACTTCTGCTTCGAATTTTTATGTCAATTTCCCACAAAAGATGCATTAGGCTATTTTAAGAGGATTCACGTTCGCACAATTGATTTATGAATTGCAACAATTAAAATAACTTAATTAATTAGTTTTATGTTATGTTCTTTATATACTTAAATGTTTAACAGTCTTCCAACGAGATCGGTAGCGCAGCGGTTAAAGTGCCTGACTGGTAAACTGCAACATACTTTTTTTGGCGCAGGTTCGATCCCGCCAAAACTTATATATTTTTTTTCTTTTTTTTTTCTTTCAATTATTAATTTTTTCATTCTAATTATATAGCAATGGATACTGCTTATTTAGAAATATTTTTAATACATTTTAGGGATATTTTAGGGTTTGTTTTTTTTTTGTTTTTTTCAGTGGGGGAAATGCATTTACGCACAGTCCTTAGGCTAGTGTGGGACTCCTACGTTAATCGCAGACTACCCACTAAAACCCTCACTACCTGTTGAAATAAAAATAATTTTAAGTATTTTGACTACGTATCTTAATTGGGTAACAATTTTATATATTTTTATTTTTAAACATTTTATTTTTCATAACTTATCACTTTCCATTGTTGAAGAAATACTATGTTGAGTGTATCAATCGTCATTGCTGTCTTCATTTGTAACAGATATCATTTGCTCTGCTTGAAATATTTTCCTTAATATTGTACATCGCAATTATTTCAAGGATGAACTGAATTAACCATTTTTCAAACATCAAGTCGAATACCTGAATAGAGAAAAGCCAATCTTCAACTAATCAAGATTAACAAAATACCTATAACAATAAGTAGTCGACAGACCTCTACTACTTAGTTACCAGAAATGAAATATTTACAAATTGGACTAATAAATGTACTTAACTGAAAAAATATAAAATCGTAGCGCAATTAAGATATGTGGTCAAAATGTTCCGTAATTATTTTTGTATGAATTTAAAGTTGTCATAGTTTTTCAAGTTAAAAAAAAACAAACCTTAAAATATCCCTAAAATGTATTAAAAATATTTTTAAATAAGCAGTATCCATTGCTATATAAGTAGAATGAAAAAAATTTGTTGTGCTCCTCGGGGTACAATGTTGTATCGAGGATAGATTGGGGTTAGGGAGCGTCAAAGAAGTAGACTTCACCGGTTTAACGAGTGTAAAATTGGAAAAGACTTTATTCCTTCTGCTAATAACACAAGGATGTTTAATATTTAACTCTTACTTTCGAACCCCCTGCCCTGGCGGTGTATCGCCTTTTATATCCTCGCAATTCGGTTTTGAGCAGGTTTTGACATACTTTTCGGTGCTGACTATGGTGTCCTACTATTTGAGCTGACGATAGTTGTTGCACAATGACCTGGTTCGACGCTATGTGTAACTCTTATTGCTGACGAGGTACAACAAATTAATAATTGAAAGAAAAAAAGTATATAAGTTTTGGCGGGATCGAACCTGCGCCAAAAAAAGTATGCTGCAGTTTACCAGTCAGGCACTTTAACCGCTGCGCTACCGATCTCGTTGGAAGACTGTTAAACATTTAAGTATATAAAGAACATAACATAAAACTAATTAATTAAGTTATTTTAATTGTTGCAATTCATAAATCAATTGTGCGAACGTGAATCCTCTTAAAATAGCCTAATGCATCTTTTATGGGAAATTGACATAAAAATTCGAAGCAGAAGTTGGTTTTTCGTGCGAAAAAATCGGTTTTTGATTTTTTTAACTACGGCGCACCTCACCGAAAAATCTGAAAAAATTAGAGAATAATAGTTATACTAATACCTAACTACCATATTAATATAAAAGTAGTGCTCCGACATCTTCTCTAAAAAATCGCAATTTTTCGGATTTTTTTTCGGTTTTTGTTTTTTCACGACTACAATTTATAATCGAAAAATTTCAAAAAATTCCATAATATGCGCTATATGGTCCTCCATGTTTTAGAATTTTTTCAGAATTTTTGAACGACATTAAATAGGCAAAAAGGGCCAAAAACCGGAATTTCGTTTTTTCCCTTTTACTACCCCCACGAATGAGATAGGGGGTTGAAACTTGGTGTGAGATGTTTTTTTGGATATGCTATCGACTGACGAGTAGGGTTTCTAAATCGACTCAAGGGCACATTTGACTACCTTATCCGGCTATACCCTTTTCAGGATCATGATGTTCAGTGTCAGAAGCAATCCACTCTTCTGCCAAAGTTCGTAAGAATTTGGAAAATGTTATCTTGGTATGTGGATTTTGCTTACGATACAAAATAAATGAATTAAAGAGAGCACAATGTGGAAGAAACATGAAAACTTTGTTTGTCCATTTGATCGAATTTCGCAAAAATAAATAATACGAAAGATACTGATCAGCTAGATCAGCACTTTTCATATGTTGATTGTATTTTATTATGCACTCAGGCTTACGAACTTGCTGTCCACTTTTTTTATTTATTCTCCTGGTCTCAACGAAATCAGCGTTGTGTATCGTAGATATCATCCGAACGTCTCTCTTATCTTTCCATTTGAGAACTAGTACCTCACCTTTGCGCCGAAAATCAAATTCATTTATTTTCAATCGGACATCATTTAGATCTTTTGGAAAACCTCTATTCTTACGTAAAGTACCGCAAATACGAATTTTCTTCGTCAATAAGCTTTCAGCTAATGTAATAATATTATAATAATTGTCCATGTATACACGGTGCCATACATTTTGGTTTTTATTTAAAAGACGTGAAATAGTTTTTTTTAAAGTGTTTCCTTTTCCACGATACAGTTGAAAGTTACAGACGTATCCAGTACTTGCCTCAGATAACATTCTAACTAGTATTCCATACTTTGTTATTTTGCTCGGATTATAAACTCTAAAGGACAATCTTCCACCATATGGTATCATAGATTCATCTAAAGAAAGTTCCTGTTCGGGTTTGTATACGGTGCTAAATTTATTTAAAAGGTAATCTATTACGGGTTGAATTTTACATAATCTGCCTGGATTTGACGCTATTTGTATATTATTGGAAAAGTGCAGAAAACGCAAAATTTGAAGGAATCTGTGCATTGTCATTATTTTTTAAAAGAAAGGTGTAGCGATTGACTGACGAGTTGACCAATAATCATGTATTGTAGTTTTACGTATCTGTCCCATCAAAATATTTAATGCGAGAAATTTTTTCATCTCGGAAACTGTAGTATTGTACCATTTTTTTGTTTTCCTTACACCTTTATATCTGTGGTGCATCTGATCATAATGTCTGTTAGTTTCCATTGTGACCATTTCTATAAAATCATCTGCAATAACTAGTTCGACAATTTCACTTATGCTTTGAGGGTTATTTGGATGTATTTTGACACCTGAGTTACCGGCAAACATTTCTAAGTTTCTTTTTGGATCATATTTTGTCCACTGACTATCTGTTTGGTAGTTATTGTCGCTGGATTCGCTGTCATGTATCATCATGGTTGTACACTTCCGCGTAAATTGCATTGCTATATCGCTGTCCGTCCCGCTATCACTATGAAGTTCTGTGGATTCAACCTTAGAGATCTCGTCAGCACATATTTCTTCATTTTTCATAATGACGGTAAATTTTTAAAAAATTATTACGTATGAATTTTATATTTATATCTTTATATTTGTATATCTTTGATAAAACTAACAAATCCAATATGAAAGTACTGAAATATAAAAATACAACCCAAATAAAACAATGTCAATAACGGAATTATGTATATTATACTTCTCTCTCCTATTCGAACACATATATGTGATAATAGACGCTTTCAAAAAGTACATACAGGGTGTTCAGCGTATTACTAGCCAGCGTTTTTCTCGTAAACGACTGGTACTAGAAAAAAATGAAAGAGAAAAAAGTGATAGTGTTTTTGATAGTCAACATAATGGTATATGTATTTTTTTCGTATTTATACTATTTTTTACGATATGAAGGTAACCTTCAGTTTTTTTAATGGAATGGTATATATCTTTTTATATCATATGAAAGAGCGCATCGAAACGAATTCAACGATGTATTATATCATGACCTTGAAATCCATTCTGAGTCAAAAGCAATCAAAATATTTTAAATATTTTGTATTGCGGTACTTACCGGTATTTCTTGCTGATATGTTTACATTTCGTGTTCAATGTGGTTTTCATTATCTAGAAGGCACTTTTGGTGGTTTGATGTTATGATTAGGTCTGTGGCAGTGCTTACTTCTATTACAAGGCGTGCAAAACTATTTGAGCATTATTTCACAGATTGGTTGCTGATATCTAGAGCAGGGGTCGGCAACCTTTTGAGTTGGAAGAGCCAAAAATTACAATTTACCAAATTTCAAAGTTTTTGAAGAGCCACAAAATTTTTTCTTGCCAACAATAAATGGTATTCGCATAAAAAAGTTTTTTAATAATGAAAAAAAAAAAAAAACCTAATCTATTTATTTATAAGTAAAAATATCTATGTATTCATATATAAGTAGTGTTTTTCACAACAAATTAGATAATATATATATGTCATTATTAGATAATTAAAACAATTAAACATTTACTTACAACACTAACTTGTACTTCAATAACATACATTTGAGCAAACAAATTCAATGGGAGCGTTGGCTTTGCATGTTTTTAGAAAGTTTGGATAAATTTGGTTCATAACTTGTTGTTTTAAGTTTCAAACACGACTCTAAATTTTCATTTGTTAGTTGGCTTCTTATTTTACTTTTAATTATATTCATGCAAGAGAACGCTTGCTCGCAAGAATATGTCGATCCGAAGATAGTCAGCACTCCAAATGCCAACTTCTTCACCTCACTGTAGCAATCTGGAAGACTATTCCATGCGTCGAATATAAGTGCCTCAACTCGCGGCATTTCTTTTAAAGTTGTCCACTTTTGTTGCGTTACGTACATACATTTCTGGACCTCCAACTCTTCCAACTTGCTTTTCAACTCTGTAAATTTTCCACTCCACAAAGCTTTACTTTTTAAATCGATCAATTGCATTTCTAGAGATGCAGTATCAATTCCAAATGGCTCAATGTGGATTTCGTTACTATTTGTGTTGAGAGGATTTACTATGAATGCTAGAGTGGTTTTGTTGGTTTTGAATTGCTCAAATCTGTCAGCAAATTCATCCTTAATTTTTTTTATAACTATGCTGAAGTAATTCGTGTCACCAATTGCACTGGTTTTATCGCGATATTGCTTTAGAAATTGGAAATGAAGTAATTTACCGCTTTGAATATCTTCTGCAAAAAGAATTAATTTTTCTTCAAAACAAACCAATTCTTCTACCAAAACATAGGCTGGGTTTCCCTTTCCTTGCAGTTTTAGATTCAGCTCATTCAATTTTGCTGTGATATCCACCATAAAGTAAAATTTTTGCAACCATTTGTCGTTCTCTAATTCAGGGTGATTAATACCTTTTTCATTTAGGAATGTATTTATTTCATTCAAGCACAAAGCAAAACGTTTCAACACCATACCTTTGGAAAGCCATCGCACTTTATTGTGAAGAAGGAGATCGGAATACTGAGTCTCCATTTCGTTTAAGAATTCTTTAAACTGACGATGGTAGAGTGCTTTTGACAAGATGCTATTAACAATCTTGATTACCAAATTCATGACCTCAACTATTTCGGCCGGAAATGCTTGGGCACAAAGCGCTTCTTGGTGTATTATGCAGTGAAACGTAAAAATTTCGTGGTTTATTTTGCTCTGAAGAATCGTTGTTGCCCCTTTACTTTTTCCGGTCATACTTCTGGCTCCATCAATTGCTATTGAAACAATTTTATTTAAATCGATCTTATTGTCTTGAAGGCATTTTTGCACGGCATTTTGGACCTTAGGAAGACATATACCTGACAAAAAGGGCAACTTGTGCCGTATCTTTTATATCGCAAGACTCATCTATAGCAAGTGATAAGGCAGAAGAAAGTTGAATATCTTCTACCTGCAAATATGTTACGTTTGAAGACATTTTAGCTATTCTATCTTGTACTGTTTTAGCGGATACTGACAAATCTTTGATTTTTTTCAGAATTTCTGGTTTGTTTTTGAAATCACGAAACAGTTCTTCAGATGCACGTATGAAGCAATCTTTGACATACTCACCATCTGTGAATGGTTTGCCTTTTTTTGCAATTTCTAATGATACCGCGAAGCTTGCCATATTAACATTACTTGTAGATTGCGTCCAGTTACTTAACATGGAACTTGATTGCTGTTTTTGTTTTTGGAGCTCGTCGACAGCTTTTTTTCGTTCTTCGCCGGCTGGATATTTACTAGCAAACTGAGTATGTTTTGTAGTGAAATGTCTCTCTAAATTTGATTTCTTATTGTGTGCGAGTTTTTCGTGGCAAATGAGACAAGTTGGAAGGCCATCTGAGTTGCATATGAAAGCGAACGACTTCGTCCAATCCTGATTGAATTCTCGATGCTCTTCTTCAGTTCTTCTCTTTTTTTTTGTAGATGCCATGCTTGCGGTGAAGCTCTAATTAAGAATTTTTTAAATTATGATTTAGGTATCCAAAACAGCAGATGACAAGTTTTGCAATTATTTACTATGTCAACGTATACCTAAGTAAATACATACGAGAAGCTGGACATAATGAAATATAATTTGTCAAAAAACATTTTACAACGATATTTCCCAATTAAGAATACTTATCTATATAAAATAAATAATTCTCTAATAATTTAATTATTAAAATAAATAATTTAGACACGAAACATTGTTTGTCTCACTCTCTCACGTACTGATTGTACTGCACGTGTGCGGTGATCGCCGACTGGCTCGAACGAACTTGCCAGAATGTATTTATCACGGCACAATCTGCACATTTCAGTTTTTCTTTTTTAATTTTGGCAAATATTAGATACTTAGTTTACGAGTAAAGGTGTTATGCCCAGCTATGCCGAAATCAATGAAAATTGTCAAACATATAAACAATCTAAAACTGCAAATACCTACCTACTTTGATCCTCAGAGTTCGAAAATGGGTTTATTAAATAACAATTTATAGGTACTTACCCTTATAATTATTATTTTAACTATTGTGTTTGGGCGGAGGAAACCAATGAACACTGAAATCAATGAAACCAACAAACGCAGAATGACGCCGACGCATTGCCGAGCGGGAACACGCGGTATAAAACAAATGACAATCGAATTTTCGCGCGGTTTTTGCTCCGTACTGTTCGGGTGTCCCCGGCGATCTTCGTGACCGCGTCGTGCAGTCCGCTTGTGGGACTACTTCCCCAATCGCGTATATAACATTAACGCCAATTTTTAAATAATAAAAGCTATAAAATAGATAAATAATAAAATAGGAAATTTATTAAATATATATTTGAATAAAAACACTTTCGCAGTAATATCCAACAGTAGTACTTTGTTTCTTTTTTGACAATTCTTATTGACTTCAAAAAAGTAGTTAGGTATCTTATTTGGAAAAAAATATGTATAATATGTATCTTAAAAATATAATACTGATTATGTTATCTACCTTTACTTCGGTTTTCTTCTTATTATTACATATATACATAACTTTGAAAAGATAATTCGCTTCTAACTCTTTTACTTGTTAATCGATTCAGAACGATTAAAAAAATTTTTTTTTGATAAAATAAATAATATTTGCGTATGGAACTAAAGAGCCGCGCTTCACATCCAAAGAGCCGCATGTGGCTCGCGAGCCGCAGGTTGCCGACCCCTGATCTAGAGCGATGTATCGTTATTCGAGAGAAGAGAAGATAGATATGGTGCGTATTTATTACGAGTGTTATAAAAATAAAAGACGTAGCAAGTTAAAGTACCAAGAGGAGTTTCCACACAGAATAATACCCAATGAAAATCAATTTGTTTTGGTAGCAAAACGTTTTAGTGAAATGGGTTCCTTAGAAAATAAGAAACATAATCGTCGGAATATTTTATCTGAAGAAAAAAAGACCTCAATACGGAAAGTAGCTACTGCTTGTGATATTTCCATTGGGTCAACCCACAAAATTTTAAAATTACACGGTTATAAACCCTTCAAATACCACATGGTACAGGGCCTAAGAGAAAGTGATTTACCACGACGTGTAGAATTTTGTAATTGGCTACTTGAAAATAATAGAAACGACTGTAATTTTTATAAAAAAAATACTTTGGACTGATGAATCCAGTTTTGATAATAATATGCTGCCTAACCATTATAATACTCATGTGTGGAGTGTTGATAACCCAAAAAGAAAAAGGGAAAACAATTTTCAAGTACAATTTCGTACTAACATGTGGTGCGGTATGATTGATAATGTACTCCTGGGACCATATGTTAGCGTCAACGTATTTTGGAGAGTCGTCGAGGGCAATTAGCCTGAGCTATATGGCCTTTGAACGATTTATGACAGGGATAGACTGCATGAGGTCTTAGCGAAAGGTTGTTTATGAGAGTCTAAATGAGGCGACAGATGATAGCCATTGACTTGGTGTCGAGTGGTCATCAGATGTCGCAGGACTGTGTGCCTTGTCAGTTTGTGAGATTGTAAAAAAGGCAGGTAGTTTGTTAATGCTTTGCCTAAATGTATAGGAACGTTGTTCCTTAAGGATCTGGCCACGGAGTGGGGAAGGCATCCTTGCCTTTGGTGAGAGGACTGAGTTTGACCTCTCGGCACTTACCCCAGAACCTGGAGTTGTTTCAGTCATTGCCTTTGCCTTTTTGCCTAGCCGAATATTTTCGAAGTTCACCTTTTTCTAACACATATTTTTATAGTGGAACACTTAACGGTGTCAAATATTTAGAATTTTTAGATACACATTTTCGAAATTATTGGGAAGCACTGCCATTATCTACTGTTCAAGACTTTTATTTCCAACAAGATGGTGCCCCACCTCACAACTGTAGAGCGGTTTCCAATTTCTTGAATAACATGTTTCCAAACAAATGGATTGGAACATACGGACCTCTGAAATGGCCACCAAGGTCCCTAGATTTGACTCCCTTAGATTTCTTTTTATGGGGAACTATCAAAAATTTGGTTTACGATACTCCGCCTGCAAATATCAGTGATTTAAAGCAAAAGATAACAGACGCATGTGCATCAATACCTCAAGCAACAATAGCGGAAGCCACCAAAAGTGTATTGTGTAGGGCACAAAAGTGTATCCAAGCTAATGGAAACCACATTGAACACGAAATGTAAACATATCAGCAAGAAATACCGGTAAGTACCGCAATACAAAATATTTGAAATATTTTGATTGCTTTTGACTCAGAATGGATTTCAAGGTCATGATATAATACATCGTTGAATTCGTTTCGATGCGCTCTTTCATATGATATAAAAAGATATATACCATTCCATTAAAAAAACTGAAGGTTACCTTCATATCGTAAAAAATAGTATAAATACGAAAAAAATACATATACCATTATGTTGACTATCAAAAACACTATCACTTTTTTCTCTTTCATTTTTTTCTAGTACCAGTCGTTTACGAGAAAAACGCTGGCTAGTAATACGCTGAACACCCTGTATATTGCCTTTGTTAGAAAACTTGCAAGACTTGGAACTGAGACAAGTGAGTCAACAATATTACGGCTTATATGGCTGAATTATTCAATGGCTGCGTTCTTTTAGTGTATTTCAAATCATAATTGAAGCGGTTCGTCGCAAGCGCCGCGCCGCGGCGCGCCGCCTAACTACGCACGACGTGAATTCACGTCAGCGGCAACCAGGAATAAAATTTAAAATGACGTGAATTCACGTCAGCGGCAACCAGGAACAGAACTTGAAAGGACATGAATTCACGTCAGCGGTCGCGAATGTGATTTTTTTTGACAAAAAAAATGACTATCTGAATATCCGCGTTATGTTTTTGTTGTATTTTACTTTTTAAAGTAACTGTACTTGTTAAAAGAACAATAAATCGTGACAGATAGTATCTTCAACGATAATTAGCAGTCACATTCTTATTAAATATTCATTCATTGTGCGATACACTTTGAGATTATGGTAAAAACTTAATCACCTTTTACATATCAGCAGGTTTGTTTACTACGTAGCAAGTTTAATCGATCTAACTGTTGAATTCTAAATGCTTATCGGGAAAGTAATGCAGGAAAATAAAAAAGGTTAATATCTACTGTTCCGAACGTGCGACGGAACAAAATACGCGAGGATTTCGTAGATAATTTATGATGGATACGGGTCTAACAGTTATTTTTGAAAGACAGATTTTTAGCCATCGACGGTAATTTAGTTTTACATTTTTTCGAACAATGTCTTTAAAATTTCTAAGTTTCATTTAGTCTTCAATAAATGCTCCGTCATGAACGGAGTTTTTCCCGAAGGGTCACCGAGGATAGGCCTCGGTTCCGTCCTAGCGGTAATTTTTACGACAACGTGCGTGTCACCTGAAGGGAAAAAAGCCGGCGTTGCCGACCTTCGAGATCCATCTGTATTTGGTATTTTTGCCACCCTCCTCCAAAAAAGGCGCGCTCAGGGCGCAAGAGCGGGTGGGCCCAAGTCAAGGGGCATGTTGATTGGGAAATCAACGTTTCTAATGAGAACCAATCAGCATGCCTTCTTGCACTTCGGACGTGTCAAGGAAGTGAAGACGAAACGCACCGTCAGAATTCATCAATAAGTCAATCGTGTCACACATAAAAAGACTTCAGGAATCAAGACATCCGAGTGGAACTTAAGAACAAACAGTAGTGTCAATCTTGTTGGACACAAAGTTAAGAATTCACTAACGCCAATCGTGTCGGGCGTAAAACGAAAGTCATTCGCTACGGACTTATTGTTAGTAATTTTTACAAGTCAACTGTTTAGTACGGCATTCCGAGCCAATCGTTCAGACTCACATTCAAATATTATTCTTAAGGTTAACTTCTTTTGAAACATGTGCGCGTGTGAGCACATGTACTAATATTGCAATTGTATGTACTAATTGTATTGTATCCTCCCACAGTCTTTTCCTGCGCCTATGCACGTATTATACAGGGTGTCTCACAACTCGTGTAGGATCCGGAAATGGGGGGTAGCTGACGTAATTCTAAGCAAGATTTCCCTTTGCAAAAATTGGATTTGAAGCGTCGTTTTTGAGTTATTAACGAAAAACACGGACCAATCAGAGCGCCGGGATTTGGCGCGCCGAGAAGCGAGAGCGAAAGCTTCGAGCCGGTCGCCGGGGCTCGAGCGCGATCAACTGAGTTTACCTCGGAACTCTCTTAACGTCTACTAAGAAGTCTTTACATCGAAACTCAGTTAAATAACGAACAGAATAATTAAAATTAATGTTCATTTATTCATTCCTCATGAAGGAGGATTGAAATTAGTTATGTGTAATTGACATAAAGTATGCAAATGGAATTTATTGAATACTGCAATTCATTATCGACAAGGAATGTGACATTAAGTATTGAAATTTTTTTGTTTTATTTCCGACAGCAATATTGGCCAATCAATTTACGAGTTTTACGAATTTATGAATTTTTTAGTGTTTTATTAAGAAATACTTATTCTGTTTGTAAAAACAAGAGTTTCAATGTGAGACCTAACAAATGTATTAACGTCTCTACTATTTTATAGGAAGTTTATTAAAATAAGACTCACCCATTCTTTGAAAATAATCCTGTTTGTTAATTATCCGTCAGTGAAAGTAATGGGGTAATTCCCAGTGGGTCGTCCTGCGGACGTTGACCTGCCGCAGACATTCCTACCGTAAAACACAGCTGGTGGCACTCACAGGTCACTGCACTGTATTCACTTCAAAACACTTTTGTTTTCACTTTCACTTTCACTTTCTGAAGTATCCCTGGTAAGAGGTATTGTCCCTTTCGATGGCTCCGAAGGTGTCCGAAAGTGGCCAATGATTTGAATGTTGTCCTGGGCTGCTTCTGTAATTAATAATAAGTAGCCCCGAAAGGGGCTGATTTTGCGATTGTGGTATTTTTTGGCTCCGAAAGGAGCCGATTTGATATTACTGAGATTGTGTGGCTCCGAAAGAAGCCGATTGTGCTAACTAAGTTGAATTTTGGTGGTTCCGAAAGGAACCGATCGTGCTGCTCCTGATTTTTCTCCGTATGAATTAATGAGTGGCCCCAAGTGGGGCCAATTACTGCCGTCACATCATCAGCGGTTCAATGTGTCCACCCCCTGTAGACACGCACGTTCGCAGACGTATTATAACATTTCTTTGCACCCGCCGCAACAGCTCTGGCGTTATTCTCGCGACCGCACCGTGGATGCGGGCTACCATCACCTCCGGCGTGGTTACCTCCTCGCGGTACACCTCATTCTGCAACAATTAAATTAAAATGCAAATTGTTAATTTTTTAATTGTTATCACTCGTTAATTGTGAATAGATATCATACCTTCAAGTATCCCCAGAAAAAATAATCTAGTGGATTTAAATCCGGGGATCTTGGGGGCCACGTAACTGGGCCTCGGCGGCCAATCCACCTGTCCTGAAAGGCTTCATTCAAGTATGTTCTGACATCTGCGGCATAATGGGCAGGCGCACCATCATGCTGTAAAAGTATGTTCCTCCGAATCTCTAGTGCAATATCTTCCAACAGAGTCGGAAGAACACGTTCTAAGAAGACTTTGTACGATGGACCGTCCAATGTGCTTGACATAATGTACGGTCCAACGACAAAGTCCCCGCAAATGCCGGCCCATACATTGACCGACCAACGGCTATTGGTAGGTGCCATACAAAAAGTTTGCATTTAAATTTAATTGTTGCAGAATGAGGTGTACCGCGAGGAGGTAACCACGCCGGAGGTGATGGTAGCCCGCATCCACGGTGCGGTCGCGAGAATAACGCCAGAGCTGTTGCGGCGGGTGCAAAGAAATGTTATAATACGTCTGCGAACGTGCGTGTCTACAGGGGGTGGACACATTGAACCGCTGATGATGTGACGGCAGTAATTGGCCCCACTTGGGGCCACTCATTAATTCATACGGAGAAAAATCAGGAGCAGCACGATCGGTTCCTTTCGGAACCACCAAAATTCAACTTAGTTAGCACAATCGGCTTCTTTCGGAGCCACACAATCTCAGTAATATCAAATCGGCTCCTTTCGGAGCCAAAAAATACCACAATCGCAAAATCAGCCCCTTTCGGGGCTACTTATTATTAATTACAGAAGCAGCCCAGGACAACATTCAAATCATTGGCCACTTTCGGACACCTTCGGAGCCATCGAAAGGGACAATACCTCTTACCAGGGATACTTCAGAAAGTGAAAGTGAAAGTGAAAACAAAAGTGTTTTGAAGTGAATACAGTGCAGTGACCTGTGAGTGCCACCAGCTGTGTTTTACGGTAGGAATGTCTGCGGCAGGTCAACGTCCGCAGGACGACCCACTGGGAATTACCCCATTACTTTCACTGACGGATAATTAACAAACAGGATTATTTTCAAAGAATGGGTGAGTCTTATTTTAATAAATTTCCTATAAAATAGTAGAGACGTTAATACATTTGTTAGGTCTCACATTGAAACTCTTGTTTTTACAAACAGAATAAGTATTTCTTAATAAAACACTAAAAAATTCATAAATTCGTAAAACTCGTAAATTGATTGGCCAATATTGCTGTCGGAAATAAAACAAAAAAATTTCAATACTTAATGTCACATTCCTTGTCGATAATGAATTGCAGTATTCAATAAATTCCATTTGCATACTTTATGTCAATTACACATAACTAATTTCAATCCTCCTTCATGAGGAATGAATAAATGAATATTAATTTTAATTATTCTGTTCGTTATTTAACTGAGTTTCGATGTAAAGACTTCTTAGTAGACGTTAAGAGAGTTCCGAGGTAAACTTAGTTGATCGCGCTCGAGCCCCGGCGACCGACTCGAAGCTTTCGCTCTCGCTTCTCGGCGCGCCAAATCCCGGCGCTCTGATTGGTCCGTGTTTTTCGTTAATAACTCAAAAACGACGCTTCAAATCCAATTTTTGCAAAGGGAAATCTTGCTTAGAATTACGTCAGCTACCCCCCCTTTGCCGGGTCCTACACGAGTTGTGAGACACCCTGTATGTAGAGCAAGCGAGCTGCATTCCATTGTCGTAGTATCCAAAAGTTTTACGCATCGCATAAAAGGAAAAAGATAGAGTTTTTTAAGATATATTATCAATATCTGTTTCTATACCTATGTGAAACCACACCATTACGGATGAACGATAGGGAGATACGCGTGAGTCGAAAAGTGGGGATTAGGTGGTCCTAGTGGCCTATCCTCTTTGCCCCTTCCCGTCCCGCTAGTTTTCTCTCGTACTCTGGACAGTAATTTGGACCCATGGAAGAGAAAAACTTGACGAATTCCTCGATTACCTAAATTCCTTGAATCCTAACATACAGTTTACCATGAAAATAGAAAACCCGGACCGCTCACTACTTTTCCTCGACACTCTAATTACGAGAATCAGGTTTTTGGACATCAGGTTTACAGAAAATCTACTCATACCAACCGCTACCTGCATGCTACATCCCACCACCACCCTTCCAAAAAGAACTCCGTGATCTCCATCCGCGTACCTCCATCAGCGAACGAGAGAACCTGGCCCACGAACTGAATCACATCAGGACTACACTATACCAGAACGGCTTCTCCATACACAGAATTAATCGCACAATACACCGGCTGACCAACCAAACAACAAAACCGACACAGAAACCTACGACTGATTCACACGACAAAGAACACGCAACCACCTTCCTTCCATACATAAAAGGCACGACCGACCGCATTGGCAGAATCCTCAGGAAACATAACATTAACACAGTTTTCACAACCCATACCAAATTAGGACAACTCTTCACCTCCCCCAAGGACTCGCAGCCGCAGCTGTCTATACCAGGGGTGTACAAAATCCCATACTCATGCGGCCAAGTATACATCGGCGAAACTGGGAGAAGCGTGAACACCAGGCTCAAGGAACATGCGCGTTGTGCCAGGCTGGGCTACGTTCAACCAGCCGTGGCGGAACACCGGATCACCACTAGGCACAAAATCCTGTTTGATAAAACAAAAGTTTTGGCAAAAATATCAGCTTATCTTCCTAGAAAGCACAGAGAAGCAATTGCGATAAGGGAACACCCGAACAACATCAACCGGGACATAGGATATAATCTTAACCCGATCTGGCACACGCTCTTCCCAGTTTTCTTTAATTGTGCGCACAATCAAAAAGTTCTACTTTCTGATTGGGCGTAAGCAATTAACAGGAACAGTCATCGATCCGGAACGTGAGCATCACAACACAATATAAGGGGCGACATAACACTAGTCGCACCAGTATCAGTGTATCCCCTAATAAAGCTAGCTGCAACGCTGGTGAAACGTTGGGAACTCGCTTCCTTTAGGACACGGCTTACACCTGAAAGACTCAACAGTAATACCTGTATGACGCCGGGCGTGAAAGCCTCAAGTCTCTTTTAATGCATTACAAATTACTAATGATAAATTTATTTTTCAACATGGCAATGTTGCAATTCACCGAATTAAAATCGAAAAACAATTTTTTCAAAAAGAAAACGTATCAGTTTTGCCGTTGCCGGCACGCTTCCTGGGCCTGTATATTATTGAAAATTATTGGAGGAACTAGCACGTGCTGTATATAAGCATGGGAAACAGTATGATAATATTGAACAATTAAAAGAAGTTATTAAGATAGATTGGGATAATTTGCCACAAAAGTTATACAAATCCTTACCAAAGCAGGTACTCGAAGTAATAGAAAATAAAGGCGGATATACTCATTACTAACTTTGTATTAATTGCAATGTAACTTTCTTTTTAACCGACTTCGAAAAAGGAGGAGGTTACTCAATTCGACCTGTATATTTTTTTTTTTCTATGTATGTTCGCCGATTACTCCTAACTGGGTGGACCAATCGGAACGAAACCTTTTGCATCCGGTAGGGTCTGACTCCCCATTGGTACCATTCCTAAAAAATTTTTCATTTTTTAATTGCAAAGTATTTTTTTTGCAAAAAACCGGCAACTTTTGAAAAAAATTTTCTCCGATTTCAATGCGCTTTCAATATGTTATCACGGACATGATTCTGAACAATTTTGTTCATATACAAATTTCACGGAAAATTTTAGTTTTCGAAATATTAGCGAAAAACTATTGTTTTTAATATTAGTGGAACGCCAAGTGCTATGCACCGGAAAAGCAACAAAGGGCAATCACAATGCACTGTCCCAAAACACTAAATAAGATTTACCGCTCTAACCCCGACTTCTGCATCAAGATGAGTTTCCGCGGACGTTGATGTATTATACTTAATTATGCTCATGGCACTTACGCAGACAAAAAAAGCCCTGAACAATTGTCTTACACTATCCTATACAATTCTCCCCATTTCACTAAAAAGCGTGAAATAAAATAATTTTCAGAAAAAAAATACACCGACTTCGAAATGCACTAAAAAGTATAAAATAATTTCTATTTCCTAATGAAGTAATTTCTATTTCATTCAATCATACAATTACGTAACATATATGTATGAAACTTATTTACTCGTTAGGTAGTATATTAAATATATTTCAACTTTTTCGGAGGCGGCGCAAAATCAAAAATACATCAGTAAACGTTGCTGCCAATAACTAGTTGATTGTGGTATGGCGTATTGCATTGTTAAATTCGTATGTACTGGTGTACTGAATTTTAGATGATGTAGCAAATGCTCACTTTGCGTTTCTACTAAAGATTTGATTTATTTAGTGTGTTGCTTGGTTGTTACAAAAATTCTGTCTTAAAACTAGCGGGTCTGTCTTTTTATTAACTTTCGTATGTGGGCGTATATTCTAAGGTGAGCCTGAAACTAAGGTGGGGTGAAATTGTTGACCAATCGCCTTTTTTTGGAAATGTCGGGGGTTTTTCTTCCCTTTCCTCGGGGTACGTGTTTGGGAAAACCCAAGTTGGCGTGCAGGTAGAGAATATTTTTACCGATCGTTTATGGGGTGGTTTATTGCGGACGATTATGACTGGGAAGTGATTAAGTTTTGAAAAGCTGACCGTAATTTAGTTTTTTCCTTGAAAAATGGATGTCGATATAAAAATGAAAGTTAAAGATTTGAAAGAGACCCTTCCTGCTTATAATCTAACGGCGCTCTTAACAGCATATTAATAAATCCTGAGGAAGAATACGAACCATTATAGATATATCTGGTAATATACGCAAATGGAACGACTGAATCTTCATTTCACAACGTTTCTGATATAAATGAAACTGAATCGACTTCGTTCGCATGTGGAAGGCATGGATCTAAGAACCTACAAACGGGGCCCACGACGCGGGAATTACCAAATTTCCGGCAGATGGGCTCTTTCTTTATTGTATATGCGGCGATCGAGTCCTTCCGTCGCATACTCTATGAATCTAGATAGACCATAGTTACATTCTATACGCACTAACACCTATTTCGCGGCGTGCTGTCGAGTTATGTGTATAGAAAAAAAATAGCTATACGAGCCTTGCCTATGTACGGCTGTCCAAAGATTGACATGTTCAAGAAAATCTTTTAATTTTGCGCCGCCTCCGAAAAAGTGGAAATATATTTAATATACTACCTAACGAGTAAATAAGTTTCATACATATATGTTACGTAATTGTATGATTGAATGAAATAGAAATTACTGCATTAGGAAATAGAAATTATTTTATACTTTTTAGTGCATTTCGAAGTCGGTGTATTTTTTTTCTGAAAATTATTTTATTTGTGAAAATATATGCATAAATTTTGTGAATGTGCTATCATTTTGTTGCCAGTATTTGTATATTTCTTCTGCTTGCTCAGAAAACTAGCAAGGTCAACCATATTTACTAAGAAGTTCCTTCTCTCTGCAATGTAGCAATTAGAATAGCATACATGTGCTATCTTTTTGTCCAGGACTGTACATGAATCAGTCCGAAGGAGCTCTGGTAGACTTACATTTTCAAATTAATGAAATCATGGACATAATAATTTTAGCAAAACAAGGAATAATAAGTCCCTAAGTCGTCGAGCTAAAAGATTTTTTAGAGAATTACCATAGGGTAATTAAACAAAGTACCACGAATACAGTAATTTTTCCACACATTGAATATTTTTAATTCAGTTTGGACATCAGTGAGTTAATAATGTTTACCTTCAGAAATATTCTTTTCTTTAAGATTTCGACACCAATTATATCCGACGTGGAACATCAAATTATTATACATTATACACTTATTATAGAATATCAAATTTATTTACTCTTTGGATTTACAATTAGTTTTATTAACGTTGTTGTTGAGTATCTCGATAGACATTGTAGAATTCTCTCATGGATGTTATGAGTTGTAAATTAACTCAGCCAATTCACGATTAATTTGAATTTTCACCCACAAATTCAACATTGTCAAATAGCGACAATTAAAAGACATTTAAAATTAAAGATATTACTTTTATTTCATTAAAAGCAAACAATAGATACATTACTATACCAGAAAAATCTATAAATATGAACGTAATATTTGGTAAAAATCATGAATCCGTCAAAATTGATAAAAATTATATATTATATGCGGATGAAACTTGCGATTTAATTTATAATCATGAACATATGCACATAGGAAGAGTCGAAGGAGATGTAACTTATTTAATTCATTATAAAAGCATAGACTTACCAATAAATGATAGTTTATGAGGAATACCAGCTAAACTCGAAGAAACCCCGAAGATTTATAATAAAACTAAGCATCAATCAGATAGATCAGGAATTAGCCGCGATAAATAATCAGCACAGAATAAAAAGTCTAAAAAGAGTTGGATGGTCTACGCTTCAAATAATAATTATCTTATTACGTATCCATATGAAGAATTGTTTACCTTCAAAACTTTGTATACATTTCCTATGTTGTGAAACGAAAAATCATAATATCAATAACATTGTGAGACCAACCCCGTCAGTCCCAATTAAGTTCTACACAACATCGTCTACGCCCATCAACCAACCACTTAAAGCGGTTGAATCAGCAGAAGATGTGACGACTAAAACAATGGAACAACGCCCGACCAAGGTCCAAAAATTACCCTTCTCCAAACAAACATGTGAAAATCGCGTAGACCCATAAAAATACCACCTGGAAATGTAGGAACGTTAGCCTTTTGGATTTTCCTCGCGTGAACATATTGTAATAATATTGTTCGTGAATGTGCTGTTCGTGCACGTTATCCGACAGAAATTAATCCGAAGGATAATAGTTTAATGTGAGTCTGAACGGTTGACTCGAAAAGTCGTCTTAAATGGCTGACCCGGAAAAATTACTGACTTCGTAACGAATGAGGTTCGCAAAATTTCTAAGTCCGAAAAGATGACCTGATTCTCAATGAACTTTGTGTCTGATACGATTGGCACAGTGAGCTAGGTTAAAGTCCGATACGAATGACTTATGACGGAATTCTTCAGTCCGAACCGTATGACTGATTTCTGTATTCTGACCAGACGTTTCGTCGTTACTTCCTCGAAAAGTCGGAAGTGCAAGGAGGCATGCTGATTGGTTCTCATTAGAAACGCTGATTTTCCAATCAACATGCCCCTTGACTTGGGCCCACCCTCTCTTGCGCCCTGAGCGCGCCCTTTTTGGAAGAGGGTGGGAAAAAATACCGATGAGTACGGGAGGATTTCGAAATCCGGCAACGCCGGGGAATTTCCCTCCAGGTGACACGCACGTTGTCATAAAAAATACAGCTAGGACGGAACCGAGGCCCATCCGCGATGACCCTTCGGGAAAAACCCAGTTTATGACGGAGTAGTTATTGAAGACTAAATGAAACTTAGAAATTCTAAAGGCATTGTCCGAAAAAATGTAAAACTATATTGCCGTTGATGGCTAAAAATCTGTCCTTCAAAAATAACTGTTAGATCCGGACCCATCATAAACTACTGTTACGTCCCGGATCGCGGTTCACGTAAAATAGGAGAGGAACTCACCGGTATTGACGCTAATTGTACAATCTTTTTGGCCATGCGGTACGTACGCCCGTCATCTGCCAGGGATCCCGGGTGTTTTAACGTAGCACAGTGACTTACTCTCGATACTTCCCGTTGATTGTTGATTTGGTACGTCGATTGGTATTAGTTTCCACTCTATGTTCGCGTCGCGGTTATGAGTAAGCGGCGCGACTTGTACTGGGGTTGGGAGATGGAAGGATCTTACTAGCTTGCGTAATTGGTATCTACGCCCTCCTCGTCGCTTTCTTCCCATGAGCCAAAATGAATGCAAAGACGTCAAACACACTATTGATACCGTGCGGCTGATTCTCGCACCACCGTATCATGCGGACCGAAGTAGCTTGATTACGTCTCTAGGAGACCCGTGCGGCTGATTCTCGCACCACCGGTCTCGACTAAATCAAGGTAACTGCTCTAGAATATAATGCTCGTAGGGATTGTACGAATAGGAAGGTTTCTTGAGGCACAAGTAACTATATGATAAAGATAAAATAAAGGTATATTCTTGAAATATGACTAATTTTACAGAGATATACTTAATGGTTAGCGCGACTTAATAATGTAGAGTTGGAGATGAGTAGGGACAGGAATAACAGTTAGAGAATCTAACTTGTCGGGGCTTGAACCCGTGGTTTGGAATATCGGGGCTTGAACCCGTGGTTTGGAATATCGGGGCTGGGACCCGTGACGGAGTAGTGCACTGGAATGATCCAGGCACCGGAAAGAATCAGGATGGAATCCGTGTGCTGTGCGATCTCCAGGCCCTTTTATATTGCCTACTGATCACGGAGGGGGAAAGGATTTAGTCAGTCGTTATCTAATGTTTTGTCTTTTGAAAAGGATGTTTATGAGATAAGATAGTTGGGACTAAGGATGTTTATGTCAGAGATATTGATTCGGCGAAAGGACTTAAGGGGTGTTATCTGGGTAGTTCTAATGTTACTTATGATTACATAGCTGATTTGGCGGTAGGTTATATGCGTAACGCAAAGCGTGAGAAGCTCGAAGTAGCGAAAGTATATGAATATAACTTAATAACTAACTTAATAACTAACTCCAACGTTGGATGACATCACATGACTAACTCCAACGTCGGACGACGTCACACCTCCCCCCCTAGGAAAACAAATTTGTGTAGCAAATTTGTTAGCGGGTAGACTTACTAAGAGTTTATAGAGTTTCTCGTTTTGGGAGTTTTGGGCTTATTCACTAGTAACTGAATGTAAATCGTCTATATAGTCCTGAGTCACTCGGGATCTTGGAGTAATTAGGGGCATATTCGGCGCAGGGGTTGCACTGAGTGGGCTAGAGTGGCACACTGGGGAATCTGGGTTTTGGGGCACACACTCTTTCACTTTGTTTGTAATCACTGTGTCTTGTGTCTTCCGATAGACGCAGAAATGTGCAACCGAGCTCCAAACGGCTGCGATGAGATGAAGGCTCCAACCATAGGCTGCGTGTAGGGTTATTCCATTGAGAATGATGTTTATAATCATTTTGACAATGCGGATGACCAGGTAGATTCCGATGACTCCGGCGGTGGCGGAACCAAATTTTATGAATCCGTTCCATAACCTATTGGCAGTATTTTGGGCAATCTTGTTCAAAGAGTTCTCATCTAATAATTTATCAATTTGCAGAGTTCCAGGATTGAACTGGCGACCAGTTGCACCTTGTGCAAGTGTATTAACAATCGCGGTCTTTTCTACAGGGAACATTATGTGATCCCGAAGTTTATCAAGATCTGAAGGTGAATATATACCTCCATTCGCGATATTTTGAGGATCGATATATTTCCATGAAGGTGTTGTAATGGGTTGTAGTCGCTGTGGTGAAAGTGTTTCGACTAGATTTGGTGATACAGAATACCAGGATCCATGAATCTGATACATGGTCGGCAAAACTGAGGAGCAAGGTCTGCTCGTGCTAACTGATGTCAGGATATGAGTTCTCGGTGTGAGGAAATATGATGTATTTTTATATGTTACTGGAAGTTCATTATGACATTCGGTCGTTTTTCGGACAGTGCAAGGGACCGGGATACATTTAACGATATGTATCGCTTCGCCAGCTGGTACTGCCATGTGTCCTTCTTGCTTGGAAATTGCGAATGCTACTTCTTCTGGGGCAACGTGAATTAGATTTAACGCGTTTCTAATGATTTGCTGTTCCAGAGCACATTTCTGGGCGATGATATCCTCATATAGCTGTGTGATTTGGGTGCGTAAATGACGCTCAACATAAACGAATTTCGAATTGATGTAGGTAAAGATGTCCAAGTTCGCAATTGGTACAGTATGCTGATCTTTGAATTTGCCGTTGGTTTTCGTTTCCAATATAAAGAGTTTCGGATGTTCGGTTTGAACAAGTGTATATCCGCAAATAGTGACTGGTTTAATTGCGGTGAGAGCAAAAGTTAAGTCCTGAGACGTTACTGCGTAGATAATTGGTCCTAGCTTGTTTTGGGGCGAGATTTTCTCGGCTTTCCCTTCATAAAGTACATCGTATTCGTTAAATTTACAGTAATCCGCGGGCGTTGTCTCCCAAAATGTGTTGCCTCCTTCGGGATCTAGACATTTGTCCGTTTGTAGATCACATTGGTGGCCGGAGCGTAAGACAATTTGTCTTGTAGCTAGTTTAACATCTGCGGTGTACGTTTGGGTTGTAACTTGAACAACTGATTGCACGATGACGTTCTCCCAAGATCCATATATGTCTGCGTAAGATGTTCCCGAACATCGTCCGTCTGTGTCAATTTTACCTGCTAAGGTAAGACTATATACCGTAGTAGTATTTAATCGGTGTCCCGTGATTTGTGTTGCCGGGGATATGGATATGGCGCCAGTAGCGTGTAGTATATTACATGTTTCCCTTGTTGTTTCAAATAGATATTGTTGTCGACCGTTGTGGACAACAGATGTGTGAGAGTACATGCCGCAATAGTATATTGTGCGGTCAATTTCGACTTTACATTGCTTAACTATAGCAGAATTGAACTCGCCGTGCTGAAGTAACTGGATTCCTTCGGATTCTACCGTTGGGCGTATGCTAGCCAGGTCGCATTCCACGGTGCCGGTAGTAGATATGGTTGTAACATTCAATGTCTGGCTGCTACAGTCGTAGCCTATCAGGGCTGCAGCGGATGAGAGGGTAAGTGTGGTGATGATAGTAACTGGATACATGACGTCTCGATGCGTGTTGTCGGCTGGATTCTCGATGTTGTTGCTGTGAAATACAGTGAAAGACTGCTCCCTGTGGAGCTCGCTCGCTTTAATATATTTGGGTTTCACAAAGAGTGGGGGTGGGTTTAACTTAATACAATGGATTCGCGTTGTTTGCTTAACTTTCTTTAATTTGTTTACGTGGACTATGCGAATCCGTCCTTTGACCAAGAGTTTCGCATTATGATTGGAAAGCATCTCGAGTATCTCATACGGGCCAGTATACTCGAAATCGAACTTCCCTTGTCGTGGTTCCTTCAAGAGAAGGACTTTGTCTCCTTTCGAAAAATGCTGGATGTTTAGTCGTTTATCGTAATAACTTTTGGATCGAGCTTTGGCTTGATTTAGGTTGTCTCGAGCTTGAGATATGGAAGTCGTGATTTTAGTTTGTAGGTTGTGTAGGTACTGGTTATAAGTGTCGTTTTGTGTATCAGGAAGATAGGAGTCGGCGGACGGGACACGAGCGATACGCCCGAATACGAGTTCGTGTGGTGTATACTGTGTTCCCTCGTGGACACTTGTATTATAGGAAAACATTGCGAAATTCAGCCATTCGTCCCATTTGTTGTTAGAAACGAACTGCTTTAAGTATTCTGTAAGTACGTGATGTGATCTTTCAATTGAGCCATTACTTTGTGGATAAAATGCCGTTGTACGTAATTGTGTGATTCTGAATCGCTTTGTTACTGTTTTCATTAAAGAGCTAGTGAAGTTAGAACCTTGATCAGTTAATATAGCTTTGGGAGCACCAAATTTACAAATTAAATGATTTATCATCGCGTCCGCGGTATTGATGGCGTTAGCACTTTGTAACGGTATAGCAAGTGAATATTTAGTTAATAAGTCTTGAATTGTTAGAATGTAGGAATTTCCGGATTGTGTTGTGGGAAGTGGACCGACAATGTCCATTGAAACTTTGTCAAAAGCTAAGCCTGGTGTATCCGTAAGGGTCATAGGCTGCCTAGTCTTTACACGAGTTAGCTTCCTCATTTGACAGCTTTCGCATGAATTTACGTAGTTAACTACATCGCGTTTTAAAGTCTTCCAATAGTATCGTTCGCGTATTCTTTTGTATGTCTTTGAAATGCCTTTGTGACCGGCGTAGGCTGATGTATGGTTTTCGCGTAGTATATCGTTCCTTTCTTCCTCTCGAGGGATTCGTACTTCGTGTGTGCAAGCGAATAACCTAGTATTTGTCGTAAGAAATAATTCAACTAGAACTTGACGAATTGTAGACCAATCATGGTCGTCGATCGCGGTCTGTGATAAACTAACTGTTGGTAAACCTAGCTCTGTGCAGACATCGTAGAGTGATCTTAGACATTCTAGTAGGTCCGCGGACGTTACAGAGGTATGAGGGGAGACCTTTGCAGGAAGTAGGATTAAATGATGGGATCCGGCGGTCTGCACCTTTGCTCTTCCTATTATCATATCTTCTGGAATTCTTAGGTTGCCTTGTAATGCTAGGTCGATTGCTCCTGGGTCGATTGGCTGTCCGTCTAGTGTAACAAAACAAGCTATGTTGTCTCGTCTCATGATAAGTCTGTCGCGTGTCGTCGTGATAATGCGGCGTCGAATTCCTGCTGGGGGGTCCACATTCATGTGGCTATCGTCCTCCGATGAGTCGTCCGTTTGGAACAGGGAAGTGTTGACAGTTTCTTCTGCAGCTAGCGCCTGGCTGTCTACCTCTGGTATAGGGATATCGGGTATCGTGGGTGACGCAGAAAAATTAGAGTCGCGTGATGTGGAAGGTCCGGGATTGTATAGGTTTTCGGAGTCGGAACTGATTGGTAAAACTGGAGGGTTTCTAGATAAGGCATCGGCGTTGGAGTTTGCTTTACCCGCCTTGTAAATAATTTTATATTCGTATTCCGCTAGCTTAAGTCTCCAACGGAGTAATCGAGAGGTTGGATCACGAACGGAGTGCATCCATACGAGTGGACGATGATCAGTGATTAGGTTAAATTGTCGACCATAAATGTATGATCTAAAATGCTGAACGGCGTAAATAATTGCAAGACATTCTTTTTCTATTGTAGAATAATTTAACTCAGCTCCCTGTAACAGTCGAGACGCATAGGCGATTGGTTTGTCAGATCCAATATTACCTTGACTAAGAATTGCACCGACTGCGTATCCGGACGCATCGGTCGTGATATGAAAGGGTTTGGAAAAATCAGGGTATTGTAGGATTGGTTCTTTGCAAAGGATCTCTCGGAGAATACTAAATGATTTCTTTTGCTCGGGTCCCCAAATAAACTTTGCATCTTTTCGCAATAATAATGTTAATGGTTTAGAGATAGCAGAAAACTTGTCGATAAAGCGGCGGTAGTAACCGGCTAGACCTAGAAATTCGCGGACATTTTTCGCATTTTTCGGAGTAGGAAAGTTTTTAACTGCCGTTATTTTGTCGGCACACGGTTTCACGCCGTCTTGACTGATGACGTGGCCTAAATAAGCGACTTCTCTGTGAAGGAAGCCACATTTCGAGGGTTCCAATTTCAAGTTTGCTTTACGAAGCCTTCCCGCAAGTTTATTGAATTTGTCTCTGTGTTCGGCGAGTGATCGCGCATATATTACAATATCGTCTAGGTAGACGAACAATTCATGGCCTTGTAAACCTGTTAGCACAGCGTCCATCAAACGCTGGAATGTCGCGGGGGCGTTTCGCAGTCCGAAGGGCATTCTATTAAACTGATAGTGTCCAAAAGGTGTGGAAAAGGCGGTTTTCTCGGCGTCGTTTCTGTCCATACCGATTTGATGAAAACCACTCTTGAGATCGAATACACTAAAGTATTTGGCGCTGCCTAATTGGTCAAGTATTTCTAAAATACTGGGGAGCGGGTAAGCGTCTGGGATGGATTTTTCATTGAGTGCGCGAAAATCAATGACCATCCTCCAGCGTTTGTTCCCTTGCCCGTCGGGTTTTTTTGGAACTATCCATAAAGGGCTGTTGTAAGGTGAGGTAGATGGTTCAACGATACCATTGTCTAAAAGCTCTTTCATCTGCTTATCTATTTCACTTTTGTGAATAGGTGGATATCTATACTGCTTAACATTAATTGGAACTGTATCAGTAGTGGGAATTTTATGTTCGACGACAGTGGTCTTCCCAAGCCTGTCACCTTCGAGGTGGAAGAGATCATAGTTGTCTGTCACTAAATTTTGGACATGCTCGGTCTCTTCGGAATTTAAATGATCGGTCGCGATGCTACTATATATTTCTTTGATACGTTGCGTTGGGCTTCGTTGGCCTATAAGATTAATCTTTTGGTTCGCGAGATTTGAATTTTTCGTCGCCTCGGCGTACGATCTAGAGTTTGCGTCGTCGTTAGTAGAAGTAGAAAAATTGTCCATCGGGTCTACGTTACTGGAGATTATCTCGACCTCTTCCAATTCGAAGAACGGCATGGAAAATTGAACATCAGATTCGGACGTATTTATACATCTTAGGACTGATTTACCGTTCTGGCTCCGTATGAGACTGTCGAAAACGTGAACACCCGGGGCTATTTCCTGGCGGGGGACGTATCCGATGCACGGGCCTTTGGTGAGTACAGGAATTGTAGTTACTGACCTCTTTGTAACGTAAACTTGGTTAGCACGGTTGCAAAAGGGAATAATACCACCCTTCCATGTGATATGATTTTTCGTATACGAGATTTCAGCGCCTTGGCTGAGGAAAGTGTTCCCTAAAATACCATCCATGGGTATTGGAAAATCGTCCGACACGACTTGGAAATTGGAGCTTACTCCGAAAAATGAAATGTTTGTTGAACCGATAGTCGGTACGCGAGTGCTAGTTATTCCAGCGATATTTATTTTTCCGTTAGTATTAATAAGAGTGTCCTTGTTCAACGAGCCAATTTTTATAAGACTGGGTTCTGCACCAGTATCAACCATGAATTTACATTCATGCAACAATTCGGGGGCTGAAAGTTTAACCTGCGGAATTACGTCCTCGTTGACTCCGTTGACGGAGATTCTAGGATTTCGTTCGATATCGGACGGACCGGTTTCGCGTTTACTGCTTCCTCCCGGTGACGATCCGTGTTTCTCGGGAGGAATTGTTCGTTTCCCGAACGGTTTTGATTTGCGAAAGCGCGTTTACGACATTGATGGATGTCGTGTCCTAAAAATCCGCAATAAGAGCACGTCGGTGCGGGGCCTTTTGGGCGCGCGTTTTCGAGCTGACGCGGTCCGGTGTCGCGGTTATCACTGCGGTATGCTGATCTGTTGTCAACACGTTGGGGTGGTTCGGCGCGGTATGTATCTTCGCGGCGTACTGGAATATAATCCGTGCGATAAGGGGAACCGGAGCGGTATCTCGGCTCGTCTTTGTAGCGCGGTGGTTCCTCACGTGCGTAACGTTGCGGAGTGGAGGAACGATATGTATCGCGTGCCGGAGTGAATGGTCTACGCGGTGGCGGTGTATATTGACGCTCTGGAATTTTATCTCGCGCCTCCGAAAATTGCACGCGGCGAGTTTCAACGTGCGGTTTATCATAACGTTGCTTGTCTAACTGTAACTGTTTGTAGGCTCGGATTGCCTCATCAAACACGCGGGATACGGGGTAATCGCGTAGTGGTCTTATCTCCGGCCGGATGCTCGGGATTAATCCATCGATAAAACTATTCACTACCAATGCCTCGAGTTCGGCTATGGGCATCGTGTGAAAGTCTTCGATTGCGTCGCGTAAATCTTTTACTCGGCTTGTATAATCAAGGATATGTTCGTCAATACCCATGTAAATGTTCGCGATTTCTCCGCGATAATGGTCGACTGTTCGGTTCGGGCCGAAAACTTCCTTTAAGCGGTTACATAGCGTGGTTACATCGTCTATGCGTTCGTCTTCTGTAGCGATAGCGGCACGTCCACGTAATCGCGTAGAAATTAATTTTACGAGGGTTCGTTCGCCCTGAGTTGGTACGATATCACGGGCGCGTCGGCATGCGCGTGTGAATTGTAGGACGGAAATGTTACTTCCGTCGAATATGGGGATAGTATTTACTGCTTCGCGGAGCGTATATTCCCAAGGCTCGGTAGCCATTGGTGGTGACGGGGGTGTCGCGAGGGTGGAAGGTACCGCGGAACTCGGTTGTACGTGTTCCAGTTTTCTCCGCGTTTCTTCTAATTCCTTTCGAAGGGATTCGGCTTCATGGCGCTCGGTTTCTATCTCGGAACGTTCGCGTTCGAGGGCCTGTGATTCGTCGCGTAATCGGCGTTCGCGGTCTGCTATTTGCTTCTGATACGCGCGGAGTTCGTGTTCGTTAAGGGGCGCGGAGGGGCTCGATTTTGATGCTGATCGTAACTCGGGTCCGGTAGGCATGATTAAAAAAAGAAAATTCCGCGGAGGAAATAGTGAAAATAGTAGTATTAGTATTTATTACAACTTACAGAATTCGTGCTGGAATCGGCACCAGTCGTATACGCTGTTTGGAATCGTATCCTTATCCCTATTTCGTACATGGGTTAACAAAATATGATGCGGGATATACTCGTGATCTCGCACTTTAATCGCAACTTCCGTGTCGATTTCCTCGATCGGCGAGGAGACGCGGAAGGGTACGGTATCTGTATCGCTTTCGTCGTCGCTAACTAAATCTACGACCTCAATTTCAGGGTCCACAGTATTGCTTACTATATTTCCTACAGTCTCTTTATTAAAATTATCGTTCGCGTCGTTTAAAACTTCTGTTCTTGACTCTTCTTGGGCTTGATCGTCAAAGGTCGGCACTGCGTCAATTAGTTCTGGAGCAGCGCTTGTGTTCGAACTTGCGGCGAATTCACGCGCAGGGTCTAATAACAGCGACCGTTCCAAAATTTTTCGACGTTTCGCCTGGATTCTTTTACCGGCACGACAGCCTCGTGTTCTCTTCTTTTTAGTCTGACTCGAACGAAACTTAAAAATTAGATAATGCAAAAGAGAAATAACTGAATTTACTGTATTAAAAGTTGAACTGTAGCCGTACCTGCATTATGCAGCAATCGACTTAGTCGCAGCTGTTAAGCGCAAGGCTAGTCGTTCGCGCTAGTCACTGATGTGAAGACCGGAGGAAAATATGGCAATCTAAATTGCGGTTTGAAAACTTCAACTAATGGTTCTGAGTGACGACACTGTACTGGAGCGTGCCCGGAGGCTAGCTGTTGTCCTGTCGAGAGCGGGAGATAGACTGAGATATATTTTGACGCGGGATTAGTCACTTTAACTCGTGAACACAATAAGAAAAATCACTTTATCACTTGGAAGGTAACACCATGCCACATACGCCGGGGTGATTGTAATTTAATCCCACCGCTGCCACCAATTTGTTACGTCCCGGATCGCGGTTCACGTAAAATAGGAGAGGAACTCACCGGTATTGACGCTAATTGTACAATCTTTTTGGCCATGCGGTACGTACGCCCGTCATCTGCCAGGGATCCCGGGTGTTTTAACGTAGCACAGTGACTTACTCTCGATACTTCCCGTTGATTGTTGATTTGGTACGTCGATTGGTATTAGTTTCCACTCTATGTTCGCGTCGCGGTTATGAGTAAGCGGCGCGACTTGTACTGGGGTTGGGAGATGGAAGGATCTTACTAGCTTGCGTAATTGGTATCTACGCCCTCCTCGTCGCTTTCTTCCCATGAGCCAAAATGAATGCAAAGACGTCAAACACACTATTGATACCGTGCGGCTGATTCTCGCACCACCGTATCATGCGGACCGAAGTAGCTTGATTACGTCTCTAGGAGACCCGTGCGGCTGATTCTCGCACCACCGGTCTCGACTAAATCAAGGTAACTGCTCTAGAATATAATGCTCGTAGGGATTGTACGAATAGGAAGGTTTCTTGAGGCACAAGTAACTATATGATAAAGATAAAATAAAGGTATATTCTTGAAATATGACTAATTTTACAGAGATATACTTAATGGTTAGCGCGACTTAATAATGTAGAGTTGGAGATGAGTAGGGACAGGAATAACAGTTAGAGAATCTAACTTGTCGGGGCTTGAACCCGTGGTTTGGAATATCGGGGCTTGAACCCGTGGTTTGGAATATCGGGGCTGGGACCCGTGACGGAGTAGTGCACTGGAATGATCCAGGCACCGGAAAGAATCAGGATGGAATCCGTGTGCTGTGCGATCTCCAGGCCCTTTTATATTGCCTACTGATCACGGAGGGGGAAAGGATTTAGTCAGTCGTTATCTAATGTTTTGTCTTTTGAAAAGGATGTTTATGAGATAAGATAGTTGGGACTAAGGATGTTTATGTCAGAGATATTGATTCGGCGAAAGGACTTAAGGGGTGTTATCTGGGTAGTTCTAATGTTACTTATGATTACATAGCTGATTTGGCGGTAGGTTATATGCGTAACGCAAAGCGTGAGAAGCTCGAAGTAGCGAAAGTATATGAATATAACTTAATAACTAACTTAATAACTAACTCCAACGTTGGATGACATCACATGACTAACTCCAACGTCGGACGACGTCACACTACCTACGAAATCCTCGCGTATTGTGTTCCGTCGCACGTTCGGAACAGTGAATATAATAACTTTTTTTGTATTTGTCTTGCAATTATTACGTGACAGTACAACATGCGGTCACAGTTACGATCACTGCTGCGAAGGATCATTATTCTGGTTTTCGACTACAGTGGTCATTCGTTATAAGCAAATCTTTCGGGTCTGAGGTTTGGCGTATAACGTACAGGTCCTACATTGATTGATGTCTTGCCGAACGTAGAAAAGGACAGAAGAGAAAAATAACACGGTCGGCGTTTGCGTATATCGTAAAGGTACTACATTTCGAGCGAAGGAGATCGAACGTAAAAAAGCAGCGACCTACCAGAAGGACGCTCCTAATGCAAGAATAAAACTTTTTTATTTTTTATTTTTTTTTTTGAAATTTTTTGCATCATATTTGTAACATTTTTCTCATTGAAATGAGACCAAACACGATATACTTCGGGATATATTTACTTGTAATTTCAAATGTTACGCGTACATCGATGACTTTACTCTAATAAGATATTGTAAGTAAATATAACTCAAATTACATCGTGTTTGGTCTCATTTTAATCAGGAAAATGTGGCAAATGTCATGGAGAAAGTTATATAAAAAAATGGATAAAAAATACAAAAATTAACAATGCCCAAATATTGCAAACAATCGAACAGACTTTTGATCTTTGCCGACTGCCACGACCGCAGTGACTGTTTCTACTACACTCGCTATCCTCCTCTGCGTTTAGAAACTTTTATCGTCAATTAAACCAGTAAATGTAGTCCAAATTATATCGTGTTTGGTCTCATTTTAATCGGAAAAATGTGAAGAATCGATTGGTAAAAGTTTAATATCGAAAAAGTCAAAAATAAAAAAGTTTTATATTTGCATTGGTATTGTCTCACGGATATATTAAGCCCCGCATCACGTTACACTTCTCGGCGAGCGAACCTCGGGCGTCTCGAGGGGTCTTCCCCCCAGTGGTGGGGATAACATTTTTGCTTATATCGTAAAGGACATTTTTGCCTATAACGAATGACCGCTGTACTACCTTAGTACTTAAGTTATTAACGAAATATACCCCGCGTTACGTAGGTGCACCAAATCAATAGCCGCATATTGCATCACTCAATCTTGTCGACAGTAACCTTCTAAGCACTGACCCGGTGAAGATTTTTAGCAGCGCTAACTACGTAAGAGAGCGATTGATCAGCCGAATGCGCAGTGTACCGTCTTGGGATAGATCCCCTCGGGTCCCGTTACTCCTATCTCTAATTCCTTCCATGTCTGCGTGCATCACACCACTGTAGAGCATACTTTAGATGCCGAACTATGCCGCTTTTGGCAAATTGAGGAATTGCCGAAGTACAGTATCCACTCCGTAAATGTTAAAAAGATCTCTACCGTAAGTGTTAAAATTCTATCTCCACTACTGGGGGGGATCCCCCTCGAAATCAGTCAAAAATGAAGCACGATCGGTTGCCGAACAACGAGGATCGAATATCGGTGAGACACAACTAATGCAAGCTAAGAAAAAGATTGCAACTTTCTTATTTCTTACTATTTTTTC
Source organism: Megachile leachella (assembly GCA_963576845.1). Taxonomy (NCBI): domain Eukaryota; kingdom Metazoa; phylum Arthropoda; class Insecta; order Hymenoptera; family Megachilidae; genus Megachile; species Megachile leachella. The sequence continues at coordinate 215,713 of OY756259.1, read as the reverse complement.
ATGAAATTTTTACTGTTGTATTTGTCGAGTTTTCCTGATTAAAATGACACCAAACATGATATAATTACGTTAATAATTGCGTGTGTAACGAGTGATTAAAGTTTTTAACATAAAAGAGGACGGCGAATGGAAAAGAAAGAGCGGCAGAAGGTTGGCGCGTTCGGCAACATGAAAGGCTCATGCGTGTTCTGTCTTTTAAATTCAAAAATTAAAATTCTATATTTTTGGTTTTTCGTCAATGGAACTTTTACCATCGTATTTGTCTCGTTTTTCTGATTAAAATGACACCAAACACGATATGACTACGATCATAATTACTTATGTAACAAGCCATGAAAGTTTGGGAAGTATTGACTCCGTAAATGTTATCTTTGCCGGTTTTGATTGTAACATTTACGGTAGAGGTGCTACTATCTTTTTACGTGCCGCATATGTACTGGCCATAGGTCGGCATGCTGAACTCACAAAGAAGAAAAAAGTAACGGTTCACAAATGACTCTATGAATATTTGGTCATACCATAAAGTTCTCCCTTTGATATCTTAACACAGATTAAGAGACTTCTAAGCCTCCAGGTTTATGACATGGCCTGTGTCACTGAAGCCAAAAACTTTACGGACTAGTGCAGCAATAAATACATCTGCTAAAAACTACAAATTTTCACGTACCATCGTATTGCTGGCATGCAGATAGTACGGATATTGTTGAGGACAGGAACGCAAAATATTTCGGTTAAGTTTATAATTATCTGTGTTTTTAATTTATCGCGATTTGGTATTTGTATATACATTAATTTGAGTTGTGAGGACGCTTGTGAGGGATGCGTAGGAATAACGAATCAAAACGGGAGGCATCAAAATTAGTAATTATTAATGGTTTATAATTTGTTATAAATGTATGGACTGGTAGGCGATCTCTTTGCGTGCACGGGGGCGCTTTACGCGTCCCTGGGGCCGACAAGCCGTGGCTAGGAGGGGTGTTTATGACGCTCCTCTGAGGCCTCCCTGAAGCCCCGTGAGGGAGATGCTTGGCATCCCCTCTTGTGAGGGTCGACGGATAGAAATTACTTGGTAATTTTCCGTACAGGCTAACCTAGGAGCAAAGCCACCAGGTTTTCAAATTCGTTCTCAGCGAGAGCTCGTCCGTAGTGGGGGTAAGACCACGTGACTCGACGGGGTCCGTGCCGCTACGGTTCGACGCGCTGACATTCGCTCTATAGCAGCCTCGCGATTCGGTCGATTCCTACGCCCTTGCGCGTCTTGTAGCTCGTCGATTATAATCAATTCGGAATTCACTTTCTTCTGTTGGTTAACTGAAATATTTCGTTCCGCATTTGTCTACTATTATTTAATACCAAGATTGTTTCGTAATATTTAAAGTTATATTATCGAAACTGTTCTATTTTGCGTTCGCTATATTTATTGAACGTAACTTATTTAACGTATTATGGCTTATTGTATTTATCATATGTATATATTATATCGTTCGATATTATTGTAAATATCATCATTCGATTTGTATTTCGAATTATTCGTTCTGTTTTCACCAACAAATAATTTTCACCATCAAACCGTCTTTTGATTATTTTTCCCGAGTTCTGTTCTCAACAGATACTAAATTATGTATAGGGTTCAAAAGTGACCGCTTTCTCTCGTCATGTCGTAAACCTGTAGGAAACTCTATATGAAACTCTAACATATATTTTTAAATTAATAATTAGTTGTATTAAATAAGGCACAATGCACATATTACATAAAAACCGCCTGTGGTGCAAGATTTTCTTTTTGACTGCTCCAATTGAAACGGATAATATTAGGAATTCGCACCTCTACCGTAAATGTTACATCCCAAACTTTCATGGCTTGTTACATAAGTAATTATGATCGTAATCATATCGTGTTTGGTGTCATTTTGATCAAAAAAACGAAACAAATACGATGGTAAAAGTTCCATTAACGAAAAACCAAAAATAAAGAATTTTAATTTTTAAATTTAAAAGACAGAACACGCACGAGTCTTTCATGTTTGCCGAACGCTCGAAATTCTATCCCTCCTTGTCTTTTGTATCGCTGTCTCTTTCTACGTTCGGCACACTACAAAGAATAGAGCACCACTACCGTAAATGTTACAATCGAGACCGGCAAAAGTAACATTTACGGAGTGAATACTGTATACAGGGTATCCCGTAACTAGTGTTACTCCCTGAAAGGGGTGGTAGAGGACGTCATTCTGAACAAGATTTTCCTTTGCAAAAATGGGGTTTCAAGCTTCGTTTTTGAATTATTAAGCAAAAACACGGATCAATCAGAGCGCGAGGATTTCGCGCGCTCAGACGTGAGACCGACAGCTTCGAAAATGACAGTCGATCGTGACCATGAACAAGCGTATCGACACCACGTCGGTATAGCGTCGGTATGATAGAAAGCTGTTAGATGAACGTTACATTGAAAAACGAATGAAAAAAAACGAATTATTATTGAATTATCATTTATTAATGTGTAACGTCCCTGGAAGAGTTTTTTCTTTTCAATATGGCAGGCCTATGTTCTATTCGGTTACCCGCTAATAATTTAGTTACCGACAGAATTAGACTATTACCGACAGTATATAATGTACTATTACCTTATGTATTAATTTCGACGGTCGGTAACCGATGTTATATACATTTTTGATTTATAATAATTATTTTATGTTTTTTATTTAAAAATAGATAATATGTTTCATAAAGACAATCAAATGTTTAGTTAGAACAGTTAAAACAAGATTTATGTATTATTTTATAGTTTGCTACCCGGGATATCGCGGCTAGCTCGCGTGTTTGCCCGCGACCCCGTTTCGCCCGCGAATACTCGACTGACCCTCCCTGGCCTTGCCCGCGACTATGACCGTCGCGGCGCCTCCGCGGATCCGCGAGCGAATAGCACTTCGGCGCCCGATCCGAACCCGTTCAGTATCGCTTTGTTTTATTTGTTATTTGGGCGCCAGACGCGTTTCCGCGTCGCGATAGAGAACTTAGACGCGAGATGAATTTCTGAGCGGAAACTAGGGAAATCGTTTATGGCGATTCCGGGAAAACGCGGTAGATTCGAATCGGCGACGGAACAACTCGGTAGCTCAGTGACCGAACGAAATGGTAGAGCGGCGGGATTCTTAAAGGGTAAAGGAGCCAGACGCGGAGGCGTACGAGAAAACGTGATTCGGGGAAATTTGCGAGAAACCTTGATCGAACAGTATTGGTTAAAACAGCGGTTTTTATTCTAAATCTAGTTTGACTTCGATGTACTGGGTGATCCGGTATCGTACGTTAATTCGATTACAATTACACTCGGCGAACGGCCGAAAAACTCTCCGCGAAATTTTAATCACGGAACGATAATTGCCAGTTCCTAAGCGGAATACAATCTTCGAATTATCCTCGATACCCGAATCGATACGCGACGCAACGGAACTTTAACGCAACGCGGATTCTTATACAACAAGACGCAATTATACTAACGCGGCGGAATTATTCTAATGCGACGAAACTATACTAACGCGACGGAATTCTTTCAACGCGACGAAATTATCCTATCGCAACGAAACGCGGCGTACACGACGAAACGCGACGAATTCGGCGAAACGCAACGGAAACGCAATTGCTCGAAACGCAACGGAACTAAACGCACTTAATTTTACACGCGACGCGACTTAATCTTTTACGCAAATCGATTCTGTATTGGCGACCGTCTGGAGAGAGAGAAAACGGGAAATGGCGTGACAAACACGAAATATCCGGTACGATAAAACATGCACTTATGTTCTACTTCCGTATTAACCCCTTAACCTACGATTTAGATTCGAAGATGTTGGGCCGAAATTGTATACAAGTTCGCGCAGCGTTTTGTATAAATAAATATTTTGTAATACTTGCGCCTACCACAATTATTGCATCAGACTGTAAATGCGTATCAAATATTCCACGTAATATTTACATCGGGCCCGATCACCGTACGCGGGCTATGCCCGTAATATTTACTTCTGGCCCAATCACCGTACGCGGGCTATGCCCGTAAAATTCGGGTTTGGCCCAACCATCGTACGCGGGCTATGCCCGTCATTGTAGGTTAAGGGGTTAAAAGCTCGCGAAATCGAGACGTGGGAGGGCACAATATTGGCAAAGGCCTACTCGAGACGATACGTTGATTGTGGCTTTCGCTGTACCATTCCCCGGTACAGGTTCGGTGATCCAGCCGAGTGGCAATCCGAGAGATCGCTTCTCGATCTCTCGGACACGCGAAAAGTCCGGACGTCGGGATCCTCGACCGTCCCGGACAGGGGCCCCCGGGTTTTACCCTTCTAACTTAAGCTAATTTTCCTACGACAATAGGGCACTCCGGTCACACTTTGCAGAACCTGCCCGTGAATGGCAAGCCAGGGGGTCGACAACCCGCGGTATGGTAATCTCGATTTCGCGCTCTTTTACATATGATTCGATAAGTGAGGGGACTTACCAAGATGTCCAACCCAGGGCGGCAAGGCTCGATAGCTCGGTACTTCGGGAACTCAAAACTTTACTAATTAACTTCAGGCAAATGCCGAATACAGAATAATCGTTCGTGAGCCCTTGCGTCGGTATTAGGACATCTCGTAGCCTTTCCCCACCCTCGCTCGGAGTTTCCGAATTCTATCGAAGTCTTCTTCGGCAGGACTTCCTCCGGCTCCACAGCCTCTCTCTTCTATCGTAGGGCCGTAGCGGGGAAGCGGCAGGGAATCGGCACTTTCCTTCGGTGTACGTCGGTTTCTCGCCAGTCTCTCTCCTCTTGCCCCGCGCCTTCTCCTGGTCGATCGGAGAGTCCTAGCGGGTTAGCGGCAGGACAGCGGCTCGTTCCCTCGACGTACGTCGTTCCCTCGTTGACTGTGACGTCATTCTCCGACGGTACATATAAAATAATACGGCGACAGATTTCGTTCGTACGGTATTATACGCGCTTCGTTCTCTCTCTAGACGGTTCTTGCCTACGATCTATGACCTGTCCGGTCTCCCGAGGAGGCTCCTTGTGACGGGTATAAAATACCACGGCCAAATACAATTCCTGGTATTCGCGCGCAATCCTAGAGAAGGGTAGGAATACATTTTACAATTACGACATTATTAATTATTAAAATCATTAGATAGACAAATCAGTTAATACATATCGAGTCTACTAATGTTTATTGCAGTATATATTGTAAATTAGAATATTATTCTATAGAATGTTCGAGGAGCACCGTATCCTTATACATTTAGCTCCGATCCGAATAAAAGTACGTGCGTAGCGTATAGAAGAAGAGAGCAAATGCAATTTTCATTAAAACACTATTAAACCATAATTTTTGTATCAACGACATAAACCACCGAGTGGAGTGCGACATTAATAATGTAATCAAATCGTTCATTTTCATAAATAATGTGTAATTACGAATTTATACGATAATTATATATTTCGGCATTATGGGGGTTTTCCAAGAATTTGCCAGACTGGCGAGTATAAAAGCCCGAGCGAAACTCTCCTGGATAAGTATAACCGGAACAGTTTTCGCTGTCAAGAGCCGACACGATTCGTAATACTTGACTGGTAAAGCGAGTATACGCCATTTGGATACTTGATCGTGGGTCGTTCTAGTAGCTAGCTAACGCAGGCTCCCCATTCAAACGGTCTCGTCTCTGAAACTCCGTTAGGAGAGTGCTATACTTAGCGCCAAGAAAGGCTAAGATATCGAAAGGATTGCTCTCAGCTACTCATCTTGATTTTTGTCGGATTGCTAACGCGCCGTCAGATTCTTGGAGTTCGCTCTGGGTAGTTTCGTAGCCAGCTAACGCAGGCTCCCCATTTGAGCGGCTTGGTCTCTGAAGCCCGTGTCTTTTGAGTGACAGTTCAGCAATCACGATATTATAATTAGAATCAATTGATTTGCTACCCTGTTAGACTTATACTGTTCACCCTTTACTTGTATCGTTGGGCCGTTCTAGTAGCTAGTTAACGCAGGCTCCCCAATTAAGCGATCTGGTCTTGACTGTCAGTGTTCGTTTTGACTAAAAGGGTCATGGACGATTAGTTGTCGAGCCAAATTAAAAGAGTAACTGTTCCGAGATAAAATTCATTTAGATTCAAATAGAATTTGCAAAACTTGAATTAATAGAATAATATTGTTCTGTCATCAGCGTAATTACAGTAGTCGACTACACCGCGTTAGATATCGGTTAAAATCATTGATCTATCTAATTTTGCGAAAGCGTACTTAGGTACACTTAGAGATCACACTTAGATCGTGTTCCTCGCTGCGGTAGACTATCAACGCGCTATTATTTCTATTAATCTCATAAAAGAATATTCATTATATAGATTCTATCTTTATTAATCAGAATAAAAATTGTAATTGCGATAGCGTTCAAACAAGAATTAAATAATATGGAATATCGAATTCAGTTTATTTGCGAAAGCGAAGTTAGTTTTGTCTGAAATCAGAATTAATTAGAAATCGGATCACCTATTACATACTGTTCAATTTACCGAGTTCTATTATTTCTATTATTAATATTATATCAAGATCCATTTAGTTTCGTTTTATCAAGTTAATATACTTTTTATATTTTGTTATTTGTTATTTGTTAAATTCATTAGTTTTAGTATTTTATTGAATAAATCTTGTTGTTGAAAGATATTGACCTGTGGATTTCACTCCTTAACCGCACACCACACGCATCCCACAATCTTTAGTTTAGTTATATCCCAAAACGAGTCGTTCAGTTGGTAAAAGCCGCTCTTTACTTTACTAGCGCTAGTAACTATCTGAGCCTAGGTTCCAGAGTCGTTAGAAATGCATACGAAATAAAGAAATTAACTCTCACTCACGTAATCAGAATAAGTCGAATTTATTCGATACATTTATTTGTTATCGCAAAGAAATAATAGATAAAATATGGAAATTCTCATTTTTTAAAAATTAAATGAACTTTCAATTCAACAAATAAAAATTTGTAGTTGAATAATTAACAAATTTCAATGTAACTCACCCACGGCAACCGTTATTTTCGGCATGGCAACGCATGGCAACCGTTCGCGACGTATGCCTCGCGATCGACAACGAAACCGCGATCCGTGGCCAGTCCAACAATGTCTTCTAATAAAATATGTAATATTATTTCGATTTCAATTCGGATACTTTATAATGGGAATATAACATATCGTTAATCATACATATCTGTGAATAATTGTTCATGTGTTTTCATTCGGTCCTTTTACCGGTCGTGCTCATGTTGTGCAATTATTAGAAAGAGACAGTGAAATAAATTGAGAGTTCATTGACCCTGCCAGGACATCAGCTGTTGATGCCCTTAACGGTGAATCTACCTGGTGACACAAATATTTTTTATCGAAGCTAGTTTTTTCATGAATCAATGGGTAAGTTTTATTTAAGTTGTTTCTGTATTTTTAAAATGAAACGTACGCAGCTATTAATTTATTTCATTTCAATGAGGTACTGCATTAGATATTCCATTCCAATTCTATCCCATTTCATAGTCAAAGTAGTCATTCGTTTTGAAACGTGAATTTATTCGTCTGCTTCATTAGAATAGTTGACAAAATTAATTTTCGTAAATTTATTCTTTACCGTTTTCGAAGGCATTAATTACATACGATATACTTGGTCTGGATAAACAACAACTAATTGGTTTATCTCCCATTTACGAATTCCGAAGAACTTAATATTATTCTTAACTTTGTAGACGGTTGGACTCTGGCTCTAGCCGTTACTTAGGGCCTAAGTGGTGGGCCTGTCCTTGACGTCACGGGGGTGACTGACGGGCCACTTCGACCGGGGTCACGTGTGCTTTGTTGAGGAGCTTTCCTTCGTTTGTAACGGTTGAGGGAAAGGTAGTCAATCATCGTTTCTCGTGCGAAACACAACCTTCAAAAATATATAATCCTGACTTAAAAGACTTTTAGTTATTTAGAAACCCTCCTACAACTTCTTAATTCATTATTTGATGTAACTTTCAATTAATAGCTTCCTGTGATACCGACGTTATACCGACGTCATACCGACGTTATACCGACGCGGTATCGATACGTTTGTTCACGATCACGATCGACCATCATTTTCGAAGCTGTCGCTCTCACGTCTGAGCGCGCGAAATCCTCGCGCTCTGATTGGTCCGTGTCTTTGCTTAATAATTCAAAAACGAATCTTCAAACCCCATTTTTGCAAAGGAAAATCTTGTTCAGAATGACGGCCTCTACCACCCCTTTCAGGGAGTAACACTAATTACGGGACACCCTGTATTGTGAAATCTTAAGGCAAGGCGTGAACCTAGGGAACAATACCGCCGGCATTAGCATTACCCGAGATGTACCGCGTGGAGGTTGCACGGTTGGGTTTACATCTCTTCAGGGTGCTTTGTTCAGGTGGTTCCCCTTGCCGTCACCTGTTCATGTACGTGCGTGTGTATGTGCGTGTGTATGTGTGTGTATGTTTCGCATTTTTATTTAATCTGGTGCACCGACATCTGCATTTTCATTAAAAATTTTATCAGCAATCATATCTTTTTGGAATTCTTTCATTATTTTAAAAAACTCGTAAATGCGTTTTTGAAGGGGATGTGCACGTTTAAGCATATACTCTGCCAGGTATGAAATCAAATGTGATTCTCTGGTGCCATACTTAGAAACATTGCTGCGAACTTCTCGCCATGTTCGCTCAATGCTCTGCGTATGCGCACCTGTGTCGGGATCAACGAAATGAATTGAATGATTAACTGTTAAATGATTAAATCCGGCATTCGTTAAACAATCATAGGCCTTCCATTTATCGGACATTATTTTCGTTCCTGGCAGTATCCACTGCTGAATACATGTTACAAGCGTATCAGCTGTTCTATCTTCAACTGGCATGATAAAGATTTTTTTACTTCCTCTCTCATAACCGCCAAATACCCATTTACCCTTGATTAAACGTCCCCGATTGTATTTACGCTTGCCAAATTTAGCTTCATCGATCTCAACGATTTTATCCGGTCCGCCTATTTTTTCGGAATAATTTGCTATAAACGCAAATCACCAATAAACGCATAATTCGCGGCAAAAACTGCTCCAATCAACAACAGTGCGTGAAGATAGTGTAGGGAATGTGGCATAATTCGGTTTAAGTAATATTATGCGACGTAATATTGTGACGTCGTCCGACGTTGGAGTTAGTCATGTGACGTCATCCAACGTTGGAGTTAGTTATTAAGTTAGTTATTAAGTTATATTCATATACTTTCGCTACTTCGAGCTTCTCACGCTTTGCGTTACGCATATAACCTACCGCCAAATCAGCTATGTAATCATAAGTAACATTAGAACTACCCAGATAACATCCTATAAACCTTATTCCCACCCCTTAAGTCCTTTCGCCGAATCAATATCTCTGACATAAACATCCTTAGTCCCAACTATCTTATCTCATAAACATCCTTTTCAAAAGACAAAACATTAGATAACGACTGACTAAATCCTTTCCCCCTCCGTGATCAGTAGGCAATATAAAAGGGCCTGGAGATCGCACAGCACACGGATTCCATCCTGATTCTTTCCGGTGCCTGGATCATTCCAGTGCACTACTCCGTCACGGGTCCCAGCCCCGATATTCCAAACCACGGGTTCAAGCCCCGATATTCCAAACCACGGGTTCAAGCCCCGACAAGTTAGATTCTCTAACTGTTATTCCTGTCCCTACTCATCTCCAACTCTACATTATTAAGTCGCGCTAACCATTAAGTATATCTCTGTAAAATTAGTCATATTTCAAGAATATACCTTTATTTTATCTTTATCATATAGTTACTTGTGCCTCAAGAAACCTTCCTATTCGTACAATCCCTACGAGCATTATATTCTAGAGCAGTTACCTTGATTTAGTCGAGACCGGTGGTGCGAGAATCAGCCGCACGGGTCTCCTAGAGACGTAATCAAGCTACTTCGGTCCGCATGATACGGTGGTGCGAGAATCAGCCGCACGGTATCAATAGTGTGTTTGACGTCTTTGCATTCATTTTGGCTCATGGGAAGAAAGCGACGAGGAGGGCGTAGATACCAATTACGCAAGCTAGTAAGATCCTTCCATCTCCCAACCCCAGTACAAGTCGCGCCGCTTACTCATAACCGCGACGCGAACATAGAGTGGAAACTAATACCAATCGACGTACCAAATCAACAATCAACGGGAAGTATCGAGAGTAAGTCACTGTGCTACGTTAAAACACCCGGGATCCCTGGCAGATGACGGGCGTACGTACCGCATGGCCAAAAAGATTGTACAATTAGCGTCAATACCGGTGAGTTCCTCTCCTATTTTACGTGAACCGCGATCCGGGATGTAACAATATATTATACAATGTATTGGGTGAGGAGCGATGGAATTTTTCCAGAAAGCTCGAGGTTTTTGTTTTAACCGACGTGTCGAAACCTGCACGCGTGCTCGAGGCAGAGTTTGACGAGACGCCGCGACGTAAAGACGTATCATTTATATTTATATTAACCTACATTTATATTTATACTAACCATCATTACAGTTAACTTCACAATAAAACCTATAAATTTGGGGGCTCGACGGTTTGCGCGGTACTGTGAAAATTGACGAATTCAGTTCGTGTAAAGAAGACGTGCGACGATTATAAAGACGATTTATTATAAAGTGCGACGAGTTTAGACGAAATAATTCCTTATATTTTTTAGACGTAAATTTTAGAAAAGATGGAAAACCTAAAACAAATCGCGACGATTGAACGTAAAATAAAAATTGCGTCAGCGGCGTCCATAAAAGCCCTTCACCGGTTCGTGTTTGATAACGAAGGCGATAGAGCTAATCGTAAACGATTACGCAAATTTAGCGGATTTACATTCGCAGACGGTTCCGCAGAACATGTAACAAAACTATCTCAAGCAAACGCACTAACATTCGGTGATTTGGTTTCGTGTTGTAATATTCTTGGATTGGACTACCGTGGTTCGCGAGAAGATTTAATTCATAAAGTGTGCAGTGCATTAATGGACATAAATTCACTCTTAACAACTACTGAAATTAACGAAGATGTAACCGAAGACGAAGACGCGATTGATCATCATGACCACCAAGACGAGGAAGGAAATGAAGACATAGAAAATGTCGATGCTGTGTCCGTCGCATCAAATCGAAGTATAAGAGGTAACAATCAAGAAAGACGCAGAAAACCTGTCGAATTCGCAATGAACTACCACGATGTAGAAGACTCGATACGATCTTTTGATGGTAGTAGTTCGTATCCAGTGGAACGATGGATCACTGATTTTGAAGATGTTGCTATCCTGTTTGAGTGGACAGAATTAGAAAAACTAGTGTTTGCAAAAAAATCATTAAAAAGACTGTCTAAACTATATATTCAAAGCGAAGGTGTTGTTAAACCTTGGACAAAATTAAAAGAACTGTTGCGCGACGAATTCTCGACGAAAATGAACAGTGCCGAATTACATAGTTTATTATCACAGCGAAAAATGCGAAGAAACGGGACGGTACAAGAATACTATCTTATTATGAAGGAAATTGCATCAAGAGGAACGATCGAAAATGACGCTTTAATCCAATACATCATTGACGGCATATCCGACGAAACAAGTAATAAATTAATTCTATACGGTACCAAAAAACTTAGTGATTTCAAAGAACGACTGAAAGTGTACGAAACATTGCGGAAGAAGAATCGTGAGGCTCCTGTAAGAGTAAGAGAAGATTTGATAAGGAGAACGGCTTTCGGAGGAAGAGGCCATTATACAAGAAAAACCCCGTTCCAGAAGAATGATAAAATGATTTTCAGAAAAAAAATACACCGACTTCGAAATGCACTAAAAAGTATAAAATAATTTCTATTTCCTAAATAAGTAATTTCTATCTCATTCAATCATACAATTACGTAACAGATATGAATGAAACCTATTTACTTGTTAGGTAGTATATTAAATACATTTCAACCTTTTCGGAGGCGGCGCAAATTTGGTAATTCTCGCGTCGTGGGCTCCGTTTATAGGTTCTTAGATACCACACGCAATCAACTGGTTATTGGGAGCAACGTTTATTAAGGTATTTTTAATTTTGCGCCGCCTTCGAAAAGGTTGAAATGTATTTAATATGTTACGTAATTGTATGATTGAATGAGATAGAAATTACTTATTTAGGAAATAGAAATTATTTTATACTTTTTAGTGCATTTCGAAGTCGGTGTATTTTTTTTCTAAAAATTATTTTATTTCATGCTTTTTAGTGGAATGCTGAGAATTGTGTAGGATATTGTGAGACAGTTCTTCCGTTTTTTTTTTCTATTTCTTTTTAAGTTTCGTTATTTTAATATATTAGTAACAACAGTGTTTCGCTAATAACTCGACAACTATTGCTTCCCGTTAATTGCGGATAAGGAAAAAGTTGTTCAGGACCAAGCCCATGATAACATATTTAAAGGACATTAAAATCGTTCCAAGTTTATTTCAAATGTTAATAACAATTTTTTCGTTAATATCTCGAAAACTTAAGCTTTCCGTCAATTATGCATAAGGAAAAGGTTGTCCAGAACAATGCCCCTGACAAAATATTAAAAGGACATTAAAATCGTTCAAAGTTGATTTTGAAAGTTATTAACAATTTTTTGCTAATATCTTGTAAACTAAAGTTTTTTATGAAATTTGTATATGAACAAAATTGTTCAGAATCATGTCCGTGATATGATATTTAAAGCGCACTAAAATCGAGAAAAGTTTTTTTCAAAAGTTGCCGGTTTTTTAACCGACTTCGAAAAAGGAGGAGGTTACTCAATTCGACCTGTATATTTTTTTTTTTTTTTTTTTTTTTTTTTTTTTTTTTTTTTTTTGCAATGACAATGAGGAGTCAGAACCTACAAGATGCAAAAGGTTTCATTTCGATCGGTCTATCCAGCTAGGCGTAATCGGCGGGCATACATAGAAAAAAAAAAAAAAATACTGATCGAATTGAGTAACCTCCTCCTTTTTCGAAGTCGGTTAAAAATGGTAATAATACCCGAAGATATAAGAATACTCTTTGCGCGCTCGACATCGTTTTTTTATTATATCTTTGTAAATACTTTGTTTGGGAAATTATTACTTTGGAACAATATTTGGAACAACTAGAACAATCTGTAACAACCATAAAAAATTTGATTTTCGAAAAATGGGGTGCCAGAACAAAAATTGTTTTTTTTTTTTCATTTTTTATCAAAATAATTAGTATAAAACTTTTATCTTCTGGAACAATTTAGAACAAGTCTAGAACAACCTGGAACAACTTTTAGAATTAAAAAATTTTCAAAATGGGGTGCTAACTTCATACAGGTGGATAATTTTATTCCCGCATTTGGGACAATCGATGCTGCTTTCAAATATCTTATTCTGAATAAGAAATTCAACACACCACTTTTCGTCAAAAGTATTATGCACAAATTTACTATGGGTCATAGAGAATGCCATCCTATAACTCAGCGTAAGAACTAATAACTTTCGTAATATATGGAAACGTCGTAAACTCGTAATACTTGACACGACAATGCCTGAACTAAGAGTACAGATTTAGCATTTATTCAAACTATTTTGCAATAATTAAAACTAGTTGAACAGGATAAATAGTTTTAGTTATTTACTTCCTAATCGCGGAGCCTGCCCCTCGGAGCGGGGAAGGCGGTAGAGTGCTAAAGCGCGCGCCCATTAAGCCGCCTTCCCCGCGGAGGGGGGTCGGGCGGCACGGTCGGTAGCGTAGCCCAATGTCCAACCGTCCAAGGAAGTTATTTTTGTTTTTAACACTTCTAATATTTTATAAAATATTTGCAAAAATGTCAATTTTTAACAATTTTTGTAATTTTTTACTAATACCTTACCGCCGATTTTTATGATCATATTCGTATTCAGGAGGCAAAAATACATCGAAAACATGTCCCGAATATTTTTTTGAGGTGACGTAATAATTGTTAAGTTTTACCATTAATGTTGTCAACTATTCTAATGAAGCAAACGAATAAATTCACGTTCCAAAACGAATGAGTACCTTCCCTACGAAATAGGGTAGAATTGGAATGGAATATCTAATGCAGTACCTCATTGAAATGAAATAAATCAATTACCGCGTACCTTTAATTGTAAAAATACAGAAACAACTTAAATAAAGTTTACCTATTGATTCATGAAGAAACTAGCTTCGATAAAAAATATTTGTATCACCGGGGAGATCCACCGTTAAGGGCATCAACAGCTGATATCCTGGCAGGGTCAACGAAGTCGCAATTTATTTCACTGTCTTTTTCTAATAATTGTGTAACATCCCTGGAGAAATCTTTTTTCGAGCCAACGTCATCGCCATGACAGTTCCCTACTCATCGCCCAGAATTACCCACTATCGACAGTAGTTGCCAAATTATCAACACGATGTCGCGAATAATTACCGATACAAGTAGATTCGACCGTCGGTAACTCATATACACACATATACATATATAGAAATATATATATGCATTTATATTAACTATTATTAATTCGGAGTAGGTAATATTCTTTGTAAAGTAATTGAACATTAGGCTAGAATAATTAAAGAAACATTATGTATCATTTTACTCTTAATTTCGATAATTAGCCCGTATGAAATTTCCGTTGCGCTGCGATAAGACTGCAAGTCACGGTGCTCAACCGAAACACTTGAGACAGCGATAGTTACAGAGAAGGATAGGAACACTATCTCTATTTACGGCACCTTTAGATATTAAAATTAATTAATTAATTAAATCAATTCATATACGAGAATTCAACGTTCATTAAATTATTCATAGCCTTGATCAAAATTATTTTCAGTAACTAAAGGAAAATCTGTAAATCGAAATAGTTTTGACTCGCGCAGAATTCGAACACCGTTGATTAGAAAAGGACAGAAAATGTATCTTTCATTAAAACACCGCTACGCTAATAATTTAATACCGAAATATTAACCGTAAATTAAAGAGCGATATTTAAAACATAACTGAAT
This sequence comes from Megachile leachella, assembly GCA_963576845.1. Taxonomy (NCBI): domain Eukaryota; kingdom Metazoa; phylum Arthropoda; class Insecta; order Hymenoptera; family Megachilidae; genus Megachile; species Megachile leachella. The sequence goes on along the minus strand of OY756259.1, from coordinate 200,666 downwards.
TAACCGATTTTCTAATTAATATGTATTAACGAACTTATATGAAATTTTTGGAATTCTGACGTCACGAATCCGTTGAATTTTCGAGTATAAAAGGGCGAGCGAAACTCGTCTCGGAGAGCAGAACAGTTTCGGGAGTTGAACGAGTTAGAAGTATCATTACTAATAAAATCAGCTGTGACATATCGAATCAAATCTTAGTACTTGATTGGTCAAGCGGGTATATGCCATTTAGACACTTGGTCGTGTGTACTCAAGTAGCTAGCAAAAGCCAAGCTCCCCAATTCAAACGATCTTGCATTCTGAAACTCCTTAGGGAGAGAGCAATACTTAGCACCGAAAGAGGACAAGATATCGAAACGATCGTTCTCAGTTCTTAGATTTTTCTATCGGACAGCTACGAGCTTACAGATTCTCTGAGCCCATGTTCTTTTGGCTAATAGCTCAGCATTCGCGATTTCGGCGATAGAATCAATCTATTTTGTTAATCAGTCAAATTTAACTTCTCATCTGATTCTGGTATCGTATGGGTCACTCAAGTAGCTGGCAAACGCTAGGCTCCCCATTTAAGCGATCTAGTTTTGGATTTTTAATATTTATTCTAACAAAAGGGATCGTAACCCATTAAGTATAGAGTCAAATAACTGCAAAGTAATTATTCTCGAAATATAATTCATTTAGCTTTCAATAAATTCAAGTAAAGTTAGAATTTCATCTAATAAAGAATACTGTTCTGACTCCAATTCGAACTCCGTAATCGATTACTCCGTGTCACGAGGTAGGTAGGATAAATAAATATTACTCGCAACAGTATGTTTGCAAGAGGTGAGATGTTTAATGAAAACTATGGAAACTATGCGTGGAAAAATACAATGTTATTGAAACGGAGGCTCGACGGATAATCTATGTTTTTGCGCCTTTCCGCAGTATATATTAACTTCCTAGCGAAGGCGTAACTCCTTAGACATTAGAGGGTGGAGTTTATTTTTCTCGCAGAGTCCTCCCATTTTCGGCGGGGGAAAGAGTACTGTAAATTACAAATTTGTCAACCGAAAATGTCCTTCCGGCCCGTGATGACCATGTGGCCTAATGAACCGTAACGGGACATGACTGGCAGCGTTTATGGTAGGGTAGCCTATTGAGCTACGCACGTCTAAAAAACATAAAATAATTTCGCCAATTTACAGACTTTAGGGTAGGCTTAACTGCCTACACCTAAACATCTGTAAATGGTCAATGCTAACTTTCTACCAACGCTGCGAACCATGTGCCGCTACACTCCGCGATAGATTTTGCGAAAGCGTATTTAGGTACTCTTAGAGAATCGCACTTAGGTCGCATTCCTCGCAAGTGGTAGATTACAAGCGTAATATTAGTTATTCCCGTCTAGAAAGCGAGAATCGAACATATAATTATACATTTTAGTTAGCCTTAGATATAAGCGAGTATCTTCCCAGTTCTCACGATTATTATTATTTGATTTATAATTTGTTAATTTCTCAATCATTTATTACGTGCCGTTCAATTGTCAAGTTCTATTATTTTTCATTATTATTATTATATCAAATTTATTTAGTTCTTTAATCAAACATTTATAATTTATTACCTTTCATTATTTCGATATTATTGTTATTTGTTAGTTTTAATTTTCGTTTCTTGAATAAATCTAAGTTATTGAAAGATTCTGATCTGTGGATTTCACTCCTTAACCGCACACCACACGAATCCCACAAACTTTATTAGAAAACGAGTCGTTCAGAGGGTAAAAGCCGCTCTTTACCTTACTAGCGCTAATAACTAACTAAACTTAGGTTCTAGGGTTGTTACAATTGCACAACATAAGCACGTTCGGTAAAAGGACCGAATGAAAACACATGAACAATTATTCAGAGATATGTATGATTAACGATACGCTATATTCCCATTATAAAGTATCCGAATTGAAATCGAAATAATATTACGTATTTTATTACAAGACATTGTTAGACTAGGGACGGATCGCGGTTTCGTTGTCGATCGCGAGGCATACGTCGCGAACGGTTGCCATGCAACGATGATCTGTTGAACGACTGCGGCGTCGATCGACAGTCATCGTTTATTGTCGAAAGAAATGTGTCGAAATAAAACGTATCGTTGTTTTTAACCGAAAATTCTGTTTTCTTGCTTTTAAGATAATATAGTTAAGTTATTTATGAATATTAGTTCACGTGTTTTCATTCGTCCTATTTACGTGTCGGACTTACAATGAAAATTAGTGAAAAATAACAAAGAAAAATGATAATGACAACTTATAATGAAAGATGACAGTGAAGTTTCTTGAGCGTTTTTTGAGAGTTCCTGTATGGTGATTTGTTTATACTAACAATAGGGATCAGTGGATCGACCCGATGACAGAGATGGATTTTCATCATGATTATTTACGGTTCAGTGGGTGAGTTACATTGAAATTTGTTAATTATTCAACTACAAATTTTTACTTGTTGAATTGAAAGTTCATTTAATTTTTAAAAAATGAGAATTTCCATATTTTATCTATTATTTCTTTGCGATAACAAATAAATGTATCGAATAAATTCGACTTATTCTGATTACGTGAGTAAGAGCTAATTTCTTTATTTCGTATGCATTAATAAATGATAATTCAATAATAATTCTTTTTTTTCATTCGTTTTTCAATGTTACGTTCATCTAACAGCTTTCTATCATACCGACGCTATACCGACGTGGTATTGATACGCTTGTTCATGATCACGATCGACTGTCATTTTCGAAGCTGTCGCTCTCACGTCTGAGCGCGCGAAATCCTCGCGCTCTGACTGATCCGTGTTTTTGCTTAATAATTCAAAAACGAAGCTTCAAACCCCATTTTTGCAAAGGAAAATCTTGTTCAGAATGACGTCCTCTACCACCCCTTTCAGGGAGCAACACTAGTTACGGGACACCCTGTATATATCTTACAACAGTATTTGTCGAGTCGAATTCGAAGAAAAGGGGGGAACGCGGCGTCCGATATTGCATCGCATAAACATGCACGTGTTGTTGATCGAGAACACGTGCGTTTCGGCTTAAAACTAGTTTATACCGGATTTTTCCAGAAACGACAGGTCGCTACGATTCATGAATCGACAGGTTCGTTTTGGATAGTTTTGGTTCGGGGACCTTCGTGACCGTTAGGGCTATTCCGTGGAGGCGCGGAATGGTCGTGGAGAAACAGAAGCCGGTGCGCCACGCGCCGGAGAAGTTAGTTGCTTTTTTTAACCGACTTCGAAAAAGGAGGAGGTTACTCAATTCGACCAGTATATTTTTTTTTTTTTTTTTTTCTATGTATGCCCGTCGATTACGCCTAGCTGGATGGACCGATCGGAATAAAACCTTTTGCATCTTGTGGGTTCTGACTCCCCATTGGTACCATTATAAAAAAAAAATTAATATTTCAATTGCAAAGTATTGTTATTGCAAAGAAACCGGCAACTTTTGAAAAAAACTTTTCTCGATTTTAGTGCGCTTTAAATATCATATCACGGACATGATTCTGAACAATTTTGTTCATATACAAATTTCACAAAAAACTTTAGTTTCCAAGATATTAGCAAAAAATTGTTAATAACTTTCAAAATCAACTTTGAACGATTTTAATGTCCTTTTAATATGTTGTCAGGGGCATTGTTCTGGACAACCTTTTCCTTATGCGCAATTAACGGGAAGCAATAGTTGTCAAGTTATTAGCGAAACACTGTTGTTACTAATATATTAAAATAACGAAACAATAAAAAAGAAATAGAAAAAAAAACCGGAAGAACTGTCTCACAATATCCTACACAATTCTCAGCATTCCACTAAAAAGCGTGAAATAAAATAATTTTTAGAAAAAAAATACACCGACTTCGAAATGCACTAAAAAGTATAAAATAATACCTATTTCCTAATGAAGTAATTTCTATCTCATTCAATCATACTTAGTAAACGTTGCTCCCAATAACCAGTTGATTGTGGTATCTAAAAACCTATAAACGGAGCCCACGATGCGGGAATTACTTTGCGCCGCCTCCGAAAAGATTGAAGTGTATTTAATATACTACCTAACGAGTAAATAGGTTTCATTCATATTTGTTACATAATTGTATGATTGAATGAGATAGAAATTACTTCATTAGGAAATAGAAATTATTTTATTCTTTTTAGTGCATTTCGAAGTTGGCGTATTTTTTTCTTAAAATTATTTTATCAAAATTTATAATTTACTTGGAATCCCTAAAATAATACTCACTGATCAAGGGACTGATTTCACATCGCAGTTATTGAAAGAACTTACTAGATTATTCAACACCAAACATCTATTATCTTCTCCTTATCACCCCCAAACAAATGGAGCTTTAGAAAGATCACATTTAACTTTAAAATACTAATTAAAACATTATATTTGTGGTAATGGGAAATGGATTAGAGTGAAGGTTTAAGTGAGTGATCGAGTGTCGGTAATGGTGTTTAATGAAAGGGTGAGCGGTTTGTTTTATGTTTTGGAATAAAAGTAAAACGGAAGAAATAAAGGTTGTTGATTAGTGACCACAACGAGTGAAGGACGTAATTTTGAAAAGCAGTAGAAGTGTTAAGCGTTAAATATTAGTTTAAAGTGTTAAATAAAGTTTATTCTTTGAATCAACATTGAGTTTTAAATACTCCTTTCCTACAAATTTGGGGGCCCCTCCGGGATAAAAAGGAAATTAGTGAAAATATTGTTGGTGCGAGCGACTGAATAAAGTGAGATATTAGGAAGTGAAGGCTGATGAGTGAAGTGAATTTTAATAAATTAAAAGTTCCTGAGTTAAAGTTCCTGAGAATATCTTCGGAAGTTGAATTTACCCACTAACGGAACGAAGGTTGAGCTAATAGCTAGAATAATGAGTGTGGGAGGAAATTCGGATGCTTCGGCGAGTGAAATCAGAGAAATTCAGGGTGGATCGGCGATGACGGCGAGAGAAGCTCAATTGCTTTTGGAATTGGAGGAGGCACGACAGCAATTGCAACAGCAGACGTTAAATTCTGCGTCGCGTTCTGCGAATCTATCAACGAGTATAGTGTCCAGTCAAAATTTAATGGGTAATATAGGTATCAATGCGATTGCGGATCTTCTTTCGTTTTTCAACGGTGATGCAGAGAAAATCGAGCAATGGGAAAAACAGGTGCGTTTATTAGCTGAGACGTATAATTTGTCTGAAGAGATGTACAAAGTCCTGATAGGAAGTAGACTGTGCGGTAAGGCTCTCGAATGGTTTCATTCTAGACCGGAATTTTTGGAAATAAGCAAAAACTCATTGATGGATAATGTTAAGTGTAGAAATGCAAAAATTACAAATTTAGTTAAGTGTTGGAATTATTTTCTTTATTTGTGTTGTTCAATTATTTGTTATGAGAAGAAATGTGATTTCAGTTATTATGCATTTGTGCACCCTTTCGCATTATAGATAAGTTCAAAGGCTATGTAAAGGAGCGAATGAAAAGCTTGAGAGAAAGGCAGAATATTGGTAAATTCGCGTTTAATTGGCTACCTGGACGGTGATCTCTTTGCGTGCACAGGGACGCTTTTGCGAACCTGGGGCCGTTCAGGCCGTGGCTAGGGGGGACGTTTTTCGACGGACCCCTGAGGCCTCCATCGACCCCGATTTGGACGATGCTTTGCATCTGGTGAGGGTCCGCGGACGGAAAATTACATGGGTAATTTTTCCGAGACGTTCAGGCTGGTCCTAAGAGCAAAGCCGCCAGGTATTCGTAATTGTATAAGCCGGAGTGGGGGAAGGGCCACGTGATAGCGCGAGGCTCGGGCCGCTACGGCTTATCTATTGCGAGAATTCTATCGACGACCGTCCTTTCGCTCAGTTCATTCGTTTGCTCCTCGATACAAACTTACGTCGCTGTAAATTATCGTTAATTTAAAGATACGCCTTTTGAGTTGCCTTAAATATTGTATTCGTCACTGGTTTGCCATTTGTTTTGCATTACATTATAAATGATTCAATTTGTTTCGCCAATAAATATTAATTAGTTAATTCCTTGCCTTCGTTATTTCGTTTTGTTGTTTATATCCCTAACAGATAAAATGCGTGAAATGTTTTATCGACGGTTGAACAAAACCAGCAGGCGAAGAAAATTTGAAGAACGAATGTGGCGGCCAAATGAACCGTTTAGTGAATATTTGCATCATAAAGTGATATTGGGAAGTAGTGTGCCTCTTGATGAAGAAGAGCTGGTCGATCTTATTATTGAAGGAATTCCTGATGGAATGTTGAGAAATCAGGCATATATTCAAAGATTTGCGTCACCGGCAGGATTGATAGAAGCGTTTGCAAAGGTACAGCTGAGAGGAATGGGCTACAATAGTAGAAGTGCTGTGAGCAGAAATGGTGTGAGAGATCTGGTGAAGGAAGAGAGCTGTATCGTCGAAATCGTTCCAACATGGAGAGATTTCGTGTTTCAAAATAATGGATGAATGTGATTGAGGTAGAGGGTAAATAAAAATTACTTATTGTTAGACGTAATTGAGCCTCAAAAAGAATGATAATTTATTGGCTCGAATGATTCGAATTAGGGGAAAAAGCCTTGCGGCATAAAAAACCCCTTACAAAATTATGTATTCGTTAATAATTATACAGTGAAAGTGTGTGTGTGAGTGTGTATACGTTATGTATATGATTGAATTGTTTACTGATTGATTTGAGGAGATCAAGATCTCGCTCAATGTCGTTTGTATGGAGGAGAACGGAGTCTCGCTCGCCGTGGTAAACCACGTTGCGTGAAGTTATTCACGATTGATTTGAGGAGAACAAGGTCTCGCTCAGTGTTGTTTGTATAGAGGAGAACAGAGTCTCGCTCGCCGTGGTAAACCACGTCGCGTGAAGTTATTCACAATGATCTATTCGAGGGGGTAGGACTCGCTCGAATAGTGTTGAGTGTACGAATCAACCACCCTACCGTGGCCTATTCGAGGGGGTAGGACTCGCTCGAATAGCGTGTAATGTGTGAATCACCCACCCTACCGTGGCCTATTCGAGGGGGTAAGACTCGCTCGAATAGTGTGTAGTATACGAATCAACCACCTTACCGTGGCCCATTCGAGGAGTGCAGGGTCTCACTCGAATGGTATTTGTGTGCGATCCTGAGCCACCCTGCATTGGCTGTGCCGTGTTATAATTCGCGAGACTCTAACACTCACGATTGACCTTTCGAGTTTGATCTGATTCGTTTAAGATTCAACATTTGAATAGTTCAAGCTACGACGTCCGACCGACTCGAGCTACGGTGTTCAACTAACTCCGGTTTCGACGTTCAACTGACCGTTTGTTTGTACGGAAAATCGCCTAAATACCCTCGCGTTCCGAAGGTAACGGTTAAGAGACACTCTATGCTTGCGTTTGTTAAAACTGTTTAAAAGAGAGGTACAGCCGTTAGCAGGTTTATGGGAAGCACATGCTTAAAGTAGGATTCGTTCGGACCGGCCGTGATAGACAAAAGGGTCCTCGGTGACCCGTATTCCGAAGTGAAAACTATCGACGGTGACCTATGCACCGAACCACTTGGGCCCTGCAATAAATCGCTTAGTCGCGGCAAAGGTTTCGGTTCATGGCCGAACAAGAGCGGTAGAAGATCCATGGTCAAAGTGGAAAATGGTAAGAGATACTCGTCGCAAGGACTTTTGCAGCCAGGTGCATCGGGGAGAAGATGTCCAAGTTGCGGACTTTTGGGTCATTAACTATCTGATTGTCTAACAAGGGAAAAAGGAGTCAAATGCTTTGAGTGTCGTGAATACGGACATATTTCGACCTGGTGTCCAACGAAGGTGCAGCCAACTACTAATAGCTATAATGTGGAGCAGGCAGTGAAGTATGAAAAGGAGACGGTGATTCATGGGTAATAGCTACAATTGATACGGGGAGTGATATTTGTTTAATGCGTGCATCGGTACATGCGAAATTAGGCGCGCCACAATTACAGCGAACAGGCTTACGTTTTCGTGGAGTAGGTTCTGGTAATATTGAAACACGGGGTGTTTTTAGTTCGGAAATTTTTATAGACGAAGAATTATACCCGATAACTGTACATGTTGTTGCTGACCGGATTATGCGTCCGATTATAGGCGCTGACTTTTTGCAAACTGTGAACGTTTCAATTAATAATAATTGTATTTTGTTTTCAAAAGTAGAAAAAAACCTTCTTGCGGTGGAAAATGTTCCGCAAGTTTTTAATATTGTTGCATGTGACCCGATGGAAATAGATACTTCGTATATTGTGAATTGTGAGCATCGGCAGCGAGTGAAAGAGCTCATTAGTAATTATAAACCATGTAGTAACTCAGTTATAGAAAATAATGTAACGATGAAAATCATTCTTCGTGATGAAGAACCACTGTATCAGCGTGCAAGGCGTTTAGCACCCGCGGATAAAATTGAAGTAAATACGCAAGTTAGTACGTGGTTGAAGGAGGGTATCGTACGGCCGTCATTATCTGAGTTTGCAAGTCCGGTGGTTCTTGTTGAGAAAAAAGATGGTTCGAAAAGATTATGCGTTGATTATAGACTTTTAAACAAAAAAATAATTAGAGACCGTTATCAAAAATTTTTAGTACGTTAGATTTGAAGAATGGGTTCTTTCATATAGTTGTAGATGAGGAGAGTAGATACAATAATTTTCAGAAAAAAAATACACCGACTTCGAAATGCACTAAAAAGTATAAAATAATTTCTATTTCCTAATGAAGTAATTTCTAGTTCCTTCAATCATACAATTATGTAACATATACGTATGAAACCTATTTACTCGTTAGGTAGTATATTAAATATATTTCAACCTTTCGGAGGCGGCGCAAAATTAAAAGGTTTTCTTCAACATGTCAACCTTTGGACAGTCGAACATAGGCAAAGCTTGAATAGCTATTTTTTTTCCTATACAAATAACTCGGCAGCACGCCGCGAAATATGTGTTAGTGCGTATAGAATGTAACTATGGTCTATCTAGATTCATAGAGTATGCACGGAAGGACTCGATCGCCGCATATACAATAAAGGTAGGGCCCATCTGCCGGAAATTTGGTAATTCCCGCGTCGTGGGCTCCGTTTGCAGATTCTTCGATCCATGGCTTCCATATGCGAACGAAGTCGACTCAGTTTCATTTATATCAGAAACGTTGTAAAATGAAGATTCAGTCGTTACATTTGCGTATATTACCAGTTATATCTATAATGGTTCGTATTCTTCGTCAGGATTTATTAATATGCAATACGCCATACCACAATCAACTAGTTATTGGCAGCAACGTTTACTGATGTATTTTTGATTTTGCGCCACCTCCGAAAAAGTTGAAATATATTTAATATACTACCTAACGAGTAAATAAGTTTCATACATATATGTTACGTAATTGTATGATTGAATGAAATAGAAATTACTTCATTAGGAAATAGAAATTATTTTATACTTTTTAGTGCATTTCGAAGTCGGTGTATTTTGTTTCTGAAAATTATTTTATTTCACGCTTTTTAGTGGAATGGGGAGAATTGTATAGGATAGCGTAAGACAATTCTTCGGGGCTTTTTTTTGCCTGCGTAAGTGTCATGAGCATAATTAATTATAATACACCACCGTCTACGGGAACTCATCTTGCTGCAGAAGTCGGGTGTTAGAGCGGTAAATCTTAGTTAGTGTTTTGGGACAGTGCATTGTGATTGCCCTTTCTTGGTTTTCCGGTGCATAGCACTTGGCGTTCCACTAATATTAATAATAATAGTTTTTCGCTAATATCTCGAAAACTAAAGTTTTTCGTGAAATTTGTATATGAACAAAATTGTTCAGAATCATGTCCGTGATAACATTAAAAGCGCATTAAAATCGGAGAAATTTTTTTTCAAAATTCATCGGTTTTTTTGCGAAAAAAATACTTTGCAATTAAAAAATAAAAAATTTTTTAAGAGTAGTACCAATGGGGAGTCAGACCTTACCGGATGCAAAAAGTTTCGTTCCGATTGGTCCACCCAGTTAGGAGTAATCGGCAAACATACATAGAAAAAAGGAAAAAAAAAAATATACAGGTCGAATTGAGTAACCTCCTTTGTCGAAGTCAGTTAAAAAAATATTCGACACGTATTTTTTTTTACCTGCCATCATTCATGTTAAGGGGGTGAAAATAGCCCTTAAAGTGGGGGTGAGAATCACGTTTTGTAGAATATGTCGGGAACCAGTAAAGCTAGAGGGATGGTTTAAATTGCAAAGTTGTGTATTTTTTAATGCGGAATCCAACTGTGCAAGCGGATTTTAAAAAATCGTATTTGTTTAAATAATATATTAAAAAATGACACTTTTTTGTTAATTTTTCTATTTAAAAGCTGTTGTATCTTCTCGCAATTTTTTATGTGACAAGTATACTAGTAAGTATAAAATACGGTAAAATGGGATTTTCGTTTTTACATTGTAAATATAGTTAACGAAGTTGTATTTTTATCGTACCTTTGCAGGACGCAGCCTCGAATGCATATAATCAAGTACGTAAAGAACTTCTATGTCTTTACTGGTAGGTAACTGTATTATAGTCAATTTGACAAATTTTTTTCAATTGGGATCAGAATTACCGCCCCAAGTGTAAAAGATAGCCGGCGGTGACCGTTAAGATTTTTCCTCGTGGGCACAAGGCCTTTATTCAGGAGACTGCTGCGTTCAAATTTTTTCAAGTTTTTGGCAACTGAAACCAAGCTGTTCCACATATATGAATACATGGGAGCTCTGAAAAAGCTGGTTTTAATATTAGTTCCTGCAATTTTTTAAAAGGCTGAACATCATGAAAGTATTAGTGCATTCAATATGTTGATTACAATAATGATATTTCACTAGAAAATGATAAAAATATGAATGCTCCTGACACCACGAACATTTTATACAAATAACACTGCTACAACGATTACAAGTTACACTTGATGCGTTGGTGAACCAAAATTCTATGCGGTTTTCAAATTCTCCTGGCCTTTCGTCAATATGTGTAGCTGCATCGAAACCATGCCATATTGGAACAATTTTGTTTACCAGGTGTTGATAATAATTGGTTGTGTGTGTGCGATTGAATTTTTATTTTATAGTATCACGGGCATGTAAATTTATATTGAAATTTAATGTTATGACCAAATCTAATAAGTTATAATATAGATAAAATGCTAGAAATGGAGATGGACAACAGAAATTCATATTTTGACTTATCCATGCTTCATACGTGGATACACAGTTTTGAATGCCTTCACCATTTGTCGTATAAATTAGTAATTAAAAAATCGCAAGCTCGCTTCGAAGAAAAAAGCGGCATGTAGAAAGCAGAAAAAAAGACAATACAAAAGAAATTCCGCTTGTAATTGGGACTTTATGTTGTCCAACCAAAAATTGGATTTGGAAGCTCCAATAACGGCAACACGGCTCGGCGGTTATATGAAAATGCATCAACGAGTGCATCCTTAATCCTTTCGCTACGGCAGGCCCGTCCGCCGAAATACCGTCACTGAACAGAATGCTCGTACCTAAAAGTCGTGGCATGGATGCCGCGTATATGCGACGCTCGTACCCACAGGTCGTTGAGTGGATGCCGCATATATGCTGCGCTCGGCGCGAAAGGGTTAACAAGAGTCTACAAACATTCAATTCAGAGATTCTATATTGTAAACATTTCTTTATATATTAATATGATTGTGCACCTTTCATTTTTGACACGGTATAATGAATGCAGAGCCTGAGCATGACGGTATATCGATTATATACATCGATTAGACAACGACATGGTTGTTTTCGAAGCGCGTGCAGAAGAGTAATCGTTTTGAGTTAGTTGCGAAGACAGTTGTAATAAATAATTTATTCATTCGTTATTAAGATTTTGTGAATTACGGTTGTATTCTGAAGATTATTAAATCCTGATATTATTTATAGTTCTGTTCTTTCATTTTTCGTTATCCTCTTATAGTTTTCAGAAGTGGGATAGTGACCGTAGTAAATTACTATATTGAGTTTGTGAAATTTTATATTATAGTTATCGGTAATTTTCTGTTTTGTGTTTTTTTTTTTGACCACGGTCTTGGGTGGAATTTCTGAATTTTGAGTTGAATTACGAAGAAGATGGCGACTGAGTGTAAGAAAGATTTAAGTGAATTTTCCCTTTTACAACTTCGGGACATGTTACGAGAACGTGGCTTGGCTATTAGCGGTAATAAAAGTGATCTAGTAATCCGATTGCTGAAAGCCGAACCTGGTTTGGAACAAGGTGTGCTTGCACAACCGGAACCAAATTTTGAAGATGCTAGAACGGGTGAATTGGAAGTAACAGGTTCGCAGATGAACATAAATTTGTTAGAAAGAGAAAGAGAATTATTGCGAAGAGAACGCAAGCTATTGGGACGGGAAAAACAATTATTCCAAAAAGAATGTGCATCGCCAATTAGTGGTACCACAAACACACAACTGACTGCAAAGGGTCTGAGCGCTGAACGGCCCCAGGAAACAAAATTAAAAAAAACCATATGAATCGTGTAGCCCGCTTCAAGTAGACCACGCGTACCCATGTTTGACCTTCCAAATCGCCGTCGTCGCTCTAGAAGAGGAGGAAATGTCTCCCGACCGGCCGAAGTACATCGGACTTTAATCTACTTTAATCTAATAGGTGAATGGTCCGACTTTAGATGTAGGCCAGATTCAGCGATTATGTGGGTTTTGTTAATACCTTTGGAGATAGCGAAGTCAAGAATATCAGGTGTCTTTTCCATTGCTTGGGGCCAGTAAGTAGGTTTTCCCGTCGAAATGACTTCAAGGGAGAGTTTTTGTATCACCTGTTCGAGGCATCTACCTTTTGGGTTAGTGGATTTTGATCATCAATAGGAGCTTTTTGCATTGTAGTCACCTCCAGCTATGAATGAGGAATTAAGGGAATGAAAGAAGTCAGTATACTCTCATTCTAAGATTTTAAATTTAGGTGAATTATAAATTGCTGCAAAGTTTATTGTGCGATTAGCTGTTTTAACTATTATTACTGTTGAGAGTGATGCCCACTTGGACGCCGACCGCTTGGACGCGTCCCGATTGGACGGTCCCGATTCGACTCGTTCCAATTCGAAGCGGTGCCGATTGGACGCGTTCCAATTCTAGGCAGGGCTTATAGAATCTAACCTAACCAAATCTAACCTCTTCGAATTGGGACGCGTCCAATCGGCACCGCTTCGAATTGGAACGCGTCGAATCGGGTCCGTCCAAACGGAACGCGTCCAATCGGTCGACGTCCAAGTGGGACACCCCCACTGTTGATTGGAAGCGAGGGAGGTTGATTTTGCAGTGAAGATAGTGTTTGATGTTATTTTTTATGACTATTGCAGTACTACCATGGGCTTTACGTAGTGAGTGCTTTGTATCCATTATTGCATATGAAAGGATTTTGATACAGTGCTTATCGGTTAGATGCGTCTTCGAAATTAGTATTACGTCTATGTTGTGCAGCGTGAGGAATACTTTTAGTTCCTGCAATCGTTGTGTTAGCCCATTTGCGTTCCAGACAGTAATTTTAAGATTATGGTCCATTATGTGGTTTGTTAAGCATTAGTTTTGAGAGTAGTTCTGGCATTGTGTTTATTTATTGTATTTGCTATCTAAGTAAGTTAGTTTGTTCTTGAAACATGGTTATAAGGATTTCTGTATTTTTAGCGGATTGAGTAAGTAGAGTTTTTATATCACTCATGTCTGTTGAAGTATCAGTTGCTGAAGTTTTAAATTTATTAGTTAGGACTGTATTCACCTGTGAGTGAATGTTGCTGGTTACCTGTGCGTAGGTCATAGCGTTAGCCTGATTTTCAAAGTAACTAGTGACTTTGGTATAACTGGTAGATGTACCTGGTTGGTTTTGTAACAATTTGTGCCTCATATGCAGAAACAATTTTTGTTGAAACTGCTTTCTGGTGGTGCAGTCTTTATAGCTGGCTGAGTGATTGCCGTGGCAGTTGAAGCATTTGACATTGTCTGTATAGCCCTTAATTGGGCAGTCTTTAGTGAGGTGATTTTCTGCACATTTAACACAGGCTGGAATTCTATTACAATAGTTTTCTGTATGGTCATACGATTGGCAACTACTGCACTGTGGAATATCTTTTTGTCCTAGGTGGTTCGAAAGTGGCGGTCGAACGGTGCCAGTGTGACACAAGACGGATCTTCCACCTCCACGTGGTGTTCGCTGGGTTAGAGGCACTCTATGCCCTTCGGTAGAACTTCGGTGCTATCCAAGGGTGAGGGTATCTATGCCAGCGGGAGAACGGCTGGTTTTCCCGTGGGGGCTCTTGCTCACACCGTAAGCCTGTGGTCATGTTTCGCAGGAACGGGGAGCTTGCCTTAATCGGCTGGCCCGCGAGAAGTAAACCTCTATAAAAATTCCACTATGTGGTTCGCGGGGTGGAATACGACCACAGTATTCCCTGCCAACGGTACGAGTCCGTGAAAAGGGGTGCTCCCGTCATTTCCCAAGTAGGTTCGATGAAGTGTCGAGGCGATGCCGGCGGAGTCTTCGGACTCTGGTAGGGCCTCCCACGCCAGTAAGGCTCGCACCGAGGACTAACAACGGAGACGGCGGGGGCGGGCGAGTTTCTTCCGAAATCAAGGTGTACAGGCAACCGTGCCGAGGATTGCGTGGCTGCCCGGACGTAAAACAGGGCAATCTCGAACAGTTCCCTCGGGGGTACCTGCCGACCCTCCCGAGTATCTAGGCTTACTCGGGTATGCTGGTCCTGCCCGGGTGGACCACCCCTTTCGACCCTACTCGTGGGACGAACTATGGATTCTGACTCAAAAACAAATTCTTCAGCTGTGGGAGGCAGCTCAAAAACCACCCAAAAACGGAGCAAAGAGGAGAGAAGACGATGGGCAGCGGGAGGGATTCGGCAATAGCCGAGTTGAAGATTCCGGTGGAACGATGTACGGAAATATTGGTACCACCAGCAACCACCGCCATAGAGGAGCCGCGGGCGGCACCGACCAGGTAGGCGCTTGGTCCGGCCTCGATTACGAAGAGTTGCAGCGTCGAGGTGACACCCTGCAATTTGGGTTCTGAGTCATCGGGGTGGTGTTCGACTAAACGGTCGACCAGACTGAGGACGGCGAGCGATCAGTCTCGTGATCGCCCTGCGGCGGTGAGCCTTGTCATCCAATCAAGGGCGAAGATCAGGGGCCCCAGGCCGAAGAAGAGAGTCCTCGGCGAGGACATGGTATCGGACTCCGACTCCTTTGTGGTGTCGGTGGAGTCGAGGCCGTCGAGAGGCGAAGCAACGAGTTCCAGGGGAAGAGGTAGACCGCCGACCACCGGGGACTACATTCACCGGGCAGAGGCGATCCCACATCGATGCACCTGCCCCATGCACGTCGATCTGCCCGTTAACCGACGTGACGGAGTTGCTTAAGAAGGCGCGCCACATGCCATCCTGTTACCTGGCGGTAGAGGTCCTCCGGAGGACCGACCAAATCAGAAGAATTGCGTCTCGTTCGTCGCACTTGAAGAGGACGCATGTTAGCGTCTTCCGGGAGGACTCTAATCTTATTGGGGCGTTCTCGACGCAGCTCGCCAAGAGGCCAGAAAGCGCGGAGGACCAAGAGATAGACAGACTCCGGCAGGAGCTAAAGCGGATGAAGGAAGGAAGAAAGAGGATGAGCGCCGATTTAGAGGCGCTTAGGAGAGAGGTGGACACCATGAAGAGGGCGTCCAAACGTGTCTGGGAGGAGCAGCCGCCGGTGACCAAGCGGCCAACCAGGAGGAGGATTTTCTCATCTTCAGAGCGAGAAAACGTGAAGAGGCGGCAGATTAGTGAGCCTGCCGAGGTGTTGGACTTCTCAGTGACTATGACGCAGGAAATGGGGGACGCGGCGGCTGCCCCCCAAGAACTTAGGAGCCGACCCGCGAGAAGATCGTTGCGGCGGCCGCAAACAAACCGGTAGCGGCAACACCGACTGCGGGGCCTCCAGCAGGTTTTTGAAGCGCTGGTGGCCCTTCTCATGAAGCATGTGGAGGAGCTGACAGAAGAAGTCAGGAGCAAGGAGAAGAAGAGGCCTGCCGATAGAGAAAGGAAAGAGGCGCAGCCGAAATTTCCATCCAGGGCTGGCTCGGATTCTAAGAAGGGAGGTAACCGGATAGTAGCGAACGAGGGCCCGGCCAAACCTACGCCCCCACCACCATCACCAGCTCAACCATCCACCATTAAGATGTGGTCAACGGTGGTGGGTAGGAAGGCGAAGAGGGAGGCAAAGAAGGCGCAGCAGACGAAGGCGACGCCAAAATCAGCCGGACAACCGGCGAGAAGAGGAGGCGTCCAAGCACCGCCCAAGAAGAATTGGCAGGGACAGAAGAAGGTGACCGCGCCTAGGCGGGGGTGTCCCACTTGGACGTCGACCGATTGAACGCGTTCCGTTTGGACGGTCCCGATTCGACGCGTTCCAATTCGAAGCGGTGCCGATTGGACGCGTCCCAATCCGAAGAGGTTAGATTTGGTTAGGTTAGGTCCTATAAGCCCTGCTTAGAATTGGAACGCGTGCAATCGGCACCGCTTCGAATTGGAACGAGTCGAATCGGGACCGTCCAATCGGGACGCGTCCAAGTGGTCGGCGTCCAAGTGGGCATCACTCGCCTAGGCCACCCAGGATGGCGGCGGTCACATTAACGGTGGCTGCCGGAGCAGAGGTGACATATGCTCAGACCCTCCTGAAGGCAAGGGAGGCCGTCGATCTGGAGAGCATTGGCATTACGGATATAAAGGTGCGTAAGGCCTTCACTGGCGGCATTTTGATCGGAGTGCCAGGTGAAGAAGGCTACGGTGCTGGCGGAAAAACTGAAAGAGACCTTCGCCGATGGTAGAGTGAAAGCGGCATGCCCAGTGAAGACGGGTGAAGTTAGGCTACTCGGGCTGGATGACTCCATCACCCCCGAGGACGTCGCTGCAGCCATGGCACGGATCGGAGAGTGCCAGCCCCAGGAAGTGCAAGGTCGGCGCAATCAACCGGGCCGGGAATAGGATGGGCACCGTATGGGCCCGTTGCCCACTAACTGCTCTGAAGAGGATCGAGGTCGCGGGCCGGTGACGTATTGGCTGGTCCTCGGCGCGAGTAGAAGTATTGGAGAACAGAGCGGTGCGCTGTTATCGGTGTCTCCATAAAAGTCACACTGCATATCAGTACACTGAGGAGGTGGATCGTTCTGCACGCTGCTATGCGTGCGGCGAGCAGAACCACAGGGCGGCGAGCTGTAAGAGTGATCTGAAATGCCCACTTTGCAGCGACCTGGGCAGGCCGCACAAACACCGTTTGGGAGCGGCGGGCTACGCCCCAGCTTCAAAGAAGAAGAAGATACAGGCTCAGCCCGAAGGGAAGGAAAAGAACATAGAGCAGCAGACAGCGCAGCCAGGCGAAGACACCAGGGAGGTGGTGAACGAAGCCAGGTAGTGATGGGGCCATTGTGCCCCCTAATTCAGGCAAATTTGAACCACTCGGCGAGGGCGCAGGACCTCCTGCTCCATTCCCTCGTCGAGTGGGGTTGCGGATTGGGGGTCGTTTCCGAACCGTACCGGATCCCCGAAGACGCGAACTGGTTCGCCGATGGGGAGGGAAGGGACGCATCGGTCGCTATGATCTACCGTGGACAGCCCGACGCCCCGCTCTGCTCCAAAATCGCAACAGGGAGGGGTGCCGTCGCGGTTCCGTGGGGGGTTTGGTGGTGGCGGGCGTTTAGCCCCGCCTCGTCTCCCTAGGCGCCGCCGATACCAGTGTGCCAGGCGGAGGCGTAACCGCGACCCCGCGGCGGAGCAAGAACTGTGAAACGGCTACAGAGGTGCGGTTGTCGCTCAGCAGACAGCCATCCGGGAGTCCAAGGACCGGGCCTGGGACGAGTTCCTCGGTTCTCTGGACCGGGATGGGTGGAGGCGCCGTTATAAACTCGTTATGAGCAAATTGAGACCGTGCCCCCCCCCCCCCCCCCAACAATAACAGAGAGCCTCGACCCCCAGACACTGGAGCGCGTCGTGGAAACGTTATTTCCGCGGGATCCTCGTCCCTTGACGCGTTTCAGGTCGTCCGCTCACCTTCAGTGGGTCGACGATATGGGGGTCTCAAAGGAGGAGCTCGTCGATGCCGTCAGACGGGCCAGTGCCCGGAATACAGCTCCGGGACCTGACGGCATACCGGGCCGGGCCTAGGCCTTGGTACTCCCTTACTTGGGAAAGAGGTTAGTCCGCCTGTTCAGCGCCTGCCTCAAGGAAAGTAAGTTCCCATCGATTTGCAAGGCGGGACGGCCGGTCCATTTAAAGAAAGACGGGAAGAAGGACGGTGCCCCGTCAGCGTACCGGCTGATCGTGCTGTTGGACGTCGCACAGTGGCGACAAATGGCGAAAATGTGGACAAAACTAATATCTTCGATTCTGAGATAAATTATTCAAATATTTTTTGATAAGATGATTATATTAGTGTTATAAATTAATTTTTTGTATTAAAAATCGAATTTTTATTTATTAGTTAGCTAATACGGTTAGTTAACTAGTACGTATGAATTTTTATCTCGGAAACTATTTATTGAAATTAATTAAATCTTTTTGCATTTTAATCTGTTGAATGTTTGAACTATCATAATAATATTTTTTTCATGAACAAATTCATTTTTTAATATCAGAAATTGTAAATAAATTTTTATTTTTTAAATTGTTGAATAAACTTTAAACATCTAATATGTAATATATATATGGATGAGGATATTGAAATCTTACCTACAAAACAAGACCTTTTGCAAAGGTCAGTAATGACATATTTGGAAAATATCTGGAACCGCTGTTGTCGCACATGGTGCTAAGGCGCGCAAGTGAACATAAATGTGAATGACTTAGAAGACCGCAAATTACCGCAAGATATCGTTACAGATTCTTATTTAGGAAGCTTCCAGCTTTCATTTAAGCCTACTTGGTAGGTGAACCGAGGTGGAATTCACAACTTTTACATTGCATAAACGTTATGTACATAAACATTCTGTTTACAGTTTATACCTCCTTTTTCAGTTTATATCAGTGTTAAAAATAAACATTTTGATGTGCAAACTACATAATTATTACACTAAAATATCATAAAAAATGCCAATAAACATGGATGAACTGTAACGAGGCATATTTTCATTTAGTTGATTAGCCTTTTTCTTTTTTTTTGGTTATGCCTCGTTACGAGGATCCCCCCGAATTGCCAGCCCCACTCGTCCGCCCAAATGGACCCCCTCGCCGCTAGGGCAGGAATGAGTGAGCGTGTGAGTGTGTTTCTTGTTTTTTCCTTTGTCGAGCATTTTTTTGTATTCGCGCGCCACGCTTTTGCCCCTTCCCCTTCTACCCTCCAGCCACAGGAAGGAGCATCGTTGTCTCCGGTCGCGAAGGAATCCCTCCCTGAGCGACGGAGGCGCGGGATGGGTCCACCGAAGAGGAGTCGCCAGCTGTCCGCCACCCCGTCATCCTCCGCGGGAGCGACCGGCAGCCCGCCACCGAAGGACGCCAGGCCTGGGGACGAGCTACCCCCAACCGCTACCTAGAGAGGGCCCCAGGACCTGGCCGCAAGGCACCACTGGATGGCCCATCCTCGATGCTGAAATCCCCGGGATGAAGATCACGAGGAAGAAGAAGCTAACGAGCCGCCGCGTGCTATAGTAGTTTTCGCAAAAGCCCCCACTGAATTCAGAATCAAAAGCCGTTCTCTTTTTCTTTCTGTTGTATTTCTGCGCGTTCTGTTTTTTTTCTTGTTTTAGTAGTGCGTTCCCCCCGCATGGGTCTCCACCTTGGCGTGGTGGAGGGGCTTAAGGTCGCACCCACCTTCACCCCTAGGGATGAAACTGGGTGCGACCGACAAAGAGGGACCCCCCAAGCTAAGGTGTTAGCGACCGTGCCGATGGCTGCATCACGCAGGGAGCTGCGTGGCAAACGGTGCCTCCCGGAAACCGGGCGAAATCCGGGAGTATACAGCCAAGCCCCGGCGTACGCGTCTCCGACTAGGTGATACTGCTCTTCCGCGAGACTTGTCATTGACAAAGAGAAAAACGACATAAACGGAAACTTAGATAAAGTCCTCCAGGGCGTGGCTTCCTTAGGAAGCGAACGACCGGAGGAAAAACCAAAAGCGGTGGCTGGCACTTCGAGTTCCAACCCAAAAACTCGCATTCGATACAGCGGCGCAGCAAGACGACGTTATAAAAAACTGCTGCAGAATCAGGGGGAGGGGGAGGGGGCGAAAGCAACCAAAACCACTTCAGCTGCTGCTGCAACATCAGCCCCTGAGGGAGGGGGTGAGTCGGGCCAGACTGGAGCGATTAAACGCCCCAGATCTGGTGCGAACACCCCCAGCCCCACAGGCAAGATGCCAGGGAAAAAGCCGCGGGTTCAAGACTAAGGCTCATTCGCCCAGGCCGTAAAAGGAATCATCAGGCTGGCTGTAGTCCTGGATGGCTTCCCAGAAAAGAAGATAGGAGATGGTGAAGCGGCGGAGATAAGGAAGCTCATCAGGGGGCGCATAATGACACTCCAGAAGGGCACCAGAGCTCCCGCCTTCACGGGCTCCTAGATAAGAGACGATGCATTAGTGTATGCCTCTGCTAACGAGGAATCGGCGGACTGGCTAAAGGGCCTCTCCGACGATCTGAGGGTGGGGAACGCTCCCCTGCGGATACTACCAGTTGATGAGCTGCCCAAGTGTCATCGGGTGGTGGTGTACCTAGAGGAGCCGGACTTGAAGATCAAGGAGGCTATAGAACTCCTCGACAGGCAAAATGTAGGCTTAGCCCCTGGGGAATGGGTGGTATGGGGGGGGGGGGGGGGGGGGCGAGCGAAAGCAGGGATGCCACGAGCACCCACTTCGCCTGCCTGACGACTACCGAGTCACTAGAGGCTCTAAAAGCTTGCAATTTTAGGCCTTTCTGCGGCTCTACTCGGGCAACTGTCAAGCTGCTCGAAAAAGAACGCGGAGAGGAACACACAGTGGCAGAAACCAAATAACTGGTCCAAAGCGTTGGGCGGACCACGGGTTCCCATCACTCAGATCAATTTGCATCACAGCAAAAGCGCCTCGGCGATTCTAGCCAGGAGCATGGCTGCGATGCAGACAGGTATAGCACTAATACAGGAGCCTTGGCTCCTAAAAATGCTGTTAAAGGTTTGAACGAATACGGCACAATATGCTACGTCCGAACGAACCGCAAAAATAGAAGTTGCATTACCACTTTAGGAGTGGGTTGCGTGTTCAATTAAATCACAATGTGTTGCGTTTTCCTGTTAAATTTATTACCAGTTGCTAAGACTTTTTCTCCGGAAATTACAAGACGTGTTGCTAGCTATGTATGGACTCTATATCAATTATTCGGAAACTGTGTGTCTCTGCACTGAAAACTACTGTTTTTAAAACCTTCGTTTTTCGTTAGGCCAACCCCTGACAAGGTGGGGTTAACCAATTACAGGAAACCTAAGTCCCGCCAAATCGTACGACCTCCCTCTTGTGCCCGAAGCACGCTTCCTTGAAGCGGGGGTACGATTTGATGGGGGTGCGTTTGCTGGTAAAGGTGGCAACGCAGCGGAATTTCCCCGGGCCCTAGGTCAGCTACGCGGCCAGCTGATGACCGCATGACCTCTCGATGAAGGCCCACGGGGAAACCCAGGGTTTATGACACTTAAGCGTTTTACTGCTGAGACCGTTGGCAAAATTCTAAATGCGGTCATGCTTTCACTAAAAATTCTAAAACGGTTTCCTCAATAAGAGTTCCGCTGTCGTCCATGTCATAAACCGTGCTAGCCGTTTGCACGTTAAAAAGCTATTTACAAAATTTACAGATTTACAGCTAGCCGCTACACCACTAATGCATTAAATGCAACTTTTATGTCACAGCTCAGCTGCGAGGACCTTACAGTTGTCCAGACGAAGCTCAAACTTTCTACAACGGAGTCTCTAGACGTGCTGATTGGATCAGCATATATGCCCTACGACTCCGTGGCACCACCACCTCAGGCTGAAATCAAGAACCTGATATTATATGCGAAGGAAAGCGGGCTCGAACTACTAATTGGATGCGATGCCAACTCCCACCACGTTGCGTGGGGGAGTTCGGACATCAACTCCAGGGGAGAGAGCCTGCATGACTTCATTATGGGTACAGGCCTCACCATTTTAAACAGAGGCACAGAATTTACCTTCCAGGACTCTAGGGTGGCGGGTCTGGTCAAGGACTGGGGGGTCTCGAAGCCCTCTGGCTCTGACCACCGACAAATTCGCCTAACTCTTTGTCACATACCGGAGGATAAATGGACACGAAACCTGAAGAAAACTAATTGGGGAGAGGGGGGGGGGGGGGGGGGGGTACAGAGCTGCTTTGTCAGACAACCTCAAATCGGTCCCAAGGAAATACATAGATAAAAGCGATCTGGAAGCGGCGGCACTTGCTTTAAGAAACGCCATCATAGACGAGTATGAAGCAAACTGCCCATTGAGGAGGAGCCAGCCCTCCACCAAAGTTCCCTGGTGGAACAATGAGCTCACGAAGCTCAGGTCGAGGACTAGGAAACTCTTCAACAAGGCCAAAAAATCTGGCACTACAGACTGCTGGGAAGATTTTAGAAGCGCTCGGCGGGAGTATAATAAGGTCATAACCTCAGCTAAAAGAAAAAGCTGGAAAAAATTCTGTGAGAGCATAGAAAGCCTCCCAGAGGCTGCCAGGCTAAACAGAATTCTTAACTCGGATAGTCGTTCACAAATGGGTTGTTTGAAGCACCCAGATGGACGCTATGCAGAAAACCTTACAGAATCTCTAACATTACTGTTGGAATCCCACTTCCCAGGCTTCCAACCCTGGATGACACAACTCCCTCCTCCGGCGGCGACCACATCCGAAGGCTCTAAGCCCAAAGAGTGGACACTAGCGGCCAAGGTAGTGCAACCAATGGGTCTAGAGTGGGCCATTAACTCCTTTGACCCTTACAAATCACCAGGGCCGGACGGAATCTATCCCATCTTTTTTAAAAGAGGGACTAGAATCCTTAATGAACCCTCTTATAAAAATCTTCAGAGCTAGCATAGCTCTCAAATACGTCGCACCGGCTTGGAGCGGCGCGAAAGTATACTTCATTCCAAAACCCGGAAGAAATGGCCACATCACAGCCAAGGACTTTAGACCCATCAGCCTTATCTCCTTTCTGCTGAAAACGTTAGGGAAATTGATTGAGGGTTATATAAAAACAGGACCGCTGATCATGAAACCCCTGTCTCCCAGTCAATATGCCTACAGGGAAGGCAGATCCACGGACACTGCCCTACATCACGTTGTAGGTAATATAGAAAACCAACTCACAGCTATAGGCTACGCCTTAGGTGTATTCTTGGACATTGAGGGAGCTTTTAATAGCACCTCCTACTCGGCCATCACAAACGCTATGGCTAGATATAACATACCGGTCTTAGCTATCTGAGGTTTTAGCTATCTTGAAATGCGCGAACTTGCAGAACGCCTACAAGACAGAAAGAAAACACATTAACATATACTCGGACAGCCGAGCAGCCTTAGCTGCACTTGCAAAGCCCACCACGGAATCTTCCCTGGTCTGGGACTGCATGCAAGAACTAAACCGACTAGGTAAACACAATAAAGTAACTCTAATGTGGGTACCGGGTCATCAAGGCATCCAAGGCAATGAGGTGGCAGACGAGCTGGCGAAAGCGGGCACCCTTGAGGATTCTTTTTTAAAATTCTTTTTTAAAATGTGTAGTTTTTAGTTAGGAATTTAGTTAGCGATAAAAATTTCTGAAGAAATTATTTATTTAAATAATATATTAAAAAATTGCACTTTTTTCCAATTTTTCACCCTAAATGCAGTTCGATTTTTTTGCAGATTTGTATACTAAAAATATGGATCAAAATAGGGGATACGTGTTTTTGGAATTTTTTGTTTATTGCAATTTCGCAATAATTATTACATATACAATTTTCTTTTACTTTTCACGGAAAAATGAGTTGAGATTGTTTTCGAAGAGGGTGAGCCATTTTTATATAATAATTTGTTACGTTTTTAACAATTAGACAATATCAGATGTTTGTTGTTCCATCGATAGCCAGGGAAGGTCCAGCAGGCAGGTATAAATCTGCCGCGGTACCAGTAGTCGCAATACGGAACATAGGTTTCTATGGCCATTGAAACTATTAGCCGAACGCATTTTACCACCGTCGATAATGCGTCAGCCGGGAAGTAGTTACAAAATTTACTAAGTATACATTTATTAACGGAACTAAATGTATCAATGAAACGAAAATGAAGATGAATATTCAGAGCAATTTTGTTGCGCGATTTGTTTGTTCACGACCAGTGTCAATCGTCACGCTTGCAGCCGTTGCTCTCGCATCCGAGCGTGCGCTATTCTCGTCCTCTGATTGGTCAGTGTTTTTCATTAATAATTCAAAAACTAAGCTTTAACCAGCATTTTGGTAAAGGAAAAAGTTGTTCAGAATCACCCCAGCTACCACCCCTTAAGAGGGTTCCCACCTGTAGCCGAACACCCTGTATACCACTGCTTCATCATTTAGACCAGGAAGCTGTTTTAAACCGTGAGATCCACATGAGGTATCCAAGTACAGAAAGTGAGCCAATTAACGAATTTTGTACAGAAGGCTATAAGGCAAAGAGAATTTAAAGAGAGAATCGAGTTTATCAAATCAAAATGGAGGTCTGAGGAAGAACAAAGGAGATAATAAAATATTGTTAGTTAATAGAAAAATTTATCTAGATAAGTAAATTCAGTATTGTTTGTCTTAATTAGACTGATAAATCGAAGCGACTGTATGTTAGCTTTGAGTAAATTTAATTTATTATTAAAGTCTTGCTGTCAGCAGCGCCCTCACCGATTGTTAAAAAAAGAATATTTTCTTGATAAACCGGGAGTAAGTTTGCAAAAACATTTATTTGGTCAGCGTCAGTTACGCTTCGCCTCGCCCAGACTCCACTGTGAGCAGTACTCCTAGTAATAAAATCATTTAAAGTGCCAGAACATTATGTACAGATCCCTTATAAACTAGTTCCACTAAATGGATTGCAAGAACTGCGATTTTCATTTTTTGACTTTTGTCCACGTTTTCGCCGTTTTGTTTCTGTCATTCGGGAGCTCGGGCTCGAGGTGGCTCCCCACAAAACGGAGGTGATGGCCTTCCGCCACACACGTGGGAATCCGCCTCCGGCCGGAGCTTTGGTCCGGGTCAACGGGGTCGGTGTCCAGATCGGGTCCGAGATGCGCTATCTCGGACTCCGGCTAGACAGCCACTGAAGGTTCGTTGGCCACTTCGACGCTCTGGCCCCAGGTTGGGCCGCGTTGCGGACGCGTTGGCGCGCCTTTTACCCAACCTGAGGGGACCAAGCGAGAAGGTTCGTCGGCTTCATATGGGGATCGTGCGGAGTATGGCCCTATACGACGCCCCAGTTTGGGCGGCTGGCCTGGGAGCCAGCCGTCGCGCGCAGAAAGTTCTGCGGCGTGTGGAACGGCGGCTGGCAACCAGGGTAGTTATGGCGTACCGCACAATCTCCTGGCAGTCGGCGATGGTTCTGACGGGTGCAATTCCCTGGAAGTACCAGGCTGAGGTGGAAGCGGAAGTGTACCGATACCGACGCGCCCTCTGCCTGGACGGGGAACTTCAGGGTGGCCCGTCGGAAACAAGCGTCGAGGAGATCAGGCTCCAGGCCTGCCGTGTCGCTGTCTCCTGCAGGCGCGAGGAGTTGATCGCCAGCGAGGCCGTGCAGAAGCGCGTGGTCGGGGCGATCCTTCCACGAATGGAGCAGTGGATGGATCGCGGCCATGGGCGACTCTCGTTCCGAATCATGCAGGTGCTGACCGCGCACAGGAGCTTCGGTTGGTTCCGGCGATGGATCGGTAAGGAGCAATCGCTGGGGTGTCATGAGTGTGGTGTGAATGTGACGGACACCGCCCAGCATACGCTGGGCGAGTGTCCGACGTATGCATGGCCCAGTCACTTTTTACAGTGCGAGGTGGGTGTGGATGTTAGCATTGGCGTTCTTGTGGAGAGAATGTTGTCGAGTGAAGGAGAGTGGAATGCCGTGAGTGTAATGTGTGAGACAGTAATGTGTGAGACAGTAATGTCTCACAAAGAGAAAGCGGACCGTGAGAGGGAGCGGGGGGGGGGGGGGGGGGGGGTGCGCGATTCGCAGGAGGTGAAGGCCGGGAAATTCGGGTCCGGCAGTCGCCCGACCCCCATTCTGAGGGTAGTATAGCGGCGCGGCCTCCCGCGTCGCCCGTGGTCCATCATACCGCAATGTTTGACTGGGTATGAGTGAATGGTCGTGTGTGGGTATGTGTGTGGGAGGTATGAATGTGTGTGCGAGTGTGAATGAACCAGTGAGATGTGCGTGATAATTGTTATTCTAAAATTATTGTAGTGTGAGAGTTGTGAGTGCAGTTTTTAGAGTGCGCGTGTGTGTGAGTTATGGTGACGGGGATGTCGTCCTGCCCGGCGACAGCTCCCGTCCCAATATTTTTCGGGATTTGGCGGACTTCCGTCCGGGGTACCGAATGCCTCGTTTGACGGAGTCCGCCATGGTCGCAGGTGTCACGGGTCGGGGGACGCGCATAACGGAGGTGAGTCGCGCACGCCGGATTAGGGTATCGTGGGCTATCGACTCGTTCAGGTAGGGCACCACTGTGGGGTTTTAGTGGGTAAGAGTCCCACACTCCCTCCGCTCTTCCCCCGGGGAGCGGGGGAGTCTTTCGAAGATTTCCCCTCGCAAAAAAAAAGGTGGTTCGAAAGTACCTACTGTGTAACTTGTTATTAGTGTGTGGTTAGAGTTCTATGATGAATGGTGGGAGTGGTTTTTTAGTATCGTATTGGGTTATATTGTTTATTGGACGTATTTTGTGGTTTTGTTGTTCGAGTTGATTTTTTATATCATTCTTGTCTTTCGGTGAATGCCTCTCAGAACTATTTTATAGCTTCTGTCCATTGGGTTGGTATGTGTGGTAGTTGGCATTTTTTATCTTTAAAACTGCAATCAGTTTCCTGTAGTCTTCTGGCGTGTTAGTCTGAAACTTGATTTGGTTGTTGTGTAATTGTTTGATGGTGTAATCATTTTGAATAGTTTCTTCTAGAAGTTTCAGTAGTGGATCGATTATTTGGGCTTCTATGAAAATTGGTGATGGTTTTGATCGTATGGTTCGTGTAGATTCTGTTGTTTGTCCGATTTGGAGAGGATTCAAATGAATTTGATATTGGAATAACCGTTAACTATTTAGTAGTCGAATTATCGGGAGTATAGCTCGTATTGTTCATTTCCTGTAAATAAGTTCTGTGAGTTTTTAGCCTTGTGGTTTCAGTAGACATGTCATTTGACTAAATCCGTGGTTAGGTCCATACACGCGTCGGATAAGGGTACATGAATAACCCTTTCCTTGCCCGCAAAGTTCAAGGTGTAACAGCCGTTCTTCTTTATTATTTTAATGTATAGGTTTTTGTCGTTAGCTTGATTCTTAGAACCTTCCATGGTCTAGCACAAGGCGGACCACGGAAATTAGCCCTTAATCTGCTGTCGTATTTAATTTAATTTGATATATAGCTGTGATGAGACACTGTAAATGATTATGTATAGCTGCACGTTATTACAATTGCTTGCTCACACTGAACATTCAGTCGGAACGCTAGTTGCAAACACCAGCTCACTCGTAAACATACGTCTATCCAGATCGGTTGCCACGGCAAGGGAGAAATTGGCAGATTTATTAATCGATGGCATTCGAGACACTCGGTTGAGGGATCAAGCGCGTATGAATTGCTATAAGAGTGCTGAATTGAATTGCGCGTATTCAAAAAAATTGCGTTGGAAGAAAACACTAGATTTGATCGGAAGAGACTAGCAACGTCAAGGTATTCAACGTGAGATGAAATAACAGCAACGTCAAGACAGTCAACGCGTGATGAAATAACAGCAACATCAAGGGAGTCAACACGAAATGAAATAACTAATAAAGAATTTCGATGTTATAATTGCAACACGACAGGACATTTAAAGAAGAATTGTCCGAAGCCACTGCCAACATGGGGATCGTGCTATCGTTGTGGAAGTATTCAACATCGCGCAAATAACTGTTTTTGAATACAGTTTTAATATCTAGAGCAGCAGGGACAACTACTTTGCATCTAATTATGTCAAATTCACCTCGTGATGCGTTTGAAGTTCCAATGTCATGGAAAGTTAGCGGGAAATACGGTAACCAACAACAAATCAATACTAGGGGGCTTAGCCTCCTGGTCGCTTCGCGGCCCAGCCCTCCCGTGCGCTTTGCGCCTATTTCGTCTGAATACACTTCTAAAGTGACATGGTGGGTGGACCTTGGACTGTGGAGTAGAGGGGGTAGCAGTCCGTGTTGCTACGTTACGCGGTGACACCGTTACCTTGATTTTATACTATAGAGTAAGAAGAGTAAGATAACAGGACTGCTTGATTCAGGATTACCGGTAAGCCTAATCAAAGACAATTTATTAGAAAATGATTGTTATGAACAGGTTTTTCCGAATGATTATGCTTATTACGGTGTTAATTGAACAAGTTTGGAAATTAAAGACATTTTTGAACAAAAAGTAAAGATTAATGGTGTGGGAGTGTGCTATATTTTATGTTGGTTTGTTGTGTGTTATATTTTGTTAGTTTGATTTGGCAACCACTGTAAAATTGTATGTGCGACTGCAGTTGTGAATGACGATTTATGAAACGGACTGTGTGAAATGTTATGCGGAAGTGGTTGCCAGCGTTTAGAAAAAGTGTTGTTGTGAGTTCAGTTTGGTAACGGAAGTGAAACGATTTTGACGTTCGCCGCGAATTACAATTCGGAATACTGAACGTTTACGGTTTTATTATATTTAAAAGTTTAATTACGTTATTGTGTTAATAGTTATTGTGTGTTCTCTTAAATAAAGGATAGTATTCAAAACTCAATTCTTACAAATTGGGGGCTCGTTCGGGAACATACAATCTAAGAGTGCACGGTAACTACATACACATGGAAGGCAAGACATTACAGGATTATACGACGTCACGTTTAAAGGAACTTTTACGCGAATGAGGTCTGGTGGCAAGCGGTACCAAAAACGAGTTAATGGCAAGATTACTCGACCACGGTGGAGAAATTGAAGTTGATGTAAGAGAAATATCATCTCAACGAAGCGACGTAACGTAGCAAGCCAGCAACGACATAAGAATGGAGCAGGCCCAGACAACAGCTCAAGTGTCTGAGACAGAACTGTTGAAATTACGACTAGAACTCCTGGAAAGGGAAAGGAACGTAACTATTCGGGAGGCCAAGTTTGCAAAACAAGAATTAGAAAGAATGCAGATGAGTCAAATGCGGCAACAACAACAGCCTTTAAGACCAGAAGTAACTCCCACGGCGCTAGAGCCACGCGCAAGTATAACAGCGATCTCTGATTTGTTGAACTATTTTGATGGTACCGAGGGGGTCTTTGAAATTTGGTCCAGGCAGTTTCAACTTTTGCAAAATGCTTATGGGCTGCGAGATGACACTAGTCGCATTCTAATAGCATCGATACTGCGAGGAAATGCTCTGCACTGGTTCCATTCCCGGCCCGAACATGTGGAACTGTCAATCGAAAACTTGTTGAAGAAAATGGAGTCCATGTTTCATCGTAGAACAAATCGTCTGGTAGCGAGACGTCAGTTTGAAGCCAGAACGTGGCAGCGGGGTGGAACTTTTTGGCGAATCGTGTCTATTGACGAAGAGGAACTTATGGATTGCATTATCGATGGAATTCCCGATCCTTATCTACGTAGGTGGATCAAATATAAACGAGCCTTTTTTTAAAATCAAGTTTATTTTTAAGATATCACTTGCAGGTATAGAAATTACTTTTCTACATAGTCTCCTCCTACTGATATGCATTTTTTCCAACTTTGGGTAGTTTTTTCATTTCATTTTCATAAAATGAAGTTGCGCGCGTACCTAACCAGTTGCGCACGAATGTTTCTACTTGATCATTGTCCTAAAAGCGCTCACCTCCAAGCCCTTCCTTTAAGGGTCCGAAGAGATAAAAGTCACATTCTGACAAATCTGGGCTATAAGGTGGGTGGCGTGCAATGTTTTGTGGCGCCCTTGGCACCACATACGCCAATGCCTTTTCTGTTTTCTATGTTCTTTCTACTTTCTAAATTCTGTTTCCTGTTTTCTATCTTCTTTAGCTTTTCGTTCTCTAATTGTTTTCGTTTTCTATAGGGTCCCGCCGGGGCCTGGTCAGTGTCAACGCTCAGGCCCTTGCGAACCTCTTTACTTTCCGTTTTATGATTCTCTTCCGCTGTACCTCTCCTTTTCCGAACTTTCAACGGTTTTTCTGGATTTTCCCACTTTCTATATTTTCTCTCTTTCTAAGCTATTTCTTTCTTCCTTCATTGATGTGTTGTCGAGGAGAGGTTTTTAACCAGCGACGACACAGTCCGTCAGAGTCGTTCTTAAAGGTTACATCGTATTGATACTCGAACACGTTATAATAAACTTGTGTGGAACGCGACATAGTCTACATTATTATTATAACCCTTCAGCGTTACCCACAATTGGTGACCCCGACGTGATCGGTTCGGTGTGTGTAAATATTAATAAGCAAACTTTTGACATTGTTAGTGTACTGGTAGTGTAGTTATAGTGATAGGAATAAGTGTAATAGTTAAAAACATTATCGTGATTTAACAAACTTTAGTTTCATTTTTTGTAAACGAACGACCGATTTAAACATGACGGACAGTAACGTAAACGCAAGTGCCTCAATTAGTGCACCGGCGGCGGTTGATCGCGTCGCGGTTCGAATACCGGAATTTTGTCCGAGCGACCCAGAGATGTGGTTTTCGATGGTCGAAAGGAGTTTTGACGCATCTGGAGTGACGGTAGATGCCACGAAATTCGGGTACGTACTCGGTGCGTTGAGTGCTCGATACGCCGCGGAAGTGCACGATATAATTATGAATCCGCCGGCAAACGAACCGTACAAGGTGTTGAAGACGGAGTTTATTCGTCGTCTCAGTGCCTCGCAAGAGCAGAAAACCCGTCGTTTACTGGAACAAGAGGAGATCGGGGATAGGAAGCCGTCCCAGTTTTTAAGACACCTGCGGATGCTGGCAGGTACGTCCATGTCGGACGGTGTATTGCGCACCCTGTGGATGGGCCGGTTGCCGGCCAATATGCAGGTAATTTTAGCCACGCAAAGGGATACGGCGTTAGATAAAGTGGCGGAACTAGCCGATGCCATAGCGGAGACAATGACGCCGCGTGTTCAGGTAGCGGAAGCCGCGGCAGTCGTAACCCATTCGCCCCGACCAGCGCCTGCAGTCGATCAAAGTTTAGAATCGTTACTGAACGTGAAGATGGCACAGTTAGCGCTGTCGTTAAGACAGGAGATCTCCGCGGTGCGTGATTCCCTGTTTAATGAGGGGGCATCTTTCCGACGCGGTAGATGGATGCAACGTCGTCGATCTAATTCGCGGTATCGCGGACGATCTGCATCGCGCTCACGGGATCGCGGTGAGCAACCGGACTACCAAGGAAGGTGTTGGTATCATTGGCGGTATGGACCGAATGCCCATAAATGTGTATCGCCCTGCAATTGGGCTCCGGCTCAGGGAAACGAGCAGGGAAGTCGTTGATGACGGCCAACGACCGCAATTTAGCTTCCCGCCGTCTATTTATAACGGATAAGGTGTCCAAGATACAATTTCTTGTTGACACTGGAGCTGACCTGTGTGTTTTTCCACGTCAATTGCTGCGTGGACCACGAGATAGGTCAGACTACCAATTGACGGCGGCAAATGGGAGTGTTATCAACACCTATGGTTCGGTATCACTAAATTTAAACATCGGTCTCCGACGGGATTTTGTCTGGCGCTTTGTGGTTGCGGATGTGTCGAAGCCCATAATCGGGGTGGATTTTTTGGAACATTTCGATCTTATGGTAGACATCCGTAACCGTCGCCTTGTCGATCGGACGACCACGTTGACTGTCCGCGGGAGCCAGGTCAGCGATGATATGCCGTCGGTGAAGACGGTGGTAGGAGAATCCACGTATCACCAGCTCCTGTCCCAGATGCCGGAATTAACGCGACCCAGCGGAACACCGACTACGACGAAGCACCAAACGGTGCATTATATCAAAACAACCCCTGGGCCACCCGTTTCAAGTAAGCCACGGAGGCTTGCACCGGATCGGCTCAAGGCGGCCAAGGACGAATTCGGCACCCTATTGAAGATGGGAATTGCGCGTCCATCGAAGAGCTCGTGGTCATCGCCTCTTCATATGGTCCAGAAGAAGGACAACGAGGCCTGGAGACCCTGCGGCGATTACAGGGCGTTGAATGCGCGAACGATCCCTGATCGATATCCGGTACGTCACATAGAGGACTTTGCGCAACAATTGAGCGGTAAGAAGGTGTTTTCGACAATAGACCTAGTTCGTGCATATAATCAGATTCCGGTAGCGCCGGAAGATATAGAGAAAACCGCTATTACCACCCCTTTTGGTTTGTTCGAATTCAATTTCATGTCGTTCGGGTTGAGGAATGCTGCGCAAACATTCCAGCGTTTTATTGATGAGGTGTTACGCGGTCTTGATTTTTGTTACGCGTATATCGACGATATTTTAGTCGCCTCAGAGTCTCCGGAAGAACATCGTCGCCACATAGAAATTTTGTTTAATCGTTTAAGAGATTACGGTATAATAATTAATCCGCGTAAATGTAATTTCGGGAAAGAATCGGTAAAATTTCTTGGTTACCGTGTGGACAGGAATGGTACTCAGCCACTACCTGAAAAGGTAGAAGTTATTAAATTGTATCCCCTTCCAAAAACAGCGAAAGATTTAAGACAATTTTTGGGAATGTTAAATTTTTATCGCCGTTTTATTCCCAATGCCGCGGATTTTCAAGCCCCTTTAAATGACTTATTAGCGGGTAATTTAAAAGGTAAAGCACCAATAACGTGGTCATCGGAAGCGGGTCAGGCATTTGAGAATTGTAAGAATAGTCTAGCCAACGCAACCTTGCTCGCCCATCCTGAGGTCAACGCTCCGCTAGCGGTTACCTGCGATGCCTCCGATTGTACAGTGGGGGCTGTTTTGCAGCAGCGCATCGGTAATGATTGGCAACCCCTTGCATTCTTCTCGAAAAAGTTAGGTTCTGCCGAGAGAAAGTACTCCGCTTACGACCGGGAATTACTTTCCATTTATTTATCTATAAAACATTTCAAGCATATGATAGAAGGCAGGCATTTTACTATTTTTACCGATCACAAACCAATAACTTTTGCATTCAAACAGAAATTAGATAAATGTTCGCCACGTCAATTCAGATACCTCGATTTTATTTCACAATTTTCTACCGATATTAAGCATGTTTCGGGCAAGGATAAAGTTGTTGCCGATGCGCTGTCTCGGGTGGAGTCGATCGACCACCCGATTAATTTCGAAGATCTAGCAGAATCGCAGGCTCAGGATGAGGAACTTCAACAATTGTTGAAGGGTGAGTCTAGTTTACAGCTTCGTAAAATCTCATTGCCTGGTTCGTCTTCCGATGTTGTTTGTGACGTCTCTACCAACGCTGTCAGACCATTCCTAACCGTACCTTTCCGGCGACCTATTTTTGATTTATTGCACGGGTTGTCCCATCCAGGTGTTAACGCGACGGTCAAACTCATATCGCAGCGATATGTATGGCCGTCGATTAAAAAGGATGTCCGTGAATGGACACGTAGTTGTATACCGTGTCAGAAGGCGAAAATTTCTCGACATGTAACCGCGCCTTTAGCTAATTTTGTTAAACCTTCTGCCCGTTTTGAGCATGTTCATTTAGATATTGTGATTATGCCGGTGTCGGAAGGTTATAGATATTGTCTGACCTGCGTAGACAGGTTTACTCGGTGGCCGGAAGCTTTCCCCATGGTCGATCAAGAGGCCCAGACCGTGGCTCGAACCTTTTATGACGGTTGGGTAGCGCGGTTTGGGACCCCTTTGCGTATCACTACCGACCAGGGAAGACAATTTGAGTCAAAATTGTTTTATGCGCTTAATTGTTTAATTGGTTGTAAACACCTGCGCACTACGGCATATCACCCTGCAGCTAACGGTATGGTGGAGCGTTTCCACCGCCAGCTTAAAGCTGCTATTAGATGTTATGAATCAGTTAAATGGACAGAAATTTTACCATCGGTGTTGCCTGGCATTCGTTCTGCATGGAAAGAGGATCTCGGTGCAACATCGGCCGAGTTAGTTTACGGGGAGTCATTGAGATTACCCGGTGAATTTTTAGTATCGCGCGGAGCTGAAGCTACAGAAGATGTTTCCGATTTCATTGGTAATCTACGCAGTCATTTTTCAAAATTAAATCCGGTTAATGCATCACATCATTCTGTCAATCGTCCTTTCATTTTTAAAGATTTGAATTCAGCAACACATGTTTTTCTTCGAACCGACGCTGCAAAGACCATTTTACAACCAGCCTATGAAGGACCGTTTGCCGTAGTGCGCCGGGGTGATAAAACTTTTACACTAGATATTAAGGGTAAACAGGTAGTTGTATCTATCGAGAGGTTAAAGCCTGCGTATTTGTTGGCAGAGGAAAGACCTCGTTCGTTAATAACACCGCAACATGAACCGGCCATACAGAGAGATGATTGTAATAATGCACCAAATATGCAAACACGCGTCACGCGTTCGGGTCGTAGAGTACGGTTTCCCGATCGATTACAAATTGTTCATTAGTATATGTGCGTGTGTGTGTTTTCTTTTATTATATGGCGTGTTTTTCATTATATAGTGTGATTATTCTTATAGTGTGTGTTTTTCTTATTATATCGTGTGTTGTATTGCATTTTATACGTTTTATTTTTGCGTTCCATTAGAGTTGACTTTGTATCTTATTAAGTTCACATATCGTTTAGCGTGAGCACTTTGGTATTGTTAACGTAATTTGTTATTATTTTTATGGTGTATTTTTACTCGGATACGGACATTCGACGATATTGTATTACGTGTTTCTTATTGTATTTTGATGTTATATTTGTATTTCGTAATTGTTCCAATTACTGGTAGGGGGGTACTGTGGCGCCCTTGGCACCACATACGCCAATGCCTTTTCTGTTTTCTATGTTCTTTCTACTTTCTAAATTCTGTTTCCTGTTTTCTATCTTCTTTAGCTTTTCGTTCTCTAATTGTTTTCGTTTTCTATAGGGTCCCGCCGGGGCCTGGTCAGTGTCAACGCTCAGGCCCTTGCGAACCTCTTTACTTTCCGTTTTATGATTCTCTTCCGCTGTACCTCTCCTTTTCCGAACTTTCAACGGTTTTTCTGGATTTTCCCACTTTCTATATTTTCTCTCTTTCTAAGCTATTTCTTTCTTCCTTCATTGATGTGTTGTCGAGGAGAGGTTTTTAACCAGCGACGACACAGTCCGTCAGAGTCGTTCTTAAAGGTTACATCGTATTGATACTCGAACACGTTATAATAAACTTGTGTGGAACGCGACATAGTCTACATTATTATTATAACCCTTCAGCGTTACCCACAGTTTTCAGTAGTCGTACTGCTCCGAGGACGACGTGCATGCGCTTCATTCGCAACGCTTTCACGACCTTCTTTAAACTTATTACACCATACCTTCACACGTGGCCATGAAAGGGTATCTTGCCCAAACTGGGTATGAAGTCTACGGTAAATATCGGCCGGTTTTACATTTTTACGCGATATGAACTTCATTATAATACGTTGCTCAATGGAGATGGGCACAGTTTTCTCGCTCATCGTTAGAAATATTAAACGAACTACGGAATCACCCGATTGCTCTTGTTTCCTTACTCTAAGAATGCCTACCAAACGACTTCAACGGTTTAACAACACATAAAAATATTTCCAAATACACAGAGGACAAAGGCTCGTTCATATTTGATCGTACAAGATCAGGCACGTTTGCATCGTTTTAAGTCAAAAGGTGGTATTCTGGAGGCATTTAGTGGCATCACGCTCCGGTCAAGATCAGTTCCAACAGTGTTCAATGGAGAAGCAACGGGATCTGGAGCTGTGGTTTCAACAAAAGCTGTGGGTCCATCGAGCAGTGTGATGGGGAGATGTACCAACTGCAGCGAACGAGGACATGCAACACCGAGATGCCCTACTCGGGACAGGGGGCGTAAGTGTTTTTGTTGTAATGAATATGGTCATATTTCTCGCGATTGTCCGACAAAGAATTTGTGCACTAAAAACGTCCTCGCTTTCGCGGTATCACCGGAAAGGAAATTGCGGAAAGATATTCGCGTGAATGGGTGTACGACGCACAGTGGTCCCAAATCGCAAAAAGCTGGCCAAAATATGAAGACGTACTTCAATTTTAATGAAACTTCGTATCTAGGGGTTTTCGAGATCACTGATTACAAATCAAAAGTCAAAATTACAAAAAACAAAATGGCGGATCTGACGTAGTAAGTATATGTATGAAAAGGGCGTTAAAATTTACTGAAGTTTGATGTATAGGAGTATTTAATGTTATTGACTACAAAGCAGAAGTCAATGTTTAAAAAAAACAAAATGGCGAATTCGATATGAATGTTGTGTATACCGAAAAATTGTTTGCACTTTTCGAGAATGAGGATAATGATGTTTTCGAATCGCTAAATCGGTATTAAAGCTCCAAATATTCTAAATAAAACTAAAATTATAGAATTCTAAAGAACTAAAATGATAAAATTATTGTTTTTAAATAGTCGATCCAAATTGTAACTCGTAATGGAATTTTGAGGTATTTGTAAATGAGAATACTTAAGTCACAAATTATATTACATTTATTAAATTACAGTAATATACAGTAATAGATATACAGTAATAAATAAAGAATATTAACATCAAATGAAATATTACATCGAATTATCCGAACTGTCAGAATCATCATCAGTACTTTCATCAGTCGAGGCGGGTAAAATTACTAATTTTAAAGCTTCTGGCGTTAACTTTTTTAATTTTCTCTTTGGTTCTCCTTTCAAATTTGAAATATATGGGTCCGATGACACTAGGAGCCGCAAAAAAATATCCTCCATGGTTTTTTCTCGAGAACATTTTCGTGAAAAGTCCCTCCGAAAGTGTTTTATATATTAATGCGTATGCTCTTGTGCTTCTTCCGACATTTGTCCGATTGGCAACAAGGCGGTATTTATTATTTCTGGGCTGTGAATTAAAATTTTGTGTACTGAAGTGGGCATGTAATACCACGGGTACAATTTTACAAATTTTGCTGCTACTTCCTGAGCATATTTTGTAAATTCAGGCATATTTACTTCGCAATCACTAGAAATTGCTTGTAATATTGCATAAAAGCTTCGGATTAAATCTTCATCAACGCCAGTTATTAATGAAGATATTCGGTAATTTTCAAAAAAACGTCGCGCTGTATTTCCGTCGTTGGTACTACCAAATCCAGATTTTGGGTGGTCTACTATTAATCCTAATTGCAATTGAAAATTTTTTTATATTACTTGTTTACGTTCTTGTACTATTTTTTTTCTTCGCTGCTACGAGCTTGCCATTTCTGTATTAGTAATTTATATGACAAGTGCAGGCAACACTCAAAAAAGCGTATCCACGCATGTAGCGTGGACAATCCGAAACGAAGATGGTCTTTATTAGTGTCTTTCTCCACCATCTTAGTGATATCGTTAAATTCTTTTGCAGTTGCTCCGCATAAATAACATCGTTGTGTCGATAAGGTTGATGATAATGCGTCGCATATTTTCCCGTCGATCATCGTTAAAAAAAGTTTATAAGAAATTGATATTTCTATCCCATCTATATTTGTATTGAAGGGAACAAGTTGATCTATTTGTTCTTCAATACATCTTGTTTCCTTTGTAGTGGTTTCTGTAGTTTCATGAAGAAACTGAATGTTTATAGGCCTACAAAAACCAGGGGATGACGGTCTTGTATTTTTCCACACAATTATTCCTTTTTCCGATATTAATTGCTGTACGAATCTCGAGCAATACCGAAAACGGGCTCAAGTTGGCGCCTCGGTCCGTATACTCAAATCGTAAACCGTCGGTTCGCGATTAGCGTGCCGAAAAACCGATCCGAGCGCCCGAACGGTCACCGAGTCCTCCTGTTCGTTGCGATCTTTCAAACGTACCGCATCAATTTAAATTCGCTCAGTTATAAAGTGTTCGTGGCGACCAATAATCAATTCTGTTTCGTTGTATTTCTGTTCTTTATTTGTATTTTATTGTCATTGTAACGTGACTAGTTGTTTAGTTGTATTAAATTGGAAATACAACATTCAAAGAACAGTGCCAATTTTCCTCCTCGAAATTCAGTGACTATCCCACGCTAAAGTGAACCAGTGTTTCCCTCCGGATTGGTGTTCCCACCTTCACCGAATCACCACACCATCCGAAACAATTGCAATGGAACAAATGATATTAAAAAAATTTCAGAATCAGTTTTTCCATCAATTGTAAATCTTTGCTTATATACAGTTTGATTAGAACTTCCATCACATCCCCATTTGCTGATTAAAGTATATTTTATTTCTGATGGTTCTGATTTTTTAATTGTTTCATTTTGTATTAATAAAATGCGTTGTGCGGTTTGATTTAATAACGCTTGTAATTTAACGTCTGCACTGTGTTCTGCTATTGTAACATCC
Source organism: Megachile leachella (assembly GCA_963576845.1). NCBI lineage: Eukaryota > Metazoa > Arthropoda > Insecta > Hymenoptera > Megachilidae > Megachile > Megachile leachella. The sequence goes on along the minus strand of OY756259.1, from coordinate 161,927 downwards.
TCTATGGATGGATAGCACCTTCGTTTAGCTTCTAATATTAATTTGTATGGTGGGTATAAATTGCAGTTATTTTTTTTACTTATAGACCGCAATCCTAAATATTGCCTCTTCGATAACTTATTTTCAATTAATAACGAGAGGGCTGCATCGCTACATAACGTCGTTTCTGCAATTTGTTGTACGGATCTTCTATAAACCCTAGCCCTTGATGGATTCGTTGTTGCTACGTCCTTAACGATTTCTGATGCATCTATATTCCTTGCACTTCGGAGACTCATACTCGTAGCATAGGATAGTTGCTCAGGAGAAAAATTTGTTCGGATTTCCTCAGTTTTTCTTCATTTCGATCTTTCACTTGAGGTGGTGAATTCTAAAGACGGTCGACCGCTTCTACATTTTGGTCCTTCCGACGAAATTACGGCAGGTATGCGGAACGCTACCGTAACATTCAGCCATTCCTCAAAATTTTTTAAAAATTTATCTTCTGTTCGTTTTACTTCGCTTCATTTTTTCCTCATTAAATAAAAAAGTTTTGACATTGCGGATTTCATTTCTTTTTCTTTTATCAAAATAAAGTGTCCAGTTTTTTCGGCCAGCTGCTTTTCTAAGTGTTCCAGAATGACCCTTACTGGACTACTTATGTACGCCTTGACCATCAGCCAAATTTCTTTTCTGGTAAATCGTATTTCACTATCTGAAGATCCTGTAAATAAATGTTAACCCCTTGGGTACATTTGACGTCTGAGACACGTCATTCACTTTTTTCCCCTAAGAGCGGATGACGTGTCTAAGACGTCAAACCAAAAATTAAACTTTTAGGTGCATTTGAAATCTGAGATACGTCACTCACTTGGTTTCCCTAGCAACGAATGACGTGTCTAAAACGTTATTTGAGGTTAGGTACAATTCTGTTCTTTTCATTGTTGCTTGTATCAGTCATTTTTTTTTTGTATCACTCATAATAGAAGAGGCAATTACAGTATTTGGGTGAACATTATTCGCGATACATTGCCCCATTATGTCAAAAGCAAGGAATATATTTTATGATAGTGATAGCGAAAGTGACGTAGAAAAATCTGAAGAAGAATTGTTTAGTGATTCTGAAATTGACAATTACAATGAAATACAAAACGAAGGTGATGAAGATGTTATTGAACTAGAAAATGATGAAAATTATAATATAATGTCAAGGTTTTGAAGACGCACAAGACGTCTATCGAGCAGTGATAGTGAATCTTCTCGTGAACCAGTATCAGAGGAATGGATTTGAAAAGAAGAAGAAAATGTAGCTGATATTTCTGAAATATCTGGAATTAATCCTTTAAGCCTACGTAGACTAGGTGGTAATCCTACGCCTTTAGATGTTTTGAAAGAAGTCTTGAACGAATATTTTTGGGACACATTAGTAGAAGAGACGAATAGATATGCCAGACAAGTGATAGAAAAAGAAGGTTGTGTAACAAAAAAAAACCAAAGGTGGTTTCCTGTAAGTTCTGATGAAATGAAAGCTTATATTGCATTATGCATCTTGATGTCGCAAATGAAGAAGCCAAAAATCCATATGTATTGATCAAAAAGATATGCAATAAGTACTCCAATTTTTGCCAGCACTATGCCACGCGATAGGTTTTTTGATATTTCAAGCTTTCTACATTTTACGGATAATGAAAAGGAAAATAAAGATGACAGAATAAGAAAGATTAGAAATATAGTGGATTACCTAAATAATAAATTTTGTTACCTTTATACTCCTGATAGTGAAGTAGCTATTGATGAATCGTTAATGAAATTCAAAGGTCGATTGAGTTTTATTCAATTTATTGCCTCCAAAAGAGCTCGTTTTGGCATAAAATTTTATAAACTTTGCGAATCTACATCAGGGTATTGTATTCGCTTCAAAATTTATGTTGGCAAGGATAAAATCCGGGGAAGTGATATACCTGCTACTGAGAGTGTAGTCATGGAAGTGGCACAGCCTATTTTAAAAAAAGGTTACACGTTGTACAGTCGGGGACAAAAATAAGTGAACAGTTGCTCGAAATAAGAAAAGATGATGTTTAATCGAATTAACGTAACTGTTATGAACTTCAGTTTTACTTAGTATATATCCTTATAGTATGTACATTATTTATTGAATAAGTGACGTTCACGTTTGCATCCTTGTGTAAACACGCCGTACTTGATGAAATTAATGCCCATTTATGAGGAGACAAAAATAAGTGGACACTTTGTTACAAAGTTACCGCGGGGCATACAATGTATCCAAAAATTCGGCAGAAGTCGCACGTACATACAATGAACCGAAATAGACTTATTAGTTGCTATTCAGCCTTCTTACAAGTAACAGAATTTGTATAATACTTTCAATATGACAAAATCGCAAGAAATTTCAAATCAAATTCGTAATTTAATCATTTCGGACTGTTTTAAAAAAATAAGTTACCGTGTGATAGCCCACAAGTACAGTGTGTCCAAGAGTGCCGTAGAAAAAATTTATAAAAAATATCTACTACATAAAACAGTAGAAAATTTAAGAGGTCGTGGACGCAAACGGTGTACCACGATACGAGAAGATCGTCAAATTGTACGTAAATGCCGACAGAATCCAGCGATTTCTTCAAGATCTATTGCAGAAATAATGGGATTGAAAGTTTCAACAAAAACAATAAAACGAAGACTGCGTGAAGTTGGATTAAGATGTTGCAAAGCTAGGCGTAAGCCACATATTAATAAACTTAATATGAGAAAACGCTTAGCATTTGCAAATAAAATAATTTTCAGAAAAAAAATACACCGACTTCGAAATGCACTAAAAAGTATAAAATAATTTCTATTTCCTAATGAAGTAATTTCTATTTCATTCAATCATACAATTACGTAACATATATGTATGAAACCTATTTACTCGTTAGGTAGTATATTAAATATATTTCAACTTTTTCGGAGGCGGCGCAAAATCAAAAATACATCAGTAAACGTTGCTGCCAATAACTAGTTGATTGTGGCATGGCGTATTGCATTGTTAAATTCGTATGTACTGGTATACTGAATTTTAAATGATATAGCAAATGCTCACTTTGCCTTTCTACTAAAGATTTGATTTATTTAGTGTGTTGCTTGGTTGTTACAAAAATTCTGTCTTAAAACTAGCGGGTCTGTCTTTTTATTAACTTTTGTATGTGGGCGTATATTCGAAGGTGAGGCTGAAACTAAGGTGGGGTGAAATTGTTGACCAATCGCCTTTTTTTGGAAATGTCGGGGGTTTTTCTTCCCTTTCCTCGGGGTACGTGTTTGGGAAAATCCAAGTTGGAGTGCAGGTAGAGAATATTTTTACCGCTCGTTTATGGGATGGTTTATTGCGGACGATTATGACTGGGAAGTGATTAAGTTTTGAAAAGCTGACCGTAATTTAGTTTTTTCCTTAAAAAATAGATGTGGATATAAAAATGAAAGTTAAAGATTTGAAGGAGACCCTTCCTGCTTATAACCTAACGGCGCTCTTAACAGCATATTAATAAATCCTGAGGAAGAATACGAACCATTATAGATATATCTGGTAATATACGCAAATGTAACGACTGTATCTTCATTTCACAACGTTTCTGATATAAATGAAACTGAATTGACTTCGTTCGCATGTGGAAGGCATGGATCTAAGAACCTACAAACGGGGCCCACGACGCGGGAATTACCAAATTTCCGGCAGATGGGCTCTATCTGTATTGTATATGTGGCGATCGAGTCCTTCGGTCGCATACTCTATGAATCTAGCTAGACCATAGTTACATTCTATACGCACTAACACCTATTTTGCGGCGTGCTGTCGAGTTATATGTATCGAAAAAAAATAGCTATACGAGCCTTGCCTATGTATGGCTGTCCAAAGATTGACATGTTTAAGAAAATCTTTTAATTTTGCGCCGCCTCCGAAAAAGTTGAAATATTTTTAATATACTACCTAACGAGTAAATAGGATTCATTCATATATGTTACGTAATTGTATGATTGAATGAACTAGAAATTACTTCATTAGGGAATAGAAATTATTTTATACTTTTTAGTGCATTTCGAAGTCGGTGTATTTTTTTTCTGAAAATTAGTTTATTAAAGATTCGAACATTAAATTACTTGAATGGCCGGCTCAGAGCCCTGACTTGAATCCTATAGAAAATCTATGGAGTCTACTTGACACAAAAGTTGCATTGGAGCAGCGAAATAAAAAGGACGAATTATTCAAAACTTTACGTTCTGAATTTGAAAAAATTAATAAGGATTATATTGAAAATTTAATAAAAAGTATTCCGCGACGTCTCAAAGCGGTAATAAAAGCAAAAGGCGGCAATACCAAGTACTAATCTCATTGTGGACTTGATGCAGGACGTATTTTATTAAGTGTCCACTTATTTTTGTCCCCTGATAAATGGTTATTAATTTCATTAAGTATGGCGTATCTACAGAAAGATACAAATATGAACGTTACTTTCTCATTAAATAATGTACATAGTATAAGGTTATATAATAAATAAAACTGAAGTTCGTAACAGTTATATTAATTTGATTAAACGTCACCTTTTCCTATTTCGAGTAACTGTCCACTTATTTTTGTCCCCGACTGTATATGGATAATTTTTATTAATCACCACATTTATTTCTGACCTTACTAAAAAATGATACGAATGCTGTTGGAACTGTTCGGAAAAACAGGAAGAATATGCCAAAGGTGTTTTCTTCAATGAAGTTGAAAGAAGGAGAAGTCAAAACTTTATCCAGTCACGGTTTATTGGCTTTGAAATGGAGAGATAAAAAACACGTTCACATACTTAGCACGAAACATTCAAATGGGGATTTGATAGACACAGGCAAAAGGAGAAAAAATGAAAGTGGCGATAGCGAAAATATTACAAAACCGGCATGTGTGCTTGAGTATAATAAAGGTATGGAAGGCGTTGATAGACAAAACCAATTGCTAGCGTGCTTCCCAGTAATGAGAAAATGTGTAAAGGGTTATAAGAAAATGTTTTTTTATCTAATAGATATGGCCTTTTATAATGCTCATGTTTTATATTCTAAAATCAACTGCACAACCAAGGCAGGCATTACTTCCTTTCGTATGGCTATTGCCGATGAATTGCTGGAGCAATTGTCATTGCCAAATTATAAACGTCGTGGACGTCCGTCAAGTAGCGATACACCATTTCGTATGGTAGCGAAAAATTGGGCACACTTTCCCGAAAACATTCCGTCAACTAAGTCCAAGCAACACCCTGGAAAAAGGTGCCGTGTTTGTTATAAGCATAATATTAGAAAAGAGACTGTTACGTGGCAATCCCGCGTGGTTGGATTGCCGGTCACGATCGGAAAACGCGGATTATTCTTCCTCAGCTAAGGGCGTAAATCTTAGCCTATCTTGACGACTCGTTTTCCGGCTCGCGACGTGTTGCCCTCAAAATTAATCGAAAGCAACTGATTACACTTCTCAACATTCGTGTTTGAGAAGTAATGTTCGTAGCTCAGTTTATACTAATATTTTCGAAGTCCCGAACGATGGACCTTTGATTTACGAAAAGACTACTCTATGGCTGTCCGCACGATTGACAGTTGCAATAGTTGTCGTCGGCTTGAATGATTTCGGAATTCTGCACGATACGACTGACTTAGTTCGCAAAAAATGTCGGAAATGGGAGGAGGCATGCTGATTGGTTCTCTTTAGAAACGCTGATTTTCCAATCAACATGCCCCTTGACTTGGGCCCACCCTCTCTTGCGCCCTGAGCGCGCCTTTTTTGGAAGAGGGTGGGGAAAATAACCGATGAGTACGGGAGGATCTCGAAAGCCGGCAACGCCGGGGAATTTCCCTCCAGGTGACACGCACGTTGTCCTAAAAAATACCGCTAGGATGGGACCGAGGCCCATCCGCGATGACCCTTCGGGAAAAACCCAGTTTATGACGGAGTAGTTACTGAAGACTAAATGAAACTTAGAAATTCTAAAGGCATTGTCCGAAAAAATGTAAAACTAAATTGCCGTCGATGGCTAAAAATCTGTCCTTCAAAAATAACTGTTAGACCCGGACCCATCATAAACTACCTACGAAATCCTCACGTATTGTGTTCCGTCGCACGTTCGGAACAGAGACTACGTGGCAGTGCAAGCAATGCAAAGTAGCACTGCATTTACCTATTTGCTTTGAAAAATATCACACTCTGCATAATTATTAGTAATTGTTTTTTTTAATAACCTGAATTTATTACATTTAGTTTTATTTTGTTGTTATTAATTTATTTTTGTTTTGTAATTCTAATTAGTTGAAGACATCTTAATACTACATATGTCACCAATATTTTAGAAATAAATACATTCTTACATAAAATGTACTGCCTTTACATACTACTCCAAGCAACCAAAAATTATTTCCGTTCCACATGCAAATATTTTCTCAAATAAATCCGTACCCAAGGGGTTAAACTTCCTTTCATACAACACGGATCGAGTCGCACCTCATATCACGACTATCACTTAAAACTAGAATCAGAGCTCATTAAATTGAGACTGGTTCAGATCAGTGTCGGGTGCCCGAATCCGCGCTGTTCATCACAACATTTTTTGGTCTTTCGAGCCGGAAATGTATTGGTGCTATCGAAGAAGAATTCCGAGCGACTATACCACTGGGTTCAACATTACGAGGCAGCAGCCAAGGACAACAGGGTTGCTGCAGATCATCAGACCACGAGATTCATCGAGCACGAGAGGACTAGAACGAGGCAACGGCGGTGTTTTGGGACAATTCACCAAGGAGTTTCATCCACCGGCTGTGAACGAGTCCACAACGCTCAGCAACGTAATTCGTGAGTCAGGCATATTTAGTTAACTCGTCAATTTCCGTATTTTTTCCTATTCTTCCTCCGACATCATAATGGCCCAAGAATCGAATACGTATAACCTCCGTGAACTCATTAGAAAACGCGCGACAATGAAATCCAAATTAACGGCCTTCGCGAAATTCTTAGACACATGTCGCGAACCAGATACGATACCTCTCAGCGAATTAAAGCTTCGAACTGCGTGTCTCGAGAAAGAACTCGATGTATTCGAAACAATTCAGAGTGCACTAGAGTCGGGAGCATCTGACGACGAATACGAGATTAGGCTAAATGAACGTACCGATTTCAAGGATCATTACTACGGAATCACAGCCGTCGCGAAAGATATCATCGAAAAACACGACAAAATCATTGGTCATATAGACGGTTTGCCACACGCCCTACAACCTTCGGGCTCGGCTGAGGCAGCCAATTTGCAATCGCCGTTAACAATTTTATCAGAATCACAGATTAAGCTACCCACGATGCACTTACCTAAGTTCAGTGGAACCTATAAAGCATGGCCCGGTTTCGCGGACGCGTTTAAATCGGTTGTCCACGAAAATCCAAGCTTCCGCGACGCGCAAAAACTTATCTATTTAAAATCTTGTTTAACGGGAAAAACTGCGGAAAAAGTCGAATCACTGGAGACCACCGCAGCAAATTATTCAGTAGCGTGGGATATCTTAGACAAATACTATAACGATTCGAGCGTAGTCATCAATAACCGTGTTCAAGCATTTTTTGATCTACCGTCATGTACGCTATACAATCCCACCGCTTTGGGAGAATTAACTGATACGGCTATGAAACACTATAACGCACTGAAAGCACTTAAAAAACCTTTCTTAGAAGCATTTCTTATTTATGCGATAGTAAGCAAATTAGGCGATCAAACGCGATTACGGTGGAAGGAGAAAACACAGGGTACACATCTTCCGACGCTGGAAGAATTACTAGAATTCCTGCATAACAGGCGCAGGGTTTTAGAAACGACTAGGGTAGAACCCGCGAAACAAATAACACGAACTAATAACACGAATTCAATAACACATACGCGATCAGGTTCTTTTACACAACATCGCGGATCAACGAATATTAACGTACTAACTCACACACCAACTCATAAACCAACTTACATATCAACTCATGCGCAAACTCACGTACAACCTCAAGTACAAACTTACACACAAGCTCACGCACAAACTCACGCGTACCCCGTACAACAAGCGCGTTGCTATCTATGCAAGGCGAATCATTTCACTCAATACTGCCAGAAACTAACATCCGCGAACGTTGACGAACGAACCGAAATGATTGAAAAGGCTGGCTTATGCATCAATTGTTTAAGACCAAATCACGAAATCAAAGATTGTCTTGCTGGATGCTGCAAACAGTGCAATGGAAAATACCATACACTGCTGCACAAGAAGCAAAAACCGGTACAAGCGACGGTATCGTCATTAAGCGCGAATTGTTTAAATGACACAATTTTATCGACCACAATCGTTTATATCTGAGACAAATATAATCGACCGCAGCCCTGTCGAGTTCTCCTGGACTCCGGATCTTAATCGCATTTTTTAACGGAGCGATTTGCTAATAAGCTCTCGCTATCGTTAACTAAAACGAGCATTCCGGTAATAGGCATAAATCACGGAACATCACACATTCGAAATTCGCTGCATACTTCTGTCCAATCAAGGATTAATAATTTCACCATAGACTTAACGTTCCTCATACTACCACGCATTACCGAAATCTTACCATCCCGTCCAATATCAAAATCACAGCTCAATATCCCAGCCAACATTCCATTAGCCGATCCTAATTTTAACACTCCATCCGAAATCGACGGCTTGATTGGTGCAGAAGTATTTTTCAAGCTGCTTTGTATCGGTCAAATTTCAATCACGAACAATTTAATCACATTACAAAAAACGAAATTAGGCTGGATCCTCGCTGGTAAATTACCGTCCACGCAATTATTAGGTGCCACCCATTGTAATGTCGCATGCAATGTGCTAGACACCTGCATAACGAAATCAGGGAAGTTAGAGAAACCCCTTCGAAAATTACGTCCTTCCACCAACGAACGCACATACACAAATCATTGCGTAAATTCGACAACGCGCAAATCGAACTCCGGCAGATCTATGCCATTTAAATCACGACCGCCGTCATTAGGCAATTCATACAACATCACATCTCAACGATCCTACACATTCAAACGAACGTTAGATAAAAACACAAACTTACAACACGAACACTCAAAACACTTAAACGATTATCACACTTTAGAGCACATGGAGATACTAAACAATCGAAATACACAAAATGGATACCATTTTCCACACCATTCAATACAAAAACACGACAATCTAATTACAAAATCACGTAAATCAGCCAGCACCACTAAACCCATTCGTAGTTTCGGTTGGGATTCTTTGAGTAAGTAAACAGTTAGCAACGCGGATCTTCCTAATAATGAGAAGTATCCCATGCTACTGTATAAAAACGTCATTTAACAAAATCAGTTATTCGTAAAGCTCATTTTAGAAACCTTTCATGCACGTCTATTTCTCCATATTTGTCTGTTTTTCAACTCAACCGATACATAACAAATTCACATCAGATTCAACAGCTAGTAATTACATATCAGCATTGCAACAATCCTTCTCAGGGCGTTGCAGTCAAGCGATATTCACCTCAACAACACGACGAATTTCGTAGCTCGTAAATGCAAATTATCTGAGCTGCACATTTATATAGCAACCCAAACAGCAACATCAAACAATCGAATCTTTTAGCTAATCGAAAAATTAATTGACATTCCATTTTCCTCCGTTCATCCCATTTTAGTTTTATCTGGAAAGCTGCAACAGAATTCACAAAACATTACATAACTCGTGTTGGGGTACGACCTAATTTATGGCGGGGCTAAGGGTTTCGAGAGTTGACGAAAAGCAGTCTTCTTGGGACTCTTAGTCTCGCCTTGGGTCTAACTTTCGCCCACCCTGGTGTTCGCCTTCCCCTTCCACAGGGAAGCGCGCTGAGGGCGCACTGGAAGGGAAGGTTTCAAGAAAGCGAAATTTTTCAGTTAGTTTTAGTTCACCAAGATCAGTGGCCAGATTAGCTGGTCAATTTAGTTAGACAACCGAATCAGTCGGTCGGAACCATTAGTTTATTTATCAACTGGATCAGTCAGTTGGAGTTAGTTAGATTAGCCTACAGTACAGATTGTAATTAATACGTTCACACACACAGTTACACATATACAGGACACCACACACTACTACTGAATAAATTGTTATCTGAGGATCAGCTTGGGTATCACTTGTTCCCAATTCAGCCATTCGGTGGTCCTTCGAGTTTTGAGGAGGCACTATTGTGCAATAATTTTTAAGGGGTGATTAGCCACGCCCCTTTACAACTCGTATAACAGAAAATGGGCTATCGTTCGGGTGGCATCTACTCTTATAAATGTAGTAGAAGTCGTCCTACGTTCCTCATCTCTAATTCCTTGATCCAAATAACCTTACTCCTATCATGCCTACCTAATTCCTAATTGGCGAGTGCGATAAGTGTACTGACCACGATTACACGAACCTATCGAACGGACATCTTTCATCCTGACAACACGTCTTACAAAACCGCCAGCACTTCTCGAAGCCCTGGCTATCTCAGTATTTGCAGGCACTGATTTCCTATAAAAATGGCACATCGGCAGACCTCAACAACTTGTATTCGGAGCCATGGGTATGGTCCAAGAAGAAATTTTCATCCGATGCAGCGGCTGTTAGGCCGAATCACACCAATCCACCCTGGCGCAGCTGAAATCATCTGTGTGGTGATAGTGCAGTTCAACCGTGGTGATTTACAACAAACAATTACGAACCCTTAAACGAAAAATTAAATGTATGGATTAGGTACCGATTGGATAATGAAATCGGGTGTATACAGTTAACATTAACATTGTACATATTTTATCAGAGTGTGAGTGTGAAGTGCGCGTATGCATGATTGTAAAAAGGTATGAATGAGAATGTGTATAATTATCAAGAATTAACTAGTTAAGTAACTATCGTAATGCGTTAGTGTGTACATACATTACTATACCCGCGCTTCTATCGTGCATCACACACAACACGAACTATTTTAACATTATCAGACATAACACGAACTATTGTAGCATCGATAAGCATACACGAACTTTAATTCATCATTAAACGAAGCCGTTCAAGGGGGGCGGTATGTTGCATCGCCCAAGAGTGCGATGCAGCTTTCTTTTCATTTTTACAAGGCAATAGATTAAGGATTTTGAACCGACCGTACAGGCAATAAGTTTATAAAGCCATTGATCATTTTAGCTAGCAAAAAATATCTTCGCGTTGGCAACCCAAGTTTATTGCTTGGGACCAGCATGTTTTAACTTCCTATTCCGTTATTTATCAATCATCGTCGTCAGGGTCAGAGTGCTTTCTAACCTTATTACCTGCTACGGGTTTTTCCCAAATCGCGGTAACCTTCGCGCGTCACTCCTTGGTCGCGGCTACTTTCAGGGGTGACCAGCGCTTGTACGAGGGCGGTACCTATGTCTTGTACGAAGGTGTCACTTCAAAAATTACTACCAATGAGACAACAAACCCCCTTCCTAATTACCGATTCCGAGGTGATGTCAGTAGTTACCTTGGCGGAAACCGACAGAACACGTTAATATTTCAACGAACACGTTAACATTTCAAAGAACACATTAATACTTCAACGAACACATTAATATTTCAACGAACACGTTAACATTTCATAGAACTCAGTAATATCACGAATAACGCATATCGAAACGAACATAGTACGAGCTACATACACCTAAATCACGAAGTGAAACCATTGTGTATTGAGAACATAAATCGAACTTAGTTATATTTTATAATAAACACTTACAAGGGACATCATCAAGGTGTAACACGCCGATTTTAATGAAATTGACATATGTGGTATCTTTAAAAATCATTTGGCACGTATTTTTTTATATCTGCGGACATCCATGTTGAGGGGGTGAAAATAGCCCTCAAAGTTCGGGGTTGAGAACACATTTTCTTGAATATCTCGGAAACTAGAGGATGTAAGAAGGTGAATTTTTTTTTAAATGTGTAGTTTTTAATCAGGAATTTAGTTAGTGATAAAAATTTCGGGAGAAATTATTTATTTAAATAATATATTAAAAAATTGCACTTTTTTTTCAATTTTGCACCCTAAATGCAGTTCGATTTTTTTGCAGATTTGTATACTACAAATATGGATCAAAATAGGGGATACATGTTTTTGGAATTTTTTGTTTATTGCAATTTAACAATAATTATTACATATACAATTTTCTCTTACCTTTTACGGAAAAATGAGTTGAGACTTGTTTTCGAAGAAGGTGAGCCCTTTTTATATAATATTTTGCCACGTTTATAACAATTAGAGAATGTCAGATGTTTATTGTTCCATTGATAGCCAGGGAAGGTCCAGCGGGCAGGTATAAATTTGCCGCGGTACCAGTCGTCGCTATACGGACCATATGTAGGTTGCTATGGCCAATGAAACTTTTAGCCGAACTTATAAGTTTATTTATTTAAATTTTGATAATTCGAGTGGAAATGTATCTCGTTTAAATGATTTGGTATCTCCGAAAAGAGTTGAAGATTTGGGCAGTGCGTTGCTGTTGTTACATGGTTTTTTATACGTTGCTAAAGTGGAAGTGGGAAATTTCAGAAATTTCTATTGGTCGTCGTAATCCGGAAATAGTAAGTAAGTAAATTATTCTTAATTATTTTATAAATTAAGTACGAAATTCATTATTAAAAATCAAATAAATAAACTTATACGTTCGGCTAATAGTTTCATTGGCCATAGAAACCTATATTCCATATAGCGACGACTGGTACCGCGGCGAATTTATACCTGCCCGCTGGACCTTCCCTGGCTATCAATGGAACAATAAACATCTGACATTCTCTAATTGTTATAAACGTGGCAAAATATTATATAAAAAGGGCTCACCTTCTTTGAAAACAAGTCTCAACTCATTTTTCCGTAAAAGATAAGAGAAAATTGTATATACAGGGTGTCCCACAATTAGTGTAAGACCCGAAAAGGGGTGGTAGGTGGGGCGATTCTGAACAACTTTTTCCTTTGCCAAAATATTGGTTGAGGCTCCACTTTCGAGTTATTAGCAAAAAACACTGACCAATGAGAGCGCGCATAGACCAGGCGCGCGACAGTGTGAGCGAAAGCTTCGAATATGACAGCCGATTGTCTTCGTGAACAAACGTATCAATACCGTCGGTATAACGTCGGTATAACGTCGGTATAACAGGAAGCTATTAGGTGAAAGTTAAATCGAATAATGAAAAGAAGTTAAGAATAATATTAAGTTCTTTGTAATTCGTGAATGGGAGATAAACCAATTAATGGTTGTTTACCCAGACCAAGTATATTGTATTTATTTTACGCCTTCAAAAAGGAAAAAGAATTAATTCACGAAAATTAATTCTGTCGATTATTCTAATGAAGCAAACGAATAAATTCACGTTTCAAAACGAATAAGTACCTTGCCTATGAAATGGGACAGAATTGGAATAGAATATTTAATGCAGTACCTCATTGAAGTGAAATAAATCAATTGCTGCGTACGTTTAATTTTAAGAGACAAGAGATAGAAACAACTTAAATAAAACTTACCCATTGATTCATGAAGAAACTAGCGTCGATAAAAAATATTTGTGTCACTGGGTAGATCCATCGATCAGAACATCAACAGCTGATGTCCTGGCAGGGTCAATGAACTCTTAATTTATTTCACTGTCTCTTTCTAATAATTGCACAACATAAGCACGACCGGTAAACGGACCGAATGAAAATGCGTGAACGATTATTCATAGATATGTATGTTTAACGATACGCTATATTCTCATTATAAGGTATCCGAATTCAGGAATCGAAATTATATTGTATTTTTTTAGAAGCCATTGTTAGACTGGCCACGGATCGCGGTTCTTTCTCGATCGCGAGACATACGTCGCGAACGGTTGCCATGCAACGCTGTTCTGTTGAACGACTGCGGCGTCGATCGACGGTCATCGTTTATTGTCGACAGATACGTATTAAAATAAAATCTATCGTTGTTGTTAATCTAAAATTGTGTTTTCTTGCTTTCAAGATAGTATAGTTTAAGTTATTTATGAATATTCGTTCACGTGTTTACATTCGTCCTATTTACGTGCCGGACTTACAATGAAAATTAGTGAAAAATAACAAAGAAAAATGATAATGACAACTAATAATGAAAGATGACAGTGATAAGTGACAGTGAAGTTTCTTGAAAGTTGTTTGAGAGATTCTGTTATTTATACTGACAATAAGGATCGGTGGATCAACCCAGTTCCGGAGATGCATTTTCATCGTGATTATTTACGGTTCAATCGGTGAGTTGTATTGAAATTTGTTAATTATTCAAATTTAAATTTTTATTTGTTGAATGGAAAGGTTATTTAATTTTTTACAAGTGAAAATTTGTTCTTTTCCATCATCACAATATCTAACGAAAATAATTTTCCATATTTGATCTATCATTTCTTTGCGATAACGAATAAACGTATTCGATTTATTCTCATTACGTGAATAAGGACTAATTTTGTTATTTCTTATTCACGAATGAATGATAATTCAGCAATAATCCAGATTATTTTATTCATTATTCGATGTAACTTTTACCTAATAGCTTCCTGTTATACCGACAATATACCGACAATATACCGACGTTTTACCGACGGTATCGATACATTTGTTCACGACGACGATCGGCCTCATATTCGAAGCTTTCGCTCACACTGTCGCGCGCCTGGTCTATGCGCGCTCTCATTGGTCAGTGTTTTTTACTAATAACTCGAAAATGGAGCCTCAACCAATATTTTGGCAAAGGAAATAGTTGTTCAGAATCGCCCCACCTACCACCCCTTTTCGGGTCTTACACTAATTGTGGGACACCCAGTATAATAATTATTGCTAAATTGCAATCAACAAAAAATTCCAAAAACACGTATCCTCTATTTTGATCCATATTTTTCGTATACAAATCTGCAAAAAAATCGAACTGCATTTAAGGTGAAAAATTGAAAAAAAATCCAATTTTTTAATATATTATTTCAATAAATAATTTCTCCCGAAATTTTTATCGCTAACTAAATTCCTAACTAAAAACTGCACATTTTAAAAAAGAATTCACCTTCCTACACCCTCTAGTTTCCGAGATATTCCAGAAAATATGTTTTCAACCCCGAACTTTGAGGGCTATTTTCACCCCCTCAACATGGATGTCCGCAGATATAAAAAAATACGTGTCAAATGATTTTTAGAAAGCTACCACATATGTCAATTTCATTAAAATCGGCGTGTTACACCTTGATGATGTCCCTTATTAGAGTTACAAACCAAATCGGTTAATACATTGAACTTCCATTCTTACAACACGGATCGAACCGAACATTATATCACGGACATCATCTAAAATCAGAGTCAGCGTTCATTAAATTGAGACTGGCTCAGAATAGTGTCGATTGCCCGAATCCGCACTGTTCATCGCAACAGAAGTATTAACTACAAACCTGAACAAAAATTTTAGTGTGATATTGCGTGATATGTAACTTTCTATTAACCTTTCTTAAGTTCGTACGTTATTTTTTACTTTTTGTTTAAGTAATCAATGTTTATAAATTATTTAATACGAAGTTATTATGTAGGATTATGTAGGTAATAAGAAATGATCTACTTACTTCTAGGAATAGCGTTCATATTTCAAAATTAAAATTCTGTAACGTCCCTGGAAGAATTTTTTTGTTTTCATCATGGCAGATTTATGTTCTATTCTGTTAAGGTTATTTATTTAAACAAAAATAACAATGTTTATTTAATACAGTGAACAAAAATATTTAACCGAACGCTTCGTACCTTTTGAACTAGTCCTGACTGTCTAAGCTGCGCTCTCACTGAGCCGGTATTTACAGTGACTCGTATTAATATTTAGGACACCACAGTGTTCTATCAATTATTACCCTGTAACTTCGACCATAATTGAACTAACAAATTTTTTTATTTTTGTTATAATAAATTATATACTCTTTTTTGCAGGGACGCCAATTTTGTTTATTTAAACTAATTTGTTTATTGTATAACAAATAATATGTTGGAAAATGTACAAATTGTACGTCGCAAAAATATTCGGTCACTTAATTTTCTACAATAATATTACACAAAAAGTACATATATATTATATGAATATTTAATATGTTAATATTTTGTTGGATAGCCGTTCTGTTTAATAACATGTTGTAATCGATTTGGCATGTTGATTGTAATACGTTGCAAATAATTTTGCGTGATACATTTCCATTCTTCTAATAATAATCGAGGCTTTAATTCTTCCTTCGACCTGATTGGTGTTTATCGAACCTTCCTGTCCAGATAATCCCATAAATTCTCAATTGGATTTAAATCCGGTGATTGTGGTGGTGGATGTAATACGTGAGGCCAATTATACAACAGATATTCCTGACCTATCCTAGCTTTATGTTTCGGGTCATTATCTTGATAAAACTTAAATGTCTTTTCAATGTCCATTGCTGTTACACTTTTTTTTAGATTTTGTTTAAAAATATCTAAATACTTATTGTTCGGTCCAAGCGTCGACCTCTGACGGAATGGTAAAAATTATATTGTAATTATCGACGGAAAAGCGGTCGATAACACCTCGGGTTGGATCCAGGGTTCGTCGCGACGCGTGATCGCCGGGAGAGGTGGAAAAGAAAAGAAGATCGGCGACGTGTCGAAGCGTGCAACGAAATAGCACGTTTTCTCGTCATTCGAAAGAACACGCTCAACAAGAACGAACGTACGATAAAATAAAAATCATTAACCGCAATTCAAGTCGTATCAATAAGACTATTCCTGCCATAGTCCAGCGTTTCCGCAAGATTCGTATTTCGGGACGCTACATTTTGGTCCTTCGAACCGGATTCAAGCTCTGTGGAGAAGCAGGATCCAGGAAAAACGCAACTACCAAGGGACGATTCGGCTGGGCAGGCAGCGCATCACCTTTGGACATCAGCAAGGAACGATTCGACTGCAGAAGCAGTGCATCATCCCTGATCGACCAACGTCGGAATTTGGAACATCGGAAATCGTTGTTGGACGAGAACGAGATTTCCTGAGTCGCAGAAGCAGCAGACATCGCACGCATCGCCGTAGGACAACACGTTGCCGGGGAAGCTGAACAAAGCGTAAGTCTGTCATATTCGTTAAATCGCTGTCTTTTACCTCCCATTTATTCATCTCAATTAAACAATGGCGAACGAGAGTATTGTAAACACCGAATCGGAATTAGTACGAAAACGTGGCGCGATTAAAGCAAAATTCACAACATTCATAAAATTCGTTAATGAATTTGACGCGACATCCGAAACAGGCGTACATCAATTACGCTTACGCCTGGCAAAAATAGAACGCGAATTCGAGTCATTTGAATTAATTCAAAACGCGTTGGAACTCGTCGCGACGGACGAATTATACGAACAACGCCTGATCGAACGCGGTGAAATTGAAGAAGCGTATCTCACGCATGTTGCTAAAGCGCAACATTTATTAGAATCAGTTGGGGGACCTCGTCGCGACGAATCGCCGCAAGATGTAATAAACGCTCAGAATATAAATGATTTAAATCCGGGAGAAAATATTAGGCGAGCTTCCGTTTCAAATAACGCGCTACCCTTAACACAATCTCCATTAACAGTTGCATCCGATATACATGTGAAATTACCGACAATGCATCTGCCTAAATTCAGCGGCTCATACGAAGCGTGGCCAGGATTTGCCGATGCATTTCGTTCCGCTGTGCACGACAATTCTGGTTTTCGCGACACACAAAAGTTAATTTACTTGAGATCTTGTTTAACTGGAAAAGCTGCCGAAAAAATAGAATCATTAGAAACAACTGCAGCGAACTATTTGGTAGCGTGGAATATTCTTGAAAAATATTATAACGATCCATCCATAGTAATTAACAATCGAATACAAGCATTTTTTGCGTTGCCCGCTTGCAATCGATACAATGTCGCTTCATTGTGCGAGCTGGTGGACAGCGTAACAAAACACTACCGGGCGTTACAAGCATTAAATATACCATTCTTAGAGGCCTTTCCAATTTACGCGGTAACATCGAAACTCGACGAGGGGACGCGTTTAAAATGGAAGGAGCAAACGCAGGGAGCTGTTTTACCGACAATGGAGAATCTTCTCGAATTTTTGCATACCAGACGAAAACTTTTAGAAAACAATCGCGCAACGCCGAATAAAGACACGGTCACGTCGTACACGCGTCCGGAACATAAGCAATACGGATCCTCGAAAACGTCGCGAAGCCCTAATTTTGTGCATGCGTCTTTTAAAATCTTATGCAACCTATGCAAAGAAAAACATTACACGTCAAATTGCCCAAAATTAACAAATGTTGCGATCGATCAACGGCTAGATATGGTTAAGAGCGCAGGATTGTGTATAAATTGCCTTCGGCCAAACCATCTAGCGAAAAATTGTCGTGCTAGTTCGTGCAAACAATGCAAGGGGCATCACCATACTCTATTACATAAAGAAACAAACAGCGATAGTCAGTCTTCGGGTCAGTTAAACATGTCAGCTCTAAGTGCGAATGTCGGATCGGAAACATTATTGTCCACTGCCATAATTCACATAACAAATAACGAGGGTCAGTTACAACCGTGTCGGGTATTGTTGGATTCCGGGTCGCAGTCACATTTTTTAACCGAGCAAGCCGCGCGCAGGTTAAATTTACCGCGTGAAAAAATTAACATTCCGGTAATCGGTATTAATAAAAACACGACTACAATAAAGCACGCAATTAAAACGAAAATTAAATCACGTATAAATCAATTTCAAGCCGATGTTACATTCTTAATTCTCCCACAAATTACTGACGTATTACCATCGCGCACAATCTCGAAGGGGGAGCTCAAAATTCCGAAAAATTTACCACTCGCGGATCCTTCGTTTGACCGCTCGGCGGAAATCGACGGTTTGATAGGCGCGGAACTATTTTTACAACTGTTGTGTGTGGGTCAGATTAAATTAAGAGATAATTCGATTACGTTACAAAAAACAAAGCTTGGTTGGGTAATTGGTGGAAGAATACCCGATCATGAAATAACTAAAACTACTCGATGCAACATAGCACGCGAAGGTATTCACGAACAAATCGCGAAATTTTGGGAATTAGAAGAACCTATTCACGCTCCCATCTCGTCTAAAGAAGAACGCGAAGCTGAAAGTCACTTCGTAGCAAACACTACACGCGATCCGATCACCGGTCGATACATTGTTAAATTGCCGTTTAAAGAAGACACAAAGAATTTAGGAGAATCATTTTCTGTCGCGTTACGAAGATTCCGATCATTAGAACAGAAATTAACTAAGGAACCACAATTAAAGATTAAATATACGGAATTTCTTGAAGAATACATTCGATTAGGTCATATGTCCGAAACTAAAGCTACAAACTCAGATGGCGGTTATTATTTACCCCATCATGCAGTAATAAAACAATCTAGCCTGACCACTAAACTTCGCGTAGTTTTTGATGCGTCGGCGAAAACTTCCAACGGAGTATCATTAAACGACATATTATTAACCGGCCCAACCATCCAAGATAACTTATACTCGCTTCTTCTTAGATTTAGATTCCATAATTACGTATTGACCGCGGACATAGAAAAAATGTACCGTCAGGTACTTGTACACCCTAACGATCGCAAATATCAGCAAATATTGTGGCGGAAATCTCATCGCGAACCCATAAAAACCTACACTTTAAATACGGTAACATACGGTACTTCCGCAGCGCCCTTTCTAGCTACCCGTACTTTATTGCAACTTAGCTTAGACGAAGGAAAGGATTTTCCACACGGGGAGAGAGCGCTGCGAGAGGATTTTTATGTCGACGATCTGTTGACGGGCGCGAACACGCGAGAAGAGGCCATTGCAATTAGGGATGATCTCATTGCATTATGCGACAAGGGAAAGTTCAAGCTGAGACAATGGGCAACAAATGAACCCACGTTAATCGACTCTTTAGATGACAAGACAGACGCCACGCATTTACGACTGGACCTGGACGGTACCGTAAAAACTCTCGGTTTGGGTTGGAATGCAAAACACGACACTATAATATATGATGTAAAGGAAATCAAATGTAATACGCGCGTAACAAAGAGATCAATATTGTCGGTAATCGCTTCGTTGTTTGATCCGTTGGGTTTACTCGGGCCTATTATAATACGAGCAAAAATTCTAATGCAGAAACTTTGGAAATTGCAATTAAGTTGGGACGAATCTGTGCCAACAGACATACATACGTTTTGGCTTACATTCTGCAGGGAATTGAATTCGATACGTAACATCACTTTTTCTAGACAAATTACATGTAAAGCGAATGTATCATTGGAGTTACACGGTTTTTGTGACGCCAGCGAGCAAGCGTACGGCGCATGTTTCTATGTACGTTCATTCGATAACCACGGCAACATAATTGTAAAACTACTTTCTGCCAAATCACGAGTGGCGCCTCTAAAAACTGTCACGTTGCCACGCTTAGAGCTATGCGCGGCGCATTTATTAGCGAAATTATATCAGACAATAACTAATTCACTACGAAGAATTTCATTTAATCGAATTATCTTCTGGTCCGATTCAACAATTACATTGCACTGGATAAGAACACCACCTCATACACTCAAAACCTTTGTTGCACATCGCGTAAACGAAATTCAAAATGTTGCCAGTGGTATCGAGTGGCGGCATGCATCGTCAGCAAACAACCCGGCTGATCTAATATCTCGCGGTTTATCTCCAACGGAACTAGTAAATAATATATTTTGGTTCCATGGACCGAGCTGGTTGACAAGGGCTGAGGAGCACTGGCCAGTTCTCAGATTAGAACCAATCGAGTTACCTGAATTGCGACCTTCAATCGCGTTGCCTTCGCGCGTTGTGGGTTGGAACGGCTTCGAGAAATATTCATCTTATCCTAAACTTAAACGCATCATTGCTTACATTTTACGTTTTCGATTTAATAGTTCAAAGAAGGAAGCCAACAAGGGTATGGTATCGGCCTCCGAAATTCTTCGGGCAGAAACGTATATTATTCGAGCTATACAGCAAGAAAGTTATTTCCAGGTATTCAATGCGCTAAATAGTTCGGGTCGTTTGAACGCGGGTATCAGTTCTTTAAATCCATTTATTGATGCAAATGGGGTATTAAGGGTAGGCGGACGATTGTCGCGGGCAAATATTCCGTATAATGCGCGACATCCAATTTTGTTACCGAGACAACATCATGTCACGAATCTAATTATTTTAGAGCAACATGTAAAACACTTTCACGCCGGGGTTTTAGCCACCCTCAACGCGGTACGACAACGATTTTGGATTCCTAACGCTAAACGTCTCATAAGAAGTCTTATTCATAAATGCGTCAGATGTTTTCGAGCCAAGCCGCCAATTGTTGAATACAAAATGGGTGATTTACCACTCAGTCGCGTAGTTCCTTCTAAGCCTTTCAACCAAGTTGGTTTAGATTTTTGTGGCCCTTTGTTTATAAAGGAGAAGGTTCATCGTAATCGAAACAAAATCAAAATATACATAGCTATTTTCGTTTGCTTCTCAACAAAGGCGGTACATATTGAGTTAGTGGGTGATTTAACAATTGACGCCGTTTTGGCAGCTCTGCGTCGCTTTTTCGCGCGACGAGGTCTACCGAGCGATATCTATTCAGATAACGCAACAAACTTCATAGGTGCAAAGCGAGAAATAAAAGAGATGTACGCTTTCTTCAAAACACAGCAAACAAACAACGCTCTCACGTCCGCATTAGCTAATGACGGTATAAATTGGCACATGATCCCCCCAAGATCACCCCATTTCGGTGGGCTATGGGAGGCTGCCGTTCGACGCGCAAAATATCACCTGACACGGGTCATAGGTGATACATTACTCTCGTACGAAGCACTCTTAACTTTGATCACCCAGATAGAAGCAATTCTAAATTCACGCCCAATTACACCTTTATCGCCTGATCCTAATGATTTTCAATCTCTAACGCCTGGTCATTTTCTTATCGGCGAAAATTTAACGAGTATGCCAGATTATGACTGTTCAGCTCTCCCAGTCGGTAAACTATCGACATGGCAACACATTCAACAAATACGAAGTCATTTCTGGAAGCGATGGGTTAAAGACTACTTGCAGGAGCAAATTGCGCGGACGAAGTGGCACGCAGCAAAGGCTCCAGACATACCGATCGGCACGCTGGTTATTCTGAAAGAAGACAATGCACCTCCAATGCACTGGCCGCTCGGACGAATCACCGCAGTCCACCCAGGCGACGACGGAGTCATACGTGTGGTCACCGTCAAAACAGCCCAAGGACAATATAAACGCTGTACCAAGCGTATAGCGCCATTGCCTTTGTAAATAACATAGCTATAACCCATGTAAATAGTATAAGTTTAAGCGAACAATATCCTTAGATAATGTTAAGTATAGGTTAGAACACATATAATCACACTTGATTCACCGCATAAGAGTAACTACATTTACACATTGCGATCACATTAGATTCTCGTTGAACTATACATAGTTCAAGGGGGGCGGCATGTTCGGTCCAAGCGTCGACCTCTGACGGAATGGTAAAAATTATATTGTAATTATCGACGGAAAAGCGGTCGATAACACCTCGGGTTGGATCCAGGGTTCGTCGCGACGCGTGATCGCCGGGAGAGGTGGAAAAGAAAAGAAGATCGGCGACGTGTCGAAGCGTGCAACGAAATAGCACGTTTTCTCGTCATTCGAAAGAACACGCTCAACAAGAACGAACGTACGATAAAATAAAAATCATTAACCGCAATTCAAGTCGTATCAATAAGACTATTCCTGCCATAGTCCAGCGTTTCCGCAAGATTCGTATTTCGGGACGCTACACTTATTCTTATCCATAATTCCTGTTACGCGTCGGGTCAAATATTAACTTTTACAATTGTTATCAAAGGTTGTAAATCTTCGTTGACCCATGGCGTTTCCACAACTTGTTACGGTAGTGGAATTATATGTAGAATTTATAGAGTGGTTCAGATTCCTCCACACTGGTGTGTCCAAGTCAACGAAGGATGTAGATCATCATCCCACTACTTATGTATTTCAACAAAGGTAAACTAAATTTGATTATGTTCCAACGACAGATACTTTTAGACTGATTGTATTTCGATGGGTGATATTTTAAGACTGACCCTTTTCTCAAAAGGAAGGTGCTCGAAAACTGACTAGTCGTCTCTAAAAAGCCAGAAAAGAAAACTACATATGAAGTTCAAAACGCGAAGGCGTTACCAAAAAAGGACCAATCAGGACAAACCGTTATACGGAAAAAACACTGATTGGTGAAACGGTTCAGCGAATGAGACTGTACGACCTTTAGCATTCATTCCAAAGTTATAAATAACACTTGTTAATAAGGTGACCCAAACAATAAAGTGATTTGGGTCCTTCAAAAGAACTAAATAATGGGACACATTGCAAGACCGCTGAATGACTGGGTCAGAGTGCCTTGGCCCGTTGAATACACAAGGATTCTCGTAAACATTACACATTGCAGGGGTGCACGGCCTAAGCCCATGGAAAATACCTCTTTAAAGAAAGCCACATTGGTGCTATAAAAAATGTGCCCCTCCGGCCCGCTAGAAAACTACCGTCAATAGCTAGGAACGTCAAGCTGTGGAGACGCTCATGTGGTCTTAAATATTCGTTCAAAACCACAACAAAGAACACTCCCGGGTTCGACAGAACACCCACAAACATTACATTAATTATACTCCACGCAACTCGTAACAATTCCATCTATAAAAACCAACTCCCCAACTCCTTTCGACGAAATACTACCCCACACAAAAACACTTCCACCTCCATGTTTAGTTGGATTTAAATGTCGATAATTAAGCTCCTGATTCGGCTTAGGCCAAACCATTTTTCGTCCATCAGGTCCAAATATATTGAATTTACTTTCATCAGCAAAAACAACATCATTCCACCAGGATTGTTCTTTGCTAATAAATTGTTTGGCAAATGCTAATCTTTTCTTATGATTCGCCTCATTTATATATGGCTTTTTACGTGCTGCTCTACCATTATATCCATATTCCTTTAACACTCGACGTACCGTATCTAGGTGAACTTTCTTTCTTGATTCTTCAAATAATTCAGTACTTAACTTAGGAGCACCTAAAGCATGATCCTTTTTTATTTTTCTTACAATATTCCGTTTACCTCGATCGAGTATCTTTGGCCGTCCTTTTTGAGGAATGGACGTGATCCGATCTTCACGATTGTACCTTTTTATAATATCTGCCACAGTACTCTTGCTCAAATTTAAAAGAGCGCCGATTTCCCGATAAGATTTTCCTTTTCCACGGTTGAAAATAACTAATTGACGCATGTCAAACGAATTATTTTTGCTTTTCCGTTTCATGTTCAAAATTTCTGCCTGATCCCAATGACTTTCGAATAATAACTGATATTTCGAAGCATGTGTAACGACTCCGGAACCTAGGCTCAGATAGTTACTAGCGCTAGTAAGGTAAAGAGCGGCTTTTACCAACTGAACGACTCGTTTTGGAAAATAACTAATCTAAGATTGCGGGATTCGTGTGGTGTGCGGTTAAAGAGTGAAATCCACAGGTCAATGTCTTTCAACAATAAGATTTATTCAATAAAATACTAAAACTAATAAATATAACTTATTATATTGCGAAGCTAGCTTTGGTTGCTCTATTTCGTTGCAATTTTTAATTTGTAATAAAAGACTTGATACTCGACTACTGCAATCTACTACGGCTTCGTTTGGCATTTGTGTCATTTTAGAGAGATCGCCGTACAATTTGTGCTTGTGAGAGAGTGTGTAATTGGTTCTATTGTTATGTATGAGTATGTTCGAGAAATTTATGGAAAGATCTAGAAAGAATGTTGATGCGTAGTATAGAGAGAGAAAGAGTATGAGAGTGAGAGAGAAAGATAGAAAACAGATGAGTGCTAGAAGTGCGTGAGAGGGGATATAGCGTAGGTTATTGCCTGACAGTCCTCAGGTCAAGAAATTGAAGGCCTGTAGTTTCTCACTGTGGAGTGGGCCGAGTAATAAACAAGCACATGGGCACTCTGAGTTTTTCTTTCTATAGGACCCAACAATGGTGTTTCTTTTTTTTCCAAACTTTCTTTTTCGTTTTCACTTCAGTTCTAGCTTTCGTACAGTACAGACATCCTCCGTGATCGTAGTAGAAAATAAAGTTTCAGTTTAACGTTGATTTCGTGTGTACAATTTATTATAAATTCTATAAAACCATATCCTATTTCCATTACTTCCTTTTATCATTCTCTCGCTGGTGCCTTCAAGTTCATTCATCCGTTGGTTGGGGAATCGGCTTCCCCAACACTACTAAATTTACCCATGCAGAGCTCATCCTCGTCTGTCGGTTCTGCCGACTCCCAGCCTCGTGCCAAGTCAATTAAATTAATTGACATGCCGGCCAGCCAGCAATCGAGTATTACTTCCTCCAAGCAGGAGGTGTGTCGAATTCTTCACGCGAACCGTGACAGACTTCCAAATTTGGCTGCTGCTAGAGGCGTCATTTCCAATTTTGAAAACCCGAAACGCGTGTCCCCAGTCAAATGCTTAAAAAAAATGGACGCCACTCCATGCGTCCCTACCTCAAACCGTTTCTGCGTTCTTGCTGACGCATTTGACCACACGGTGGCAGACACTAGCGCTCCCGTCCCAGCTTCATCATCGGCCGTTGCCGGTACTGGCGATCGCGCTGTTACCGACACGGATAGCCCGGCGGCGCAATCTAGCGGTCACCTGCGGCGAGCCTCGGAGAAGGTTCCGCCAATTTACATCACGCGTTTCTCCTGCTCAGCCCCGGTGTTCGAGAAACAGCTTACCGACCTGTCCGGAAAAACTTTCAAACTTAAGCTACTCAAGGAAGGCATACGAATCCAATTCGATAACACTGACGCTCACAAAAAAATGATAGATTTCCTCAAGGAGAACAATAAGAGCTTCTTTACGTTCTCAAGAAACTCTGAAAAGATCCTCAGTATGGTCCTCCGTAGCCTTTCAAATACCCCTACGGACAATGTCCTGACGGAAATCAGAAATTCTGGCTTGTCGCCAATATCTATATCCCGGGTGAGCAAGTCGTCCTCCAAGCCGATCTTCCGAGTAAATTTTCCCGCTGGTACTAGCCGCTCGCAAGTGAATAAAGTCGGCTTCCTCTTCTCGACTAGAGTCTACTGGGACAGATACTATTCTAATAAAAACCACACCCAATGCTTCCGCTGCCAGGCCTTTGGGAACTCTGCGTCCAAGTGCAACATGCCCCCGAGATGCGTCAAATGCGTCACACGGCGGACTGCACTAAGTCCCCAGACACCCCCGCGAAGTGCGTAAACTGCGGCGGGCAGCATACAGCAAACTACTCCGGCTGTCCCTCGCTTCTGGACTATCTGGGTCGCCGTGAGTCTAGGAGAGCTAAGCCTCTTACACCTCTTACACCTCCCTTGCTGGCGTCTGACTTCCCGGATCTCAAAAACCGGCAATATCCGGGCAGTTTGGCTCCCCCTCCCAACCGCTCCGTTAGGCCATCCCACCATATGGGTCTTCCGTTGAACGAGGAGCCTGCGCCTCGTCCGCTTTCATATGCTGAGGCCGCTAGGTTAGGGCCTTCCCCCCGAACTCAGGCGACTCCTCCCGAAGAGGGGGCTAAGCTTTATGAACTCATGAACGAATTCCAGACTCTTCACTCGCTGGTTGATGTTGACCTAATGTTGTCGACTGTCAAAACACTCAATGCTCGCCTTCGAGGCTGCAATTCTGACGCGCAAAAGTTTCAGGTCTTTCACTCAGTCCTTGGTAGCCTCAAATAAAAACTTTTTATGTACTCCTTCCCCAATATTCTTTTCTGGAATATCAGGTCTTTCAAAAAGAACAGAAATGAGCTTATTCTTCTCATTACGAAGGAGCAACCTGATGTTGTGCTAATTACGGAAACTTTTCTGTCCCCCGCTGATGTCGTCAGCATCCCGGGTTTCTCGATAGTCAGACAGGATAGAATCTCTGGCTCTCTGGAGGCGGAGTTGCTATCCTTCTCAATAAAAATCTTGCCTACTCTGTGATTGGCACCAATGGAGTTGACGGACTCGAGTTCTGTGCTGTTAAACTTAGGCATCCAAAAATATTTGTAGGAGTGGCTTACGTCCCCCCCTACAACCACCACTCTCTCCACCTCCTGCTTGGATAAGTTGACCAGTATTGGTTCCCCTTTTGTCATCGGCGGCGACTTCAACGCCAAGCACCGCCACTGGAACAACACCAGGGCAAATCCAGCGGGAAGGTATTGTTTCGACATTTCTCCAGCAACAGCTATGACGTGATTTTCCCGGACCTCTTCACCAGGTCTGCCTCGGGAGCGAGCCCCTCAGTTTTAGACATCTTTCTGGTGGATTCAGATCGTTCCTTCACCTGTGACACCCGTGACTCGGGTCCCTCTGATCACTGTCCAGTGGTCCTTGTTCCATCCTCGGTGAACACCTCCCGTGGGATTGATGTAGATATTGATTGGGAAAAGTATCGATCTCTGACGGCTGACTTCGTTATGCGCTCTGCCTTCGCTGGTCCGCGGGGTATCGATGATGTCATTCGTAGCATTGTCACCCTGATGCATTCTGCTAGAAGGGCTGCCACCCTGAAAATCGACACATCTCGCACGCGACACGCGTTTCTACAAAATGACCCACATCTCCTTTCGCTCATTAGGAAAAGGAGGCACCTCAGAAAGCATGCACAGCGTTTTGGATCCTCATTCTCTAAGCCATTTATTCGTGACCTCACTGCCTCCATCAAAAGGCAAATTTCGTATCTCAGTAATAAGGACTGGATTAATAAACTGGGTTCCTTCCGAAAACCTGACCCTACCTTTTGGCCTGTCTATAGAATTCTTGCCGGGAAATCAAAAAGTACTTCGCTTCCGCCCTTGAGTAGGGGTGGTCAGCTCTTTTCTGGTGCGCCTGAGAAAGCTGAGATTCTTGCGGACCAGTTCGAGTCAGTCCACGTCGGGGCTAGCGCCGTCAGCTCTCCCCTTTAGTCAACTGTGGACAACTTCATCACGGAGTTCTCCATGAATCAGTCCCCCTCCCCAGCACCTTGGGTTGATCTGTCGCCGAGGGCGGTTTTCGAGATAATTTCAAAATTTAAAAATACCAAGGCTCCAGGGAAGGATGGCGTCTCGGTTTTGATACTTAAATACACCTCCAAAAAACTCTTTGTTCAAATCTATTACATTTTTAAATTCTGTCTGCTAAACTCTTATTTCCCGGTAGACTGGAAGAGTGCGAAGGTTGTTCCCATCCACAAGCCCGGCAAGCCTGCAGACCAGGCTTCAAGCTACAGGCCCATCAGCCTGCTCTCTACTCTCGGGAAGACGCTGGAGATATTCATCTCCCAATCTATTAATAGCCATTTAACTGAACACAAGATTCTCATCGACCAACAGTTTGGTTTCAGGAAATCACACTCCACCCTACACCAGATCACTAGAATCTCTCAACGTATAATTCACGGGTTTAATACTAACAAGTCCTCTGCAATGGTATTGCTTGACCTGGCAAAGGCCTTTGACTCCGTTTGGCACCATGCTCTAATTTTCAAACTGCACTGTCTCAAATTCAACCGAAATCTCATTATGATTATCTTTAGCTATCTCTCTGACAGATCTTTTTTTGTCAAGGTTGACGGATCCTGCTCCTCCCCTCGCCTGGTCCTTGCGGGCGTTCCCCAGGGGTCTGTAATTGGCCCCATTCTCTTCAATATATACATCAACGACATCCCTTCCTGCTTTAACTGCATGCTCGCTCTGTACGCTGATGACTGCCTTGCTTACTTCCTCCTCCAGGGTGCATGTGGCTTGTCTTCGTGTCCAGTCTTACCTTGACCTTATCATTGATTTCTTCGAGAAATGGAAACTCTCTCTTAACGCTGATAAGACTGAAGCAATTGTTTTTTCCAGGAAGCGCGACTCTGCTCGTGCCACCATCAAGGTTAGGGGCATCTCGATTGAGTGGTCCAATTCTGTGAAATACCTTGGAGTCATACTTGACAAAAGACTAAATTGGATGCCAGCCATTGACGACCGCATAGCCAAAACCTGGAAGGTTTTTGGAGTTCTTAAGCAACACATCGCGAGATCCTCAAACTTGCACTCTAGCATCAGGTTTGCTATATACCGCATGTGCATCCGTCCCGTGCTCACGTACGGGTCCGTGTGCTGGTGGGATTGTGTTTCTGACTCGCGCAGGCTTCAGTTTTAGCGTGTGCAAAACAAAATCATCAAATTTATCTTGAATATTCCTAAATTCCCTTTTATAATTAGGACAATTGACCTATGTGCTATGGCTCGCACTCCTCCCTTAGACGAATATGTTCTTCGCCTTTCTGAGGGTCTAACTTTGAAGTTCCGGAAAATCTCCTTATTTGCGATATAAAAAATTTTAATATTCACACCATCCCATACAAAATAAAACATAAATTCCCTTTTATTAACAGATTCAGCCAATTAGCCATCCATGCTTGACATGACCATTACTTTTTGCTTTATTCTTGCCTTCTTCTCGTGATTTTCTCATGCATGTTTTCTCCGCTGGAGTGTTTTTTCCTTTGAGTTTGCGTCCTTTCTTACGGGCTGTTTCTCTTGCTCTTGCTCGTTCATAACCCGGCCCCTCCCCCTGGCCGTGACTGTTCATCTCTTTCTGCCTGCTCCGTTTTCATTATCTTGTGGTTTTTTGCAAATTTTCCACATTTCATCTCAGGCTATTTTTTTACGCACCAAATCTCATGTCGCTAACGACACATTATTTTCATGTCTGTCGGTAAGTCAGCTGAGATTGACAGGAACGACTCTTGAGGAGGCCGTCACCTCGAGCCGCTACCACGTCGGGTTCCGTGGCTGCCCCACCTCGACATCTCATCGCCATCTTGGAAAAAAAAAAAGAAAAAAAAGAAAGACGCGGGTGAATGCATTGCGATAGAGAGAGTGAAAGTGAACGAAAGCGCGCGAAAGATTAACAACATTTATATTAAATATATTACATTTATTAAACATAAAGAGAGTGTACAATTATTTCTAAACGCAATCCCAACACAATTGATATGAAGTATATAGCGGTGCAAAACGTGATTTGAAAACAGTAATTAGTTCATCAAT
Organism: Megachile leachella; assembly: GCA_963576845.1. Taxonomy (NCBI): domain Eukaryota; kingdom Metazoa; phylum Arthropoda; class Insecta; order Hymenoptera; family Megachilidae; genus Megachile; species Megachile leachella. The sequence goes on along the minus strand of OY756259.1, from coordinate 131,663 downwards.
AGTGTTATAATCACCGCTTACAATCACTCTAGAAGCTTGGCCGAATAATTTATTTTTAATCAACTGAACTAAGCCATACTCGGCATGAGGTGAAATAATATTCTTTGCATTTAAACAATTTTTAGTAAATTGATATAACGGAATATTATGGCCATCAAATGGAGGCACAATATCTGATGCATCTCGAATGCTAATCTGAGGAGCAGAAGGAGTAGAATTTCTAATTCTTCTTCCATTTTAAGTAACAAAATCTAATCTACTATGACTGATTAATTAATATATGTATTATTTATTATATTATTTTTTTTCTTTTTATATATTTTTCTCTCTACGTATATACTTTTCACACGACTATTCTTTATTTTAGGTATGAATGATCTTGACCTTCGCAGAGAAAATTCTCTTACCACACAGGTGATCAGTGACACGTATCTGCAGCTACGTTCAATGACTTGTACCTGATGAATCCCACCGCTGTCACCAAAAAATTCATTTTTACTCCTATTTAACGTGTAACGACTCCGGAACCTAGGCTCAGATAGTTACTAGCGCTAGTAAGGTAAAGAGCGGCTTTTACCAACTGAACGACTCGTTCTGGAAAATAACTAATCTAAGATTGTGGGATTCGTGTGGTGTGCTGTTAAGGAGTGAAATCCACAGATCAATATCTTTCAACAACAAGATTTATTCAATAAAATACTAAAACTAATGAATTTAACAAATAACAAATACCAACAAAATATGAAAAGTATATTAACTTGATAAAACAAAACTAAATGGATCTTGATATAATATTAATAATAGAAATAATAGAACTCGGTAAATTAAACAATATGTAATAGATAATCTGATTTCAAACAAAACTAACTTCGTTTTCTAAATTAACTGAATACGATATTCTATATTACCTGATTCTCGTTTAAGCGCCGTCGCAATTACAATATTTAACTTGATTAATAAAGATAGAATCTATATAACGAATATTCTTTTATGAGATTAATAGAAATAATAGCGCGTTGATAGTCTACCGAAGCGAGGAACACGACATAAGTGTGATCTCTAAGTGTACCTAAATACGCTTTCGCAAAATTAGATAGATCAATGATTTTAACCGATATCTAACGCGGTGTAGTCGACTACTGTAATTACGCTGATGACAGAACAATATTATTTTATTAATTCAAGTTTTGCAAATTCTATTTGAATCTAAATGAATTTTATCTCGGAACAGTTACTCTTTTAATTTGGCTCGACAACTAATCGTCCATGACCCTTTTAGTCAAAACGAACACTGACAGCCAAGACCAGATCGCTTAATTGGGGAGCCTGCGTTAGCTAGCTACTAGAACGACCCAACGATACAAGTAAAGAGTGAACAGTATAAGTCTAACAGGGTAGCAAATCAATTGATTCTAATTATAATATCGTGATTGCTGAACTGTCACCCAAAAGACACGGGCTTCAGAGACCAAGCCGCTCAAATGGGGAGCCTGCGTTAGCTGGCTACGAAACTACCCAGAGCGAACTCCGAGAATCTGACGGCGCGTTAGCAATTCGACGAAGTTCAAGATGAGTAGCTGAGAGCTATCCTTTCGATATCTTAGCCTTTCTTGGCGCAAAGTATAGCACTCTCCTAATGGAGTTTCAGAGACGAGACCGTTTGAATGGGGAGCCTGCTGTTCGCTGGCTACTAGAACTACCCAACGATCGAGTATCCAAATGGCTGATACCCGCTGTCCAGTCAAAACTAAGAATCTTGTAGGCTCTTACCAGTTAAAACTGCTCCAGTTCGTCGCTTCCTAAGAGGTCCGGCACGTAGTACTGCAAAGATTGTTCTGCCCTCGCAGCCGCTGCTGCACGCCCTTTTATACCCCGAGAATCGTGGGTTTTTCCCGCTCAAAAAGTAGTTATTATTTTATTACTCTTTATTTAGTAGTAAATATATATATTAGTTTGATTAGAAAAAATACACTTTGATTTACTATTAATTAGTTTTTCACAAGTTCTCCCGTTAAATCGCGTTTTTAATCATTTTTAGATACGCAAATTATAAGTGTTTTGATAGAAGAAATAATTAACCGCGAATAATACATAAAATAATAATTAAAAATATAACGCAATTTATAATGAGTGAATAATTAATAATATTGTAGGAGACTAGATCGCAACGGCAAAAAACAGCAAGAGTTCTTGCTTCGAGCCGGAGCGGTTAAAATCTCCGAAAAAGCCTAAACACCTTTTGGGTGAACGACCGTAAATGTAAGCAACACATGCGGTGCGCGAAACGGTTGTCACCCAAAAGGTAAACAGGAGTACGAGGTGCACGACCTAAGAAGAGTGCGACAATAGAAATAGATAGAGTAAGAGCGAAAGTTCATCCACCTCGCGGTTTAGGATTAGGTAGGAGTAGGGAGCTTCGGCAATATATATATTAGGATAAGTGGCGGTGATGGGTAGATTTTTAAGCAAACCTTTGTAAGAGTTAGAGTAAAGAGAGTTAGAGTAAAGAGAGTTAGAGTAAAGAGAGTCAGAGTAGAGAAAGTTAGAGTAGAGAGAACGAGAGAGAGGGAGAGAGAGAGAGAGAGAGAGAGAGAGAGAGAGAGAGAGAGAGAGAGAGAGAGAGAGAGAGAGAGAGCGTAAGAATAGAAATAAACTATCGTGTTAAACAGTGATTTCGGTCATTTACCATATTCCAATCCTACAATATATATGATATAAACATTTAAATAATATTTTATATTAATTCTGTGTCGAAGTATATCTTCTGTCTCTTTCTAACTAACGCGCGCGTCATCGAACGGTGATCTACTCTAAACAGTGTTGCATGCGTAAGCTACCCCATCCCATTACCACGCAAATTTTTATGATGCGGTCGGTAATAAAATAGAAAAATTTATTATCATTAAAGTGTTTTCTTTGTTTATCGACTGGAACTTGCCTTCTCCGGGGACGTTACACGAGTCACTGTATATATGTTACGGTGAAACACCGAAATCTGGTAAATGTCGACATTCACATAGTCGCTTGGTGTATGTCCGAAATATTTGCTCAATACCCTTATTTCGGTCTTACACCGATGAATGTCGACATTCACCATGCACTAATGGTGAATGTTGAACATGTCGTAGATTTAACCTAACCACTTCAGAAAGTATTTTGGAGTACTTTCTTTGAGAAAAATAAAAACAATTGTAATGGAATATACTAAATATTAAACAATTAAAATAAACGCTTATAACTTTTAAACTCTTTATATTTGTAATTATAAAAGATGGGAAGAAATATCAGATCAACACGACACACGATAACAGAATGTAATATAGAAATTTCATGAAGAAAACAAACACATAAAGCAATACTACAATTATTTTATTTTAATATTTGAGAATCTAAAATTGAATCGAGTGGCATCGAGTTAATAGTCGATAATTTAATATTCATATTTATCGACATCTAATTACCGACGTTTTATAAGTTATCGATTCAGATTTATTTTTGTCACTCAATTATGAAAATTCAACAAATTGTCTTCTCGCTTACCTGCAATTAATGCATTTAATTTTTCAAGAAAAAGATCACGCTTTATTGCAGTTTCCATTCAGTATTAGTTATGGTATCGGAAAAAAAATTAAGAAAACGGTACTCGCATCATCAAAGCTTGCATTAAACTAAAATCTAACTGAGTTGCAGCAGACCAAAGGATTTGGCGGGAGAGAGCCAGTCGTTTCTTTACCGGCTCCTCTCGTTCGGACCTTCACCAGAGCATATCTGTGATTGTCGACATACACCGGTGAAGGTCCGAATGTACAAGAATGTAATAAAATATTCGGTCTTTCACCGACGTATTTGGTGTATGTCGACATTCACCGGTGAACGTCGAAATTCGCCAATTTCAGTCTTTCACCGTAACATACGAGGGCTGTTCAAAAAGTATCGCAAATTTTGAATTTCCGCGGACTACGTATATTTGTTTTTTGTTTTTTTTGTTGATTTACGTTGGTACACATGTCCTTTATTTATGCTGACAAGGTCAGGCACTTTGAATGTTTAGCTAATTTTTGTCGACTGTTTTGCTTAGATGTGTTTTGGCTCACCTTCGATTTTTGCCTATGCTAAAAAATGGATCAAAGAATCTGTATCAAATTTTGTGTGACCAAAAGCAGCACAGTAACTGTGCCGCAGCCACCGTATTCCCCAGACCTAGCCCCCTGTGGCTTTTTCCTGTTTCCAAAACTGAAGAGACCCATGAAAGGACGACGCTACGCCACGATTGAGGAGATAAAGACGCATCGAAGGAGGAGCTGAACAAGATTACAAAAAATGATTTTTTTAAGCGCTTTGAAGATTGGAAAAAACGTTGGCATAAATGTATTATATCCGAGGGGAATTACTTTGAAGGGGACAAAATAGATATTCATGAATAAATAAATACTTTGTGAAAAAATATAAAATTCGCGATACTTTTTGAACAGACCTCGTATACACTAGGGTAACAAAAACACTCACCTTACTTCTTACATACTAGAATCAATGGTGTTAAAGCTTTCTGTTTTAGCTTAGTTACCGACAGTATTAGACGATTACCGACAGCACATTATATACCAATTATCTTGTGTATTAGTTTCGACGGTCGGTAACCGATATATACAGGGTGTCCCACAATTAGTGTAAGACCCGAAAAGGGGTGGTAGGTGGGGCGATTCTGAACAACTATTTCCTTTGCCAAAATATTGGTTGAGGCTCCATTTTCGAGTTATTAGCAAAAAACACTGACCAATGAGAGCGCGCATAGACCAGGCGCGCGACAGTGTGAGCGAAAGCTTCGAATATGACAGCCGATTGTCTTCGTGAACAAACGTATCAATACCGTCGGTATAACGTCGGTATAACAGGCAGCTATTAGGTGAAAGTTAAATCGAATAATGAAAAGAAGTTAAGAATAATATTAAGTTCTTTGTAATTCGTGAATGGGAGATAAACCAATTAGTGGTTGTTTACCCAGACCAAGTATATTGTATTTATTTTACGCCTTCAAAAAGGAAAAAGAATTAATTCACGAAAATTAATTCTGTCGATTATTCTAATGAAGCAAACGAATAAATTCACGTTTCAAAACGAATAAGTACCTTGCCTATGAAATGGGGCAGAATTGGAATAGAATATCTAATGCAGTACCTCATTGAAGTGAAATAAATCAATTGCTGCGTACGTTTAATTTTAAGAGACAAGAGATAGAAACAACTTAAATAAAACTTACCCATTGATTCATGAAGAAACTAGCGTCGATAAAAAATATTTGTGTCACTGGGTAGATCCATCGATCAGAACATCAACAGCTGATGTCCTGGCAGGGTCAATGAAGTCTCAATTTATTTCACTGTCTCTTTCTAATAATTGCACAACATAAGCACGACCGGTAAACGGACCGAATGAAAATGCGTGAACGATTATTCATAGATATGTATGTTTAACGATACGCTATATTCTCATTATAAGGTATCCGAATTCAGGAATCGAAATTATATTGTATTTTTTTAGAAGCCATTGTTAGACTGGCCACGGATCGCGGTTTCGTTCTCGATCGCGAGACATACGTCGCGAACGGTTGCCATGCAACGATGTTCCGTTGAACGACTGCGGCGTCGATGGACGGTCTTCGTTTATTGTCGAAAGATACGTGTTAAAATAAAATCTATCGTTGTTGTTAATCTAAAATTGTGTTTTCTTGCTTTCAAGATAGTATAGTTTAAGTTATTTATGAATATTCGTTCACGTGTTTACATTCGTCCTATTTACGTGCCGGACTTACAATGAAAATTAGTGAAAAATAACAAAGAAAAATGATAATGACAACTAATAATGAAAGATGACAGTGATAAGTGACAGTGAAGTTTCTTGAAAGTTGTTTGAGAGATTCTATTATTTATACTGACAATAAGGATCGGTGGATCAACCCAGTTCCGGAGATGCATTTTCATCGTGATTATTTACGGTTCAATCGGTGAGTTGTATTGAAATTTGTTAATTATTCAAATTAAATTTTTATTTGTTGAATGGAAAGGTTATTCAATTTTTTACAAGTGAGAATTTGTTCTTTTTCATCATCACAATATCTAACGAAAATAATTTTCCATATTTGATCTATCATTTCTTTGCGATAACGAATAAACGTATTCGATTTATTCTCATTACGTGAATAAGGACTAATTTTGTTATTTCGTATTCACGAATGAATGATAATTCAGCAATAATCCAGATTATTTTATTTATTATTCGATGTAACTTTTACCTAATAGCTTCCTGTTATACCGACAATATACCGACGTTATACCGACGTTTTACCGACGGTATCGATACATTTGTTCACGACGACGATCGGCCTCATATTCGAAGCTTTCGCTCACACTGTCGCGCGCCTGGTCTATGCGCGCTCTCATTGGTCAGTGTTTTTTGCTAATAACTCGAAAATGGAGTCTCAACCAATATTTTGGCAAAGGAAAAAGTTGTTCAAAATCGCTCCACCTACCACCCCTTTTCGGGTCTTACACTAATTGTGGAACACCCTGTATATACATATACATTTTTGATTTGTAATAATTATTTTATGTTTTGATTTAAAAAGGATAATATGTTTCACAGAGTTAAGCAAATGTTAAGTTAGAACAGTTAAAACAAAATTAATGTATTATTTTATAGTTATTCTAAATAATTAATGTATAGTCTTATATGGAAAATTCCGCAATGCTATGTGTCTATATGCCGCGATGCTTAACCCGAATTTCCTAGTATCTTCGCGTTATCTTAGAGAAGAATAAAAACAAATTTTACAATTACGATATTATTAGTTAAACAAATCAGTCAATACGTATCGAGTCTACTGATTTTATGTTATCCGGAGCTAAAGTCAAATGATAGTTTATTGCAAGATATATTGTGAATTAAAATATTACTCTATAGAATGTTTGAGAAGCATCATATGCTTATACGTTTAGATTCAATTCGTATGAAATACGTGCGCAGTATATAGAAGAAGACAGCAAATGCAATTTTCATTAAAATACTATTAAATAACTACTTCTGTATAAGGAACATTTACCATCGAGTAGAGTGCAATACTAATAATGTAATCAAATTGTTCATTTTCATAATTAATGTCTAATTGCGAATTTATCCAACAATTATATATATCGACATTATGGGGGTTTTCCAAGAAATCGACAGACGAGCGAGTATAAAAGCCTGAGCGAAACTCGCCTAAATCGCAGAACAGTTTTCGAAGTCGAACACGTTAGAAGTCTCTTCGATAGGCATAACCGGAACAGTTTTCGCTGTCAAGAGCCGCAACGATTCTTAATACTTGATTAGTAAAGCGAATATACGCCATTTAGATACCTGATCGCTGGGTCGTTCTAGCAGCCAGTGAACAGCAGGCTCCCCATTCAACGATCTGGTATCTGAAACTCCTTTGGGAGAGAGTGCTTAGCGCCAAGAAAGGCTAAGATATCGAAACTATTGCTCTCAGCTACTCATATTTGATTTTTCGTCGAATTGCTAACGAGCCTTCAGATTCTCGGACCTCGCTCTCGGTCATTTTGTAGCTAGCTAACGTAGGCTCTCCATTTGAGCGGCTTGGTCTCTAAAGCTCGTGTTTTTTGGGTGGCAGTTTAGCAATCACGACTTTATGTTAGAATCAACTGATTTGCTACCCTGTCAGACTTATCCTGTTCACCCGATTCTAGTATCGTTGGGTTGTTTAGCAGCTAGCGAACAGCGGGCTCCCCAATTAAGTGATCTGGTTTCGGCCGTCACTGTTTATTTTGGCTAAAAGACTTATGGACCATTAGTTTTCGAGTCAGATAATAAAAAGCGTAACTGTTCCAAAAAATAATTCATTACATTCAATAAAGTTTAGAATTTGAACCTAAAAAAGAATACTGTTCCGACTCTAGCGTAATTTTCGTAGTCGACTACATCGCGTTTGATTTTGCGAAAGCGTATTTAGGTACTATAAAGCGCTAATATTAATTAATTTCGCCAAAGAGCATTTATATAAATCAATCGTACAAATCAAGATAAATTTTGTTACTGTGATAGACTCAAACACGAGAATCAAATACATATATTAGGAATACTAAATTTAGTTAATATTACAAAAGCGAAGTTAACTTTATCAGAAATCAGACTTAGATACGATCCAATATAAAGTATTAATCAGCGAGTTTCATTTTGTTAAATTCACGATTATCTATTACATACTGTTACTATTACTATTAGTATTATTATTTCAAAAGCTATTTAATTCTTTATTCCAATTAATCATTTATAATCTATATACTTTTCTTTATTTTGTTGTTATTGTGGGATTGGAAGTAAATCGTACAAATACTTTTAATATACAATAGTTTATTTTAATATCTCACACTCGCAATTCTCACAAATCTCACCAAGATTACTCTTTCGCTCTATTCTCTTTATGTACTGATTCTTTCCTCATGCATCCTTCGCAAATACACCCCTTGTTCACTCACATTCTTACATACACAGATTCTCGGGTTAACGCACTCAATATCTCTTTCTCACTTTTATTATCATTCGCACTCTCTTTCACTCTCTCTCTCGGTCAATCACCTGTCGCTTGTTTACATATTTTGACAGTTCATCGGTGGCCCTAACGCCAGCTGATGTTTGTGTTTCTTATGCTTCTTGGCATACTCCTAACTGTCGTTTGTTCGAATGATAACGCTTATTTTCCTACATTATTGTTATTTATTAGTCTTATTTTTATTGTTTTATTGAATAAATCTAATTATTGAAAGATATTGACCTGTGGAATTCACTCCTTAATCGTACACCACACGAATCCCACAATCTTTATTTGCAAAATGAGTCGTTCAGTAGGTAAAAGCCGCTCTTTACCTACTTAGCGCTTGTAACAATCTGAACCTAGGTTCCAGGGTCGTTGTATAAGTATACATTTATTCTTTACAATGGTTCGATGTAGGATCGAGGTGACAAATTTCTTTGTTGGTAGTTTATTTTACTTTACCATGTTTCTGTAGAATTCTCTAAAATGGAAACTCGTGAGATAAAGAGCCGATTATATGATTAATTTAGTGTCGTTGGAAAAATTTTGAATACTGTCTATTAGTTCCGATGAAAGAAGGTGAAGATTGCACTGAATGCAAAATTAAGAAATGAATGGCTTGATGTTCGGAAAGTCATTGGAACTTTCCAAACATCATGGTAGGTACCTGTAATTTTGAATCAACACGGTACAACGATATTTGTTGTAAAATAATTTCGTTTCTTTTTGGAGTATTTGCATTTTAATGACATACCATTATTATTTATCGGTAGATCGGAATTTTAGACGAGCAAAAATTAATATCAATAAGTGAGCTTCAACAAATGTTAATACACCTTATTATAAAAGTAATAATAATGGACAACTAAAAACAAATTTATATACATATAAATACCATACACACATATTATATAACAATTAATTTAATAATGTTTAATTATCAGTAACAACAGTTGTCTGCAGATTATATATCATATTACAAAAAACTGCAATAATCCGTAAATATATATATATTTTTTCTTTTAATATATATCAAATATATATTTAATTATATATATTTAGTTAATATATATATATTATATATATAAATGCGTATTTATAAATTTAAGTCAAATTATATTATTACACATTAGGAAATCATTTATAGATTTCAATAGTAGATTGAAATATTTTTAATATTTTTTTCATTATTATTAAATTTATTTTTAATTATTTTATTAGAATAAATATTTCCTTCGATAAAATATCACTGATGATATTATTGAAAAGTTCATAACACGGTGAATGCCACTTTGAAAACGGTCGTGCGTAGAAAGGCACATTGTAATTCCAGTTATTCAGAATATGATCTTTTCATTTTTCAATTTACACTTGATACATTGCGTAAACAGTCTAATACTAACATCACTTAAAAATTTTTTCTCAATTATTCAATTGTATTGAATTCACAGTGCCAGTCACTGATGATCTCCGCGGCATTCAACGTGTTAAATGAAAGAAGTTTGCTACAAATGTGTACCATTATCTTTATACAAATTAAGGATTTAATCTTTTCAGCGTAGCATTTAAAGTGTCACGTATAGTTTACACAGAAAGTAGGGCTCATGTTTAAAACTTACGTTAACAATGCACCGATGGGAATCAATATGTACGTTTTGATGATACATTTCATATACATACTATAATGAATTTCATAAGCATCGGATTGTATCTTTATTAACATTTTGTTGTTAAAGTTGGTAAATTTCATATGTTATTTTTCCAACAGCTTAATACAACATATTATTTTAAACGCTGTACGAATTATACCTTCGAATATATATTTCCTACTCTTATATTGAAATTACAATTGTAATGATTCTTAAATGTACTTTACACACAGTGGGTAAAAGTCACAGCGGTATAAGTTAAATTTATCACGCCTTCAACGCGTAGATGCGATTTCTATGCGTCTCTTCGTTGAAACAGGTAGTGTCAACAAATTGTAAATCTTCTTTTATTTCAACAGGGAGGGCAACTAGTGAAGCATATGCTGCAAATGTTTTGTTGAACTTATTTTGTAATGTTTATTTTATATACACATCCTGCGCTATTTTATATTTGATTTTACCTTTATACTAATTGGAATAACATCTGAGGGAATTAAAGCAGAACTTTATTAAATTAAATTAAATTTCACAAATCGACACACGTATCATGGACATATTCCTGTACATTAACTTCATTATTCAGAAGGAGTGTTTTCGACTAATTTTTATATCCGAATTATAATACATAAATACAATGGCAAAATAATTTGAAATTTGTTTGACCAAAATGTATTAAATCTTAATTAAATCAAAATTAATTAAAATTACTCATTTTTACCTAGCATTTTGTAATTTAATACAAATAAACATATTTATATAATTTATTTTAGGCGAAAATTGATTATTTAAGGAAAATGGGTCAATATCGATCACTTAAGTCATAATTGTAACAAAACTAAAACAAAATCAAATACATATATGTAACAAGTTACCATTTAGACACTTACGCTGTTGAACTATTAAGGGGGGAGACCAGTATGACACCTTAAAAAAATCGATTTTTTTTTATCATCTTAAAAAATTCTTCCGTCTTTTCTGCGTATAATGCCGAAAACCGGACGTAAAAATTCGAAAAACTCCTGTCGCTAGACGTGTTTTCGTATACCGCGTAACACTATCCTGCGTAGTGCACATAAAACATTAACATCGTTTTTCTCGGAACATCATTTTTGGACCTTGCAACCAGCCTACAGCCTAAACGGAGGTTCAGATCACCTTGAAATTTTTTGTGGTAGTATTTCTAATCAGTGGCTATCGGCCTAACCTAAAACATTCCAGAAAACAAGTCTAATTTTGGAGAAAAAAAATAAAATGTTGGAAAAATTTGCGCAATTATGGGTTTTGCCACTTTGATAATTTTTATATGCCATTGGGTTGAATAATCAAAACAGGTCGGAGGTTAGGCCAAAAACAGCATCGATTTCCTTTACTAATAATTTTATTTTATGCATTTCGGATAACTCGTTAGATCTGTACCCTGGTTACAGTGAGAAAGTGCACCGAAGTGCAGACCATCTATCTTTTTTGTTTTTAACTATACCGTCCTTATTTGTACCACTTTTTTTTTAAATATTTAAATAAAGGTCCATTTTAACCAAATTCATCAAAAGATTTGATTTTTCTTAAGCAACAAAACTCTGACGATCTTTTAAACATAGGCCCTTTTTAGGTTGCGTCATACTGGTCTCCCCCCTTAAAGGAAAGTAACCAACTGAAAAATATAATCTGCATCTAATATGAAATAATGACATTGTGACATTGTATTATTGTTGTTATTCGTCAGTTAAACGAATATTAGTGACATGGCAGGGTCACTTTCTTTTATCCTCGCCGAAAAATTTTGAACGGCACACACATTTCACCTTTTGCACTCGAGGGCTCCGGAGCGGAGCCATTTAAAATTTGTCTTCAAATTCGAAGGCTCCGCTATGGAGACAATACAAATAATTCTCAGTTCATAATATAAGGACAAATGGATTTAAGAACAATGACTTTTCTTTTAACGCGCATATCATTTACTTATGTGTGAATATGATTTTTTTATTGAAAATGCTTCGAGTTGCTGGCAAAATGAATAAATAAAAATTTCGAGTGCAAAGGGTCAATAGGTTTCGTAGTTATTATTATTTTATCATGTATATTTTCATCTTATTAGAATACTTGTCTGTAATATTTGTAAGTATCTGTAAATTGAATACTACAGTATGTCCGCGGCTAAGTAAGTGTGACAGCTTGATATCTCCTGAACTATTGATGTCACGAAAAAGTGCTTATATGGAAATTGCAGGGTAAAAGAAGCCCGATGTTTTGGCCGAAGCAAAATTTTTTTATTGTTATTAATGTAAAAGATATGATGGTGAAGTTTCGATTTATACGTGGAATTTCAATTCTTTTTCCGATCAGGCGATAGTGCTTTTCAAGACGAATTCATCAAGGTTTTATGTACCTACCCGATTTTTAGTAGTTTTCGAGATATAACGCTTAGAAATTTACTGATTTTCAGTAGTGACGTCTCGGTTTGACGAGTAAGTCATAAAAACGATGTTATTGTTACGATAAGTGCCGTAGGTTAGACCCTGCCTGCCGAAACAGATAGGCGGGGTCAATAGTCAAAAATGGCAGTTCTGAAGAGTAAGAAACGTGAAAAGAATTATCTATTACAGTTTAAGATGTCCCAAACTCCCAAACTATTAATATAATATTCGATACGGAAATTTTAAACTGTAATGGATCATTTTTTAATATATCACGTAAATAAATAATTTCCAATAGACTAGAAACCAACTAAATTCCTTGTCCAAAAATACACAATTTTAAAAAAATGCAACTGCATACAAAATTTAAAAGAACTGTATTTTCAACCACTAACATTGAGGGCTATTTCCACCTCCACAACTATAAAAAATACGAGTCACATAATTTTCGAAAAACTGCCATATACGTAAATTTCATTAAAATCTGCGCGTAACACCTTGATGATGTTCCTGGTTAGTCTATCGAGTTATGAAATATATCATACTTTAATATTGCTTATGGATTATTTCACGTCAAATCGATCACTTTTCGAGATCACCATCTGCAATTTTGCTCTAATCAAAATATGTTATAGTCCATTCGAGATTGGGAGGGGTTAAAGTCATCATTTCACCAGTTCCGAATTGTCATTAAAAAATGACAAGCCTTCAAAGTCCGCAATTTTTGTGTATTTTTGCAAAAATAAGCACCAATTACGAATTTTTTTCTCAGAAACTACTACACCGATTTGGTTAAATTTTTGTTTGTTTTATTCATAAAGATTTGGCCTATTTTAAAATATTTTTTTTTAATTCCGTCAATTTGTTATAAAATGTCAAAAAGTTTAAACAAATTCTTTTTCGTAAATGGAGTTTTGTAAATAGAGTCTTTCACAAAAACGAGCAAATATTGCAAACTTTGTAGGCTTGTTTTTCCTTAACAAATTTGAAACCAGCAAAATGATGACTTAACCTCCGCCCCCCTAATTTCACAAAGACTACAACATTTTGGGAAATTGAATACAATGATCAATTTAAAAGTAATGTACCGGTCAAGAATATGAATCATATGTTTAATATTTAAACTTTAAACATATAACAAATACTTGAATGCAACGATCCTTAAATATATGATTATTATCACTGGTTGACTTTTTATGTGTAGTTCAACTACGATTCGATGCACTTAAGAGAATCGCAATGCAGTATACAGGCACAAATTTATATAATTTAAATTGAAAAGCATATATACAGGGTGCTCCAATTCTTATTCCATCTGCAAAAATAAAAAAAGAAATGTATTAATATAGGGATTTAAACACTTTCTTAAAAATTTATTAAAAATAATTTTAATTTTATTAAAAAATAATATTCTTAATATCATAACAAAATGATTTCAGACTGCATTGTGGAATGCCACGTATATTATATCTTAGTTTTGTACGTGGGTCATTCCACGCCAAATCGATCACTTTTGGAAGTCACCATCTCCGATTTTGCTCTAATCGAAATATGTTGTAGTCCATGTGAAATTAGGGGAGGTTTAAGTCATCATTTTTCCGGTTTCGAATTTGTTAATGAATGACAAGCTGTCAAAGTTTGCAATTTTTGCCCATTTTGACGAAAATGGGGTCCACTTGGGAATTTTTTTCTCAGAAACTACTGAACCGATTTAGCTACATTTTTTTTTGTTTTATTCGTGAAGGTTTGGGCTATTTTAAAATATTTTTTCTAATTCCGTCAATTTGTTATAAAATGTCGGAAAATTTAAACAAATTCTTTTTTTGCGTTTTTCTCAATGAGGGGCGTAAAGGGTTAAAATTAAAAAAAAATATGGTCATATTCTTTGAAGCTTCCCCTTTAAAATGAGCCCTTCAGAACGATGGAGCCTCGAAAATTGACGTCTCTACAAGCTGGAAAAGGACGCGGCGTACCCCGATTTCAGGTAGGTGAGTCGCGCGTTCCACTATTATGACCGGTTATTTTCGATCGCTGATCCCAAAATAGTACGGGAAGACCTCATATACGACTTAATGACTGTGTTCGTACCTTGAAAAGTATATTAGTTACCACTCTTGGCCAATGACACATTTTTAGTTATGTTAGATTTGACCCTAAGGTACTATGAGTATGTTCTTTTTATTTCGTTATGGGTTTTAAAACAATAAGCTTGTAAAAGCTGTCGGATGCTAAGAGGTATGTCAAACATTTTTATGCGTTGCAAGAAACGGATAATCTGTTTATTACATAGCAACAAAAGGCCATTGGTAAGGTACCTTCTTTACAATTTTTAATTCCATTGAGAGTAGATATGCGTTTTAGGTGTCTTCTATTTTTTGTCACTTTCCTTCTTCTGCCGACTCGATACAATCTGAACAATAAATAAGAGGTATGGTGGGATTTCCTATGTATTCAGATATCTTTATTCCAAATGTTCAGTTACCGTGGCATTTTCGTACCGTACGGTTTTAAGACCTAAAGAGTGCGTGAATTGTTTAAAATGGTGCATCGAAGGTGTTGCAATCCGTTTAAACGAACAGGGCATCAAAGCTTCACTAAAGGGCTTCGTAACATTACCGTAGGGATGCGGCAAGCATTTCCAACTCTTCCCAGGGAAGGGCTAATTTGTAATACTTGCCGCTGTAAAATATATAAACATAGAAGAACACAAACGGAAATTTCGTTAGCTGAACCAGGGCCATCCGGATTATCGCAAGGCGAAATTCGCAATAGTAGCGATAGCTCGAATGTTTCCATGCCGATGGACCAGGAAGTTCTTGTAAGTTCCACAAATATTTTAACATCCTCATTAGGTGATTCTCCCGTTACGTATAAGACCTTAAAATCAAGTAGACGCATTTCAGACAAGATAGATCGTATTTCTAATAGATTAAAGTCGCATTTAGTAAGTGAAAGTAACTCCTCTAATATCGCAGATAATGCAGAAGTAATTGAACAATTAAAAATTAAATTTAATTCAGAATCTAGCGATAGTGAAAAAATTCGCATTTTGACAACTTTGCCTAAATCCTGGAGTCTACGTAGAATTTCTTTCGAATTTAAAGTAACTTATCACATGGCACGACAAGCAAAGCAATTGCAAGTCAGTCAAGGAATAATGGTGACTCCAAATCCAAAGCATGGTCGTTCATTATCAGAAAATGTGAAGTCATTAGTAGAAAATTTTTATCGTAATGACGATGTAAGTAGAGTTATGCCGGGAAGAAAAGATGTTATTTCAGTAAAACTAAACGGACGTAGGGAACATTTACAAAAAAGATTAGTTTTAGGCAATCTCAGAGAAATATATACATTTTTTAAGGAGAAATATTCAACATATAAAGTAGGATTTAGTTCATTTGCAAATTTGCGACCAAAGGAATGTGTTTTAGCTGGTGCCAGTGGAACACATTCTGTTTGTGTGTGCGTAATACACCAAAATGTAAAATTAATGTTAATTGCTGTTAAAACGGCACTAACTGCACGGTCCATAAATTCAAACGTTATTTTAACCGATTATAAGTTGATTTTGAAATCTATAATGTGTGAGTTACCGACTCCATCGTGCCATTTACGAAAATGTAATTCTTGTCCCGGGTTTAATAATATCCGTTCCGAATTTGAAAATTTTTTTGACGATAATTATGTTACTGAAATAACTTTTAAAAGTTGGACCAACACCGACAGATCTTCCTTGGACACCCTTACATGTTCTGCTGATGACTTCATAGATCGTCTTGCAGAAAAAATTCCCATTTTGCAGACACACGATTATATTGCTAGAGCACAGAGTCTGTATTTAGAAAAAACAAAAGCATCGTTAAATCAGGGAGAATTCCTTATCATAGGTGATTTCTCCGAAAATTATAGTTTCGTCATTCAAGACGAAATACAGAATTACCACTGGAATAATAAACAAGTAACACTCCATCCGTTTGTTATATACACGAAAGATAATAACCACAATTTCGCGATAATTTCTGAATGTTTAGAGCATAATGCAGCTGCCGTACATATTTTCCAAAAGAAATTAATAGATTATCTTAAACATATATATCCCGAAAATATTAAAAAGATTATAATGGAATTGGAGGCAGTATTAAAAGACTTGCAATGCGCACCAGCTTACAGAGGCCATTAGAAAACCAAATTCTTACACCTAAAGATTTATTCGAATGGGCAGAATCATCATTTGCAAACATAGCGTTTAATTATATAACAGAAAATGAACAAAGTCAACATGCTGACTGCTTACAAGCTCGCTTTGCAACAGCATTATCAATAAAAGGCACTAGAAGTTTTCATAGCTTTATTCCATTATCCAACAGAGAAATATTATGTAAGACATGTTCGTGCGATAATGATGGCTCTGTGTTCAGTATAATGAAATAGTTATCATTGTATTTTTTTTTACCATACCTGAATTTACTCTACACAATGTTCCTCGACAGACTTTCCACTACAACCCTTCCCAATCCCTTCCCGATGGAAGAAAACCACCACCTTCTCGCGGTTTCCATCGAGCAATGACGCCTTTTTTGTAGAACATGCAGTATAAAATGTAACAACAAATATTTATAAAAGAATAAAAAATGTGTCATTGGCCAAGAGTGGTAACTAATATACTTTTCAAGGTACGAACACAGTCATTAAGTCGTATATGAGGTCTTCCCGTACTGTTTTGGGATCAGCGATCGAAAATAACCGGTCATAATAGTGGAACGCGCGACTCACCTACCTGAAATCGGGGTACGCCGCGTCCTTTTCCAGCTTGTAGAGACGTCAATTTTCGAGGCTCCATCGTTCTGAAGGGCTCATTTTAAAGGGGAAGCTTCAAAGAATATGACCATATTTTTTTTTAATTTTAACCCCTTACGCCCCTCATTGAGAAAAACGCAAAAAAAGAATTTGTTTAAATTTTCCGACATTTTATAACAAATTGACGGAATTAGAAAAAATATTTTAAAATAGCCCAAACCTTCACGAATAAAACAAAAAAAAATGTAGCTAAATCGGTTCAGTAGTTTCTGAGAAAAAAATTCCCAAGTGGACCCCATTTTCGTCAAAATGGGCAAAAATTGCAAACTTTGACAGCTTGTCATTCATTAACAAATTCGAAACCGGAAAAATGATGACTTAACCCCCCCCCCCCCCCCCCCTAATTTCACATGGACTACAACATATTTCGATTAGAGCAAAATCGGAGATGGTGACTTCCAAAAGTGATCGATTTGGCGTGGAATGACCCACGTATAACTGAATTAGGACACCAACCAACCGCTCTATTGTGGAGAACTATGTACTGTCTTCGCTTCGTTCCCGCGTTGTTATTATGCTTTTTGGTATCTTAAAAGACAACGGCATTGCAACTTTCTTTGGGTGTTTCGTAAAGGCAAAAATCTAATCTGTCGCATAGTATAGTTTGATTTTTCATTACTTCCTTATATTTTAAGATAAATTTAGAAATATATATAAAAATTAGTGCAAAATCAGTTTCTCTCTGCATTCAATAAATGTTTAAACAAGTTAAAATATTCAACTTGTGAAAAAAGCAGAATCTTTTAATATAAAAAGAATCTTAGTGTTTTTATAACTACCTTACAATTTGGTTTAATTTTGAAAAATGTGTGTTGGGAAAATCCTAACGACACACAGTGGGCCAGAGCGGCGAATTAGCTGTTCATTTGTGAAAAATTCAATTTTCCTAGATCGCTTCCTAGATTGCTTCCTAAATACTTGTCGAATTCGAAACCGATGAAATTAATGAAATTCATTAAAAATTATAGTCATAACAAGCATTCAAAGATCAGACTTTTATGAATGCTATTTTTCGCCGAAAAATTTACTCTTTTTCATATTGATGCCCTGACAAAAGTATTAAACATTTTTGTCAAATTTTTTTTCTTTAATAAGCAGCATATGTTTATATTGAGAATACACATGCCATGACAAATTATTATGTGTAGTTTATTAACAAAATAATTCTCAATGAACTAAAGATAATTTTCATAGTTGTTCGTCTTTAGCAAGGGATATCTTTAAAAGTTTAAAAAGTTGCGTACTCTATCATAGTGCAAAATTTTCAACAGGATTTCCTTATTTTAATCCAAAAGGAATCATGTCCCCCCTCGTCCCACCGCACAAGTTATCATTGTTTGAAGCGTCGCGTGACACACGCTTCAGCAACACGTAGGTATATATGTATTGTGTATTTAGTCGAGTAGACATTACTATATTTTATTATATATTCTGTAAGTATATTAATTAATTAATTCGATTTTATTTCAAGAATATTTTATTTCAACATTTAACTTACATGTAGCAGAGTACGATTGGTTTTATATGCCATTAAGTTTGCACATAATATTATTGCATGGTGCAGATATAATACAAAGTGCTGATTTGCCCATTGGAATGTTTTCTGAAGAAGCAATGGAGGCACGAAACAAAGATTTCTGAAATATTAGAAGAGACCACTCATGAAAACTTTCGCAATTAGAAACATTAACGGACCATTTTCAGACTTTATTATATATGTCCGATATTTTAATATCTTTAATTTCTCCAGAAAACAGAAAAATTGATAAAACACGTTTGCGTTTTAATATTTTCAAGGATGAAATAGAAAAATTAATGTTACAAGAAGACCTACAATATGATGACGATGATACATAAATAATAATAAATAAATTTTAGATTAATAAATTAATATATTGTAAAAACCTGGTAAAAAGTGTATCTATTTCTGTTCATAAAAATTGTTTCCATGTTACAATTATGTTTACGTTAATAAAAATTATGTTTATAAACCAAACGTCCACATTGAGAGTATAGTACATTCACTAACTTTTTCAAATATAACACTTATTTTTGTTTCATTTTTCATTTTTTCGGTAAGAAAATAATCCGGTGCGATTTGTGGAGACTTGCGTCGCGCTTTGTATTATTCGCGCTATTTATGTTCCATTGTTTTTTATGTACGATATAATATTTGAGTTGGCAGCAGTGGGAGACAAAAGAATTAATAGATATAGATATAATAGAGTATTCATTCGTAGCGTGATGCGTGGTGCGATGCGCGCCTGCATTTTTGTAATCCATTAATATTAAAATTATATTGAAAGTGAAAAGAATTATTCATCAAAAACCCAACATGATTAAATGTAATAATAATACTTGTTTTAAATGCTGAAACGACGCATCGACTGCTTTACTTCCGTTTTAAATCTTGAAATAACGCTACAATTGCCCGTGAACAGCTAATTCGCCGCTCTGGCCCACTGTGCGACACCCCCAATAATTCAGGGACAAGAAACACATGGCCGGTTAACCCTGACCGCCCCGGCGACGAGACCCAACGACGTGACGCCCGGGTCATAAAACCATCCCTGAGGCCCAAATTTCGCGGGGACCGAGATACCTCGTGGAACGAAAAGAGGTCATTCTGTAGACGACTTTCGTTGCCGACGTTTCTCCTCTGATTTCCATTAATAAACCATTTTTCGTAAACGGTCTTAGTTTTGTTGATCCACTCTCGCCATTGTCTTACATGTGTTTGTTTTTATATCAAATTTCTTAAAAACTACATATTAGAGATAAACGGGTTGCACTTTCGTAATTAGCACAAGGAAAGCTACAAAAATTATTGAACGCTAATCAAAACACCAATTGGCTGGGGAACAGCGTAACTGACGATTTTCAAATTCATTTTAATAACTTTTCTTTGTAACTGTTTTAATAACTAATGGATTCAAAAATCCATTAACCCATTAATCCATTAATCCAAAAACCGATGCTTATATGAACTTCATTTCTCACTTTTGTTTACAAAATATATTAACAAAGTTATGGAGATAAAAATGGAGCACTCTGCATATGATATTTTTACTTCAAATTTTTGTTGTAATTTCTTAATGATATGTTTGGAAACTGTATATTAATAAAATCAAATTACTGTTATCATTATTCTTATTAACAGAATATGTCAATAAAATTTAGCAATAAAGAACGTAGCGTTACCATCTAACGTACCCTTGACCAAGCAATCTTAGAAACTTAATAAAAAAATTAGTTTTAGTATACATTTATAACACTCTGGCATGTGCCGCTTCCACAGTGAGTCCTTAATCGTAAACATCACACAATTTCTTTAAAATAAAAGAATCAAAATGTACAAACTTTTATAATTGATCAACACGTAAAGCTTATTTTAAGATTTATTAGAGCTAACGGAAAAAGTTTGTATTTCATCAAAAATGATAAACGTTATTTATGGAAAACTACTATTTTATTATAAAGCGCCAAATAATAGTAGTATATGCAGCAGGATATGCAGATCTGATCGTAAATTCTGACAGTGTATTGTAAACAAAACAAAATGAGTAATTTTATTTCATTTATGTATAAAGTAGACATGCATAACTAAACTATGTCTCAACTATAACTATAAAAAAGTATGTAATGTAATTAAGACATAAGCACTTACAAGGAAAGGCACGCAAATGCCCCCTCCGATTTTGATGAAACTTCATAGGTTTGTTAAGCAGACAAAAATAAGGAAAACGAGCCCTTAAAGTTTCGACCCCTTTTGGCTATCTCGAAAACTATACGAGATATATTAAAACTTCTAATAGGAAAGTTGTACGGTTTTTCGCGTATAGTAACAGAATGTTAACGGATTTTGCAAAATACAATTTGTTTCTAACAAACAAATTTTTCATAACCTTATTTTACAATTTACTCAAATTTGTATAATATCAAAAAGTGTAGAGAATTTTATTACAAATCCATTGGTATATATATATATATATGTATATACTGTAGCGCACCGAAAATTGTAAAACGCGACAAATAAATTAATTATGTCAAAAGAGCAAAATTAGGAGAGAAGACCTTTAGAATTCCCTTGCAAAATAGATCGAAATAATATTCAGCGTCGAGAATATTCTAGAAAAGCGAATAATAGAAATTCTGCGAATAATAGTGTGAAAAATTGAAAAAAAAGCGCAATTTTTTAATATATTATTTAAATAAATAATTTTTCCCAAAATTTTTATCACTAACTAAATTTCTGACTAAAAACTACACATTTAAAAAAAAATTTACCTTCCTGCGCCCTCTAGTTTCCGAGATATACAAGAAAATGTGTTTTCAACCCCGAACTTTGAGGGCTATTTTCACCCCCTCAACATGGATGTCCACAGATATAAAAAAATACGTGTCAAATGATCTTTAAAGATCACATATGTCTATTGCATTAAAATCGGCGTGTAACACCTTGGTGAAGTTCCTTGTTAGTTACAAGAAATGAAATATTTAAAAATTGGACTGCTATATGTACTTAAGTGAAAAAATATAAAATCGTAGCACAATTAAGATATGTGGTCAAAAAGTTCCGTAATTATTTTTATATGAATTTAAAGTTATCAAAGTTTTTCAAGTTGAAAAAAAAAACAAACCTTAAAATATTCTTAAAATGCATTAGACATGTTTTTAAATAAGTAGTATCCATTACCATATATATAATTAGAATGACAAAAATTAACAATTTAAAGAAAACAGAAAGAAAAAAAAATATAAGTTCAGGCGGGATCGAACCTGCGCCAAAAATAATATGCAGCGATTTACGAGTTAAACGCCTTAACCGCTGCGCCATTGACGCCCTTGCAAGACCTTTAAACATTGAATTATATAAAGCAAAAACGCAACATAAAACTAATTAATTATGTACATCAATTTAATTATTGTAATTCATAAAAAAATTCATAAATCACTGTGTGAACGTAAATCCTCTTAAAATTACTTAATGCATCTTTCATGGGAAAATGACATAAAAATTCAAAGTAGAAGTTTGTTTTTCGCGCGAAAAAATCGGTTTATTATTTTTTTTATCTACGGCGCACCTCACCGAAAAATCTGAAAAAATTAGAGAATAATAGTTGTACTAATATCTAACTACCACATTAATATAAAAGTAGTGCTCCGACATCTTCATTAAAAAATCGCATTTTTTCGGACTTTTTTCGATTTTTGATTTTTCACGACTACAATTTGCGATCAAAAAATCTGAAAACATTCTATAATATGCGCTTTATGGACCTCAATGTTTTAGAACTTTTTCAGAATTTTTGTACGAAATCAAATAGGCAAAAAGGGCCAAAAACCGGAACTTCGTTTTTTCCCTTTTACTACCCCCACGGATGAGATAGGGAGTTGAAACTTGGTGTGAAATGTGTTTTTTGAGATATGCTACCGACTAACAAATTGGGTTTCCAATTCGACTCAAGGGCACATTTGACTACCTTATCCGGCTATACCTTTTCCACAGATTTATACGTTGCTTGAAACGGGATGGTTATGCCCGACATTGTTTACGTAGCCTGCAAGACCTCTTACCACATTTTATATTATACTTTCTTTCTGTTAGTGTTTTAATCAGAGAAAAGTATATAGAAATAAAGTCTGACTGTGATTCGTTTAAGGTATAATTATACAGCCCAATGATATAATTAATAAAAAGAATACAAATTTTATTCAATCAAAATATTTTCGTTTTTTAAATTCAACATATCTATGAGAGTAAATATGCGTAAAAATCTTGTATTTGTTGCAATCGAGTTTGTGAGAATAACATTTGAAACACAAAATGATATTTCGTATTTAACTAATATCCTCTATCTGAATTAAAAAGCATTTTAATCTCACATCATAAATTATAATGAAGGGTGCTATAGCGTATTTTAAACCTTTTTCCTAAATCAAATATAAAGTACGATAAACCAGAATGTGATAAGATAAGGAGAACATATTTGTACGCGAAAAAAAGAAATCGTTGAGATTAAGAACAAATTTCAAATAGAGTTTATTTGTTTAATGATAGTATTCGCTATATTCATCATGATGTAACGATTACAATCATTAATATTATCACATCGATATTCGAAATCTAGACCCTTCGGCTAGTTAAGCACCATGTTAGTATCATACTTTTACTTTAATTGCCTTCTATTTCAATAATAGTCTCTTTTATTTCTTCCGACGAAATTTGTAAAGTTGTATAAATAATTTTAGACAGCCAATTTTTACTATTTGAATTAAGTGTTTGTAAAATATTTATTAGCCTTCCTTCATAATTTTGATTAAATCTTTCTTGTATATATGTTTCAGTGAAACACCGAAATCTGAAGAATGTCGACTTTCACCGGTGAATGTCAACATTCACATAGTCGCTGGTGTAACGTCGCCGGAGAAGACAAGTTCCAGTCGATAAATAAAGAAAACACCTTAATGATAATAAATTTTTCTATTTCATTACCGACCGCACCATAAAAATTCGCGTGGTAATGGGGTGGGGTTTAGAGTAGATCACCGATCGATGGCGCGCGCGTTAGTTAGAAAGAGACAGAAGATATACTTCGAAACAGAATTAATATAAATTATTATTTAAATGTTTATATCATATATATTATTAATTATTCACTCATTATAAATTGCGTTATATTTTTAATTATTATTTTATGCATTATTCGCGGTTAATTATTTCTTCTATCAAAACACTTATAATTTGCGTATCTAAAAATTATTAAAAACGCGATTTAACGGAAGAACTAGTGAAAAACTAATTAATAGTAAATTAAAGTGTATTTTTTCTAATCAAACTAATATATATTTACTACTAAATAAAGCGTAATAAAATAATAACTACTTTTTGAGCCGGAAAAACCCACGATTCTCGGGGTATAAAAGGGCATGCAGCAGCGGCTGCGAGCGGAGAACAATCTTTGCAGTACAACGTGCCGGACCTCTTAGGAAGCGACGAACTGCAGCAGTTTTAACTGGTAAGAGCCTACAAGATTCTTAATATTGACTGGACAGCGGGTATCAGCCATTTGGATACTCGATCGTTGGGTAGTTCTAGTAGCCAGCGAACAGCAGGCTCCCCATTCAAAAGGTCTCGTCTCTGAAACTCCATTAGGAGAGTGCTATGCTCAGCCCCAGAAAGGACTAAGGCATCAACGAGAGCTCTCCAGTCACTCACATATATATTTCTTATTTTTCCTGTGTTATTAACTCGCCGTCAGATTCTCGGAGTTCGCTCTGGGTAGTTTAGTAGCCAGCTAACGCAGGCTCCCCATTATTGAGCGGCTTGGCCTCTGAAGCCCGTGTCTTTTGGGTAGCGTTTCAGTAACTTCAATAAATAAATAAAGTCGAGTCACTTTTATTTGCAACCCTGTTGGTCACACATCGTCATTTGATTCTTGCATCGTTGGGTAGTTCTAGTAGCCAGCTAACGCAGGCTTCCCAATTAAGCGATCAGGTTTTGGGTGTCGATTTGTGTTCTGACGAAAAGGGCCATGATCTAATTAGTTTAGAGTCAACCAAGGAGTAACTGTTTCAATACGAATTTTAGAGTTAATTTAAATAACCAAATATTGTTCTGTCAGTTTTGTTAGGATCTAGATCCACTATTAATTGCGTTGTACTTTTGCGTTGGGTATATCATTATAAAACCGCGTAATTGAAGTAGTTAGCTACCGTTCTGCGATTTGCGACAAGAACAAGTCTATTATACTCCATTTTGGTTATAGAATTCAGCCACATATACGTTCTCATATTCACTAAAGAAATTGTTAATTATACCTCTCTTTTTTACCATAACTTGAATAAACCTAATTAATGAAAGGTATTAACCTGTAGATTTCACTCTTTAACCACACGCCACCACGATCCCACATTCTTTTAGTATTAGTTATAGTAAAATGAGTCGCTTAACCCATTGACTGCCAGACAAATTTAGAGCGTCTTGCCCTGGGTGCCAAGGTTTTATTTTGAAGAATACATACATTTATATACATAAAATTTTATGTAATGATCTAATCATATAAGTTCTAACTTTTATAATAAAAATTGAAAATTAATACGTTTTTTTACTCCATATAAATTTCTCGTTCACCTTTTTAAAATATTTTCATCTGAAATGACCATTTGTAATTAATCTAAATTTCCGCACGCACTACGAGATATCTCGTAGCTGGCAGTCAATGGGTTAATAGGTAAAAACCGCTCTTGGCTTCATAGGTGCTGTAAAATACCTGATTCTACTACCAGGGACGTTACACTTGGTGTATGTCCGAAATATTTGCCAAATATGTACCCTTATTTCTGACTTACACCGGCAAATGTCGACATACACCTAACCTAATCTAACCGTGATTGTTGACATACACCGGTGAGGGTCCGAATGTACAAGAATTTAATCAAACATTCGATCTTTCACCAACGTATTTGGTATATGTTGACATTCACCGGCGAAAGTCGATATTCTCCAGTTTCGGTCTTTCACGGTAACATACATACAGTGAGTAACTTTAATATTCGGACACCACAAAATTTTTATTTTGTTGCACTATAATTTTGTTCTTAACTGGCAAAAACGTGAATGGTTAGGTGTAGTATTTAGGCACTGAGTCTCGTTAACAATAACATAAATTTTATTCACACAACATCCATAATTCGTTAAATAATACGTGTTAAATAAAACAATGTCTAATTTTAACCTTACTTTAATATTCGGACACTTTGAAAATCAAGTAATTTTTTCTTTAATTTTTATACTTAACAAATGATTTAATATCTTGTAGGGAAACCTTTTTGACTAATAACTTCCTTTAATCGTTGAGGCATGTTACCAATTATTTTTTTTAGGTATTCGGTAGTAATATTGTTCCATTCTTTTTTTAATTGTTGTTTTAACATTTCTTTTGATGTTATAGGAGTTTTTCTAATTTGTCTTTCCAATTCGTCCCATAAGTTTTCAATAGGGTTTAGGTCAGGTGACTGAGGTGGAGGGTGTAATAATTTTGGACAATTATACAACAAATATTCTTGTACAATACGGGCCTTGTGTTTAGGATCGTTGTCCTGATAGTATTTAAAAGTATTGGCAATACCCATTTTCATTGCACTTTTATGTAAATTATTTTTTAAAATGTTTAAATATATATTTTTGTCCATAATATTGTCAATAAAAACTAATTCGCCCGTTCCAAATGTTGAAATACATCCCCACACAAGTACATTTCCACCACCGTGTTTCACAGTTGACTTTATATTTTTAAATTTAAATTCCTCATTCTTCTTTCTCCATACCATTCTTCGTCCATCTGAACCGAAAATATTGAATTTACTTTCATCACTAAAAATTACGTCATTCCACCATGTATCTTCCTTTAAAACAAATTCTTGTGCATAATTTAGTCTTTTCTTCCTATTCGCTTCATTTACGTATGGCTTTCTTCTAGCAACTCTCCCATTGTAACCACTTTTTTTTAGCGTCCTGCGTATGGTTTGGGGGTGCACCTTCTTCCCAGTCTCCATCAACAGTTCATCGGCCAGTTTTGGAGCACTTAATGAAGGATTTATCTTTATTTTCCTGATTATCTTCCTTTCATCACGGATATCCAACTTCTTTGGTTGCCCCTTTTGTGGTATAGACTCTATCCGGTCTTCTTGTTTATACCTTCTAACTATATCTCCTACTGTGCTCTTACTCAAATTCAGCATAGCGGCAATTTGTCTATACGATTTTCCATTCGCATTATGAAAAATAACGAGTTGGCGTATTTCAAAACTGGTATTACTTTTGCGTGCCATTATGTTGTGTTAATGTTCGGAATATCGAAACTAAACTGATGCTTTCGAGGCTTACAGCTCTTATTTACAGACTAATACGTTTGTAATCAAAACACAATCTTCGAATTCCGAAGTACAGAGTATTATAAATATTGCTGCGTCCTTGTGTCCGAATATTAAAGTAACGTTAAATTTTGACAAGTTTCATTTAACACGTATTATTTTCTGAATGTTGCAAGTTATGGGAATAAAATTTATACTTTTACTAACTAGACACGATACTTCGATAATGTATCTGACCATGCATGATCGTTGCCTGTTGTTAACAAAATTATAGTGGGACAAAATAAAAATGTTGTGGTGTCCGAATATTAAAGTTACTCACTGTATATTATTTCATAAAAGATTACTGAAAGATACTTCTCCCACCTGCTCTTTTCTTAATACAGTAAAGACTGGATAACTGCAACGAAATCGGGACCCAAGCGTTGCAGTTATCGAGTCCTGGTGTCGATTCTTTGTTTACATTTGACTCGCGTCGACCGCTAAACGTAGGAAAGGACAGAGAGCGAACGAGAGAAGCTATTTAAAATTAAATTTTTAGAAAAGTCCGAGAAGTAATGGTCTTTTGGTTAGATACAAAATCGCATCTCAATACACTACAAAAAACAAACAATATTACTACATAAACAAATGTTGTTCAAATTATGCCTTGTTTGGTCTTATTTTGATCAGGAGAATCTCACAATAACATTGGTAAAAATAATATTTAACAAAACTAAAAAATAAAAAAGTTTTACTGTTAGATTAGTATTGTCTCACCGATACACCGGTTCGGATTACATTACATACGCTGCCGCTCGTCAAGTGTCAAAATTCAAGGGGGAACCCCCTAAGTGGTGGGGATAGTAACGTTGCAGTTATCCAGTCCATCGTTCGTTGCAGTTATCCAGTCTTTACTGTAACTATGTATTAAAGAATCCAGTAACTTTTCACAAGTAAAAATATTTTTTATGTAAATATGAACAGTGCTAATATGTGCAATTTAGAAACCATTGGTACAATCCTCCAAAAAATAAAGCTATTGCACACAAATTATCATTAGACTTTTTAAAGCGAATAAAATAACATTCATTTAGATAACTATGCAGAATAAGAACTTCTCTAAATTTCAAAAATTTTGTGTAACTTTTTGGTAAATAGCATTGTTCTGACAAAAATAACCAATCGTAATAGGTTAGATTAGGTTATGGATCGAGGACATGACAACGGAGGTTTCAAGTAGGTCAGTCGATTGATTATTATTATTGTTGAGGTCATTTCTACGGAGATTGATTTATATGAAAAAGGGATCTAGCCGAATAAGGTAGTCAAGTGTGTCCTTCAGTCAAATGAAAAACCCAGTACGTTAGTCCGTAAAATATCCAAAACAAAAATCTCACATCAAATTTCAACTCCCTATCTCATCCGCGGGGTAGTAACAGAGAAAAAAATTCCGGGTTTTGACCCATTTTGCCTATTTAATTTTGTAATAAAATTTTGAGACACCAAGATTCACGTAGCACATACTACAGAATTTTTTCAGATTTTTTTATCACAAATTGTAGATGTGAAAAATAAAAAATCGGAAAAAATGTGATCTTTTAGTGAAGATATTAATATTTATGTGGTTATAAATATTAACCATTTATATTAATGTAGTAGTTACATATCAGCATAACTAATATTCCTTAATTTTTACAGATTTTTTGGGGAGGTGCCCTGTAGTTAAAAATATCAAAACCCGATATACATATTCCTTAAAAACATAACTTCCCGCTTCGAATATGCATTCTTCCTTTTATCAATATATACAGGGTGTTATCTGTAACGCTACTCACGAGTTTTCCCCCACTTGCAGCCACCTTACGAAAAATAGTTTACAACAATATTTGTAGGGTGCGAAGTGCACAATAGATATTAGTAAAGCAAATTTAGAAAACAGTTTGTTCTCTTGGCAAAGTCAAGGTCATCTTGGGTTTTTTAAATACGAACATACATTTTTTTTTTATTTATAGCTCTAGAGGACATTGAAGCAAATTCAAAACATATGTTACATGATATTTTTATTAACATGTTATTCAATTTACAGAAGTGGAACTGTGAAGCGCTTAGTTTTTGACTTAGGTAGTGTTATCATTATTTGGTTTCAAATAGATTACTGAATAAAAACACGTGACTAGAATGTAAGAAAAATACAGTTTATTTAATTACATGTTCAAAATGTATGCCGCCTTCCATCACGTAATATTCCGGTCTTTTACTTGACATATCCACTTCTGTAAATCGTGTAATATGTTAATAAAAATATCATGTAATATATGTTTTGAATTTGCGTTGATGTCCTCTAAAGCTATGAATAAAAAAGAATGTATGTTCCTATTTAAAAAATCCTAAGTGACCTTGACTTTTCAAGACAGCAAACTATTTTCAAAATTTGCTTTACTAATATATTAGGTTGGGGAATAAGTTCGTAGCGTTTTGACATTTTCTTTTCTCTACAGTGACATTTTGCAATTTGCAAGGGGTTATAATATTCATTCGATAGAGCTCTTTCTGCTCTATAAAACTGTGTTAATCGTTTTTTTCAGTAGATTCATTCGTCATTACTATTGAGGCTCAGAAATGGAATATCAAGTAGGTAAAAAGCAGTATTTTCGACTCCTGCTCTTCTTCGCTATCCATCGCGGTCAAAAAGTTGTGAAAAGTTGTGAAAAGTTGCTGCAACAGGCCGGGATATTTGCAATGTATACGGAGAAGGTGTCGTAGGTCAATCAACGGTACGGAAATAGTTTGCAATATTCAACCTCAGGTTGGGCAATAAGTTCGTAGCGTTCACTTCGTGAGGCACCCAGGCTCCCAATTTTTCGACAAATCTCATTGTATGGAGATAATTGAGAATAGTTTTGTGGTCACAGTTCATTTTTTCGACCAATTCACGACTAATTTGAGGACTATCCTACTTCACAAGTGCTCGGAGACGCTCTTCGTCGAACTCGGAAGGTCTTCAGCTGCGGGGCGGGTTTTCGACGTTAATGACACTTACCTATGACACTCTTTCCGTATACATTGCAAATATCCCGGGCTGCTTCAGCAGCTTTCTGGCCGCGATGGAAAGTGAAGAAGAGCTGGTGTCGAAAGTGCTAATTTTCACCTCCTGGATCTTTCATTTCTGAGCCTCAATAGTAATAACAAATGAAACCACTGAAAAAAACGATTAACATAGTTTTATAGAGCAGAAAAAGCTCTATCGAATGAATATTATAACAACTTGCAAATTGCAAAATGTCGCTGTAAAGAAAAGCAAATGTCGAAACGCTACGAATTTATTCCCGAACCTAATATATTGTGCACTTCACACCCTGCAAATATTATTGTAAACTATTTTTCGTAAGGTGGCTGCAAGTGGGAGAAAAATCGTGAGTAGCGTTACAGGTAATACCCTGTATATTAAGTAATCTTAAAATCATTCACATTCATAATTAATACAAATGGTATATTAGTTAAAGAAATAAAATTCATTTATTAATTAATTTTACGTCATAGTCAGTTATATTCCGTAACATAAGACGTTATTTGAACAAAAGGATTTGGTCAGAGGTTAGGAATCCTACCACGTATTCTCACAATCAGTACGTTTTTTGGTCGCAGGTTTGAGCCCCACTGGACTTGATTTTTCTCCACGTTTTTCATGTTTTATTCTGTTATAAAAATATTAATATAGATTCTACTCTTTTCTTCAAAGACAGTTAGATTACCGTTTACGTCTGAAAATAAAATTATTATTAAAATAATGTTAACGTTAAAATTTCTTTATTTAACAAAGAAATATAAAAAGAATACTTGACAATTAAACAAAAAATAAATAATATTAAACAATCATAATGACGTACAGTATGTCACATAATCAGCTGTGTTTCAAACTGGGACAATGATAATGGAAGGTTAATCGGTAATTTGAATAAAAAAAAAATGTTACACATTCAACACAACTGATTGTGATTAATTGCACAAATTAGCTTTTTCTTACAATGGAATAAGTTATATTTCAAAATTAAAAAACATATTTATAGAAGAATTTATGTATTATAATATTTAATGCATTACGTCGATTACACTGTACAACAAATTTTGACTTTTTTTTTATTTCGTAACAGCTACTATGAAATTCTTATAGATTTTTGCGAGCTGAATACGAATCTGAAATCCGTTTTTCTCTAGGACGTACAGTTTTTGAGAAAATTAATTTAAAAAAAAAATTGCAAATTTTCAACTTTGGAAATTTTATGTGCTTTTACCGTAGCAGCTATTCAGTGGCTTTTTACACGAGGAGAATCTGTGAATTTTCCTGAATAAAACTATATGAATTGTTATTGCATTGTAAATATTTAAATATGTTTAAATGATGATCAAAGTAAGAAAGACACCAAAAACGCACCAATTTTTCCTGACATTTTTCAATTTATTTAAAAAACTATGGGTCTGGGCGAAAATCTAACCATCCCACATGATAGAGTAGACATTTTTGCAGAAGAAAGCATCAAGCGAAGTTACAAAATCACTTTTGCTTTCCTTTTATGAAAAAAAAAACAGTTCAGCAAAGCACGCGCCGCTGTCAGTGGTACTCAATCTTGTGGTACTATGCATCACGCCGTTATTTCGTTACTCCAAAACAATAGGCAGGGCGACTGCCGCGCCGCGCCAACATTGAGTACCACTGACAGCGGCGCGTGCTTTGCTGAACTGTTTTTTTTTTCATAAAAGGAAAGCAAAAGTGATTTTGTAACTTCGCTTGATGCTTTCTTCTGCAAAAATGTCTACTCTATCATGTGGGATGGTTAGATTTTCGCCCAGACCCATAGTTTTTTAAATAAATTGAAAAATGTCAGGAAAAATTGGTGCGTTTTTGGTGTCTTTCTTACTTTGATCATCATTTAAACATATTTAAATATTTACAATGCAATAACAATTCATATAGTTTTATTCAGGAAAATTTACAGATTCTCCTCGTGTAAAAAGCCACTGAATAGCTGCTACGGTAAAAGCACATAAAATTTCCAAAGTTGAAAATTTGCAATTTTTTTTTAAATTAACTTTCTCAAAAACTGTACGTCCTAGAGAAAAACGGATTTCAGATTCGTATTCAGCTCGCAAAAATCTATAAGAATTTCATAGTAGCCGTTACGAAATCAGTTGACTGTTGTACAGTGTTATTAATGCAAACCATTAGTAATAAATTTACTATAATCAATACCATAAAAACTTTCTATTTTTAAAATAAAGATTATATAACTTACATCACTATGACTTTTATCCTTTACATACATTTAACCTTAAATATACAATGGTATTATACATGCGTTATCATAACGTATAATTAATACCACCTGAAGATTTAACTTCAAATAATTAAATAATTTTAGCAATTGTTACACACCTTACCATGTTAAAGTTTATGCAAGATTGTAATCTTCTTGCTGATGCTACGTCAAAAGAGCATGATCAATGTTGAAATCAACGAATCTAATAGATTCTATAGGAACCTCAAGTCATATCAACGCTGTTGTTTCGACGTTCCGGGGATGCTCGGATTTTGAACGTCCCTGTTCGTTTCATCTGCAATTACATTACATAAACACTTTAACCATTCTATTTGTTGAAAACATATTACAGTCAACCCTCCTATAACGCGGTGAGTGCGTACCGCGTTATATGGAAACCGCGCTATAAGAAACTCGGATTTAACCGTACAAACCAGCCTAATTCGTAGCGCGTTCTATGGAAACCGTCTACCGCGTTGTATGGAAACCGCGCTATAAGGAACTCAGAATTAGTACAAATTACATCATTCGTACCGCGTTATATGGAGACCAATAAATACAAAAGACAAGATAAATTATAAATTATTTTTATTGAATTGAAGAGTTCATATAATCCTTTCCTTGTTTCTTTTGTGTTTGACATGATGTAAATCTAGGGTTAATTATTATTATTATATTAGAACAAATGAAGAATATTACTTACAGTATTGTGTAATGTTGTGCAATTATAAATCACAAATTTAGCAGCAAAAATCTAAACGAATGGATGGTGCAGACAAAATTTTAGAAAGAATTGGTCACCAACGAGACGTACTGTGAAAGAGCTCTGACACGACTGAAACCGATGCCGTAAATGTTTATATAAACTATAGTATTATATGTGCGTCGTGGAATATTCCACCGACCGGTAAAGGGAAGAATTCGGGGAAACGACGTCGCCGTTCGGAAACGTCGAAGATTCGAGCAGGAGGTAGTTCGTCGTTCGGCACTTAGTGTCGTACGATCGGCAGGACCATTACGAAATAAAGTATCCTTATGTTAAGCGAATTATGTACTGATTTTTCTTTATGCTTTAGCCTGACCTAATCTACTACAAAACATATCCAGTTAAAACCATTCATTGGGTGCACGGAAAGAACTGATGGGACGTTGTTGAACGGAAACCGCGCTATAAGAGTACCGCGTTATAGGAGGGCTGTCGCTATTTCAGCTCCGCGTTATATGGAAACCGCGTTCTGAGAGTACCGCGTTATAAGAGGGTTGACTGTACTGAACTTACTTGGACTACATACAAAAGTGTTAATTATTGTCTGTGAATTTTATGTGCACAGTATCTCACTTACTTTAGTCATTTTAAGCTAATTTGTTTTTTCCTATACAGTATTGCCTCCAAACAAGCAACACGCTTGGAACCAGCCAGTTGCTTATTTCGAAAGTGGTATGCTATTCAGCTTGCCTTTGTTCCCGAGTGCAACGACGGCGATCTCGTAGAAAAAACAGGAGGTTCAGTGCAATAGTAAATTATAAAGTAATCGGTTGAGCAACGATATTATTCTTTATACGAGGACAACACAACATGCTTTCCCTTTTTAATACTAGTAAAATTTCTTGAATGAAACATGTAAATAGTATATCTGATTCGTAGCAAGCAACTGGCCAGACCCGAGCGAGTTGCTTATTACGAATAAATGTAGAATCAGATGAATGGATCACGCTTCAATTCCTAACTTATTACATTTCACCTTATTGTTTTACAATTATGTGAATATTAGTATACGCCTACATATGTATGTGTTGTGTTATTATTGTGTTACTTATTTTTAATAACTAATACATAAATAATAGTCTTGTTAAAATAACAAAGATA
Source organism: Megachile leachella (assembly GCA_963576845.1). Classification (NCBI taxonomy): domain Eukaryota; kingdom Metazoa; phylum Arthropoda; class Insecta; order Hymenoptera; family Megachilidae; genus Megachile; species Megachile leachella. The sequence continues at coordinate 97,119 of OY756259.1, read as the reverse complement.
TTTGAACTACATATGTAATCGACGAAACATTTTTATTATTCTTTTGATTTTTTTAGTAATTGATTATTTTAATTATCAATTAATAATTGATTTAGTAATTGACTGATTTGATTTTTCAGTAATCTTTCCCGATCTTTCTCGAAAAATCGGCATAGTTACTAAGAGACAAAGAAAGGTTGTATGGAATATAAAATGAGGGAAATTCTTAGGGCACTTACTTCGTCATTTCGTTTTTTCGAAAGCACGTCGTTTTGTCGAGAGCAATTGACTACGCAGTTACAACTGTTATAAGTATTTGTTTAGCAGCATAAATTCAAGTTTCTATTTTAACAAATATCTTTGGAAACAAAACATTAGATTTACGATGGAGTTCGTCACGGCCACGAAGGCAGCTAGCAATTTGTACACAGGAATAACATATGCGCCTGCTAGGGCTGCTTTTGAGAGTCCTTTTATACAGGGTGTCTCACAACTCGTGTAGGACCCGGAAATGTGGGGTAGCTGACGCAATTCTAAGCAAGATTTCCCTTTGCAAAAATTGGATTTGAAGCGTCGTTTTTGAGTTATTAACGAAAAACACGGACCAATCAGAGCGCCGGGATTTGGCGCGCCGAGAAGCGAGAGCGAAAGCTTCGAGCCGGTCGCCGGGGCTCGAGCGCGATCAACTGAGTTTTCCTCGGAACTCTCTTAACGTCTACTAAGAAGTCTTTACATCGAAACTCAGTTTAATAACGAACAGAATAATTAAAATTAATGTTCATTTATTCATTCCTCATGAAGGAGGATCGAAATTAGTTATGTGTAATTGACATAAAGTACGCAAATGGAATTTATTGAATACTGCAATTCGTTATCGACAAGGAATGTGACATTAAATATTGAAATTTTGTTGTTCTATCTCCGACAGCAATATTCGCCAACGAATTTACGTATTTTAATAAGAAATACTTATTCCGTTTGTAAAAAAAAGAGTTTCAATGTGAGATCTAACAAATGTAATAACGTCTCTACTATTTTATAGGAAATTTATTAAAATAAGACTCACCCATTCTTTGAAAATAATCCTGTTTGTTAATAATCCGACAGTGAAAGTGATGGGGTAATTGCCACTGGATCAACCTGCCGATGTTGACCTGTCGCAGACATTGGCACCGTATAACACAGCTGGTGGCACTCACAGGTCACTGCACTGTCTGCACTTCAAAACACTTTTGTTTTCACTTTCACTTTCTGAAAAATCTCAGGTAAAAAGAATTGTCTCTTTCGATGCCTCCGAGGGTGTCCGAAAGGGCCCGATTATTTTAACGTTATCCTGGACTGCTCCTATGATTAATAATAATCCTCCAAGATCCGTTTTGAAAATTGCAGGCGCTATGAAAAGTCCTCAGAATTTAAATTATGCGCTCGTATAAACTTATACGAGTGCATCTGGTTCTCTTGAAGAATTCGATGTATCGCGGAGCGATACGTACTGAAATAAAATACAGAAATGTATTAATAAATGAAGAAGGATACTTTAATATTATCGTTTGAATATTATTAACATTACTTACCCTAAACGGCGGGCGACGTCTCGTATGCTTAACGTTCCATCTTCATGAAACTGTTCGAGTACCTCGCGTTACTTTTGCATTCCATGTAAGTATACAAAATATTATAAAATTATGTGTTAGACATTTGCAGAGACATTTCGATGGTTACTGGCCGACGGCTCTCACGAAACTGCTCACGGGTCAAACATAGCTTTGTTTCCAAAAAACACTCTGCCTTTCCCCGTCCCATAGCTAGATATTTTAACAAAAGTGTGCATATTGTTTGAACGACTTCCTCGAGTCTAATTGCCATTTTTGAACGTCACCAGGGTTTTTTTCTAAACAATCAATCCTACAACAGCCGATACCTGTACCTACAGCGAGACTCGAATTAACCTGGATTGCCCATTGTCCCGTTTGGCCCTGACCGTGCAATAAATTGTACGAAGGCAAACTAACGAAAAGTTAATTACCTTAGATGACCCTTTTTAACGGACATTTAACATTCTGGTATAGCACGTACCAGCAGCCGTTTTACAAAACAAAGTTCGGAGCTGTAAAACAGTCCATTTCTCGTACGGTCTGCTTTGTATTTTCGTGATATCTGGCCAGGTATTGACGAACGGTATGTGATCAGTGGACAGAAAACCGTGTGCTATACCAAGATGTTAAACGTTTGTTAAAAAGGATCACCTAGGGTAATTAGTTTTTCGTTAGTTTTCCTTCGCACAATTTATTGCACGGTCAAGAGCAAATGGAACAATGGACAATCTAGGTGAATTCGAGTCTCGCAGGTATCGGCAGTTGTAGGATTGATTGTTTAGAAAAAAACCCTGGCGACATTCAAAAAGGGCAATTAGACTCGGGGAAATCGTTCAAACAATATTCATACTTTTGTTAAAATATTTAGCTACGGGGTAGGGAAAGGCTGAGTGTTTTTTGGAAACAAAGCTATGTTTGACCCGTGAGCAGTTTCGTGGGAGCCGTCGAACAGTAACCATCGAAATGTCTCTGCAAATGTCTAACACATAATTTTATAATATTTTGTATATTTATGTGGAGTACAAAAGGAACGCGAGGTACTCGAACAGTTTCATGAAGATGGAACATTAAGCATACGAGACGTCGCCCGCCGCTTAGGGTAAGTAATGTTAATAATATTCAAACGTTAATATTAAAGTATCCTTCTTCATTTATTAATACATTCCTGTACTTTATTTCAGCACGTATCGCTCCGCGGTACATCGAATTCTTCAAGAGAACCAGATACACTCGTATAAGATTATACGGGCGCACAATTTAAATTCGGGGGACTTTTCACAGCGTCTGCAATTTTCAACATGGATTTTGGAGGATTACTATTAATCATAGGAGCAGCCCAGGATAACGTTAAAATAATCGGCCCCTTTCGGACACCCTCGGAGGCATCGAAAGGGACAATTCTTTTTACCTGAGATTTTTCAGAAAGTGAAAGTGAAAACAAAAGTGTTTTGAAGTGCAGACAGTGCAGTGACCTGTGAGTGCCACCAGCTGTGTTATACGGTGCCAATGTCTGCGACAGGTCAACATCGGCAGGTTGACCCAGTGGCAATTACCCCATCACTTTCACTGTCGGATTATTAACAAACAGGATTATTTTCAAAGAATGGGTGAGTCTTATTTTAATAATTTTCCTATAAAATAGTAGAGACGTTAATACATTTGTTAGATCTCACATTGAAACTCTTTTTTTTACAAACAGAATAAGTATTTCTTATTAAAAAATGTAAATTCGTTGGCCAATATTGCTGTCAAAAATAAAACAAAAAAATTTCGATATTTAATGTCACATTCCTTGTCGATAACGAATTGCAGTATTCAATAAATTCCATTTGCGTACTTTATGTCAATTACACATAACGAATTTCGATCCTCCTTCATGAAGAATGAATAAATGAACATTAATTTTAATTATTCTGTTCGTTATTTAACTGAGTTTCGATGTAAAGACTTTTTAGTAGACGTTAAGAGAGTTCCGAGGAAAACTCAGTTGATCGCGCTCGCGCTCCGGCGACCGGCTCGAAGCTTTCGCTCTCGCATCTCGGCGCGCCTAATCCCGGCGCTCTGATTGGTCCGTGTTTTTCATTAATAACTCGAAAACGACGCTTCAAATCCAATTTTTGCAAAGGGAAATCTTGCTTAGAATTGCGTCAGCTACCCCCCATTTCCGGGTCCTACACGAGTTGTGAGACACCCTGTATTTTTAAATTTATGATTTGTATGTCCAAGTTCTTTCGACGGTCTTAACAGTTAATTGTCAATTCCATAAATGTGAATTTCCTGAGAATCGTAGGACCTAGGAGACATTCGCCAGGTCACCTCTTGTTGACAACCCAAAGGAAATTCTGCCTTGGGCCCACTTGGTCCTTTACCACCTCCACGCGACACATTTAACTCCGCCTGGACAGTGTTAAGGGCACACAAGGTTGAATGTTGTCATTTAAAAACGTCTCGATTGGCAAAACAAGATGCCAATGAGGAGAACCACACTGTCCTCCGAGCTTTCCTTCTCAGGAACTAGTCCTGAAGGAACCAGTCCGACTATAGTCGGCGGCCGTGCGAAGTGCTGTGTGTACGGGTGCCGACCATAACCGGCGTCCGCGGGGCTACCTATGCGGACCATTAGAAAAACAGAATCTACTATACCGGTAGAATATCTTTTGAATCTAATAGCTCGTACTGATCTAAATCCTGCATATTTTACATACGAAATAAGAATCTTCAACGGCGCAGTGCCCTGTTCAGTGGCGCTATTCCCGCGGAACGGACTGCCGTAGCGAAAGGGTTAAACAGCCTACAATCAGTCTTACGAGATCTATAATCAAGTCTGCAATTAGTCTTGCAACAGTCGGATTTAAAACATTTTTTTTGTCGTGCGTGGTAACAATATTGTTCTAAGTCTTGTTCTAATCATGACAGAAAAGCAGAATAAAAAAAGAGTTTTTCTGCCTGTGAGCAACAAATTAAAATTATGGAAGAATTAGAGCAAGGAGTATGAGTGCAATCATTGTGTAATAAATATGCAGTCTCGCGAGATGTTATATATCGGATTCGTCGAGAATGTGGGCAACTCAAACATTTCGGAATTCGGAGAGGAAAATTCGTTGTTCCATTTACCTAGAACAACGTGCAGAGATTGTCCGTATTTGTTTAACGCGCAGTTCCCGCCATCAGAGCTCTACTACACGGCCCCATGGGCGCGGAATTGAGATACGTCCAATTAGCGCGTCCCCGCCGAAGCAAGGACTACCAGAAACGCCACCAGGCTCGTACGGGTCTCGGTTACCAACCTCTGGCGCGGCCGAGTGACTTTCCAACACTACCAGCTAAAATAGGTTGGTACCCGAGCTGTTAGGTCGCAGCTCACCCGCCGAGGGCCCGACTAGCAGGTCCTCTAGACAGCATGCGGCTTTAAACCCTTGCCCTCGCGATGGTTCAACCCACGACCGAGCCAGGGTTGCCTCTGTATGCGCCTCGGTCCCCGCGGTACCAGTCGAGACCACTGGTGGGATCCGCGCGACTAACAATTGGGAGTCCCGTAACCCCCGGCAATGGTCGGCCGGCGACTCGGGTACATGGAGATGCCATCTTCCGAAAGCCACGAGTAGAAATCGACCCTAAGGTTTTTGACCTCCTCGCGGCCACCCTGCGTCATCCTCACACACCCGTACACACACGCTACGCATTCACACACCTTCTTCTCCTCGCAAACACACTTCTCGTATACGCACAAAAACGTTCATACTTCTCCTTGCATTCTAACTCGCCACTTACATCGACACTACCATCCTCTCTCTTTATCGCACCACATTCATTCAGACACCGGAGGTCGTCATACATCCTACACTCATCAATACATGCTTTCGATCCTTACACACAGTTCCATACATACACTGTTCCGCCTCACTCCGTCCACATTTATACAAATACGCATTCATACTACCATGCCCAGTCAACATTCACACAACTTTCAGCAAACCTTACATTTTTAATATATTCATACGCGACTCGACCTTTCTCACTTAAATCCCATCTACTCTGCCAACAATCATACGCTCTTTCATTCACAGTTTCCACACACTCATCCACAGCCCGTCCATCCAATTCAGAAGCAGCGAGTATATTTACATACACACACAGATTCACACTATTCTTCAGTCTAGCACACATATCTCGTACGTACGTTTCACGCACTCAATGTTCCAAGATAGGACACCCATCAGCACTTGCATACTTTCCGTCGAGACAGTTCTACACACATTCAAACATGCATCCAACACAACACGGTGACATCTATTCACTAAATCTCTTGCATACCCATACTGCATCACATCATACCATACATTCGCACCATATATAACAGATGCAATAAACAAACCCTTGTACAACACTCTCACAACTCTCCTTCTCATACTCCACTCTCTCCTCATCACTCTTCTCATCACACCCACAACATTCTTCACTTTCTTCCTAAGATACTCGAGGTGTACCTTAAAATGCATCTTCTCACTCACCCATATACCCAAATACTTCACTCTCTCCACATATTTCAAAGACTTTCCATTCATTCGCACTATTCGCAGCCATACTATCTTTCATCAACAACGTCACACTTTTACTTTCAGACACACTAACACTAACTTCCGCACCCCATTCACACACTATTGCCATCCATTCAGTTCCAATATGCTGAATCTCCGTTCGGCTCTGCCCTCCAACAAACAAATGCAAATCATCCGCGAAGGTCACACATTTACAATCAGGTTCTCTCAAAGGAGAGAACGCAGGAGTCCATTCATCCCCCCAATCCAAAGGAAAGGACCAGACACGGGCCCCTGCGGGCATCCACGCTTAAAATTCCTCCATACAACTTCATTCACACCACACATACTGTTCCACTCTAAATTATCAAACGCTCCTTTAAAATCCACAAATATCCCAAATACATACTTGCTTTCACTCTCTTGCATATACTCTCTCACTTTCAACCAAGCACTTTCCATCGAACGGCCCCTGCGAAAGCCATACTGCGCATCATTCATATTCTCACACACTCTCCGTTCATGCCTTTTAATCATCATTTGCTCTAACGTCTTTCCAAACATTGACAGCATGTTTATCGATCTATACGACGCAGGGTCCGTTCACGGCTTTTCATGGGATTTCAGCAAGACAACTACACACGCTTTCTTTCACTCATTCGCGAAACATCTAATCCTCATTATACAGTCTCAACAGCTCATTCACTTCATCCCAATAAAACTCTACCACGTCATTCACACTCTCTACCGCACCACTCACTCCCCTCGAATCGCTCGTGGTTGGGAAGAATCGCTCTAGCAACACTTGCGCACATTCTCTCCATGTGGAATGATTCACACCATCAACATTGAATGAACTAGATTTTCTCCCTCGCATTCTTACCTCTGCATATTCTTTATACAGGACCCCATGGATCCAGGTTCGACGACTCACTCACAAACTTTCGCCAGCATTTTTCTTTCACTCTGCATAACTCACGCTTGTATTCTCGCATCAAACTTTTATACGTATTCGGCCGCATATCTATCTCCACGCTTCTTCTTCTCCTCACTTTCTGCCATAACGTTTTACTCTTTCGCACTTTAGCTTTCATTCTCTTCAATTCATCCGTCCATCATAGCATCCTTCTGTCATTCATGCTCACTCTCCGTTCCATTCTCTTGTCGTTCAAACCTTGGATCCATTCCATCAAAATTTCAAGCATCTTATCCACATTTATCTCATCACTCACATCTTGTTTATACATCAACGAAAATTTCATCAAATCATTCTTATGTTCTTCCCAGTCCACATCCTTGTATATCCATTCCATTCGCTCATCTGCGCATTCTGCTTACACTCATCATACACCATCCTGATCAAAATTACATTATGATCATTTATTCCCAAGTCATTCTTAACTTCCCATTCAAGGCGGCACTTGGCTAATAAATCATTCATCAGAGTGACATCAATGTCACTCTGCCCTATCACTCCCGAGAAAGTATAATGCTTACTCGGTCCATTCACTACAATCAATCCATTCGCTAATACCCATTCTTCCAAAGTCCTTTCACGCATCTCATTCTCTCTGCTGCGCCCTCCGCCCTCGCTAAATCACAAGGGTGAGGTCGCATTCGCAACCATCCCGAATAACATATGCATCCCTCTTACATACTCTTTCACACTCTCCATATACACCAAGTAGGGCTCAATATCTGTGCCCCACTCTACAATACACAGACACCACATACAGCTCGCCAAAGTCCTCTTTCAACCACAAACACACCATACTCAATCGTAAATTCCCGTACACACTAAGGTGGCCCTTATTTTTCGACTTCCGATTTTTTTAGTCTCACCTCCTAAAATTTTGACACTTGATGAAAAAATGATAATGTCAAAGTTTCAATATGACTGAATAACAAAGACGCGCGCCGCAATCGAATTGAAGTTTTGAAATCTGCACGATTTCAGGTTATCGTCGAATATGTTAGTGATCTTTTATTTTATAAATATCAGTGAATATTGTAAATTGAAAATATAATTTTTTATATATATAATTTTCAAAAATATACTGAAAATTACTGAATTTTACCGCTAATGTTAGTATGAATCTCATTCTATAGTTGTTGAAGCAGTCATCTCGAATACGATAAAATAATTTTAAGAAAAAAATACAAAGACTTCGAAATGCACTGAAAAGTATAAAATAATTTCTATTTTCTAATGAAGTAATTTCTATTTTATTCAATCATACAATTACGTAATATACAGGGTGTCCCACAATTAGTGTAAGACCCGAAAAGGGGTGGTAGGTGGGGCGATTCTGAACAACTTTTTCCTTTGCCAAAATATTGGTTGAGGCTCCATTTTCGAGTTATTAGCAAAAAACACTGACCAATGAGAGCGCGCAATGACCGGGCGCATGAAAGCGTGAGCGAAAGCTTCGAATATGAGGCCGATCGTCGTCGTGAACAAACGTATCGATACCGTCGGTAAAACGTCGGTATAACGTCGGTATATCGTCGGTATATCGTCGGTATAACAGGAAGCGATTAGGTGAAAGTTACATCGCATAATGAATAAAATAATTTGGATTATTGCTGAATTATCATTCATTCGTGAATAAGAAATAACAAAATTAGTCCGTATTCATGTAATCAGAATAAATCGAATTTATTCGAGACGTTTGTAATGAAATATGGAAAATTATTTTCATTAGATATTGTGATGATGAAAAAGAACAAATTCTCATTTTTAAAAAATTAAATAACTTTTCTATTCAACGAATAAAAATTTGAATTTGAATAATTAACAAATTTCAATACAACTCACCGATTGAACCGTAAATAATCACGATAAAAATGCATCTCTGTCACCGGGTCGATCCACCGATCCTTATTGATAGTATAAATAAATCACCATACAGAAACTCTCAAAAAACTCTAAAGAAACCTCACTGTCACCTAGCACTGTCATTTTTTATTATTAGTTTTCATTATCACTTTTCTCTGGCATTTTTCACTAATTTTCACTGTGAGTCCGACACGTACATAGGACGAATGAAAACATGTGAACCAATGTTCATAAATAATTTAAACCGTACTATCATGAAAGCAAGAAAACAGATTTTTCGATTCACAACAACGATACATTTTATTTCAACACGTTTCTTTCAACAATAAACGATGACTGTCGATCGACGCCGCAGTCGTTCAACAGATCATCGTTGCATGTGTAACGTCCCGCGGATTCGTTTTTTATACACTACGACACCTCAGATCTATTATCGACATTATTAGGCAATTACCGACGGCACATTACGAATCTATTACCATATCTGTTAAATTCGACAGTCGGTAACCCATATATACACATATATATATTAATATTCATAATTATTAACTATCTTAATTCATAGTAGGTAATAGTCTTCATAAAATTATTTTAACATTAAATTAGATTAGTTAAAGGAAGTTATGTATTATTTTACTTCTAATTCTGATAAATAGTCCGTATGAAATTTCCGTTGCGCTACAATAAGACTGCAAGTCACGACGCTCAACCGAAACACTCGAGACAGCGAGAATTATAGAAAAGGAAAGAGATGCTATCTCTATTTACGGCACCTTTAGATATTAAAATTAATTAATTAATTAAATCAATCTATATGCGAAAATTTACCGTTTGTTAAATCACTCATAGCCGCTACTATCTTCATTAACTAAAGGAAAAGCTGTAAATTGAAATAGATTGGATTCGCGTAGAAATTGTACACTGTTGATTAGAAAAGGACAGAAAATGTATCTTTCATTAAAACACCGCTACGACAATAATCTAATGCCGAAACGTTAACCATAAATTAAAGAGCGATATTTAAAACATAACTGAATTAACCGATTTTATAATTAATATATATTAACAGAGTTATATGAAATTCTGGAAATTCTGACGTCACGAATTCGTTGAATTTTCGGGTATAAAAGGGCGAGCGAAACCCGTCTCGGAGAGCAGAACAGTTTCGGGAGTTGAACGAGTTAGAAGTATCATTACTAATAAAATCAGCTGTTACATATCGAATTGAATCTTAGTACTTAATTGGTCAAGCGGGTATATGCCATTTAGACACTTGGTCGTGGGTACTCAAGTAGCTAGCAAAAGCCAAGCTCCCCAATTCAAACGATCTTGCATCTGAAACTTCTTAGGGAGAGAGCAATACTTAGCACCGAAAGAGGATAAGATATCGAAACGATCGTTCTCAGCTCTTAGATTTTTCTATCGGATTGCTACGAGCCTTCAGATTCTCTGAGCCCATGTTCTTTTGGGTAATAGCTCAGCACTCACGATTTCGGTGATAGAATCAATCTATTTGTTAATCTGTCAAAATTAGCTTCTTATCTGATTCTGGTATCGTTAGGTCACTCAAGTAGCTGGCAAACGCTAGGCTCCCCATTTAAGCGATCTAGTTTTGGACTTTTAATATTCATTCTAACAAATGGGTTCGTAAACCATTAAGCGTCAAGTCAAATAATTGCAAAGTAATTATTCTTCAAATATAATTCTAGTAGCTTCCAATAAATTCAAGTAAAGTTAGAGTTTCATCTAATAAAAAATATACTGTTCTGACTCCAATACGAACTCCGTAATCGATTACTCCGCGATAGATTTTGCGAAAGCGTATTTAGGTACTCTTAGTGAATCGCACTTAGGTCGCATTCCTCGCAAGCGGTAGATTACAAGCATAACATTAATTATTTCCGTTTCGAATTATTTATACGAACACATTTATACGAACCGAGATAAATTTCGTCATTGCGATAATTATTAATAGCGAGAATCGAACATATATATTATAAATTTTAGTTAGCCTTAGATACAAGCGAGTATCTTTCCAGTTTTCACGATAATTATTATTTGATTTATAATTTGTTAATTTCTCAATTATATATTGCGTATCGTTCAATTATCAAATTCTATTATTTTTCTTTATTATACTCAGAATTGATTTAGTTCTTTAATTAAGCATTTATAATCTGTTTACTTTTCATTATTTTTGTTATTATTGTTATTTGTTAGTTTCACTTTTCGTTTCTTGAATAAATCTAAGTTATTGAAAGATTTTGACGTGTGGATTTCACTCCTTAACCGCACACCACACGAATCCCACAAATTTTATTAAAAAACGAGTCGTTCAGAGGGTAAAAGCCGCTCTTTACGTTACTAGCGTTAGTAACTAACTAAACTTAGGTTCTAGGGACGTTACACATGGCAACCGGTCGCGACGTATGCCTCGTGATTGACAACGAAATCGCGATCCGTGGCCAGTCTAACAATGTCTTCTAATAAAATATATAATATTATTTCGATTCTTCAATTCGGATAGTTTATAATGGGAATATAGCGTATCGTTAAACATACATATCTATGAATAATCGTTCACACGTTTTCATTCGGTCCGTTTACCGGTCGTGCTTATGTTATGCAAGAATAATTAGAAAGAGACAGTGAAATAAATTGAGAGTTCATTGACCCTGCCAGGACATCAACTGTTGATGCTCTGACCGGTGGATCTGCCGGATGATAAAAATATTTTTTATCGAAACTAGTTTCTTCATGAATCAATGAGTAAGTTTTATTTAAGTTGTTTCTGCATTATTTAAATTATACGTACACAGCAATTGATTTATTTCACTTCAATGAGGTACTGCATTAGATATCCCATTCCAACTCTATCTCATTTCATAGGGAGGTACTCATTCGTTTTGGAACGTGAATTTATTCGTTTGCTTCATTAGAATAGACGACAAAATTAATTTTTGTGAATTGATTCTTTTTCCTGTTCGAAGAGATAAATTAAATACAATATACTTGGTCTGGGTAAACAACAACTAATTCGTTTATCTCCCATTCACGAATTACGAAGAACTTAATATTATTCTTAACTTCTTAATTCATTATTCGATGTAATTTTCATCTAACAGCTTCCAGTTATACCGACGGTATACCGACGTTTTACCGACGGTATTGATACATTTGTTCACGACGACGATCGGTCGTCATATTCGAAGCTGTCGCTCACGCTGTCATGCGGCCGGTCTATGCGCGCTTTCATTGGTCAGTGTTTTTCATTAATAATTCAAAAACTAAGCTTTAACCAGCATTTTGGTAAAGGAAAAAGTTCTTCAGAATCACCCCAGCTACCACCCCTTAAGAGGGTTTTCACCTGTAGCCGAACACCCTGTATATATGTATTCGATTCTCGCATTTAACTACTATCGCAATGACAAACTTTATCTCGATTCGTATAATAGTAATTGTGTAAATGATTCTCGATTGAAATAATTAATATTACGCTTTGAAATCTACCGCTTGCGAGGAATGCGACCTAAGTGCGATTCACTAAGAGTACCTAAATACGCTTTCACAAAATCTATCGCGGTGTAGTTGATTACGGAATTCGTATTGGAGTCAGAACAGTATTCTTTTATTAAGTAAAACTCTAATTTTATCTGAATCTACTGGAAGCTAATTGAATTAGATTTTAGGAATAGTTACTCTATTCCCAATAATAAAGAGTGTATTATTTGACTCGACAACTAATGGGTTATGACCCCTTTTTACCCGAGCGAATATTAACAGTCCGAAACTAGATCGCTTAATTGGGGAGCCTGTAGTTCACCGGCTACTAGAATGACCCAACGATACCAGAATCAGATGAAGATACAATTTTGACAGAGTAGCAAGTAAATTGATTCTATCACAAAATCGTGAGTGCTGAGCTATTCCCCCAAAAAAGCATGGACTCAGAGAATCTGAAAGCTTGTTAGCAATCCGACAGAAAAATCAAATAAGAGTAGCTGAGAGCAATGGTTTCGATATCTTAACCTTTCTTGGCGCTAAGTATAGCTCTCTCCCGAAGGAGTTTCAGATGCAAGATCGTTTGAATGGAGAGTCTAGCGTTTGCCAGCTACTTGAATGACCCACGACCAAGTGTCTAAATGGCATATACCCGCTTGACCAATTAAGTATGAAGATTCGCTTCGATGTGTACCAGCTAAACTGTTCCGTTAATAATAGTAAGACTTCAATCACGTTCGACTCCGAAAACTGTTCTGTTCGCTTAGACGGGTTTCGCTCGCCCTTTTATACCCGCAAATTTAACAAATTTGTGACATCAGAATTTCTAAATTTTCATATAAATTCGTTAATACATTTTAATTATAAAATCGGATAGTTTAGTTATATTTTGAATGTCGCTTTTTAATTTATGGTTAATATTTCGGCATTAGAATATTAGCATAGCTGTGTTTTAGCGAAAGATACATTTTCTGTCCTTTTCTAATCAACGGTGTACGAATTCTACGCGAATCAAATTTATTTCAATTTACAGCTTGTCCTTTATTTAAAGAAAATAATTTTGGTCAAGATTATGAATATTTTAATAAACGATAAATTCTCATATATAAATTGATTTAGTTAATTAATTAATTTAATATCTAATACTGCCGTAAATAGAAATAGTATTTCTATCCTTTTCTATGACTATCGCTGTCTCAAGTGTTTCGGTTGAGCAGCGCGGCTCGCAGTCTTATTGTAGCGCAACGGAAATTTCGTACAAATTATTTATCAGAATTAAAATAAAAATAATACATAATCTTTCTTTAATTAATCTAATTCAAAATTCCAACACTTTATGAAAAATATTACCTATTCTAAATCAAAATTGTAAGATATATATATGCATATATATATATATATATATATATGTTACGGTGAAAGACTGAAATTGGCGAATGTCGACGTTCACCGGTGAATGTCAGCATACACCAAATACGTTGATGAAAGACCGAATATTTTACTACATTCTTGTACATTCGGACCTTCACCGGTGTATGTCGACAATCACAGATATGCTCCGGTGAAGGTCCGAACGAGAGGAGTCGACAAAGAAGCGACTGGCTCTCTCCCGCCAAATCCTTTGGTCTGCTGGAACTCAGTTAAATTTCAGTTTAATGCAAGTTCTGATGATGCGAGTAACGTTTTCTTAATTTTTTTTCCGATACCATAACTAATACTGAATGGAGGCTGTGCTGTTCGCGCACGTTATCCAACAGAAATTAACTTGAAGGATAATAGTTTAACTGAGAGTCCGAACGTTGACTCCGGAAAAATGAACTAAGTCCGTGATGCTGACTTATTGAAAACTTCTAAGTCCGAAACCGTTGATTTAAAAGAAATTTTCGTTCCGTTCGACTGCGGAGATTGATCAGTATAATTTGCGAATGTTCTGTTTGACTGCGAAAAGTGTTCGGTTCGACCGTGAAAAGTATTCTGCCCTAGCTCTCGAACGTACGAGCTAAGGAGCCCTGGCGAAAGTTTTGGAAACACGGTGATTGGTCATCATTCAATTTTTGACTTTCCAATCAACGTGCCCCTTGACTTTCTCCCACCCTTCCGTTACGCCCTTAGCGCGCTTCCTTAGGAGGGTGAGACGATACCAGAGCGTACGTGAGAAATCTGCAAGTCCGGCAACGCCGGGGTCTTTCCTCTGGGTCTCAGGCCCGATGGCCGCGAAGTACCGTAACGAATGTACCGTCGAAATGACCCTTCAGAATTACCGAATTTATGACAGGAAATGGCTATCGAGGACGAAACGAAACTAAAAATTTAACTCTATTGTACGAAAAAAGGTAAATGACTATTGCAGGAAATAAGGAAAAAGTCTTTCTCAAAAACAGCCTTTGTCGCGGACCTATCATAAATTCTTCAAGCAGAATTCTCGCGTACCGTGTTCCAACGGTTGGAACAGAGGCTGCAATAAATCGTGAACTTTTTCTTGAAAAATTAAATGCATTAATTGCGGGTAAGCGAGAAGACAATTTGTTGAATTTTCATAATCGAGTCGCAAAAATAAATCTGAATCGATAACTTATAAAACGTCGGTAATTAGATGTCGATAAATATGAACATTAAATTATCAACTATTAACACGATGCCACTCGATTCAATTTTAGATTCTCAAATATTAAAATAAAATAAATGTAGTATTGCTTTATGTGTTTGTTTTCTTCATGAAATTTCTATATTACATTCTGTTATCGTGTGTCGTGTTGATCTGATATTTCTTCCCATCTTTTATAATTACAAATATAAAGAGTTTAAAAGTTATAAGTGTTTATTTTAATTGTTTAATACTTAGTATATTCCATTACAATTGTTTTTATTTTTCTCAAAGAAAGTACTGTAAAATACTTTCTGAAGTGGTTAGGTTAAATCTACGACATGTTCAACATTCACCATTAGTGCATGGTGAATGTCGACATTCACCGGTGTAAGTCCGAAATAAGGGTATTGAGCAAATATTTCGGACATACACCAAGCGACTATGTGAATGTCGACATTCACCGGTGAAAGTCGACATTCTCCAGATTTCGGTGTTTCACTGTAACATATACAGGGTGTCTCACAACTCGTGTAGGACCCGGAAATGGGGGGTAGCTGACGCAATTCTAAGCAAGATTTTCCTTTGCAAAAATTGGATTTGAAGCGTCGTTTTCGAGTTATTAATGAAAAACACGGACCAATCAGAGCGCCGGGATTAGGCGCGCCGAGAAGCGAGAGCGAAAGCTTCGAGCCGGTCGCCGGGGCTCGAGCGCGATCAACTGAGTTTTTTTCGGAACTCTCTTAACGTCTACTAAAAAGTCTTTACATCGAAACTCAGTTAAATAACGAACAGAATAATTAAAATTAATGTTCATTTATTCATTCCTCATGAAGGAGGATCGAAATTAGTTATGTGTAATTGACATAAAGTACGCAAATGGAATTTATTGAATACTGCAATTCGTTATCGACAAGGAATGGGACATTAAATATCGAAATTTTTTTGTTTTATTTTTGACAGCAATATTGGCCAACGAATTTACATTTTTTAATAAGAAATACTTAATCTGTTTGTAAAAAAATGAGTTTCAATGTGAGACCTAACAAATGCAATAACGTCTCTACTATTTTATAGGAAATTTATTAAAATAAGACTCACCCATTCTTTGAAAATAATCCTGTTTGTTAATAATCCGACAGTGAAAGTGATGGGGTAATTGCCACTGGGTCAACCTGCCGATGTTGACCTGCCGTAGACATTGGAACCGTGTAACACAGGTGGTGGCACTCACAGGTCACTGCACTGTCTGCACTTCAAAACACTTTTGTTTTCACTTTCACTTTCTGAAAAATCTCAGGTAAAAGGTATTGTCCCTTCCGATGCCTCCGAGGGTGTCCGAAAGGAGCCGATTATTTTAACGTTATCCTGGTCTGCTCCTATGATTAATAATAATCCTCCAAGATCCGTTTTGAAAATTGCAGGCGCTATGAAAAGTCCTCAGAATTTAAATTTTGCGCTCGTATAAGCTTATACGAGTGCATCTGGTTCTCTTGAAGAATTCGATGTATCGCGGAGCGATACGTACTGAAATAAAATACAGAAATGTATTAATAAATGAAGAAGGATACTTTAATATTATCGTTTGAATATTATTAACATTACTTACCCTAAGCTGCGGGCGACGTCTCGTATGCCTAACGTTCCATCTTCATGAAACTGTTCGAGTACCTCGCGTTCCTTTTGTACTCCACATAAATATACAAAATATTATAAAATTATGTATTAGACATTTGCAGAGACATTTCGATGGTTACTGTCCGACGGCTCTCACGAAACTGCTCACGGGTCAAACATAGCTTTCTTTCCAAAAAACACTCTGCCTTTCCCCGTCCCATGGCTAGATATTTTAACAAAAGTATGCATATTGTTTGAACGACTTCCATGAGTCTAATTGCCATTTTTGAATGTCGCCACGGGTTTTTCCCAAACGACACTCGAATTCATCTGGATTGTCCATTGTCCCGTTTAGTCTTGACCGTGCAATAAATTGTGCGAAGGCAAACTAACGAAAAGCTAATTACCTTAGATGATCCTTTTTAACAGACATTTAACATTCCGGTATAGCACGTACCAAGCCGTTTTACAAAACAAAGTTCGGAGCTGTAAAACAGTTCATTTCTCGTACGGTCTGCTTTGTATTTTCGTGCTATCTGGCCAGGTATTGACGAACGGTATGTGATCAGTGGACAGAAAACCGTGTGCTATACCAAGATGTTAAACGTTTGTTAAAAAGGATCACCTAGGGTAATTAGTTTTTCGTTATTTTGCCTTCGCACAATTTATTGCACGGTCAAGACCAAATGGGACAATGGACAATCTAGGTGAATTCGAGTCTCGCAGGTATCGGCAGTTGTAGAATTGATTGTTTAGAAAAAAAACCCTGGCGACATTCAAAAAGGGCAATTAGACTCGGGGAAATCGTTCAAACAATATTCATACTTTTGTTAAAATATTTAGCCATGGGACGGGGAAAGGCAGAGTGTTTTTTGGAAAGAAAGCTATGTTTGACCCGTGAGCAGTTTCGTGAGAGCCGTCGGACAGTAACCATCGAAATGTCTCTGCAAATGTCTAATACATAATTTTATAAAATTTTGTATATTTATGTGGAGTACAAAAGGAACGCGAGGTACTCGAACAGTTTCATGAAGATGGAACGTTAGGCATACGAGACGTCGCCCGCCGCTTAGGGTAAGTAATGTTAATAATATTCAAACGTTAATATTAAAGTATCCTTCTTCATTTATTAATACATTCCTGTATTTTATTTCAGTACGTATCGCTCCGCGGTACATCGAATTCTTCAAGAGAACCAGATACACTCGTATAAGATTATACGGGCGCACAATTTAAATTCGGGGGACTTTTCACAGCGTCTGCAATTTTCAACATGGATTTTGGAGGATTACTATTAATCATAGGAGCAGCCCAGGACAACGTTAAAAAAATCGGCCCCTTTCGGACACCCTCGGAGGCATCGGAATGGACAATTCTTTTTACCTGAGATTTTTCAGAAAGTGAAAGTGAAAACAAAAGTGTTTTGAAATGCAGACAGTGCAGTGACCTGTGAGTGCCACCAGCTGTGTTATACGGTGCCAATGTCTGCGACAGGTCAACATCGGCAGGTTGACCCAGTGGCAATTACCCCATCACTTTCACTGTCGGATTATTAACAATCAGGATTATTTTCAAAGAATGGGTGAGTCTTATTTTAATAAATTTCCTATAAAATAGTAGAGACGTTAATACATTAGTTAGATCTCACATTGAAACTCTTTTTTTTACAAACAGAATAAGTATTTCTTATTAAAAAATGTAAATTCGTTGGCCAATATTGCTGTCAAAAATAAAACAAAAAAATTTCGATATTTAATGTCCCATTCCTTGTCGATAACGAATTGCAGTATTCAATAAATTCCATTTGCGTACTTTATGTCAATTACACATAACTAATTTCGATCCTCCTTCATGAGGAATGAATAAATGAACATTAATTTTAATTATTCTGTTCGTTATTTAACTGAGTTTCGATGTAAAGACTTCTTAGTAGACGTTAAGAGAGTTCCGAGGAAAACTCAGTTGATCGCGCTCGAGCCCCGGCGACCGGCTCGAAGCTTTCGCTCTCGCTTCTCGGCGCGCCTAATCCCGGCGCTCTGATTGGTCCGTGTTTTTCGTTAATAACTCGAAAACGACGCTTCAAACCTAATTTTTGCAAAGGGAAATCTTGCTTAGAATTACGTCAGCTACCCCCCATTTCCGGGACCTACACGAGTTGTGAGACACCCTGTATACATATATGTATATACTGATTACCGACTGTCGAATTTGATAGATATGGTAATAGATTCGTAATGTGCTGTCGGTAATTACCTAATACTGTCGATAATAGATCTGAGGTGCCGTAGTGTACAAAAAACAGGTCCGCGGTACGTTACACATGAACGCACAAATTGCGCGACATCGGTAACATGTTATCATCATCGATAATACGTCAGCCGGTAAGTAATTATAAAGTTCACAACTATTAATAAATATAAATTTATTAACGGAACTAATTGTATGGGTTAAATGAAAATAAAGATGAAGATCAAGAACAGTTTTTTTTTTATAGAATTAAAAAAAAATGACTTTTTGTTTGACGATATAAAATTATAAAATACTTGGACGCTTGCTGCATGAATGAATTTACGATGCGAGAATTCTTGATTAATTTTTAAGTACATCGTCATATGACGAGAAACCTGTTTACTCGCTAAAACCCACAAGAGCATATCAATACCCGCTCTATAGAATTGTCAAGTAAAAAGGGTGACTGCCATATTTGATGAATATGATACTGAACAAACACACTACGATTGTCTCGTCCGCAATGTCTACAGTGTCAACTAAGTTCGTACAATATAAATTTATTTTTTTTAAGCAAATGAAATTTCCATCTCCTACAAACATACACACACGCACACATGCACCATGATTGTCACGCTCGCATGTTTGACGTTTTCCACGGAAAACTCAATTCGCTGCAAGCAGTTCTTCTATTGAATTGACGGGGTGTTGAATAAGTTATTGTTTTCATGTGTTCCCAGAAATGAAAGTCCATGGCTTTGTAATCTGGGATTCGTGCAGACCATGGTACAGGTGCTCCTCTTCCCATGCATCTGTTCTGGAAGTATGTCGATAGGTGGCCCCGTACACGAATGGTGGAGTGCGGGGGTGCATCATCTTGCACGTATCACATGTTGTTCCGTATTTCTAAGGGTATATCATCTAACAGTGTAAGCAATCTACTTTGTAAAAATTCCAGGTACCCTTCATTTGTCAATCTGTTGGGCAGAACAACACAGCCAATAAAGTCATTTCCTAAAATGCCTGCCCAAATATTTAATTAAAATTGACGTTGCGTATTGTTGAACTTTCATAATTGAGTGGCAAAAATAAATCTGAATCGATAACTTATAAAACGTCGGTAATTAGATGTCGATAAATATGAACATTAAATTATCGACTATTAACTCGATGCCACTCGATTAAATTTTAGATTCTCGAATGTTTAAATTAAAATAATTGTAATATTGCTTTATGTGTTTGTTTTCTTCATGAAATTTCTATATTACATTCTGTTATCGTGTGTCGTGTTGATCTGATATTTCTTCCCATCTTTTATAATTACAAATATAAAGAGTTTAAAAGTTATTAGTGCTTATTTTAATTGTTTAATATTATAGTATATTCCATTACGTATTAACCTTTTAGGTACGACGCGCCACTATAGTGGCTTTCGCGGATGCGATCTTCGAACACACCACACAAAGCGAATTGTTATAGTTAAAGTATGTGTAATATATATTTTTAAAAAGTTATGATTTAATAATCAAATGCTTCATGTGAATGTTCTCGTGCACAGAACGGGATTGCCCGTCACACTTGCAGTGTTGTTTCAATTTTTGCGTATATTTTTCAATTTATCTTAAAAAGTAAAGGTCTGGTGGAAAATTGAACTATACCACGCGATAGAGCAGACCTTTAAAATGCACCCCTAGAAAGTTGTAACGTCGTTTTTTTTACGATGCCAGAAAGCAAAATAGCAACGCGCGATACGAGACAAGGCCAGTGGTGCTCCGCATCAGAGGGGCCGTTCCATATCGCGCCTACAGGGTTTGTCCAATAAGTATCGGGACTGACTTTTTCCTACTACTTTAGAAGGCTAGGGAGCAATCTCTATTGACTAGATCGATGCAGGAGATTATTATGTGTAATAGAAATCTAAGTTCATTTGTATTCCACTGAACCGAGCAGCGTTGTGGCATTAAATTTTGCGTTAAGCTAAATAAATCTGCTACGGAGACATTTCCCCGGGAAAGTCAAACGGTCCAGCCGATAAATAAAGAAGAATCTTAAAACTAATATCTTTTTCTATTTCATTACCGACCGCGCCATAACAATTCGCGTGATAATGGGATGGGGTAGCTCACGTGTACAACATTGTTTAAAGTAGATCACCGATCGATGGCGCGCGCGTTAGTGAGAAAGAGACAGGAGATATACTTCGAAAGTTAATATAAATGATTATTTAAATGTTTAATTAATGAAAGATATTAACCCATAGATTTTACTCTTTAACCACACGCCACCACGATCCCACATTAGTTATAGTAAAACGAGTCGCTTAATATGCAAAAATCGCTCTTTGCTTCATAAGTGCTGTAAACTACCTGATTCTAGTATCAGAGACGTTACATAATGAAAAACATTCAACCATGTAAACCCTCACGACACGGCACCCATACACCATTTATACACAAAGTTTGCAGACATCAACACACATATTCATTAGGCACGCTGGCGAAAAACGTTCGTTATAACCACTATATGACGGACCTTATAAAGTTATCAACCGTAATATCAAATATTTCACTGTGTTAGTAAGTGATCGCGAGAAAAATATAAGTATAAACAGATTGAAACCTGTGCATGTAGAACCAACTCGAAATGTAACAAATAAATAGTTTTACAAATTTGGTGTTCAGAAAATAATAATAATAGCTGCAGATGTACAAATACTTTTTGCGCGCACGATATCGTTTTTTTATTATATCTTTTTAGATACTTTGTTTAGAGAACTATTACTTTGGAACAATATTTGAAACAAGTAGAACAATCTGGAACAACCATGAAATATTTGATTTTCGAAAAATGGAGCGCCAGGTCAAAAAACGGTTTATTTTCATTTTCCGTTAAAATGATTATTATAACATTTTTATCTACTGGAACAGTTTAGAACAAGTCTAAAACAACCTGAAACAACTTTTAGAATTTAAACATTTTCGAAATGGGGTACTAACTTTATACAAGTTGAAAACTATCTTGATAGATCAGATATTCAAAGACCATTTATCTCGACTACAGACTAAAATGTCCTATACAGAGAAGATGTCGCAACACACGTTTATCGACCCCCCCCCCCCCCCCCCTCCATTAAACTATAACTTCAAACCCTCTATCCCTTAAAACCTTTATTTGATATTTATACAGAATATGGTCGAACGGGTACTACAACCGAGCAGAGGGTGATTCTTCATATAAAAATAAATCGAAGAAAGGACGGAATATCGAAAAGAAAGAAGAATCGAAAAGAGTAACATTTTTTAATTTTCCTTTTTAAAAATTCTTTTTAAAAAATTGCTCAAACATTCAGAAATATTTATATTTTTCTACTTGAAAATATAAAAAAAAATAGTATTCTGTTATTATCCAATTAGACTCTTTCATTTCTTCTTTTCCTTTATTACAATACAGTAACAAATTTATGCAATAGTTTGAATTTTTATTAACATCTTTGATCATAGAAAAAAATTGAACAGTGTAAGTTTAAATATATTCAGTGATTTGAACACAACTAATATTTCTAATAAATAATATTATTAAAAAGAAATAATATTTCTAACTTGATAGATATTATATACATGTAATATGTCACAATCTTAAGGACGCCACATAATTTGTATAATATTTACAAAGTGTTAGATAATAAGTTCTACTTTTGAAAAGAAATTTTTTTTAATGTGACAAAGAAAGGTACATTAGTATGTATAGACAAGACTCACGTGTATCCACAGAAAGCTCCTCAAAACGATCTGGAAGGTCTACCATTCCACTTTCGGCATAAGTTAAAGCGTTTCTCCTTCCGCTCCTCCTACTTGAGAGAAACTCTTCAGATAAAGAATCGTTGCGACATGTTGTTGAGGTTACTAAAGTATTCCTAGTTGCATCAGGAACTTTTGTATCAGTTTCATTACCGATTTCCTCGGGAGTGACTGATCCTGGTCGTTTTGATGTTAACATTTTTTTTCAGTGCTAAAAACAGATTAAGCGATATAATAACTTATAATGTACTTCATTGTTTTATAACGAGATTTTAAACATTTATGATTCTGATAACACCGATTCAGTATAACATATTAACATGAAATAATATTACTTGTATAAAATTATTTTTGTAGACATTATTATTGATTTTTTGAACGTTTTAGAATATTGAAGGTTTACCATAGCAGCAATAAAAGACCAGGAAACTATTACCTTTCTGTTTTACGAGTTGGTATGCACATTAAGCCTGAGGTTGGCCTAGTTGAATTTCTTTCTTTTGGTTTCATGTAGTTTGAAAAATCGAGGCGACCCACAGTGATCTGACAATTTAGTGACATTTCGCGAAAATATCAATTTTTTTCGTATAGATGTATATTGAATGTATATTGCTTGTTAAGTCTCTTTCAATCTCGGAAATGAAAAATTTAATAAAATTGAATAAAAACTATATGTGTAATAGACAATTAAAGTTGGAAGTTTTGAAGATAACATTTTTTGTAAAAGAAATTATCCCTTTTCTTTAAGGTACCCTGAGACGATTCCTTTCAATGTTTTTTCTTTAATTTTTTTTTAGTGGTACTTAAAAGTTACTGTTCAAAATGCATTACAAATGTTACACTGAATGCAATACAGAAAATTCTTCAAATTATTAGTAATTATTATGGAATATCTTTTGAATCTCAAGTAGTCACAAAATTTTAAAAAGTGGAATATGTTCAGCATTCTTCCTCCTATATAATTGTGCAATAATTATTTCCTACTTTGTCCTACTTGTCCAGTTATTATTATTTAAAGTTATTTGCATCGCTGTATTCATGCGTTACATAATTCTAGACTTGTTCTCTTAATAGGAAACGAATATAGGAAAATAGAAAACAATAAAATTGTGTAAACGGTAACAACAAATGAAAACAATATTTTATTTCTATTTCGTACGTGTGCATGCTGGACTGTGCCGAATTGTGATAGGAAAGAGACTTCGCTCTCCCATAAAACGTGATTCGCAGGTCCACATTTTTTTTCATAATAAATATAGTAAGTTTTAATTTAAATAAACTCTGTCATCCAATAAAAGAATAGTATCAACTAACAAGGGACATCACCCAATTGATACACGCCGATTTTGATGAAACTTTTATATGTTATAGAACTCGAAAAAATATTTGACACGTATTTTTTCTTATCGGCAAACATCCACTCTGAAGTGGTGAAAATAACCCTTAAAGTTGGGGTTAAAAAAACTATTTTCGCAAATATCTCGAGAACTATGAGGCCTAGACAAAAAGTTCAAAGTGCAAATTTTTCTGTTTTTAAAAGCCAATAAATATGGCGTAAGTGGAATTTTTAAAAATTTATTGGTTTAAAAAATATGTTAAAAATTAACATTATTTTACCAATTTTTTTAATAAAACGTTGTTCCATTTTGATCAAATTTCACGTACATAAACTATGGGTCCAAAGAAAAAATACGGATAAATTGGAATTTTTAATTTCGCTTGTGGAAAAAATATTACTGTCGTTGAAGTTATACGTACATTTCTATATGTTCCGTTCGGTTCACGACTGACTTCTACACATAGTATTCTGGCAATTGTATTATGTTATACTTTTTATTTTAATTCAGTTAAGAAAAGAATTTAAGGATCCGTAAGTGCCTTTATAAAGATATATGAACCGAGTAAGGTATCCTATATGTTCCGCGTTATGGGCGCGTACTGGTGGCAGTGTTCGACGCACAGAAAATCTAAAAGCGTAAATTGTATTTCCGTGAAGTGTAATGTCTTCTTAATAATGTAGAATACATGCAATTAAAGGAATTGCATCTGTCGATTAAGAATTGTTTCGCGATTGTAAAAAACATATTGTTAGGCTGGGTAACTTTTAATATAAAACTTCGACAGTTTTTAACCGACTTCGAAAAAGGAGGAGGTTACTCAATTCGATCAGTATATTTCTTTTTTTCTATGTATGTTCGCCGATTACTCCTAACTGGATGGACCGATCGGAACGAAACCTTTTGCATCTGGTAGAGTCTGACTCCCCATTGGTACCATTATCAACAAATTTTTCATTTTTTAATTGCAAAGTATTGTTACTGCAAAACAACCGGCAACTTTTGAAATAAACTTTTCTCGATTTTAGTGTGCTTTTAATACCTTATCACGGACATGAGTCCGAACAATTTTGTTCATATACAAATTTTTCGGAAAGCTTTAGTTTACAAGATATTACCGAAAAATTGTTACTAACATTCGAAATCAATTTTGGACGATTTTAATGTCCTTTTAGTATGTTGTCAGGGGTGTAACGTCTCTGGAAGAGTTTTTTCTTTTCAACATGTCAGTCCTATGTTCTATTCGTTTACCCACTAAGAATTTAGTTACCGACAGAATTAGACTATTACCGACAGTATATAATGTACTATTACCTTATGTATTAATTTCGACGGTCGGTAACCGATGTTATATACATTTTTGATTTATAATAATTATTTTATGTTTTTCATTTAAAAATAGATAATATGTTTCATAAAGATAATTAAATGTTTAGTTAGAACAGTTAAAACAAGATTTATGTATTATTTTATAGTTATTCAAATAAACGTATAATTCTATATGGAAAATTCCGCGATGCTATGTGCCTATGTGCCGCGATGCTCACCCCGAATTTCCTGGTATTTTCGCACAATCCTAGAGAAGGATAGGAATACATTTTACAATTGCGATATTATTAATTATTAAAATTATTAGTTAAACAAATCAGTTAATACGTATCGAGTCTACTAATATTACGTTATCCGGAACTAAAGTCAGATGTTAGTTTATTGCAGTATATATTGTAAATTATAATATTATTCAATGGAATGTTCTAGAAGCACCGTATGCTTATACATTTAGCTCCGATCCGTATAGAAGTCGTGCGTAAATGTAGAAGAAAATAGAAAATGCAATTTTCATTAAAATACTATTACATCATAACTTTGTGTCAACGACATAAACCACCGAGTGGAGTGCGACATTAATAATGTAATCAAATCGTTCATTTTTTAACCGACTTCGAAAAAGGAGGAGGTTACTCAATTCGACCTGTATATATATTTTTTTTTTTTCTTTTTTTTTTATGTGTGACCGCCGATTACGCCTAGCTGGATGGACTGGTACCATTCTTAAAAAATTTTCCATTTTTTAATTGCAAAGTATTTTTTTTGCAGAAAAACCTACAACTTTCGAAATAAACTTTTCTCGATTGTAGTGCGCTTTTCATATCTTGTCACGGACATGATTCTGAACAATTTTGTTTATATACAAACTTCACGGAAAACTTTAGTTTTCGAGATATTGGCGAAAAACTATTGTTATTAATATTAGTGGAACGTGCTATGCACCGGAAAAGCAAAAAAGGGCAATCACAATGCACTGTCCCAAAACACTAAATAAGATTAACCGCTCTAACACCTGACTTCTGCAGCAAGATGAGTTCCCGTGGACGTTAATGTATTATACTTAATTATGCTCATGGCACTTGCGCAGACAAAAAAAGCCCTGAAGAATTGTCTTACACTATCCTATACAATTCTCCCCATTCCACTAAAAAGCGTGAAATAAAATAATTTTCAGAGAAAAAATACACCGACTTCGAAATGCACTAAAAAGTATAAAATAATATCTATTTCTTAATGAAGTAATTTCGATTTCATTCAATCATACAATTGCGTAACATATATGTATGAAACCTATTTACTCGTTAGGTAGTATATTAAATATATTGCAACTTTTTCGGAGGCGGCGCAAAATCAAAAATACATCAGTAAACGTTGCTGCCAATAACTAGTTGATTGTGGTATGGCGTATTGCATATTAATAAATCCTGAGGAAGAATACGGACCATTATAGATATATCTGGAAATATACACAAATGTAACGACTGAATCTTCATTTCACAACGTTTCTGATATAAATGAAACTAAATCGACTTCATTCGCATGTGGAAGCCATGGATCTAAGAATCTGCAAACGGAGCCCACGACGCGGGAATTACCAAATTTCCGACAGATGGGCTCTATGTTTATAGTATATGCCAGTGCTACGAATTAGTTGCCCTTTTCGGGCCGATTTCTGAGACGGCGCCTACCGTGCCCCTACTACCGCACTCGACTGCCCCCGTGACGCCGTGCGCCAGGGACGTCGCACGATATATTTGTCGGGAAAATTTCTAATCACCGATGGGTCCCGTCAAATCTATCGTACCACGGAAGTCGATTGCGGTAGTAGGGGCACGGTAGGCGCCGTCTCAGAAATCGGCCCGAAAAGGGCAACTAATTCCTAGCACTGGTATATGCGGCGATCGATTGTGTCTATCCCATACTCAATGAATCTACATAAACCATAGTTACATTCTATACGCACTAACATCTACTTCGCGGCGTGCCGTCGAGTTATACATATAGAAAGAAACAGCTATACAAACTTTGCCTATATTCCACCATTAACACTTGGTATGCGGGCAACGTATTTTTACGTGTTTTGCAAACTGTCACTGGAGCGCGGGTCACGTAAAAATACGTATTTAATAGATTTGTGGTGATTATCGGGTATCCACCACAAATGTACTAAATATATATAATTACAAGGATGCGTAACATTATGTGCGTGTAGTTTGTGTTGCTAGGCTACGTTTTGCACTTTTTCTTCCAACAATTTATAATTGTTGAGTTACTTGGTCTTTTATTGTGTCATTTCCTCTTCAATCGAGTTCCTAGCTCCAAAACGCCCGCTGCACGCGTAATTTGGCGGAGAAGTACACCCGCATACCAAGTGTTAAAAAGGTTGACATGTGCAAGAAAACCTTTTAATTTTGCGCCGCCTCCGAAAAAGTTGAAATATATTTAATATACTACCTAACGAGTAAATAGGTTTCATACATATATGTTACGCAATTGTATGATTGAATGAAATCGAAATTACTTCATTAGGAAATAGAAATTATTTTATACTTTTTAGTGCATTTCGAAGTCGGTGTATTTTTTTTCTGAAAATTATTTTATCATAAATAATGTCTAATCATGAATTTATACGATAATTATATATTTCGGCATTATGGGGGTTTTCCAAGAAATTTCGAGACTGGCGAGTATAAAAACCCGAGCGAAACTCGCCTAAATCGCAGAACAGTTTTCGAAGTCGAGCACGCTAGAAGTCTCCTGGATAAGTATAACCGGAACAGTTTTCGCTGTCAAGAGCCGACACGATTCTTAATACTTGACTGGTAAAGCGAGTATACGCCATTTGGATACTTGATCGTGGGTCGTTCTAGTAGCCAGCTACCACAGGCTCCCCATTTGAGCGGCTTGGTCTCTGAAGCCCGTGTCTTTTGGGTGGCAGTTCAGCAATTACGATTTTACATTAGAATCAATTGATTTGCTACCCTGTTAGACTTATACTGTTCACCCTTTTCCTGTATCGTTGGGTCGTTCTAGTAGCCAGTGAACAACAGGCTCCCCAATTAAGCGATCTGGTCTTGGCTGTCAG
The DNA here is from genome assembly GCA_963576845.1 of Megachile leachella. Classification (NCBI taxonomy): domain Eukaryota; kingdom Metazoa; phylum Arthropoda; class Insecta; order Hymenoptera; family Megachilidae; genus Megachile; species Megachile leachella. Next base: position 68,689 of record OY756259.1, on the reverse strand, counting down.
TGTTCGTTTTGACTAAAAGGGTCCTGGACAATTAGTTGTCGAGCCAAATTAAAAGAGTAAATGTTCCGAGATAAAATTCATTTAGATTCAAATAGAATTTGCAAAACTTGAATTAATAAAAGAATATTATTGTCATCAGCGTAATTACAGTAGTCGACTACACCGCGTTAGATATCGGTTAAAATCTTTGATCTATCTAATTTTGCGAAAGCGTATTTAGGTACACATAGGGATCACACTTAGGTCGTGTTCCTCGCCGCGGTAGACTATCAACGCGCTATTATTTCTATTAATCTCATAAAAGAATATTCATTATATAGATTCTATCTTTATTAACCAAAATAAAAATTGTAATTGCGATAGCGTTCAAACAAGAATTCAATAATATAGAATATCGAATTTAGTTTATTTGCGAAAGCGAAGTTAGTTTTGTCTGAAATCAGAATTAATTAGAAATCAGATCATCTATTACATACTGTTTAATTTACCGAGTTCTATTATTTCTATTATTAATATTATATCAAGATCCATTTACTTTTGTTTTATCAAGTTAATATACTTTTTATATTTTGTTGTTATTTGTTATTTGTTAAATTCGTTAGTTTTAGTAAATTTATTGAATAAATTTTGTTGTTGAAAGATATTGACCTGTGGATTTCACTCCTTAACCGCACACCACACGCATCCCACAATCTTTAGTTTAGTTATTTCCCAAAACGAATCGTTCAGTTGGTAAATACCGCTCTTTACCTTACTAGCGCTAGTAACCATCTGAACTTAGGTTCCAGAGTCGTTACAGGGGCATTGTTCTGGACAACCTTTTCATTATGCATAATTGACTGAAAGCTTCAGTTTTCGAGATATTAGCAACAAAATTGTATTAACTTTTGAAATAAACTTTGAATGATTTTAATGTCCTTTTAATATTGTTAAGGTTATTTATTTAAACAAAAATAACAATGTATTTAATACAGAAAACAAAAATAATATTTAACCGAACGCTTCGTACTTTTGAACTAGAACTCGCTGTCTGCGCTGCGCTCTCGCTGAGCCGGTATTTATATACACTAGGGTAACAATAAAATAATTTTAAGAAAAAAAATATACCGACTTCGAAATGCACTAAAAAGTGTAAAATAATTTCTATTTCCTAGTGAAGTAATTTCTATTTCATTCAATCATACAATTACGTAACAGATATGAATGAAACCTGTTTACTCGTTAGGTAGTATATTAAATATATTTCAACCTTTTCGGAGGCGGCGCAAATTGTTCGACTGTCCCAAGTTTGATATGTTCAAGAAAACCTTTTAATTTTGCGCCGCCTCCGAAAAGGTTGAAATATATTTAATATACTACCTAACGAGTAAACAGGTTTCATTCATATCTGTTACGTAATTGTATGATTGAATGAAATAGAAATTACTTCACTAGGAAATAGAAATTATTTTACACTTTTTAGTGCATTTCGAAGTCGGTATATTTTTTTTCTTAAAATTATTTTATTTCATGCTTTTTAGTGGAATGGGGAGAATTGTATAAGATACAATTATTTCGGTAATATCTCGAAAAGTAAAGCTTTCCGTCAATTATGCATAAGGAAAAAGTTGTCCAGAACAATGCCTCTGACAACATATTAAAAGGACATTAAAATCGTCCAAAGTTGATTTCGAAAGTTAATAACAAGTTTTTTGCTAATATCTCGAAAAGTAAAGCTTTCCGTCAATTATGCATAAGGAAAAAGTTGTCCAGAACAATGCCCCTGACAACATATTAAAAGGACATTAAAATCGTCCAAAGTTGATTTCGAAATTTAATAACAAGTTTTCGCTAATATCTCGAAAAGTAAAGCTTTCCGCGAAATTTTTATAGGAACAAAATTGTTCAGAATCATGTCCGTGATAAGATGTTAAAAGCGCACTAAAATCGAGAAAAGTTTATTTCAAAAGTTGCCGGTTTTTTTGCAATAACAATACTTTGCAATTGAAAAATGAAAAATTTTTTGATAATGGTACCAATGGGGAGTCAGAATCTACCAGATGTAAAAGGTTTCGTTCCGATCGGTCCATCCAGCTAGGCGTAATAGGCGGGCACACATAGAAAATAAAAAAAAAAAAAAAAAAAAAAATAAAAAAAAAAAAAAATATACTGATCGAATTGAGTAACCTCCTCCTTTTTCGAAGTCGGTTAAAAACTTTCCTTCTTACATATACTAAAATCTATAGTGTTAAAGTTTTCTGTCTTATCGATATCTTTAACAAATATGTTGCCAGGGGCATGATTCTGGACAACCTTACCCTTATGCATAATTGACGGAAAGCTATAATTTTCGAGATATTAGCGAAAAATTATTATTAACTTTTGAAATCAACTTTGGGCGATTTTAATCTCCTCTTAATATGTTATCAGGAACACGATTCTTAACAACTTTTTCCTTATCCGCAATTAACGGGAAGCTTTAGTTTTTGAGTTATTAGCGAAACACTATTGTTACTAATATATTGAATTCTGCGTATGCCTACGTGTCTCTGGTGGTCTATGAGTCAGCACGCGGTCGCCGAAAATGAGCATACATGTATAATAACTATTATTACTAGCAAATACTATTCTTTGGTATTGTTATGTAAAAAATGCACCGATCGCGATGAAACTTTTCGAATATTGAAGATCTTTCCAAGATGATCTCATTTGTAACAGACATTTATGATACTCGTTAATTGTTAATAACTGTTGTTATTGCAAAAGATCTATTCTTACCCTGCAAGAAATATGGCGACCGTGATTTTTAAAAATTGTTCGTGTAAGTAGACTTCATTAATTTCTTTATCAATTGGCTGTAAATAAAGGAGAAAGAAAAAAAACAAACTTGGCTGGTTTCTTTACGTGTCAGTCGCTGAAAGCTGATCTGCACAGGGTAGAATAGGGGGAACCCCCACTGACGTATTCAATTTTATAAATAAATAAAAAAAAAAAAAAAAAAAAAAAAAATATATAGAAAAACGAATATCCATGTTGTCTTTTACTTAATTATGTCAATAGCATTTATGCAAACAAAAAAAAGCCCAGAAGAACTGTCTCATAGTATTTTATACAATTTTCCCCATTCCATTAAAAAGCGTGAAATAAAATAATTTTAAGAAAAAAAATACACCGACTTCGAAATGCACTAAAAAGTATAAAATAATTTCTATTTCTTAATGAAGTAATTTCTAGTTCATTCAATCATACAATTACGTAACATATATGAATGAAACCTATTTACTCGTTAGGTAGTATATTAAATATATTTCAACTTTTTCGGAGGCGGCGCAAAATTAAAAATACCTCAGTAAACGTTGCTGCCAATAACCAGTTGATTGTGGTATGGCGCATTGGAAATGAATAAATCCTAAGAAAGAATACGAACCATTATAAGTATATCCGGTAATATACGGAAATGTAACGACTGAATCTTCATTTCACAACGTTTCTGATACAAATGAAATTGAATCGACTTCTAAGAACCTATAAACGGAGCCTACGACGCGGGAATTACCTTTGCGGTAGATGGGCTTTATCTGCGGTGACCGAGTCTTTCCATCGCATACTCTATGAATCTAGATAGACCATAGTTATATTCTATACGTACTGATACCTACTTCGCGGCGTGCTGTCGAGTTATATGTATAGAACAAAAATAGCTATACAAGCTTTGCCTATGTTCGGATTGTCCAAAAGTTGACATGTTCAAGAAAGCCTTTTAATTTTACGCCGCCTCCGAAAAGGTTGAAATATATTTAATATACTACCTAACGAGTAAATAGGTTTCATTCATATCTGTTACGTAATTGTATGATCGAATGAAATAGAAATTACTTCATTAGGAAATAGAAATTATTTTATACTTTTTAGTGCATTTCGAAGTCGGCGTATTTTTTTTCTTAAAATTATTTTATTAAAAGTCGGGTGCCAGGTTCAGGTAAGTCAATATCCTATTTGAAGTTAGCGCCTTATTTCGAAAATTTTTTAATTCTTTAAGTTGTTTCAGGTTGTTCTAGACATGTTCTAAATTATTCCGGAAAATAAAGGTTTTATAATAATTATTTTGACGGAACATGAAAATAAAAAGTTTTTTGGCTCGGCACCCCATTTTTCGAAAATCAAATTTTTTATCGTTGTTCCAGATTGTTCTACTTGTTTCAAAATAATAGTTCTCTAAACAAAGTATCTAAAAAGATATAATAAAAAAACGATATCGAGCGCGCAAAGAGTATTTTTATATCTATGGGTATTATTATCATTTTCGAAACGTCAAATTGCATATTTGAGCTAATAATTAACGTAACAACCAAAAACAACTTTGACTTTTGCCAGAACAAATTTTTTAAGGGCACTCCACTCTTGGACGTAAACATATTCTTCCCGTTTTGTATTATTTTTCACTGATAATGACGATTTGAGAGTGATATTAAATTGATTCTACCTAGGATGGAAATATTCTGTAAAGCCCAGTTTTAACGGCTTAGAGTACAACAGTTTTTAGAAAAAAATTTATTGGATGTCATTGATAATATGCCGGTACGAGAATGCGATGTTGTCTTCCAATGCAATAATGGCCCCATACATTTCGTAAAAAGCGTAAAAAATTGGCTCCAAGTTCAGCAATTTTAAACAGTAGTCTGGGAATACTTAAAAATGAAATTAGCGAATGAATACAGTGCTCCACCGACAACGATAAATAATTTGACAAAGAGTATAATAACAGTGGTATTCTATTACTCTTGAATACTGCGAAAATATAATTTCAAGTATGCCTAAACGCATTCAAACCACTAGAAAGGCCAAAGGTTTATGGACAAAATATTAAATCTATAAAAATATCTCATTCTTCTTTGAAAATGAATTGTGGTCTCAAACTGATTACACGGAAAAATTTGTCTATATCAAAATAATAATATCACAATTGTTTAAAGGGTATAGCCGGATAAGGTAGTCAAATGTGCCCTTGAGTCGAATTAGAAACCCAATACGTCAGTCGATAGCATATCCAAAAAAAACATCTCACACCAAGTTTCAACTCCCTATCTCATTCGTGGGGGTAGTAAAAGGGAAAAAACCAAATTCCGGTTTTTGGCCCTTTTTGCCTATTTAATGTCGTTCAAAAATTCTGAAAAAATTCCAAAATATTGAGGTCCACATAGCGCATATTATAGAATTTTTTCAGATTTTTTGATCGCAAATTGTAGTCGTGAAAAATCAAAAACCGAAAAAAAATCCGAAAAATTGCGATTTTTTAGTGAAGATGTCGGAGCACTACTTTTATATTAATATGGTAGTTAGGTATTAGTATAACTATTATTCTCTAATTTTTTCAGATTTTTCGGTGAGGTGCGCCGTAGTTAAAAAAATCAAAAACTGATTTTTTCGCGCGAAAAACCAACTTCTGCTTCGAATTTTTATGTCAATTTCCCATAAAAGATGCATTAGGCTATTTTAAGAGGATTCACGTTCGCACAATTGATTTATGAATTACAACAATAAAATTAACATAATCAATTAGTTTTATGCTATGTTCTTTATATACTTAAATGTTTAGCGGTCTTCCAATGAGATCGGTAGCGCAGCGCTTTAAGGCGACTGACTGGTAAACCGCTGCGTACTCTTTTTGGCACAGGTTCGATTCCGCTTGAACTTATATATTTTTTTTTCTTTTTTTTTTCTTTCAATTATTAATTTTTTTCATTCTAATTATATAGCAATGAATACTACTTATTTAAAAACATTTTTAATACATTTTAAGAATATTTCAAGGTTTGTTTTTTTTTTTTGTTTTTTTTTCAGTGGGGGAAATGCATTTACGCACATTCCTTAGGCTAGTATGGGACTCCTACGTTACTCGCAGGCTACCCACTAAAACCCCCACTACCTGTTGAAATAAAAATAATTTTAAGTATTTTGACTACGTATCTTAATTGGGCAACAATTTTATATATTTTTATTTTTAAACATTTTATTTTTCATAACTTATCACTTTCCATTGTTGAAGAAATACTATGTTGAGTGTATCAATCGTCATTGCTGTCTTCATTTGTAACAGATATCACTTGCTCTGTTTGAAATATTTTCCTTAATATTGTACATCGCAATTATTTCAAGGATGAACTGAATTAACCATTTTTCAAACATCAAGTCGAATATCCGAATAGGGAAAAGCCAATCTTCAACTAATCAAGATTAACAAAATACCTATAACAGTAAGTAGTCGACAGACCTCTACTACTTAGTTACCAGAAATGAAATTTTTGAAAATTGGACTAATAAATGTACTTAACTGAAAAAATATAAAATCGTAGCGCAATTAAGATATGTGGTCAAAATGTCCCGTAATTATTTTAATATGAATTTAAAGTTGTCATAGTTTTTCAAGTTAAAAAAAAAACAAACCTTGAAATATTCTTAAAATGTATTAAAAATGTTTTTAAATAAGTAGTATCCATTGCTATATAATTAGAATGAAAAAAATTAATAATTCAAAGAAAAAAAAAATATATAAGTTCAGGCGGGATCGAACCTGCGCCAAAAAGAGTATGCAGCGGTTTACCAGTCAGGCGCCTTAATCGCTGCGCTACCGATCTCATTGGAAACCGGTTAAACATTTAAGTATATAAAGAACATAGCATAAAACTAATTATTTATGTTAATTTCATTGTTGTAATTCATAAATCAATTGTGCGAACGTGAATCCTCTTAAAGTAGCCTCAGGCATCTTTTATGGGAAATTGACATAAAAATTCGAAGCAGAAGTTGGTTTTTCGCGCGAAAAAATCAGTTTTTGATTTTTTTAACTACGGCGCACCTCACCGAAAAATCTGAAAAAATTAGAGAATAATAGTTATACTAATACCTAACTACCATATTAATATAAAAGTAGTGCTCCGACATCTTCACTAAAAAATCGCAATTTTTCGGATTTTTTTTCGGTTTTTGATTTTTCACGACTACAATTTATAATCAAAAAATCTGAAAAAAATTCTATAATGTGCGCTATATGGTCCTCCATGTTTTAGAATTTTTTCAGAATTTTTGAAGGACATTAAATAGGCAAAAATGGCCAAAAACCGGAATTTCGTTTTTTCCCTTTTACTACCCCCACGAATGAGATAGGGAGTTGAAACTTGGTGTGAGATGTTTTTTTTGGATATGCTATCGACCGACGAGTTGGGTTTCTAAATCGACTCAAGGGCACATTTGACTACCTTATCCGGCTATACCCTTTTGTTAAAAACCAAAAATGTTTTACTTAATACTATATGCATATGTCGTTTCTTCTTAGTCTATATGCAAACATTAAACAAGAATTAATCTTCATAAAAATATCTTATGCGTGTTCACTTTTGCTCCTCACTGTATATTTACTTCCAAAATTAAAGTACCCTGAAAAAATTTGTTCTGGCAAAAACTAAAGTTGTTCTAGGTTGTTATGTTAATTATTAGCTCAAATATTCAATTTGGTATTTAGAAATGTTGAATTTTCATAATTGAGTGGCAAAAATAAATCTGAATCGATAACTTATAAAATGTCGGTAATTAGATGTCGATAAATATGAACATTAAATTATCGACTATTAACTTGATGCCACTCGATTCAAGTCTAGATTCTCAAATATTAAAATAAAATAATTGTAATATTGCTTTATGTGCTTGTTTTTCTTCATAAAATTTCTATATTACATTCTGTTATCGTGTGTCGTGTTGATCTGATATTTTTTCCCATCTTTCATAATTACAAATATAAAGAGTTTAAAAGTTATAAGTGTTTATTTTAAGTGTTACTATTATAGTATATTCCATTAAGAAATGATACATCTAAAATTGTATCAAACCTTAAAGAACATATATTGAAGGAAATTCACTAAAACAGTACAAAGAGTGCATCGGACCGGATAAAACAGTAGAATTGCGAGGAAGAAACCACTCATAAGCAAAGTAAAAAAAAAAAGAGAGATTAGAACTTGCAGAAGAATACATAAATGCTAGCGACGATTTTTGAAAAAACATAGTATATTCTTACGAATCAAAATTTAATATTTTTGAGTCGGATAGTAGTAAAAACGTATAGCGGAAAGCTAATATTAAATTGGATTTCAAAAATATGCAAACGACGACGAAACATGGAGGTAGGAATGTGATGGTGTGGAGATGTATTGCCGCTTCTGGAGTCGGCAATTTATTAACAATAAGTAAAATAATGGATAAACACTTATATTTAGAAAATTTACAAAATAATACAGACAAGTTAGGTATTGAGTTTATATGCATCTTAGCAGCTGAAATTGGTGATTATAAGCTTTTACCTTTTTTAACACCTAACTACCCTTCAAATCCATAGCCTTGACAATATTTAACACTTATCAAAATCAACGAAATCGTCCCTAATTTAAATAACTAACGCAAAATTGTTTTTAAATGTATCCCCCGATTTTTTCAGTACTTTTTAAATAGTACAAAATACAAAAAAATACTTCAAGTAAATGTTGTACCTTTTGATAAAAATTGTCCGAATAAAAAAGAAATTGTGCCCTATTCCATTAAAAAATAAGGAGGCGCCCCCATTGCCTCATTAATGCCAACCAAATAAATTTTTGTTAGTCCTCATGTTCCCATTTAATTACAAAGCAAATCAGATCAATATCTGTAACACATACTTTCCAACGAAAACGCTTGTGATGGGTTATTTGGCCCGCCCTATATTCTTCACATTATTTAGAAACACCATCCCAATCGCCAGATAGAAACCCAATTGAACACTTAAGAACAGAAATAAACAAAAATATTCGCAAATCACCGACGGAAAATCGCGATAAACAGAAATAACGATTTATAGAGGAAAGGGAAAAAATATCGCCAGATTATACGGAAAAGTTAGTAAAATCAATGTCTAAAAGCTATAAATTTCTTTAAATTATATCATTTCACTAAGAGCAGAAATAACAATTTTATGGAACAATAATTATTCCAACAATTAGGAATCTCATACAATCTCTATAAACAATAGCTTTATTTTGTAAATGATGTAGTCAAATGCGAAGTTCGCAACCTCTTTTAAGCAAAGAAAACAGTTTTCAGTAGTACGTATACGAGAATGAATAAATATATAAATCAATCACTAACACAAATAGCTGTTTGTTATAAGAGAGTATGGTTATGTTTCTTTACATAGAACATTTTGAAAATAAGTAACAACTATATTTTATTATTATTTATCAGTTTCTTTGAATTATGTAACCAGGACAATTACGCAAAATATTGTATATGTCCTTCACTGGTATCATATTGTGTGAGGTCAAGTGATAAATCTCAATATTGAAAAAAAGGATAAGATATCAGAAATTACTATATAGAAAAAAAAAATATAAATGCTAATCGCGTCTCTATGATAAACCCATATTATTTAAAATGTTTTTACCTTCAATTACTGTGACAAAATATACATGGACTGAATTAAAAATCACTAAGGAAATAAAAAGAACTTATTAAGCCTTTATTAATTCCTTTAGAAGTAAAAGAACATCTAAAGGAATTAGTTTACTGGAAACCGGTGAATATAGAAAGATAGCATCAGTGATGTTTTAGTGTCATGATAATCTGATATTCTATGAGAATTGTTTATAACTTTATGAATATTTCCAAATCGCTAACCTTAATTTCTAATGTCCAAATGAAGTTTCCCATAAAAGGTTATTCATTTTGTAAGAACAAAATTACAGTTTCCAGCAAAAAGCATTGAGAAATCTTTGGTTTATTAAAAAGAGTAGGTACATGTTATTTAAAAAAAAACATTATGAAATAAGATATTTACAAAGTTATATGACAGACCAAAATTCAAACACAATTACAGATCAACATTCAACCTATAACGTGATAATGAATAGTATAAACAAAAGTGAACAAATAAAGTTCTAGAAAGTACAGGACTAAAATTTCAAATTAATTTGTTGCTTGTAAAAATTTGTTTTTAAAGATAATTAACTTTAGCAATTGTTTGGTAAATGTTACTATACAAGCTACGCATTAATTTCAATCATCAAGGCTAACCGTGCCATTAGAAAAAAAAAAAAAGTAAAGTAAGTATCTGGTACTCTAACAAAGATACCTGAAAAAGCAATAATCTTTTTCTAGAATAAATGTGTGATGAGTAATAAAATGTATTAACACACTGTGAATTGGTCCTTCTAAGATGTAAGACCATCAACAAAATCATGGAAGATTTGACAATTGACAATGATTTGATCCATCAATTTTTGACAAATTTTTTGTATTTATTGAAAATTATGTTAAAAATTGAAGCTTACAGGCAAATATGTAGCTTACATTTTCATTAAATTCCACTGTGTAAATATATCTAACTGAATGTAAGTAATAATAATATATAGTCAAAAAAGAACTTTATTAAAACAAATAAAGAATTAGGTATCTCAGTAAATCCATTATCGTTTCATAGATAACATTTATTCTGATATAGAAAAAAATACTAATAAGGTTTCAGTTTCACTTCTCCTTCAAATTTAAAAATCGGTATTACAAATACCTTATAAATTATTACTAGAATAAGAAATTTAAGTAAGTGAATGAGTTATTCCACATCACACTTATTTACTAACATAGTTAATACTTATAGAATAGGTACAAAATTATATAGTGCTTTAGAAATATTCACATATTATTAAGATTGACACTTAAAGACATTTTTACTATTGACAGATAGCAACTCTAAAACTTTTCAGTTGAAATATTTAATGACTTCTTCTGAAGTTATTATTTCTGAATTATTAATTGTCACTATAGTTTGCATCGCTATGCTTATATATCATATGTTTACCACTATAGATTTACTCAAAAAAAATCTATTTCAAATTGTTTTATTAAACTGAAACGGATAATTTATCTATTTTTGTTACATTATTTGTGTATTGTGTTTAAGGTAAAATTATTAATATGATGAATTTAAAAATCATTTAATAAGTAAAAAGTCATGTAATATTTCAAACATGTTTCAATAATTAAAAATTTCCATTTAATATAGGCATAGTAACATTGATATTGTAATACTGTAATTAATTTTATCAACATTTAAAACAAATCTGAAAAGATTAAAAATATATATGGATTGTAATCAACTATATTAAAGTTATTATATTTTGCTAAAATTCTAGTTAAGTATCTATTTTTTTACAGAAGGCTTTTTATTATTTGTATAGATGATGTATATCATTTGTACAAATGATGTACACAATATATATCTTCTTAAAAAGTTTTATATTATATTACAAAAAAATTATCTTGGTTCTTTTTGTCACTTTTTTGATGCGTATCTTAACGAAATAACAAAATAATGTCTCAAACTTCTATTGATGAAAACCATAATTGAAGTATAAATAGTGACATAAGAAGAGTACATATCTGTTATAAAAGTTCAGTGTTAATTTATTGAACCTTTACTTGCCATCACCTCCTCTTTTGGATTTAATAAATGTATAAAAACGAAAATTATTAAGTATAAAATAGTCAGTTGCACTTAAATACATTAATATTCTTTCCTTTGTTTTAAGTAATGTATCTATTTTAAGTTCTGTGCAATCTATTACAGTTTAGCGATGAGATTAATTATTAAAGATCTCTATCATTGTCTCTTTTACTAAGACCACTCTTCATGACTATAGAATCAATGCATAGTATTTACAATAAAATACCAAAGAAATATATATAACATCATTTTCAGATATTTACCATATTATACTCAATCATTAACTATTTGCATTTATTATTGGCAAATTTTTATGTATTTTATATTCATGATTAACAAGATCTAATTAATTTTATGTCATTGTATTAGAAAACTTTAACATTTCTAGATAATGTGATATAATACCTATTTGCAGTAATATTTGCTCCATAGAAATAAGGAAACTAAAAAAGAAAACAAAAAGAGCAAAAATCTTACATATTTCGAATATATTGTCACGAATATTTTGCAATCAACAGATTTATTATACAAAATTTTATTATCCCATGAAAAAAATTCTATTAACAAAACAAAATCCTTACTCTATGAAAAAATTTATAAACACATATTGTAATATATTAAATATTTAAATATTGTAAAATATAATGAATTAAAGAGTTCTCGCATAAAATGCATGATATCCTTTAGATGGAACCTATAGAAATTAATTCTTTAGTACAGAAAAAGTCAATCCTACTTTTAACTTTCATTAATAATAACAAAACCTTATTATATGAATTCTAATAAGATATTTGAAAAATGTAGATATCTCTATCAACGTGTTTATTATTTCCTCATTACGGATCTATTAAGACAAAAAATTCACATTCGTTTCACAATTAGAAGTATATACTAATATGCGTATATTTTGAAAATCTTATTTACTTGTTCCAAAACATTATTTATGATGAACTTTTTCAGTGTAGGAATAATTTCTATATTTGCATGGATTGATGTATTATTATTATTATTTATGGAACAAAATCATATACATCAATTTTTTGTGTATTCATATTCATCATATTAGAGTACTATAACATCAACGTGACCATATTCATATTCATATTTATAGTTGTAATTACGATATCATAATACATATTCCTGATTATTTCTGTATGTAGAAATAATTCATTCTTTATAATATTTCTTATTACTTACCATATAAACGATTTATTTCAAAAAATTGGAGAACAAAATTATACAAAATTATGCAAAAGATTTGTATATGGGCTAATGATCATAGCAATCGAGGCTCTTATAAAAAAATCAATCAATCAAGATTTGTATAATTGTATGTTCAAATAATAGGCCTACTTTTCTGCTTTATTATTCACTAATTTGTATATTAGAAATTAATGTCTACATAACCAAATTTGATCACATTTGTATTACTATGAATCATTTCTTCCTCCATATATAGTATATAATTTATTCATAAGGCCAGCTAGTATTTATTAACATTCATCCTATAGAATATTTGAATTGCAACGATACATTAATTTATTTAAATAAGTGAAGTATGGATAAACAGAATTTTACTGCATAGGTAACATACTTAATTTCATCAGTGACTGTGTTAGATTGACAAACAATTTGACCCTGTATTAAATTTTTAATTTTACTTTATTTTTGTAAACTCCCCTTTCTCCTTTAATTAATTTTCTTCTACTTCCCATGAATATCAAGAAAAGTAGTTGGAAAATAATTTATCCTCCTTGAATCATAAGACTTTACTTTCTACAATGTGCACAATACAAATTATCCTTGATGTTGTTGGAGATTTCTATAGCTTTCTTTATTATGCCTAAGTATAGTGGTTATTTTTATTCAATTAAAAAATACTATTATTTGTTCTGCAAATAAGGTGATTATTAAAAATGTAATAGTTACCACAATATAAACTACATCATAAATATTCTTTTTCTTTATTAATTGCTAAAGTTGATTAATCTTAGAAAAAATTAGCAATCACTTTGAATGTAATATACTCCTCTTTTTATAGACCCTTAAATTATTTCTGTTTATATTGTGTATTAAATTTCCATAAACATAACCTAATATTGTTCTTTAATTTAGTTGATTTACTTTCAGTATTTCACAATTATAAATATTCATACATATAGTAAACATTTACAAATTAGTTCGGTGTATTAATAATAGATTGATCTATTAATTATATTCTGACAGAAAATATTTATACTTACAACAAGCGTTGTATGGCATTTATCCACCTTTCTTTCTTTCACTTTCATACAATCGACCAGGAAACTTATAACATTCCAATTTGGAATTATTTTTTTTAGAATTATTGCACTCAACAACACAGCAGTAATAAGTACAACAATTATTTTTACTATTTTTCATCGGCGCACTTATAATTACACAAAGCATTTTAACTGTTGATCAACCCCCTCTATTCAAAAATGTAAAAACACGTCGCGTTACTTAACCTAAGGGTACGTGCAAACTGAACGAGCCAAACAAACGTATGTAAACGAGCAGTGAAGAGGTATACTACTATTCTTTTAGCAAACTAATAAGGCGACAATCGAATGTTTTCTTTTAAACTTTTCGCGGATACTGCCATGTTTGGTAAAGGAGCATAACTTAAGAGAATAATTGGAACAGTTGTGGACTGATCCACATAACTCCACTAATGCCTACCAATTTAACGTTATTAACTGCGCATGATATTTATATCGTATCACTGACTATACTGGAATGTCTCAGAATTAATGTGACTCCCAGAAATAGGTAGAAGACGTGATTCTGCACAACTTTTACATTTGCAAGGGGACTGTTCCGTTTTTGTTTACCTTCGAATCGATCGAAGAGCCGATGTATACAGGGTGTCCCGTAACTAGTGTTACTCCCTGAAAGGGGTGGTAAGGGATGTCACTCTGAACAAGATTTTCCTTTGCAAAAATGGAGTTTGAAGCTTCGTTTTAGAACTATTAAGTAAAAACACGGACTAATCAGAGCGTGAGGATCTCGCGCGCTCAGACGCGAGAGCGACAGCTTCGAATATGACAGTCGATCGTGATCGTGAACAAGGGTATCGATACCACGTCGGTATGGCGTCGGTATCATAGAAAGCTGTTAGATGAAAGTTACATTGAAAAACGAATGAAAAAATCTGAATTATTATTGAATTATCATTTATTAATGCATACGAAATAAAGAAATTAGTCCTTAAACACGTAATCAGAATAAGTCGAATTTATTCGATACATTTATTTGTTATCGCAAAGAAATAATAGATAAAATATGGAAAATTATTGTGATGATGAAAAAGAACAAATTCTCATTTTTTAAAAATTAAATAACCTTTCCATTCAACAAATAAAAATTTGTATTTGAATAATTAACAAATTTCAATGTAACTCACCCATGGAACCGTAAATAATCATGATGAAAAATAATTTTCAGAAAAAAAATACACCGACTTCGAAATGCACTAAAAAGTATAAAATAATTTCTATTTCCTAATGAAGAAATTTCTATTTCATTCAACGATACAATTACGTAACATATATGAATGAAACCTATTTACTCGTTAGGTAGTATATTAAATATATTTCAACCTTTTCGGAGGCGGTGCAAAATTAAAAGGTTTTCTTCAACATGTCAAATTTTGGACAGTCGAACATAGGCAAAGCTTGAATAGCTATTTTTTTTCTATACAAATAAATCGGCAGCACGCCGCGAAGTAGGTGTTAGTGCGTATAGAATGTAACTATGGTCTATCTAGATTCATTGAGTATGGGCCAGACAGAATCGATAGCCGCATATATTATAAAGATAGAGCCCACCTGCCGGAAATTTGGTAATTCCCGCGTCGTGGGCCCCGTTTGTAGGTTCTTCGATCCATCGCTTCCACATGCGAACGAAGTCGATTCAGTTTCATTTATATCAGAAACGTTGCGAAATGAAGATTCAGTCGTTACATTTGCGTATATTACCAGATATATCTATAATGGTTCGTATTCTTCCTGGGTCATTCCACGCCAAATCGATCACTTTTGGAAGTCACCATCTCTGATTTTGCTCTAATCGAAATATGTTGTAGTCCATGTGAAATTAAGGGGGGTTTAAGTCATCATTTTGCCGGTTTCGAATTACTTAATGAATGACAAGCCTTCAAAAATTGCAATTTTTGCCCATTTTGGCGAAAATAGGGTCCACTTAGGAATTTTTTTCTCAGAAACTACTCAACCGATTTAGCTAAATTTTTTTTTGTTTTATTCATGAAGAATTGGGCTATTTTGAAATATTTTTTCTAATTTTGTCAATTTATTATAAAATGTCGGAAAATTTAAACAAATTCTTTTTTTGCGTTTTTCTCAATGAGGGGCGTAAAGGGGTAAAATTTATAAAAAATATGGTCATATTCTTTGAAGCTTCCCCTTTAAAATGAGCCCTTCAGAACGATGGAGCCTCAAAAATTGACGTACCTACAAGCTGGAAAAGGACGCGGGGTACCCCCGTTCCAGGTAGATGAGTCGTGTGCTCCGCTATTATGATCGGTTTTTTTATACCACCGGTCTCAAAACAATACGACAAGACTTCGTATACGACTAAATGACCCTGTTCATACCTAGCAAAATATATTAGTACTCACTCTTGACCAATGATACACTTATAGTTACGTTAGATTTAATCCTAAAGTGATATAAGTGTGAACTATTTGTTTGGTTATCGGTTTGAAAGTAATAAAAGCGTAAAAGTCTTCAGGTTGTAGAAAACATGTCTGACGAGATAGTTACACAATATAAAATATTGTGACGATAATGGTGGCTCTGTGCTTAGTGTATGAATTAACTGTCATATTTTTTCCTACCACACACAATGCTTTCCATACTTTTGATCACAATCCACTATTATCCTAATGCGATAGAAAAAAATCACCACTTCTTCGCGGATTCTATCAAGCAATGATGCCTTTTTTAAAATATAAACAATAAATATAGGAACTAATATCTATGAACGAAGTTATGATTAAAAAATGTGAGATTCGTCAAAAATAAGTACTAATATATTTTGCTAGGTATGAACAGGGTCATTTAGTCGTATACGAAGTCTTGTCGTATTGTTTTGAGACCGGTGGTATAAAAAAACCGATCATAATAGCGGAGCACACGACTCATCTACCTGGAACGGGGGTACCCCGCGTCCTTTTCCAGCTTGTAGGTACGTCAATTTTTGAGGCTCCATCGTTCTGAAGGGCTCATTTTAAAGGGGAAGCTTCAAAGAATATGACCATATTTTTTATAAATTTTACCCCTTTACGCCCCTCATTGAGAAAAACGCAAAAAAAGAATTTGTTTAAATTTTCCGACATTTTATAATAAATTGACAAAATTAGAAAAAATATTTCAAAATAGCCCAATTCTTCATGAATAAAACAAAAAAAAATTTAGCTAAATCGGTTGAGTAGTTTCTGAGAAAAAAATTCCTAAGTGGACCCTATTTTCGCCAAAATGGGCAAAAATTGCAATTTTTGAAGGCTTGTCATTCATTAAGTAATTCGAAACCGGCAAAATGATGACTTAAACCCCCCTTAATTTCACATGGACTATAACATATTTCGATTAGAGCAAAATCGGAGATGGTGACTTCCAAAAGTGATCGATTTGGCGTGGAATGACCCTCCTCAGGATTTATTAATATGCAATACGCCATACCACAATCAACTAGTTATTGACAGCAACGTTTACTGATGTATTTTTGATTTAGATTTTGATTTGAGATATAGTTCTCAAAAAAAATATTTGACACGTATTTTGTTTTTATCGGCAATCGTGCATATTGAAGGGGTGAAAATAGCCCTCGAAGTTGCGGGTGAAAACCATATTTTTGGGAATACCTCCGGAATTATAGAAGATAATTGGATTCTCTTTTTTGTAAATTGTTGGTCTTTAAATAGGCAATTTTTCTGCTAAAAAAATTTCAATAAACTTTACTTGTTTAAATAATATTTGGAAAATTTACAATTTTTGTTTAAATTTTTGCACTAAATATTAATCTATTTTTTTGCAACTTCGTGTACGTAATTTATGGACAAAAATAGAGGATACGTGTTTTTGGAATTTGTTGTCTTTTGCCATGTTTATTAGATATATAATTTAAAATCACCTCCCGTGAAGAGGGGTAATCAGCATTTTTATTAAAAATATCATTATTTTTACAATCTTTTCCAATATATTAGACATTTTATACCTCTACATATGCCGTTATTTGATTTCTGAATATTTATTCTAAGTGTCGTAGGTATGAGCGTGATGCGGTTATAATCAACGCTGTGAGGAGCATAGGCTTTTGTGATCGATACTGCTTTCATACTTTTACGGGCATAAAGACTTCAATCTAAATAACATATTTAGAACTTTTGGAAACATGGGGATTTTTTAAGAAATTAAGAAAATAGAATTAAATTAAATTATTTTTTAGCTATATTGGCCATAAAAGCCTATGACAACGGTACCGAATTTTGCAATAAAGAAATTGATTCGGCTCTAGAAGAATGGGGAATCACGCATTACACGATTCCCCCATATCACGCGCAAGCGAATCCGGTGGAGCGAGTCAATCGCGTCCTAAAAACCATGATTTCATCGTTTATTAAAAAGGACCACCGTGAATGGAACGTGTATTTGCACGAATTCCGATTCGCAGTTAATACGGCTGTGCATTCCTCAGCTGGCGAATCTCCTGCGGTGCTCAACTTTGGAAGAGCCCCACGACCAGTCGGCAGTATTCGACGCGCCGTGGAAGGAGAACCCTTGCTCTTCCGCAGAGACCCGCAAGCCTGGACACAGCGATCGCGTCGCTTGTTGTTATTGCACGACTTAGTGCGAGAACAATTGGAACGCGCACACAAGCGACAAGCGAAGTATTATAATGCGCGTCATTGAGACGTTAGATACCGGGTAGGCGATTTAGTTTAGCGTAGGAATAGGGTCCTCTCGTCCGCCGCAGAAAACGTAGCAGCGAAGCTGGCGGCAGCTTACATTGGCCCGTTTAGAGTTAAAAAGGTCCTATCGCCAGTGGTGTATGAGTTGGAGACAACCGGAACCCGCCTGGTTCCCAAGGTACATGTCTCCGATTTAAAGTCGTTCGTCGGTGACGATCCAGATGACTGCACAGTGCCGACCCCTTCTCACCTTTGTCTGCCACCACAGGATGCTGCGACAAGGCCGAAGGGGAGGAAGGACGTCCCGGAGCACCGTGAGGGCCCACCAACCGGAGAGGGAGTTTCAGCCGGTTCCCCCGGGGGCAATACTGGACCCGCGACGGCCTGCCGCGGAGGTCCGCGGGGCGACGGTCGCGGCCGTCGCCGCCACCCCCGAGGGCAGCAAGAGAACGAGGAGCCGGAGGCAGAGGAGACGGCGAGCGCGGAAAGGGGACAGTCCAAAGGCAGCCGCCGCAGCCCCCGTCTCCGCCAAAAGGAGGCGCAGGAGGGCCGGAGGGGCGAGCGCCCCCGAAAAGGGAGCGGCGCTCCCGATAAAAGCTCCTCCGCGCGACCAGCGGCCGGCAATGCGACCCCGTCTGGCGGTGGAGGCACCCCGCCCCGTCGCCCTCGCGGCCGTCCGCCCCGTGGCGGATATGCCCACGGGGCAATTCCTCAACACCACCGTGCAGTTCCTCACCTTAATGGCGGAACTAGTAGGTAGGCTCCAAACGCAGGGCCACGTACGACCGGCGGAGACAGGTCCAGCACCAGCTGGAACCTGCTTCCAATGCCGGCAGCGGGGGCACTCCCGGGCGTCTTGCCCATACCCCGCTACAAGGCCCTACTGCTTCCGTTGCGGGTGGCCGGAAGTAACCCTCCAATCATGCCCGCAGTGCTCGCGGGCATGGAGAATGGAGCGGGAGGCCAAGCAACGGAAACGGTAAGCGTGATACCGTACCGCGTGGTTGTTTTGGTGGTGGGTAGATTTTAGGATAATTTAGTTAGGAGAAAAAAAAAAAAAAATTAAAAAATACAAAAAAAAAAAAGATTTATATGTTCTGGTGGCGGGTTTAGGTTGTAGTATTTTCCTTTTCATTCTTTTTGCACCTTGTTTTGTTTTGTCATTTCTTCGAAGGGTCTTAACCCCCCCCCCCCAAAAAAAAAAAAAATTGTTTTCTGTATTTTATTGCATTTTTGTTTATTGTTTATTTTTTATAGGTGCCGTCCAATTAGGCGACACCCTACTTTTTACATATATATTTTTTTTGGGTGTTTTGTTTAATTCATTTCTTTATTTTTGCGTGTGTTGTGCTGTCTTTACCGCTTCCGCGCAACAGTATTGTGGCAGTAATGCCATAAATAGCATCGAAAGTTTTCGAGGTCCTTGAAGACCTAAGCTAGTGTAAACGTTTTGTCGCGTAAGCCTTTGTTTGCTTCTTTTAGTGCCATGTGCCCATTTTCTTTCTGGTTAGGAGTCGTTGGGAAATTCGACAGAATAGTCCTGACCATTGAAGTATACGCATCGCGCTCATTTAAACAATATTTAGTTTCAGTTCACTGTTTTGTACTTATTTTTGTTAACAGTCTTATCATTGTTATTTGTTATTGTTATTGTTATTGTTTTGTTAAAATATATTTGTTGTCTGTTACCCAGTGTCACAATTACGTCACCTTTATCCTAAAGTATTCTCACTTCAATTTTTTTTTTTTTTCCTTATTCTTTTCGTTCCGTATGGATCATATTGTTTATTTATTTCGTTTTCCTCCTCTCACTGCCTCTTTCTCCGTCGCGTTGCTGGGGACAGACCTTTCTGTTCGGTAGACGAGAGAAATAGAAGGCAACTCCACTGATCGCCCAAGCCGCACGACGCCTCCACCCAGGGTCGAGCGGAATTTGGGGTTTCGGATTTTAACGTTGAGTCTCCGCCGTCATATTCGGTGTCGACGAACTCGCGTTCCGAAACAGCTGATCGGCAAGCGTGAGAAATTACCGTACCGGAGAATACTGTTTGTAAACTGACGACGATGGAAATACAAAGCCTCTAAATTGCATTAGGCTAACCCAAACATGCCGATTTAGGAAGGTTTGGCACACCCGGATTAAGACGGCGCGATGAGTTTTTGCGTCCGTTTTTATTCCGTGGCCCGTCGCTCGCCGCCGCGCAGAACTACCGTTACCGCACCCCACCATCCGACTCCTAAGTCGGGCACCTAGAGTGAGTGAGCGAGTACCTGATATTTGTCGTATGAATGGAGAGAGGCAAAGGTCTTACCCGGACCTCCAACCCCACATTCCTCCCCCTTTTTTTTTTTTTTTTCATCCCGCTTTCTCCTTCCTTTCTTTTTTTTTCTCTTGGGTGTCCATCATTTTAATCGTTTTTTTTTCTTGGAGTCTGTTGCAGGGCACATTGGCCTCAATTTCTTTTCCGCGTATTGCGCCGCTCGCTCGCTTCGTTCGACGGTCCCTAGGAGGCGGGCGCGAAAGAGGGGAGAAGAGGCAGGCCAATTTGGGGGGGGGGGGGGGGGGGGGGGGGAGTGTAACGAGGCATATTTTTATGCCTAACAGGAACCCGTGCCGCAATCGAGTTGAAGTTTTCAAATTTGCACGATTTCAGGTTATCGTCGAATATGTTAGTGGTCTTTTATTTTGAAAGTATCATTGAACATTTTATAAGGAAAATATCATTTTTTACACATATAATTTTAGTGTTGGTGTATGATTTTCAAAAACATACTAGAAATTAATGAATCTTACCGCTGATGTTAGTATGAATCTTATTCTGTAGTTGCTGAAGCGGTCATCCCGAATACGAAAACTAATCTTCAATTCAGTTAGGCATTAAAGATCTTATGTAAAATGAAACAAATATTTCGGTATTAAAAAAATGTATTGTAGGTATTCTGCATAGTAGATATACAAAAAGATTCCCGGTAGTGGTGAATATTAGCGAGTTTTGACTGATCAAGGGATCAGGTAAGAAGTACCGCTTTTTAAAAAATTTCAAAAAACTTGGCCTAAAATTAATTTAGCAAATTTTAAAATAGGTGTACAAGATCCTTATGTTTATAGAAAGCTCCAGGATGTAGAAGAGAAAATAAATTTTTGTTTGTATCATTTGCGACAAAAGCAGCCGAGGGATGATTACAAAGAATTTTTGGAGTTGATAATAATTTTTCTTGGTGGATCTCCTCTACGAGGAAATACTTTTCACGTTCCTGAAGCTTTTCATCATGCTAAATGGATGGCTAAGGCAATTTACGTATTAAAAATTTATTTATTCTGGGAAGAATTTTCATTGGATAGTAAAGATATCATAGGGATAAATGATATATGTATTTTTTTAACTAATTTATACATTCAAGCTTAGATGAATGCACCAATTCCCATAAAAGCGCCATTACAAGACCTGAAATTTCTACAAAATCTATACCTGTATTCGGCAATTGATAAGAATATTTCTAACGTTGGAATACGCAAATTTTCTAACCATTTATGGTACCTTGCATCCGAGAACGTGGCTTTATCCTTTTTCGATGAAACAATACCATGAAACACAAAAAAGAAAATGGTTAAGGCTCTAAGAAAAAATAATATAGAATATTCAATCAAAAAACTTGTAATACTTCCGGAAAATGTACAAAATTATGTAAACATGAATATCGATAGCTTCATTTCTACTGAATCCAAAAAATGGTTTAACAGGTTCAATATATCTACTGATTTCTTAGACAAAGATCCTTCCTTGTGGGAAAATGATATTTCATATCTAAAAGGTTTAGAAATTGCAAAAAATTTAAAAGTGGTAAACGATACCGCTGAACGTGGTGTTAAACTTATTACTGAATACAATAATCTGTTAACAAATAATGGAGAATTATAAAAACCTTTGTAAGCAAATCTACATTAACACAGAACATATATTAAACGCTACGTACAATTTAATAATAGGCTAATTTATGAGACAACTGAAATTCCATTAAAGAATATTTTGCTTATAAGTATTTAAAAAAATTCGTTTATAAGTATTAATACAATCGAAATTATTAGAAAATTTATCAACTTTTGTACAAATTATATAGAACTTCCAGTTGCCCAAACGTCGCATTCTCCGGTAACTTAAAAGTTACGTTTATGTGTAAGTGTATTGTATGTAAATATGTATGTGTTGTAATTGTATGTAAATGCTAGTATTACACGTGTAAAAAATTATATTTTCATTATAAAATGTTCACTGATACTTATAAAATAAAAGACCACTAACATATTCGACGATAACCTGAAATCGTGCAAATTTCAAAACTTCAACTCGATTGCGGCACGAGTTCCTGTTATCCAATCATCCTGAAACTTTGACATTATCATTTTTTCATCAAGTGTCACAATTTTAAGGGGTGAGACCAAAAAAAATCGGAAGTCGAAAAATAAGGGCCATCCTAGTGGCCATTAGGCCCGCCGGCATCTCTCCTCCGCCCTGCCGACCCCTCGCGGCGGGGCGTACAAGAGGAGTGTGTGTGTTTTCTTTTTTTCCCCTTTTCCTTTTTGCGCCCCCCCCCCCCCCCTTCCCCTGACACCGACAAGAAGACCAGCGGCGAGGAGGAACATCCGCGGCCCCGGTCGCGGGGGGAAACCCCAACCCGAGAGATGGAGGCGCAGGATGGAGCCCCAACAGCCACCGCCGCCTGCTGACCGGTGACCGAGCCACCCGTCCACCTCCGCGGGGGCGACCGGCAGCCAACACCGATGGAGGCCAGGCCTGGGGACGAGCCACCCCAGCTGCCACCCGAAGGGGCCCCAGGACCTGGCCTACACACACCACGTGGCCTATCCCTGGCGCCAAAATCCTCGGGGAGGGGGAACCCCGCGCACCGAGGACCCGAGCCGCGGATACGGAGGAAGAAGCCTGCGAGCCGCGAGTGGGATTACCTACGCACCGCCTATTCTTCGTCCTTTTTCCTTTTTTTTTTTTTCTCTATCGTTATTGTGTGTGAGTGTCGACACCGTGGTGTCCCGATTGACGGAGGAAACGACATCCGCCGAGAACGAGAGAAAGGTAGGATCCTTTACCTTTCTGTAAGATCCCAAAGCGTGTGTGCGTGTGGGTGGTCCCCGGCGACGAGGACCCTAGGGACCGTATCCGCGGAATACCCCGCGTATTTAATTGCGCCACTAGTTTTCCGCGCTTCTGGGCCGCTGACCCCAGTTCGGGTTACCCTTTTGATTCTTTTTTTTTTGTATTTTACATTTAGGCCCAGCGTTCCCTTTGCTGTCCACGACCCCAAGAGGGCGTGCTCCCCCCACAGCGTACCGCATTTTCTCAAAGTTCCGATTTTGTATTACGCGTGCGTACCTTGTGCCCCCGCGCCGCGATAGCCTCCCTCGCAACTGGCGAGTTGAACCTTTTCCCTCGACCGTTGCCTGTAACGCGTGGGGCCCACTACCGTTTTCTTTTTTTGTACCTCTTCTTTGTCTGCGTGGCCTATTCGGGCCCGAATAAAGATTCTTTCTTGTACTGGGTACGAACTCGCGGGTCGTTTATTAATTTCTTTTTTTTTCCTGGCCCCCCTCTGAGTCCCGCTCCCGACAGAGCAGCCGGAAGGGCGATTTCCGCGGACGAGTGCATTGGCACTGGCGCCCCGTTAAATAAATCGGCCGTGGGTGTGAGCATCGGTGAGTGGAGGACAGTTTTCCCTAACTGCCCCACCCTAGGGAAACCCTTTCGGGCTTTTCCCCCACCGATCCGTCACAGTATAAAATTATTTTTATTATTTCCTAATGAAGTAATTTCTATTTCATTGAATCATACAATTATGTAACAGATATGAATGAAACCTATTTACTCGTTAAGTAGTATATTAAATACATTTCAACCTTTTCGGAGGCGGCGCAAATTTGGTAATTCCCGCGTCGTGGGCTCCGTTTATAGGTTCTTAGATCCGTACCTCCCACATGCGAACCAAATTTGCGCCGCCTCCGAAAAGGTTGAAATATATTTAATATACTACGTAACGAGTAAATAGGTTTCATTCATATATGTTACGTAATTGTATGATTGAATGAACTAGAAATTACTTCATTAGGAAATAGAAATTATTTTATACTTTTTAGTGCATTTCGAAGTCGGTGTATTTTTTTTCTTAAAATTATTTTATTTACTCGCCATCCTCCTCTGCGCCAGAAACTTTTATCGTCAATTAAACCAATCAATATAGTCCAAATTATATCGTGTTTGGTCTCATTTTAATCGGAAAAATGTCAAGAATTAATTGGTAATAGTTTGATAACGAAAAAGTCAAAAATAAAAAAGTTTTATGTTTGCATTGGCATTGTCTCACGGATATACTAAAACCCGGATCGCGTTACACTTCTCGGCGAGCGAACCTCCGGCGTCTCGAGGGGTCTTCCCCCCAGTGGTGGGGATAACTTCGTTGCACATATCGTACAGGAGATTTTTGCAGATATCGAATATTTACTGTAATAAATATGCCCTGATTTTTTCCAACACTGTATTACTAAGTGCATTAGAAAATGCCAAAGAAATTTACATGGATGGTACCTTTTCCGTAAGTATTTAAGGCAAACAACTTATAATGTTAATATTTTTCAGGTAGAGAAAGTTGTTTAATTTTTATCATTTCTGATCTCTTGACAGGTTGTGCCACAAATGCTCTTCCTCCAGCAACTCAACACTGTACACATCCGTTACAATGACACGGTATACCACTATTGATAGTTTTTATTAAAGTTATCTTATACTATCACACTAAAAACTAATGTCAATTTACAGGGAATTGCTACCATTTTTGCACTATGCGAGTACCGTACCTCATCCATGTATAAGGCTATATGGAAAAAAATAGTTTCGCTTGCTCCACGCTTGCAAGACAATTTAGAAACTTTTATGTGTGACTATGAAAAAGCTGCTATGGAAGGGATACAAGTACAATTCCCTGCAGTCACCATACATGGCTGTTGGTTCCATTTTAATCAGGTACAGTGTAATTGTTAACGTTATTGAAGTTGAACTTCAAATAACTTACCTCATTGAAGTGCTCAGCGAAGAGTTGAATGGTCCTTTTCTTACTGTATAGGCTCTATTAAGGAAATGGTGAAAATTAGTATTAGAAGCAGCACAAGAAGAGATTCTATCAATGGCCATGACAATGCCTCTGGCTCCACCCGATATGTTTCCACAAGCATTGAATCAAATGCAGTTAGTCGCTGATCGGTCTGCTGCCACCTTCCCAAATGTGCTTCAGTTTATGGTGTATTTTAGCGATGTGTGGCTGCCTATTGCTTCAAAGGTCAGCGTATGTGGCTCTGCAGTGGGGATTAACAATATTGTTGAATCCTTCCATAATACTCTATCACAACGATTCGAAACAACGAGACCAAATTTATGGATTTTTTTAGGCTGGTTTTTACACTTTTGTCATGCGTGTAATTGTTTTTATTTCATTGTGTATTAACATTCTTCTAAAATTGTTTTACAGATAATTTATCAAAACTAATTAAAGATGAAACTATTAATTACGAACGTTTGATAAAAAATTTAAAAATTACGCGAATTCGTACACGAGTGAATAGAGAGAAGAATGCCAAAACTAGATTAGCTCAAGAGAATTTAGTCTCTGGGATTTTATCAGTGGAACAATTTTCAAACATGTTCAATAAAGATCATGAGCAACAGCAATGTATTGACAATTTGTTACCAAGCAGTATGCTTCCATATTTCAATGATGCAGCGTATAACTTTCACTTCAAGTAATATTTTTTAAATTTGCTTTTAGACTGCGACAAAAATAATGCGTTCGATGAAATGTTTAGTACAGGTAATAATTCTGTCCTAAAACTAACATGAATGCTATTAAAAATTTTCATTCGATTTTAACGAATTTCAATGATTTATTAATCATTTTCAGAGAATAGTTTGCGTCATTACATCCTGAATGAAGACCCTGTACAAGTAGAGAGCACATCAGTCAACGACATCAATAACGATGGTTCATGTTTCTAATTATTCTAATCATTAATTATATTTGCTATTCAACACAACAATTACCATATACTATCTTTTATAGATGATGTTCTAACAATATCATTGGATAGTATTAATACATGTACAGAAAGTGAAGGAGTATGTACTGTCCAGAATACGAGATAAAACTAGCGGGACGGGAACGGGCAAAGAGGGTAGACCGCTAGGACCACCTAACCCCCTCTTTTCGACTCACGCGTAGCTCCCACCGTTCATCTGTAATGGTATGGTTTCACATAGGTATAGAAACAGATATTGCTAATATATGTTAAAAAACTCTATCTTTTTCCTTTTATGCGATGCGTAAAACTTTTGGATACTACGACAATGGAATATCGCTCGACGTATTGCTCGTTCTGTCTCGCTTGTTCTACATATATCTGACCCACTCGCCACATCATGCGAACGATTAGTGTATGTGTGCGCCTAGACAAATAGCGTGTTATTGCCGATAATGCGTGTGACAATAAGCGGCAACGTTACGATCTGGCCACTGACAAGGAAAGGCACACAAGTGTCCCCCTCCCATTTTGATGAAACATCGTAGGTTTGTTAAGCAGGCAAAAATAAGGGACACGTATTTTTTTTTATCGGTTGAGACGCAGGTTTAAGGGGTGAAACGAGCCCTTAAAGTTTCGACCCCTTTTGGCTATTAATGGAAATAGGATATGGTTTTACAGAGTTTATAATAAATTGTACACACGAAATCAACGTTAAACTCTAACTTTATTTTCTACTATGATCACGGAGGATGTCTGTACTGTACGAAAGCTAGAACTGAAGTGAAAACGAAAAAGAAAGTTTTGAAAAAGAAACACCATTGTTGGGTCCTATAGAAAGAAAAACTCAGAGTGCCCATGTGCTTGTTTATTAGTCGGCCCACTCCGCAGTGAGAAACTGCAGGCCTTCAATTTCTTGACCTGAGGACTGTCAGGCAATAAAGAAACATTTACAATGCTACGACACTCGACTTGTATTTTGAACCTAGATATTCCAACAGGCCCCCTCAAAAAATAAGTCGATGTTCTTTACACTAATCCAAATTAATTTATTACAGTACAGATCATCCCCTTTTGTGTTTATACTGACTCTACCTCTGGGAGCAAAATACAAATGGTCCAACATTTGTTGCAAGGGAATGGGGAAACCCAGAAAAAACCCATCCAGACCATATAAACTATATCTAACATTTAAATATATGAATAATATAAATCATTTATTAATTATATTAATCCCAATCCTTTCCTGTGTTCCTGGAATTTATTTCCTGGTAATGGTTTCGTGAATATATCGGCTAGTTGATCACCTGTAGGAATAAATTCAAGTTTTATTACTTTCTTTTCAACTTGTTCTCTGGAAAAATGATACTTTATATCTATGTGTTTTGATCTTTTGTGACTGCCTGGATTATTTGCAATATTTATACAACCCATGTTATCTTCGTATATCATTATTGGATCAGAGACACTTATATTAACACTTATTGCTAAAGATTTCAACCAAATCGCCTCTCTAACAGCTTCAAAAAGCGCCATATATTCGGCTTCTGTGGACGAAGCAGCTACTGATGTCTGCTTTTTAGTGTTCCAACAGATTGTACATTTTTCATACAACTTGAATACATATCCCGTTGTGCTTTTCCGATCTGTATTTTCACTACCTCCCCAATCAGAATCTACGTAGCCACTCAATAGATTTTTATAATTATTTCTACTATATACTAATTTGATTTCAGCTGACCCTTTAAGATATCTAAGAACCCTTCTAAGGTTTTGCCATAATTCTTTATTATTTTTACTTGCATACCGACTCAAAATATTTACAGCTATGCTTAAATCGGGTCTTGTACAAATCATTATATACATCAAGCATCCAATCAAATTCCGACAAGGTGCATTGTGTTCTATGTCCGAGTTTAAAGCTATATAATCCATTGCACTTGGAAGAGGTGTACTAACAGGTTTACAATCTAACATATTAAATTTCTTAAGAACAGTATTAATATATGCACTTTGATCCAATGTTATTTCTTCATTAGTTCTTCTAATTTTTATTCCAAGAAACAATTTAATTTCATCTAAATCTGTCATTGAGAATCTATTTTTCAAATAATTTTTGAAATTTTTCATTGTTTCAGACTCGGCAGTTATTATCACAAGATCATCCACATATAATACTACATATATATTCTTTAATATATTTTTCCGATCTAAAATATAAATACAACGATCTGCTGATGAATTTCGGAAACCTTTGTCTATAAGAGCTTTTTCAAACATCTCAAACCAGCACCTAGCTGATTGTTTAAGACCATACAAAGCTTTATTCAATTTACACACTAGATTATTATTTTCACATTTAACACCTTCTGGAATTCGCATATAAATTTCTTCTTTCAAAATACCGTTTAAAAATGCTGTCTTCACATCCATATGGTGAACTAATAAATTGTTCTGAATTGCGAAGGCCATAAAAAATCTGAAACTTGTTATTCTAGCTACTGGTGCAAATGTTTCATTATAATCTTCTAAATATTTTTGACTAAAACCACGAGCCACTAATCGAGCTTTATATTTCAACGGATTACCAAATTCATCATTTTTGATCGTGAATACCCATTTACAATCGACAATGTTCTTATCTTTTGGTTTCAATACCAAATCCCAAGTCTTATTAATAACCAATGAGTTTATTTCGTCAGCAATCGCTTGTTCCCACTTAACTCTATCTTCTCTAGTTTTGATTTCATCAAATGAGGTGGGAATTTTAAAAACTATTGACTGTGCACACAAAAGATAATCATTGTCAATATTCAATTCATTATATGATATAGGAACGAGTTGTTTAATCCTATCACTCCTTCTAGGTTCTACATTATCATTCAATTCATTTACTCGATTTTCCTCCGATCCCGATACTCCTGTTGCATCTGTTTCAGTTACAGATTTACTATTTCCTTTATCTAACATTACTTTCGTTCTCGGCTCTAATACATCTGATTCATTGTTATCAGATTTCCTTTTCCTTAACCTATCTGATTTTTGACTATCAGATTTCCTTAACCCATCTGATTTTTCATTATCAGATTTCCTTAACTCATCTGATTTTTCATTATCAGATTTCCTTAACCCATCTGATTTTTCATTATCAGATTTCCTTAACCTATCTGATTTTTCATTATCAGATTTATCAAATTCTACTGATTTTGGCACCTCAAGAGATGCATCAGTTTCACACACGTCACGTTTTAAACCAGTTTCCTTTATTAGAGGCCGAGATCCTAAGTAATTTATTTCATCTACTAACACATCTCTTACTATCTCAAATTTCCCATTTTCTACGTTCCACACTTTATATCCATTTGGTGCAAATCCTACCAATATACACTTATAAAACTTTTCGTCAAATTTAGACTTCCTAACTTTATTATGTACGTATACCGTGGAACCAAAAATCTTTAAATATTTCAATTTGGGCTTTTTATTATGCCACAATTCAAATGGGGTCTTATCGACAGTAAGAGCTTTCGATGGTGTTAAATTAATTAAATATGTAGCAGTTAAAACTGCTTCTCCCCAAAACTCTTTTCCTAAATCTGCACCGTTTATCATTGCACGGGCTTTTTCCGTTATTGTTCTGTTCATACGTTCTGCAACACCATTTAATTGTGGAGTTCGCGGGACCGTTAAATGATAACTTATTCCTCTTTGTACGCAATAATTTTTCATTTCATTTGATAAATATTCTTTGCCATTATCACAATATAGATTGACTATTTTCAAATTAAAACGTGCCTCACATTTTGCAACATAATCTTTAAAAATTGTAAAAACTTCCGATTTATTTTCTAGCAAGTATGTAACACAATAATGCGTATACTCATCAATAAAAGTAATAAAATATTTTTTATCATTAATTGTAGAAGGAGTGATTGGACCACAAACGTCTGTATGAACTATAAACAAAGGTCGCGTAATATGACGTTTATCTTTTTCCTTTTCAAATGGCAATTGTGCTTGTTTTCCTTTTATACAAGCTTCACATAAACTATCATCTGGAATTACTTTTTCAAGAAACGTTATATCATCTACCATTTGTTTATTTTTCAACTCTAAAAATTTCGTTTTTCCTATGTGCCCTAATCTTCTATGCCATAACTCATAAGTATTTACAATTCTATTTGACATACAAGAATTTAATAAATTTATTCTTTTACCTGCTATGTCAAAATCTATAGCAATTAACTTATTTAAGGGCTTACCATACATCAACGTTTTACCGTCTTTAATTATTTCGACACCCCTTTCGTCAAAGATAATCTTCATCCCTTTCTGCTGCAATTTCCTTACGGATAGTAAATTGTACGGTACGTCCGGGCAGTACAATACTTCTTCTAAAACGCCGTTGACTCCCATGTTGGTGGTTACAGCTACCTGTCCTTTCTTCAAGGCCATTATGTATTCCCCATTCTTCGCTATAGAAATCCTTATTGGTGGATCAAGTACTTGTATATTTGAAAACACCTTTTCTTCTTTAACGATGTGATCTGACGCTCCAGAGTCCAAAATAAATGATAATTTTTCACTTTCTGTGCATTTATAATCCCCAGTCATAAATGCGTAACCAGATACATTGTCACTGGTCGTTGCCTGGGATGTTTGAACCAAATGTAAATTATGATTTTTCTTATTCTGTTCTTTATATTGCAAACTCTTTTTATAATAGAAACATTCCCTGATTTTGTGTCCTTTTCTTCCACACTGGTGACACTTTCCAATAAACTGTCGCTTATTTGATTTGAAGACAGGCATTCTTCTTGTGTTACCCCTGCGGTTTCCTCTTCTAAAACGGGAACTCTCGAAATTGGTTGACCGGTGGTTTTGAACCTCGGTATGTAAAACTTTCGTACTTGTATCCATTTTCTCAGATCTGATCCTGGTTTCGTGATCAAAAAGTCTTTTCTTGACTATATCCAATGTAATATTTACTTCCGTCATCATTGTTTCTATGACGGTTGATACGGTGTCATATGTTTCCGGCAAACTCGATAATAAAATTGAAACGACTTCATTTTCCCGCACTGTCACTCCCGCAGCCGATAATTCGGTTATCAAGTCGTCGAATACTTCGAAATGATCTTTTAACAAACCATCACTCTTCATTTTTAGTCTTAATAGTTTCTTCCGGATAGACAATTCTGTGGCAGTACTCTGACTCTCGTAAACACTATCTAAGTTCGATAAAATTGATTTCGCGGTACTTCCCTCAGTGTCATATTTTAAATGCGTATCAGCTAAATATTGTACAATGGTGCACTTAGCAATACGCTCAGCTTTAGACCATTCTTTGGTGAGCGGAATTGGTGGTTGCTCATCAACAACCTTTAGAACATCAAGTTCGTATAATAGATTACGAACTCTATGCTTCCACGCGTTATATTTCGTACCACTAAATTGTGGAATGTTTCTTTTATTTGATGCATCCATTGTCAAAGTCCTTACACACAAACGATTAAAATACTGTACAATTAAACACTAGAGCAAACACACTTTTAACAAACACTAATGAATACACTTGGTTATATATGCAATACTAAATAAAAACTGAATTAATTAAAACA
Source organism: Megachile leachella (assembly GCA_963576845.1). Classification (NCBI taxonomy): domain Eukaryota; kingdom Metazoa; phylum Arthropoda; class Insecta; order Hymenoptera; family Megachilidae; genus Megachile; species Megachile leachella. The sequence goes on along the minus strand of OY756259.1, from coordinate 36,539 downwards.
CACAATACACTTAAAAACTATACGTGTCCTGGGCCCATAACCTAATGGAAATAGGATATGGTTTTACAGAGTTTATAATAAATTGTACACACGAAATCAACGTTAAACTCTAACTTTATTTTCTACTATGATCACGGAGGATGTCTGTACTGTACGAAAGCTAGAACTGAAGTGAAAACGAAAAAGAAAGTTTTGAAAAAGAAACACCATTGTTGGGTCCTATAGAAAGAAAAACTCAGAGTGCCCATGTGCTTGTTCATTAGTCGGCCCACTCCGCAGTGAGAAACTGCAGGCCTTCAATTTCTTGACCTGAGGACTGTCAGGCAATAAAGAAACATTTACAATGCTACGACACTCGACTTGTATTTTGAACCTAGATATTCCAACAGCTATCTCGAAAACCATACGAGATACATTAAAATTTCTAATAGAAAAGTCGTATGGTTTTTTGCGTACAAGAACAGGATGTTAACGAATTTTGCGAAATACAATTTGTTTATCACAAAAAAATTTTTCATAACCTTATTTTACAATTTATTCAAAGGGTATAGCCGGATAAGGTAGTCAAATGTGCCCTTGAGTCGAATTAGAAACCCAATACGTCAGTCGATAGCATATCCAAAAAAAACATCTCACACCAAGTTTCAACTCCCTATCTCATTCGTGGGGGTAGTAAAAGGGAAAAAACCAAATTCCGGTTTTTGGCCCTTTTTGCCTATTTAATTTCGTACAAAAATTCTGAAAAAATTCTAAAACATTGAGGTCCATATAGCGCATATTATAGAATTTTTTGAGATTTTTTGATCGCAAATTGTAGTCGTGAAAAATCAAAAACCGAAAAAAAATAAAAAAAAATGCGATTTTTTAGTGAAGATGTCGAAGCACTACTTTTATATTAATATGGTAGTTAGGTATTAGTATAACTAGTATTCTCTAATTTTTTCAGATTTTTCGGTGAGGTGCGTCGTAGTTAAAAAAATCAAAAACCGATTTTTTCGCGCGAAAAACCAACTTCTGCCTCGAATTTTTATGTCAATTTGCCATGAAAGATGCATTAGGTTATTTTAAGAGGATTCACGTTCGCACAATTGATTTATGAATTGCAACAATTAAAATAACTTAATTAATTAGTTTTATGCTATGTTCTTTATATACCTAAATGTTTAACGGTCTTCCAACGAAATCGGTAGCGCAGCGGTTAAAGCACCTGACTGGTAAATCGCTGCATGCTCTTTTTAGCGCAGGTTCGATTCCGCCTGAACTTATATATTTTTTTTTCTTTTTTTTTCTTTCAATTATTAATTTTTTTCATTCTAATTATATAGCAATGAATACTACTTATTTAAAAACATTTTTAATACATTGTAAGAATATTTCAAGGTTTGTTTTTTTTTTTGTTTTTTTTTCAGTGGGGGAATGCATTTACGCATATTCCTTAGGCTAGTGTGGGACTCCTACGTTAATCGCAGACTACCCACTAAAATCCCCACTACCTGTTGAAATAAAAATAATTTTAAGTATTTTGACTACGTATCTTAATTGGGCAACAATTTTATATATTTTTATTTTTAAACATTTTATTTTTCATAACTTATCACCTTCCATTGTTGAAGAAATACTATGTTGAGTGTATCAATCGTCATTGCTGTCTTCATTTGTAACAGATATCACTTGCTCCGTTTGAAATATTTTGCTTAATACTGTACATTGCAATTATTTCAAGGATGAACTGAATTAACCATTTTTCAAACATTAAGTCGAATACCTGAATAGGGAAAAGCCAATCTTCAACTAATTAAGATTAACAAAATACCTATAACAATAAGTAGTCGACAGACCTCTACTACTTAGTTACCAGAAATGAAGTATTTGAAAATTGGACTAATAAATGTACTTAACTGAAAAAATATAAAATCGTAGCGCAATTAAGATATGTGGTCAAAATGTTCCGTAATCATTTTTATATGAATTTAAAGTTGTCATAGTTTTTCAAATTAAAAGAAAAACAAACCTTGAAATATTCCTAAAAAGTATTAAAAATGTTTTTAAACAAGTAGTATTCATTGCTATATAATTAGATTGAAAAAAATTAATAATTCAAAGAAAAAAAAAATATATAAGTTCAGGCGGGATCGAACACCTGCGCCAGAAAGAGTATACAGCCGATTACCAGTCAGGCGCCTTAACCGCTGCGCTACCGATTTCGTTGGAAGACCGTTAAACATTCAGGTATATAAAGAACATAGCATAAAACTAATTATGTAGACATAATATTAGATTTTAAGGTGTTGTTTAATATTGAAGGTTGACATAGCAGTAATAAAAGACCAAGGAACCGTTACTTGTCCGTTTTAACATTTGGTGGACACATTGAGCCCAGGGTTGGCATAGTTGTATTTCTTTTTTTTTCGGTACTTGTAATTTTAAAAGTCGAGGTGATCCTTGGGTTTATTACTGCTACGGTAATTTGTAAGTTGAGGGCCGCAGGGATCAGCGGTCAACGTTTTGGGCCGGATGACCGCTGCAGGGGAAAGTGGGAATTTCCAGCGTTGGAAAACGTCACACTTTCCCCACCCTGTGTTTCCTCCCTTCTTAACGTCTTGAAAGTTGATAAATACGCTGTACAAGGGGATGCGGGAGAGTCTCCAGATAGAACTTGTATTGAAACCATTAAACTCCTTCTGTATCTTGTTAGTTTTAAAATTGTCGGCCGTTAATTGACATTTGCCCACACCTTAACCCGGAATAGTCTACAGTTTCAGAAGTGGGATAAAGGACTTGTATTTTATTTGAATTCAGATTTTGTTTTTTTCGTGTTCGGGTTAAAGAACTTGTTTTTTTTACCGTGGTTAAGACATTGCGTGGATAATTGTATTAGTGAACATTGTTTGGCTCAGTATGGAATAATTGTTTGTTTGTCGTGGTGCAACGTGGTTAGCACATTGTGTTTGTGAGAGTTTTAGCGTATTGGCGCATATTGTGAAAAAACTCGAGCGACGTTAATCACCGGTATCATGGCGAAGAATTACACACTCGGCGAATTGAGGGAGTTCCTTCGCGTACGTAGTTTACCTGTGTCGGGCTCAAAATCAGAGTTGATCCTGAGATTGGAGGAGTTCGACGAGGACATTTGGAACGTACTCGCGGCAGGGAAAAGCAGGACTCGGGAGGAAGGTGAACAACCACGGGAGGAGGCCGAAGAGGAAGAAGCAGCAAGCAGTCCACCTGTCCAAGCTGGAAGAAGCCAGGAGACCGACTTCCAGGCACGGGAATTGGAATTCGTGCGACGGGAACGGGATCTTCTGCAGCGGGAACTTGATCTCCTGCGACGGGAACAAGCTGGAGGACGTAGCACGTTAAATGCTAGCCCGGGGTTGATGTCCACGATGAGCCAGGTCGCGACGTCAACAAGCATGTGCGTAAGAGCCGTCGGTGATTTGCTGGGCGATTTCGATGGACAGGATGGTACTTTTTGGCGGTGGGAGCAGCAGGTGCGATTATTGCGTGACACATATGAATTGGACGATAAGGCCACGCGGATGTTGATCAGTTCCAAGTTGACGGGACGTGCCGCGAATTGGTTTCATACGAGAACGGAATTGTTAACCGCGGATGTCGAGACGGTGTTCCGCGAGATGAGGGGAATGTACGATCGTCGACCGAATAAATTGGCCACCAGAAGGGCGTTTGAAAGCAGGGTTTGGACGGCAGGTGAGAGTTTCGCGGACTATCACCACGATAAGGTGGTCCTGGGGAATCGGGTGCCGATTCCGTCGGACGAGATAGTTGATTATCTCATCGACGGGATTCCGGAATTGCGGTTTCGGGAGCAAGCCCGAATATCACGTTTCCGGACGCCAGCGGATTTGTTGGAGGCGTTTGAAAGCATCTCCCTGGAACAGAAGAAGGCGGTTCCTAGTGAACGGAGGCAGCCAGCTGAGAGGTCCAGCCAGCCGAAGGAGAGGACGGAGGCGCCAAGGAAGCCGGTGAGGTGTTTCAACTGCGGAGAACAGGGACACATCTCCACGTATTGTACAAAGCCGAAGATGCGGGACCATGGATCGTGCTTTGGATGCGGATCGACGGCCCACCGAATTGCAGATTGCCCGCGACGGCAGCCAACCCCGCGAGCAGGAAGCAGCGCGCGGAGGGAGCTCACCGCGACCACGTCTACGAATATGGTTCACCCCACACTTCCAGCACCGTATCTGCTTCAGTTAAGTTATAGTATAGTCGATAAAAATAATCATAGTTGCAAATATGTATTGAGCGCAATGCTAGATTCAGGGTCGCCGATTAGTTTGATAAAAGACATCTTTGTACCGTTAGAAGCGCGTAGTCCATTGCCGAATCATACTCCTGAATTCGCAGGAATTAACGGCTCGCGGTTGGAAATTTTGAGTTTATTTTATTGTAAAGCGGTGGTCGAAAACGTGCCAATAGATTTAACTTTTTATGTAGTACCCGGGAATACGATGGCGTATATGGCGGTACTTGGTCGGGATTTCTCGTCGAACGAGATGATTAAATTGTCATTTGAGGATGGACCCGTAGTGTCGTGTAGGAATAGATCGTTAGAAGATTTAGATAGCGTTGTGACGCAAATAATGAATATTGATTGTGTTAGCGAACATGTAGCTGTAACCGAGAAATTGCAGATAAACCCTAACATTGACCCCGAGATCAGGGAACGTATTAAAAAATCGTATGAATTGGATTACTTAGAAACAATGAATTCAAGTACGGAACGCGTTAATTTCGAAATGAAAATCTCATTAACACATACACAACCGATTAGTTGTAGACCGCGACGACTCTCGTACGTGGATAAGGGAAAATTGCAGAGTATTCTGGACGATTTGCTAGAACGGGGAATAATACGTCCGAGTGAATCTCCCTATAGCAGCCCGATTGTTTTGGTTAGGAAGAAAAATGGAGAGACACGACTTTGTATTGATTATCGTGAGCTTAACAAGATTACAGTTAAAGACAATTTCCCTTGCCAATTAATAGATGACAATATTGACCAGTTAAAAGGTAAATGTTTCTATACCGCGTTAGATTTGAAAGATGGGTATTACAATGTTCGGATGGCGGAGGAATCGGTTCAGTACACCTCTTTTGTTACACCTCTCGGGCAATATGAATTTTTATATTGTCCGTTTGGATTGACCAACGCGCCGAAAGTTTTTGCTAGATTCATTAAACATTTGTATTCAGAATTGATTAGGGCTGAAAGAGTATTAGTCTATTTCGATGATTTTTTAATTGCCACTACGACATTAGATGAACATTTACGGACCTTATGTGAAGTATTCCGGACTGCAGGGAAAAACCGGTTAGTTTTTAAATTAAATAAATGCGTTTTTGCTCAATCGGAGATTGATTATTTAGGGTATCGGGTCAATGTTCAGGGGATTCGACCGAACGATGATAATATAAAGTCGGTGCTTGATTACCCAATACCGCGTAATGCTAAGGATGTACACCGTTTTGTGTCGTTAGCGAGCTATTTTCGGCGTTTTGTACCTGGGTTTTCGATTGTAGCGAAACCCTTATACGACTTGATAAAGCAAGGGGCTAAGTTTGAGTTCGGGGAAAAAGAAAACGAGGCTTTCGAGTTTTTGAAGAGACAATTAGCGAATAAGCCTATTCTTTCTATTTACTGTCCGACCGCCGAGACCGAACTTCATTGCGACGCGAGTGCATCGGGATTCGGCGCGATCTTGTTGCAGAAACAAGCCGACGGGTATTTGAAGCCAATTGCGTATTTTAGCCAGCGGACGACACCGACGGAAGCGAAGTATCACAGCTTCGAGTTAGAATGTTTAGCGGTTGTGAACGCGCTTAAGCGTTTTAGAGTGTATTTAAGCGGGATCCGTTTCCGAATCATCACGGATTGCGATAGTTTCCGGTTGACACTGAGCAAGCAAAACGTGAACCCGAGAATTTCCCGATGGGCGTTGTATCTTCAAGATTTTGATTTTGAAATTCAACACAGACCGGGGAAAAGGATGGGTCATGTGGATGCGCTCAGTCGTTGTCATAGCGTGTTAGTGATTGAGGGTAATACGTTCGAACAAACGTTAATGATATGTCAAAATAGGGATCCTGAAATAGGGACGATTCGGGATAAGTTGGAAAAGGGAGAATTAAAACAATTCGAGCTTCGAGATGGCCTTGTATACCGTAAAGATAAAACGCGAAAATTATTATTTTATGTGCCGCGATCTATGGAGGATAATGTTATTCGTACTTGCCATGATGATCTTGGTCATGTAGGGTTAGATAAAGTTGTGAGCAGCCTGATGAAATTGTATTGGTTCCCTAGTTTGCGACAGAAAGTAAAAGAATATATTTCTAATTGTTTGCGGTGTATCGAATTTTCGCCGTTAGATAGTAAACAGACGGGGTATTTGCACAGCATCCCTAAGGAAAAGGTACCGTTTCATACTTTACACTTAGATCATCTTGGGCCACTTGAGAAAACGGGAAAGGGTTTTAAACATATATTCGCGGTAGTTGACGGTTTTAGTAAATTCGTTAAATTGTTTCCGTGCAAGTCCACGGGTACCCAAGAGGTAATAAAGTTTTTGAAGGAATATTTTCGGGCATATAGTAAACCCAAACGAGTCATTACGGATCGAGGGACTGCGTTCACCTCAGGTAGTTTCGAAGAATTTGTAGGGGACGAAAATATCAGCCATATTTTAATTGCCGTAGGTACCCCTCGTGCGAATGGGCAAGTCGAACGGTTTAATCGTGTAATAACTCCGATGCTTGCGAAATTGTGTGAAACGCCCAATAAATGGGACCGCGTGTTGGATCAGGTTGAATTTGCTTTAAACAATACGGTGTGTAGGGCGACAAACGATACTCCTAGCCGATTAGTATTTGGTATTGAGCAGGCAGGAAAATTGAACGATAACTTGCGAATTATATTGGAAACGGCTTTAGATGAGGTAAGAGACCTGGAAGGTATACGCGAGAGGGCAGGAGAAGTTATTGAAAGAAATCAAGCGGTTAATGAAAGTTATTATAATAAGCGACATAAGGATGCGTTAGTATATAATGTTGGGGATTATGTAATGATCAGGAACGTTGATACTACGGCGGGTGTAAATAAGAAATTAATACCTAAGTTTAAGGGACCGTACGAGGTAAAGAAGGTTTTGGATTGTAACAGATATGTTATTGGTGACATTGATGGATTCCAATTGACGCAATTGCCGTATAATAGTATTTTATCCCCGGATAATATAAGACCCTATATTGCGAAGTAAATGTAGAAATAAGGAGTCCGATGTACATAGATTAGTAATTAGGAAGTGTGAATGGGTTATGGTATAAGTATGCGTGTGTGATTTGATAGGGTTAAAAGTATTGTGTTATTGGTTTTGTGTATTGTGTTCGGTTCGTGTATTGTGCTGGGTTAGCCGGGACGGCTAACATGTCAGGATGGCCGAACTGTAGACATAATATTAGATTTTAAGGTGTTGTTTAATATTGAAGGTTGACATAGCAGTAATAAAAGACCAAGGAACCGTTACTTGTCCGTTTTAACATTTGGTAGACACATTGAGCCCAGGGTTGGCATAGTTGTATTTCTTTTTTTTCGGTACTTGTAATTTTAAAAGTCGAGGTGATCCTTGGGTTTATTACTGCTACGGTAATTTGTAAGTTGAGGGCCGCAGGGATCAGCGGTCAACGTTTTGGGCCGGATGACCGCTGCAGGGGAAAGTGGGAATTTCCAGCGTTGGAAAACGTCACACTTTCCCCACCCTGTGTTTCCTCCCTTCTTAACGTCTTGAAAGTTGATAAATACGCTGTACAAGGGGATGCGGGAGAGTCTCCAGATAGAACTTGTATTGAAACCATTAAACTCCTTCTGTATCTTGTTATTTTTAAAATTGTCGGCCGTTAATTGACATTTGCCCACACCTTAACCCGGAATAGTCTACAATTAATTAAGTTATTTTAATTGTTGCAATTCATAAATCAATTGTGCGAACGTGAATCCTCTTAAAATAGCCTAATGCATCTTTTATGGCAAATTGACATAAAAATTCGAAGCAGAAGTTGGTTTTTCGCGCGAAAAAATCGGTTTTTGATTTTTTTAACTACGGCGCACCTCACCGAAAAATTTGAAAAAATTAGAGAATACTAGTTATACTTATACCTAACTACCATATTAATATAAAAGTAGTGCTCCGACATCGTCACTAAAAAATCGCATTTTTTTGGATTTTTTTTCGGTTTTTGATTTTTCATGACTACAATTTATAATCAAAAAATCTGAAAAAATTCTATAATATGCGCTATATGGTCGTCCATGTTTTAGAATTTTTTCAGAATTTTTGAACGACATTAAATAGGCAAAAAGGGCCAAAAACCGGAATTTCGTTTTTTCCCTTTTACTACCCCCACGAATGAGGTAGGGGGTTGAAACTTGGTGTGAGATGTTTTTTTTGGATGTGCTACCGACTGACGAGTTGGGTTTCTAAATCGACTCAAGGGCACATTTGACTACCTTATCCGGCTATACCCTTTGTATAATGACAAAAAGTGTAGAGAATTTTATTACAAATCCATTGGTATATATATACACGATATTGCCTCCTACAATTCCTCAGATTTTTATTATAAACATTATGTGTGTGCGCCCGCGACGCAACGCACGATACTAAACCGGATCATTTCGGACGATGTTACACTACCAGTCAACGTCGTCTTTAAGCATAAGTAAAAAACAATTATATTTGCGTTATACATAACTTCATTTTATTAAATTTGTATTACAAAATATTTATTGTTAAAGTACATAGGTATTCTATGTATGTGTCAATTTTATAGGTAATGAATAGTTTGAATGAATCAGGGAACATAATCGTGGCAATAATGGTATTCTTCGAAAAAATGTTTCAAACACAACGGTTTCCGACATTAAGTATATGTAATAATTACTACGTCACCGCATATGTATATGGCATGGTCGTTCATTATGTGATGCATAGCAAAATTCTACTGCATTTGAAAAATGAGATGGTCTTGATGATATTGTTGCGCCGAGGGGTTTTCTCACGCAAAGGCATTTCGAATTGCGAAACACAAACTCAAGTTTATGAGAACTTAAACGATTTATTTGAATACACAACACAACGACACGTCCGAATCTTTCAAAGACTCGCGTAGTTCTTCTTTTCAAACATCGCGGTTGCTACCAGCTACTGGAAGTCCTGGCCACTCGATCCGCTCGTCCTGACTGACGAGTTCCGCGGATCTCTTCAATCTGAAGCCAGGACTAACTTCATTCCATTTATCGTGAGCTGGTTTCACATCGCAACATTGCCCCCGTCTCTTCAAAAGCAGTCGTCGCGACTGCGGCAAGTTCATTGTAAGAGAGCCATCTTCAGCTCGATCTTTCTAACCTCCGGACTCTCGTGAAATTAGCCGGAACCTGCTCACCTCTGTCTGTAAAGGAAGTAAACAAACAAATCGAAATATTTACTTGAGTGGCCCTTTTCAGACAGCCCTCGTCTCGACATTGGTCCAACGTCTCAAGGAAAAACCACTCAAAAACCTTGAGCAAGACGCCGGTGATTTCCTGAAGATGTTTCCAAACTCTAATCTTCTCTCGGGTTAATGATGACCCGACTGCTCCTCGCCCTGCCTCTTGACTCTTGCGTCTTGCGCATCTCCTTCTTGAAGTCTTCTCGGATGTGGACTCTCCTAGCCTCACGGAACCACTTTTTACAGTTTCGAAGTCCAACGGTTAAAACTCCATCGGAATAGAGTCCTGACTGAGGGGCGACCCTCCTACGAGAATCGCACTTCCTCAATCGCAAAGACTTTCGAAAAAGGAGAGCCCGCAGCCAGTAAGAAATCCCCACCCTAGCCTTCTGCGACGAGGCGTCCTCTTCTTGGGCGAAGTTGTCGGACATCATATTTCCAGTAATTACTCAAACAGGGGGTGAAGCTTGGTAGCGAGCAAGCCGGTTAATTTGGACGACCCTAGGCTTCGACTTCGAATGACGAATTATTCGATAAATCAGTTCATTCAACCGATCCTTTACCACATAGGGTTCTTCCCAATCAAATTGCAATTTTGGACATTTTCTTTTTGTTCTTCGAGGATTGAAAAACCAAACTTTCTCTCCAGGCGTAAATACGATGCTTGATTTCAAAATCGTACTGTTGGAGTCTCTCAATCCATCTTGCGATCTGCCCTTCGGGTCTCTTAAACGAAAGCAACCATCTTAGTGAGGCATGATCCACCCTCACTAGAAATTTTCGTCCATAGAGGTAATGATGGAAGTGCTCTATGGATTTCACAATAGCCAACAGCTCCCTTCTCGTTACGCAATAATTTCTTTCTGCTCTTCCCAGCATCTTCGAAAAATATGCGACCACCTTCTCCTGTCCATCTTGAATCTGGGACAGAACTGCGCCTATTGCGTCATTTGATGCGTCGGTGTCAAGAATAAAATCCGCATCAGGCAAGGGATAAACCAAAACAGGAGACCTGGCAAGATGAGACTTCAACTCCTCAAAGACTCTCTGGCATTCTTCCGTCCATTGGAAAGAAATCTTGTTTTCCGTCAATCGATGCACGGGTTTTGCAATCGATGAGAAATTGCGGACTTTCCTGTAATAAGTACAGAGACCCAGGAAACTTCGCAATTCCGTCTTGTTCTTCGGCACTGGCCATCCTTGAACAGCAATAATCTTCTCGGGATCAGTCTTCACTCCCTGTTCAGATACTATGTGTCCCAGGTACTTCACCTCTCGACAAAAGAAGTTACATTTCTTCGGGCTCATAATTAATTTCGCGCGACGAAGACGAGTGAAAAAATTTTTGAGATTTTCTATTTCATCTTCAAAACTTCTTCCGAAGATTATTATGTCATCAAGATACACCAGGCAAATCTTCCAGTTAAAATCCGCCAAAACAGTATCCATTAGACGTTCAAATGTAGCAGGAGCATTACAAAGTCCAAAAGGCATAACTTTGAACTGCCAAAGTCCGGTTCCAACACAAAACGCAGTCTTCTCTTTATCTTTCTCATCCACTGCTATTTGCCAGTATCCACTTTGCAAATCAATTGTCGAAAACCAAGTTGAACCAACTAAGGCATCCAAGGTGTCCTCAATTCTAGGGAGTGGATAGGAATCCTTCTTTGTAATTTCATTCAATCGGCGATAGTCCACGCAGAATCTAATGCTGCCATCTTTCTTCTTCACCAAGACAATTGGAGAAGACCACGGACTATTGGAGTTTTCGATAACTCCTTGCTTTTCCATCTTCGCAAGCATTTCTTCAACTTCACCATGTCGATGGAAAGGAAGTCGCCGCGGCGCTTGTTTGATAGGACGATGGTCACGGGTATCAATTTTGTGATGAACAATCTCACATCTTTCCACTTGATCCGGGTCGCTTGCGAAAACATCCTGATAATCTACTAATAATCTTCGGAATTCTCTCTTCTGTTCTTCCTGCAGGAAAACACTGCAGCGCTTATAAAGATTTTGAAGATATTCGGGAACGGACATCTCTTCCCTTCCTATTAGCGCTGTAACCCTTTCTTCAAAACACTTCCTCTTCAAGTCGACGTCTTAATGTCCTCGAATTCGAAATTTATTCGCGAGGAAATCTAATTGACAGGAATGCTTCTGCAGAAAATCCGTTCCCAGAATACATTCTTCAACCTTCTACATGTCTATTAACAGAAAGACTTCTTCAGTCTCCAGAGTTCCAATCCGAACAGGAAAACGTTGTTTTCCATGGATCAGTAATCTCTCTCCCGAGACTGAATATAGATGAAATTCTTCCTTCACTCCCGCTGCGCGAACTTGACTTTCTGAGTCAAACTTCTTCAAATTTACTGATGAACCCGTGTCGATTATGAGGTTAACTTTCTTCCCATTCACATATCCTTCAACATGGGTACAATCTTCCGTAAGATGGATTTTCCGCACGACGGGGGTAGAAGGAAAAGAAGTCGATGGTTCCCCCTCTACGTCGACTTCTTCTCGTTTCCCTTCCTCGTCTTCTTTCCGGTAGATCCACGTTTTGTACAATCCCGTTGCAGATGACCAGTCTCCCCGCAGCTCCAACATGCCGGACGTCTCTTCACAGTCTCCACCGTCTGATTGGTAGTCGTTTCCAAGTTAGGGGTTCTTCGCTTACGCGAGTCTCTCTCAAAATAAGGATTGGATTTGAATTTCTGTACATTTCGATCTTCTTTACTAGCAACTAATTCGACGGCCTCGATCTCTAGGGCCCTTACTACAGCTGCCCTAAGAGACAGAAAACCGCCAAGCCTCAATTGCCGTTTCATTTCCTCATCGGCCAAAGCTGAAACAAACTGAGAGGCTGCAAGCTTATCTCTAGTCTCAACAGGACAATCGCTAAAAGCACTATGCGCCAACCTCTCAATTTCCGTGGCCAACTCGGAAACAGTCTGCCCTTTCCGTTGCTTGTAATTTTAAAATATCGTATAATTCAAGTTAGAGAAACTTTTCGTTCCATAACGGAACTCTAGGGCCCAAATCAATTCATTAAAATTATTAAGTTTGTCAACGCTAAGGGCAGTTAAGACGCTTCGCGCCGGTCCCTCTAGCGATGAAACCAAGGCCAAAGCTTTCCTTGATTCATCCCATTTGTTTGCGGACGCGATAGCTTTGAATTGAATTTTGTATTCCTCCCAACACACCTTGCCATCAAAGACTGGCGGTTTCAACACATACCCTAAATCAGTTTCCCGACGGATCACGTCACACATTACACGAGGAGGAAACAGCTGCGAAGCTGGAGGAACTATGAGTCCGGAAGAAACACGGGTATTTCCAACAGGTGATTCAAGTTCCTCTTCGCGGCGCAAAGAATTTCGCGAATTTTCAATTAGAGCGGTAAATTTTTCAGAAAGCACCTGATAGTGGCTTTCCATTCCAGATTGCAGGCTACAGTAAATATTCGATATCTGCGACTCTCTCGCGTCTGAACTGTTGCACATATCGTACAGGTCCTACATTAATTGATGTTTTGCCGAACGTAGAAAAGGACAGAAGAGAAAAATAACACGGGCGCCGGTCGCAGATATCGTAAAGGTACTACATTTCGGGCGAAGGAGACCGAACGTAAACAAACAGCGACCTTCCAGAAGAACATTCCTAATACAAGAATAAAACTTTTTTATTTTTAATTTTTTTTTTTATGAAACTTTTACCAATCGATTCTTCACATTTTTCTGGTTAAAATGAGACCAAACACGACATAATTCGGCACATATTTACTTGTAATTTCAAATGTTACGCGTACATCGATGACTTTACTCTAATAAGATATTGTAAGCAAATATAACTCAAATTACGTCGTGTTTGGTCTCATTTTAATCAGGAAAATGTCGCGAATATGATGGAGAAAGTTATATAAAAAAATGGATGAAAAATACAAAAATTAGCAATGCCCAAGTATTGCAAACAATCGAACAGACTTTTGATCTTTGCCGCCTGCCATGATCGCAGTGTCTCTTTCTACTACAATCGCTATCCTCCTCTGCGTTTAGAAACTTTTATCGTCAATTAAACCAATAAATATAGTCCAAATTATATCGTGTTTGGTCTCATTTTAATCGGAAAAATGTCAAGAATCAGTTGGTATAAGTTTGATGACGAAAAAGTCAAAAAATAAAAAAGTTTTATATGTGCATTGGTATTGTCTCACGGATATACTAAGTCCCGGATCACGTTACACTTCTTGAAGAGCGAACCTTGGGCGTCTCGAGGGGTCTTCCCCCCAGTGGTGGGGATAACTTCGTCGCACATATCGTACAGGAGATTTTTGCAGATATCGAATATTTACTGTATTCTCTTTTCCAGAGCAGCCTCCTTGGCCGAAGCAGCCGCCTTCTCCGTAGCATGCTTCTCCTCAGCCCGCGTCCGTTCCTGCTCCCATTTAGCTTCGAACATTCGCTACTGTTCCAGGAATTGCGAAGGGATGCTCCTTTAAAGATTTTCGAATAGACTGTGTGTAGATTTGTGTAGATTTGTTTGTTCACGACCAGTGTCAATCATCACGCTTGCACCCGTCGCTCTTGCATCTGAGCGCGCGTTATTCTCGCCCTCTGATTGGTCAGTGTTTTTCATTAATAATTCAAAAACTAAGCTTTAACCAGCATTTTGGTAAAGGAAAAAGTTGTTCAGAATCACGCCAGCTACCACCCCTTAAGAGGGTTCCCACCTGTAGCCGAACACCCTGTATATACCAATGGATTTGTAATAAAATTCTCTACACTTTTTGTCATTATACAAATTTGAATAAATTGTAAAATAAGGTTATGAAAAATTTTTTTGTTATAAACAAATTGTATTTCGCAAAATTTGTTAACATCCTGCTATTGTACGCAAAAACCATATGACTTTCCTATTAGAAGTTTTAATGTATCTCGTATGGTTTTCGAGATAGCCAAAAGGGGTCGAAACTTTAAGGGCTCGTTTCACCCCTTAAACCTGCGTCTCAGCCGATAAAAAAAATACGTGTCCCTTATTTTTGCCTGCTTAACAAACCTACGAAGTTTCATCAAAATCGGAGGGGGACACTTGCGTGCTTTTCCTTGTGAGATGCTCTTTTCGTCCCTCTAGCCCCGTTCCCGTCCCGCTAGTTTTCTCTCGTACTCTGGACAGTACATATAATTCTATAGAAGGTATGTGCTGTCGTAGATATTAATTTTTCCTTTTTTCTTGCTTCACGTGAATTGAGAGTAAAATACTAGAAAAATTTTAAAAGTATATTAAGTTGTTTGTAGTATTGCTACGGTCAACAATTAATAATTTATGCATATAATTTTTTTAGGAACTGACCTTTTTATAATATTGCAATAGAAGTGAGCCTCCTCCACATTTACAAAATGATGACAAAAAAAAACAATGGAAGGTAAAGTTCTGATCATTAATCTACCTTATTAATATTTTGATTATATATTATGAAGTTAGTAAATTTTATTAGGGCCTTATTTAATGTGTATTTACGCGTTTTAGGTAATGCTCTAACTTCTATTGACAAAAGCAGCAGTATTTGCATAAAGGCTCTACAAAAATTACGTATAAGTGAAAATAATACGATAGAAGGTATAATACGGTAAAAGGATAATACGATAAACCATTTTCAGACAATGTTTAAATTTTTTTATACTAATTTATTAATTAAAATTGTTTTTTAGATACTGATGTTTGTGCAAGTGGTAGTCAAATTAATTAACAGAATTTAATAGAAGGTATATTTTTTAACTTATTTTTACTATATTATATACCACACAATATCATTTCACTTTGTTGTCTATCAATTTAAAATTAAATTTTACAAATGTACATTATAATAAGTGTATTTTGTAGCCGTTTAATTTCGATTTATTTTTTTTTTGTATGTTATTAATTAGGAGAAAACTCTGCACAAAAGATTTGCTGCTGCAAGGTTGGCGCCTCCACGGTAGTCTTACCACGTGGGCATATTTATGTTTTTGCAAAGAATAATAAATAATTCATACCATCCAAATTAAAGCATTCGTTTTAACCGACTTCGAAAAAGGAGGAGGTTACTCAATTCGACCTGTATATTTTTTTTTTTATTTTTTTTTTTTTTCTATGTATGTTCGCCGATTACTCCTAACTGGATGGATCAATCGGAACGAAACCTTTTGCATCTGGTAGGGTCTGACTCCCCATTGGTACCATTATTAAAAAATTTTTCATTTTTTTATTGCAGAGTATTTCTTTTGCAAAAAACCAACAACTTTTGAAAAAAAATTTCTCCGATTTTAATGCGCTTTTAATGTGTTATCACGGACATGATTCTGAACAACTTTGTTCATATACAAGTTTCAGGAAAATCTTTAGTTTTCGAGATCTTAGCGAAAAACTATTATTATTAATATTAGTGGAACGCCAAGTGCTGTGCACCGGAAAACCAAAAAATGGCAATCACAATGCACTGTCCAAAAACACTAACTAAGATTTACCGCTCTAACACCCGACTTCTGCAGCAAGATGAGTTCCCGTGGACGTTGGTGTATTATACTTACTTATGCTCATGGCACTCACGCAGACAAAAAAGCCCTGAAGAATTGTCTTACACTACCCTATACAATTCTCCCCATTCCACTGAAAAGCGTGAAATAAAATAATTTTCAGAAAAAAATACACCGACTTCGAAATGCACTAAAAAGTATAAAATAATTTCTATTGCCCAATGAAGTAATTTCTATTTCATTCAATCATACAATTACGTAACACATATGTATGAAACCTATTTACTCACTAGGTAGTATATTAAATACATTTCAACATTCTCGGAGGCGGCGCAAAATTAAAAGATTTTCTTGAACATATCAATCTTTGGACAGCCGTACATAGGCAAGGCTCGTATAGCTATGGAAGGCCGTGGCCTCCTTCTGCGAGGAAGTCATGCAGCAGAAGGAGGCCGCGGAGCGGGTCCGCGAACAATCGGACCCGCTTCGTCGAGCGAGGGGGCGAAGCCGCCGTGGTGTGGCGGCTCGCCCCCAAAGAGGCGTTGCAGCTCCCCGTGGCACGACAGTCACGGGGGCTGCTCCAGTAAGAGGAAGGGGAAGCGGTCGGGGCCAGCGCAGGCTCCGACCTGCTTCCCCTAGCTGAGGTAGGCAGGCCGGTGGCACCTCGTAGCAGTAGCGAGGGCCACCGGCCTTTCCGGGTCCTATTCGGATTCGGGGGTTAAGTGGCGGCTCCGGGGTGGCCTTACGTCACCCCTGGCAGAGCCGCCTCCGGGGCAGCGGCGTCCTGGGTTGGGGCCCAGGACGCCTTGCACACTGCCCCGGGGGGGAGACGGCGGAGCCTCGGTGGTCCGGGCTCAGTCGTAATGAGAGTTATGAGTTTGGGGGAGGTTCTTCCGACCTCCCCCGGGAAGGGCTCTGAAGAGCCAAGGCGTGGGGGTCCCGGTCGTGTTCTTTAAGAGTTCCCGGGGCCCCCCCTTCCATGCGCCGAGGTAGGACCACCGTGGGGGTTTTAGCCGGTAAAAATCCGGCATAACCCCGCGCCCTCCCCCAGGGGCGCGGGGTATCTTTCGAAGATTTCCCCCACGTAAAAAAAAAAAAAAAAAAAAAAAAGGCTCGTATAGCTATCTTTTTCTATACATATCTGTCTCTCTGTCTCTCTGTCTCTCTGTCTCTCTGTCTCTCTGTCTCTCTGTCTCTCTGTCTCTCTGTCTCTCTGTCTCTCTGTCTCTCTGTCTCTCTGTCTCTCTGTCTCTCTGTCTCTCTGTCTCTCTGTCTCTCTGTCTCTCTGCCTCTCTGCCTCTCTGCCTCTCTGCCTCTCTGCCTCTCTGCCTCTCTGCCTCTCTGCCTCTCTGCCTCTCTGCCTCTCTGCCTCTCTGCCTCTCTGCCTCTCTGCCTCTCTGCCTCTCTGCCTCTCTGCCTCTCTGCCTCTCTGCCTCTCTGTCTCTCTGTCTCTCTGTCTCTCTGTCTCTCTGTCTCTCTGTCTCTCTGTCTCTCTGTCTCTCTGTCTCTCTGTCTCTCTGTCTCTCTGTCTCTCTGTCTCTCTGTCTCTCTGTCTCTCTGTCTCTCTGTCTCTCTGTCTCTCTGTCTCTCTGTCTCTCTGTCTCTCTGTCTCTCTGTCTCTCTGTCTCTCTGTCTCTCTGTCTCTCTGTCTCTCTGTCTCTCTGTCTCTCTGTCTCTCTGTCTCTCTGTCTCTCTGTCTCTCTGTCTCTCTGTCTCTCTGTCTCTCTGTCTCTCTGTCTCTCTGTCTCTCTGTCTCTCTGTCTCTCTGTCTCTCTGTCTCTCTGTCTCTCTGTCTCTCTGTCTCTCTGTCTCTCTGTCTCTCTGTCTCTCTGTCTCTCTGTCTCTCTGTCTCTCTGTCTCTCTGTCTCTCTGTCTCTCTGTCTCTCTGTCTCTCTGTCTCTCTGTCTCTCTGTCTCTCTGTCTCTCTGTCTCTCTGTCTCTCTGTCTCTCTGTCTCTCTGTCTCTCTGTCTCTCTGTCTCTCTGTCTCTCTGTCTCTCTGTCTCTCTGTCTCTCTGTCTCTCTGTCTCTCTGTCTCTCTGTCTCTCTGTCTCTCTGTCTCTCTGTCTCTCTGTCTCTCTGTCTCTCTGTCTCTCTGTCTCTCTGTCTCTCTGTCTCTCTGTCTCTCTGTCTCTCTGTCTCTCTGTCTCTCTGTCTCTCTGTCTCTCTGTCTCTCTGTCTCTCTGTCTCTCTGTCTCTCTGTCTCTCTGTCTCTCTGTCTCTCTGTCTCTCTGTCTCTCTGTCTCTCTGTCTCTCTGTCTCTCTGTCTCTCTGTCTCTCTGTCTCTCTGTCTCTCTGTCTCTCTGTCTCTCTGTCTCTCTGTCTCTCTGTCTCTCTGTCTCTCTGTCTCTCTGTCTCTCTGTCTCTCTGTCTCTCTGTCTCTCTGTCTCTCTGTCTCTCTGTCTCTCTGTCTCTCTGTCTCTCTGTCTCTCTGTCTCTCTGTCTCTCTGTCTCTCTGTCTCTCTGTCTCTCTGTCTCTCTGTCTCTCTGTCTCTCTGTCTCTCTGTCTCTCTGTCTCTCTGTCTCTCTGTCTCTCTGTCTCTCTGTCTCTCTGTCTCTCTGTCTCTCTGTCTCTCTGTCTCTCTGTCTCTCTGTCTCTGTCTCTCTGTCTCTGTCTCTCTGTCTCTGTCTCTCTGTCTCTGTCTCTCTGTCTCTGTCTCTCTGTCTCTGTCTCTCTGTCTCTGTCTCTCTGTCTCTGTCTCTCTGTCTCTGTCTCTCTGTCTCTCTGTCTCTCTGTCTCTCTGTCTCTCTGTCTCTCTGTCTCTCTGTCTCTCTGTCTCTCTGTCTCTCTGTCTCTCTGTCTCTCTGTCTCTCTGTCTCTCTGTCTCTCTGTCTCTCTGTCTCTCTGTCTCTCTGTCTCTCTGTCTCTCTGTCTCTCTGTCTCTCTGTCTCTCTGTCTCTCTGTCTCTCTGTCTCTCTGTCTCTCTGTCTCTCTGTCTCTCTGTCTCTCTGTCTCTCTGTCTCTCTGTCTCTCTGTCTCTCTGTCTCTCTGTCTCTCTGTCTCTCTGTCTCTCTGTCTCTCTGTCTCTCTGTCTCTCTGTCTCTCTGTCTCTCTGTCTCTCTGTCTCTCTGTCTCTCTGTCTCTCTGTCTCTCTGTCTCTCTGTCTCTCTGTCTCTCTGTCTCTCTGTCTCTCTGTCTCTCTGTCTCTCTGTCTCTCTGTCTCTCTGTCTCTCTGTCTCTCTGTCTCTCTGTCTCTCTGTCTCTCTGTCTCTCTGTCTCTCTGTCTCTCTGTCTCTCTGTCTCTCTGTCTCTCTGTCTCTCTGTCTCTCTGTCTCTCTGTCTCTCTGTCTCTGTCTCTCTGTCTCTGTCTCTCTGTCTCTGTCTCTCTGTCTCTGTCTCTCTGTCTCTGTCTCTCTGTCTCTGTCTCTCTGTCTCTGTCTCTCTGTCTCTGTCTCTCTGTCTCTGTCTCTCTGTCTCTGTCTCTCTGTCTCTGTCTCTCTGTCTCTGTCTCTCTGTCTCTGTCTCTCTGTCTCTCTGTCTCTCTGTCTCTCTGTCTCTCTGTCTCTCTGTCTCTCTGTCTCTCTGTCTCTCTGTCTCTCTGTCTCTCTGTCTCTCTGTCTCTCTGTCTCTCTGTCTCTCTGTCTCTCTGTCTCTCTGTCTCTCTGTCTCTCTGTCTCTCTGTCTCTCTGTCTCTCTGTCTCTCTGTCTCTGTCTCTCTGTCTCTCTGTCTCTCTGTCTCTGTCTCTCTGTCTCTCTGTCTCTGTCTCTCTGTCTCTGTCTCTCTGTCTCTGTCTCTCTGTCTCTGTCTCTCTGTCTCTGTCTCTCTGTCTCTGTCTCTCTGTCTCTGTCTCTCTGTCTCTGTCTCTCTGTCTCTGTCTCTCTGTCTCTGTCTCTCTGTCTCTGTCTCTCTGTCTCTGTCTCTCTGTCTCTGTCTCTCTGTCTCTGTCTCTCTGTCTCTGTCTCTCTGTCTCTGTCTCTCTGTCTCTGTCTCTCTGTCTCTGTCTCTCTGTCTCTGTCTCTCTGTCTCTGTCTCTCTGTCTCTGTCTCTCTGTCTCTGTCTCTCTGTCTCTGTCTCTCTGTCTCTGTCTCTCTGTCTCTGTCTCTCTGTCTCTGTCTCTCTGTCTCTGTCTCTCTGTCTCTGTCTCTCTGTCTCTGTCTCTCTGTCTCTGTCTCTCTGTCTCTGTCTCTCTGTCTCTGTCTCTCTGTCTCTGTCTCTCTGTCTCTGTCTCTCTGTCTCTGTCTCTCTGTCTCTGTCTCTCTGTCTCTGTCTCTCTGTCTCTGTCTCTCTGTCTCTGTCTCTCTGTCTCTGTCTCTCTGTCTCTGTCTCTCTGTCTCTGTCTCTCTGTCTCTGTCTCTCTGTCTCTGTCTCTCTGTCTCTGTCTCTCTGTCTCTGTCTCTCTGTCTCTGTCTCTCTGTCTCTGTCTCTCTGTCTCTGTCTCTCTGTCTCTGTCTCTCTGTCTCTGTCTCTCTGTCTCTGTCTCTCTGTCTCTGTCTCTCTGTCTCTGTCTCTCTGTCTCTGTCTCTCTGTCTCTGTCTCTCTGTCTCTGTCTCTCTGTCTCTGTCTCTCTGTCTCTGTCTCTCTGTCTCTGTCTCTCTGTCTCTGTCTCTCTGTCTCTGTCTCTCTGTCTCTGTCTCTCTGTCTCTGTCTCTCTGTCTCTGTCTCTCTGTCTCTGTCTCTCTGTCTCTGTCTCTCTGTCTCTGTCTCTCTGTCTCTGTCTCTCTGTCTCTGTCTCTCTGTCTCTGTCTCTCTGTCTCTGTCTCTCTGTCTCTGTCTCTCTGTCTCTGTCTCTCTGTCTCTGTCTCTCTGTCTCTGTCTCTCTGTCTCTGTCTCTCTGTCTCTGTCTCTCTGTCTCTGTCTCTCTGTCTCTGTCTCTCTGTCTCTGTCTCTCTGTCTCTGTCTCTCTGTCTCTGTCTCTCTGTCTCTGTCTCTCTGTCTCTGTCTCTCTGTCTCTGTCTCTCTGTCTCTGTCTCTCTGTCTCTGTCTCTCTGTCTCTGTCTCTCTGTCTCTGTCTCTCTGTCTCTCTGTCTCTGTCTCTCTGTCTCTGTCTCTCTGTCTCTGTCTCTCTGTCTCTGTCTCTCTGTCTCTGTCTCTCTGTCTCTGTCTCTCTGTCTCTGTCTCTCTGTCTCTGTCTCTCTGTCTCTGTCTCTCTGTCTCTGTCTCTCTGTCTCTGTCTCTCTGTCTCTGTCTCTCTGTCTCTGTCTCTCTGTCTCTGTCTCTCTGTCTCTGTCTCTCTGTCTCTGTCTCTCTGTCTCTGTCTCTCTGTCTCTGTCTCTCTGTCTCTGTCTCTCTGTCTCTGTCTCTCTGTCTCTGTCTCTCTGTCTCTGTCTCTCTGTCTCTGTCTCTCTGTCTCTGTCTCTCTGTCTCTGTCTCTCTGTCTCTGTCTCTCTGTCTCTGTCTCTCTGTCTCTGTCTCTCTGTCTCTGTCTCTCTGTCTCTGTCTCTCTGTCTCTGTCTCTCTGTCTCTGTCTCTCTGTCTCTGTCTCTCTGTCTCTGTCTCTCTGTCTCTGTCTCTCTGTCTCTGTCTCTCTGTCTCTGTCTCTCTGTCTCTGTCTCTCTGTCTCTGTCTCTCTGTCTCTGT